>OX382299.1:22405000-23605000 GCA_947507805.1 Aporophyla nigra | reverse complement strand
TAGCTGTTTGTCTGCCTCCATTTGTGGAATACGTGCCGTGGGTCAACAGAGTTGAAGTTGAATTCATTTAGTTATGTTAGAATAGTTGGCATCCGGAAAGCATGTTAAGCTGTATGGCCCGGCTATTATTCGTAGATCTGTGAGAACTAGTTAACCGACGAAAAAAGAACGGAGGAGGTTATCAATTCGACGCGTATATACAGTGTGTCCGGACATGGACTAGCGATATTCTAAATACTTAAATATGAACTATTTTAAAGTACAATTAAACTCTAAGCTTGGGTCCAATACACTACCCCGCTATGTGGCAGCCATTTAGATTTCTTTTTTAAATATTTTCCATGCGAGTACTAAAGAAATCATATCTCTCAAAGTTTTAGTCATACTGAGATGAAAATAAGCTTAATCGAAAGACAATAATATTGTCTGCCGTTTGCATTACAAAACAATGTGTCCACAATTCCATAACTTTTGAAAAACATTGTGAAACTCGAAAAAAATAACGAAAAATTATGGAATTCAATCAATAATTGTTAATTACTCCAAAAACACCCCGACAACTTTTTAATTATTTTTCCAAGATTGACAGATTTTGAGCTAAGCTACAATACAACATAAAATTCACAACTGTATGTCTAATACTTTAAGAGTTATTGTTGTTTGAACATAGCGTATGCGCAAGCACAGAACTCCATTGTTAACCAGAGTAACATTTATGGCATTCACTGCACATAGCGGGGTAGTGTATTGGACCCAAGCTTAGAATGTAATTGCACTTTAAAATAGTTTATATTGAAGTATTTAGAATATTGCTAGTCCATGTCCGGACGTAATGTATATTTTTTTTATTTATTTTTTTAGCATATTTATTCGACTACCTTTTTGACTCACTACTGGGTTGTGGAGGTCAGACAGGTAGGCGCTCACCGATCTACATGGTCATCAAATGATCTGACCAGCAAAATTATATCCGTTTCTTTTTACACGCTTTATATTAGCTTCACTTGTATGTTTGTATGTTAGTATGTTTGTATGTTTGTTTGTAACCGACTCCTTATAGCGCGATTTTGACCCACTTTAAACGAACAGATTTCATTCAAACTTTGCACACCTGTCAAGGACCGATGACAATGCAATAATTTCATAAATTTGTGCCATTATCCTGACCAGGATTACCAGGACAGGCTTAACTTGCCTGAGCGTCTTTTGTATGCTGTCCGCTAGAGGGCGCTAGTTAGTTGACGTACATCTGTGACGCGTTCGCAGTGGTGCCAACTTAGGGTAATTTACCCTAGATTTAGGGTTAAGTTTAATCAGCAGGGTAATGTTTAGGGTAAAAACTCGGTGAGGGTAATTTTAGGGTAAATTTAAACATGATTCACTTCACAGATTTTATGAACACACATTTAAATTACTACATACCAACCCTGCCCCGCTGCCCGCTCGCATTGTTCGCAAAGTAGTCTTGGGCATAGTAGTTCGCGACTGAGATCGCTCAGTTTAGTTCACCGCTCCTTACCGAACTAGTTCGCTCTTCTAGTTCGTCAGCTCCCAGCTCGAATCAAAGAGAGGCAGATCGTTCGATCGTTCGCTCGTTTTGATTTTGCTCCTACTGCATGCGACAAGATTATGGAATGTTCTACTTTTACCTACAATTTTTGGACTTTAAAAACAGCAAAAACCTCTGAATGATAATTTATAAAATGATCATGATTGTAAATAATACCAAAGTTTATTGTTGCAATAAATAACTAGTTTAGTGAATATAAAAAACTTTTTGTATTTTGTTTCGTGTATTAGTTCGGTTGACGCCATCCTCGCTCATTCGGTCACGAACTGACGAACTAACGAACTGCGGATCGGAGAATGAGGGAACTAATTCGCGTAGTTCATCTATGAGAGCGCTCTCACGACCTAGTTCGTTCGCTAACTACACAAGACTATCGCAAAGTACTTTGTATCCTGCTCGCTTGGCGTGTACGCACGATACTGTGATTACTAAGTAAAATGGCGTAAATGTTTTCGACAGTGAAGGAACGCGAATTAAAAAATTTAGGGTAATTTTTTCATTTAACTGTAAATCTAGGGTAAAATGAGATCAGACTTGGGGTAAAACAAAAAAAGGACCTGGCAACACTGCGTATAAAAATCTAGCTAATAAGTGAGTTTGTCAAGACTTTTTTTGTGTTAAACTTGTTTTTCTTGAACAATAAACTGTTATTGTAATAAATGAGTCCTAATTTGCTCCCCACCGACGCTATAAGGGGCTGCCCAACGTGTGTAGGTATTTCGTGTAGTGTATTACGGAGTGCAGATCGCGAAATAACTTGCAACGATCACAAAAAATAACCGTAGGGGACTATTATCAAACCTAGGAGTGTGTTCTTCTTGTTTATCCTGTGTCTTCAGTGACCAAAATGCCAAGAACACGGTCAGAAGAAAACTCGGACTCGAATGGCGCCGCGGACGCGGCCGCCGTGAACATTACAATGTCTCAAGAAACTCTCGCTAGCTTTATAGCATCGAATGCTCTCCGCAGTTTTTCGATGTTAAGTACTTGAAAGACCTGCTGCAGTTTGGTGGCAAGGTGTGAAGCAGTCAACCAGCACGTGGTCGGAAGCCGTCACCAGAATAAAATGCGCCTTCGGTGAACATGACCCGCCACATCGCCTTTACCGTAAACTCTTTAATATTAATCATCAAGAAGATGAAAACACTGACTTGTTTATTGCTAAGGTACGTACAATATTAGCCATGTTCCCAAAGGATGACCTCTCAGAGAAGGTTCAATCGGAAATGGCATACGGTCTACTTAACACGCGCATTAGAAAACGCGTGACGAGAGAATGCGTTAATAACTTCGACGTGCTGCTCTACAAGTCTCGACAGGTCGAAGATTTGGTAAAAGAAGTTGCCTAGTTTTTACGATTGTCATGGTTACAATAGTTAAAAGATCAGCTACATGTTCTCAATAAAATGTTATTTAATGGCAACAACATAGTTATTCCTAGCACTATGCATGATTACATTTTAAAATTGGTCCATGAAGGACATCAAGGTATAAACGGTTGCATACGCCATGCAAAGACAACTGTGTACTGGCCTAGCATAGATGATGACATCATTAAATTCATATCACAGTGTCCTACATGTCTTACTTACCGTCATAACAATGCTAAACAGCCAATAATACACCATGAGTACAAGATGCTACCATGGTCGAAAGTTGGTGTTGATATCTTTGAATTTAACAAAAGTAAATATCTTATTGTTATAGATTATTATTCAAAATATGTAGAGATAGCTTATTTAAAATCAGATTCAACAGCTAAAATTTTAATAATACATTTAAAAACTAATTTGCACGTCATGGCATACCAGAAACCATGAATTCAGATAATGGTCCACCTTTCAATAGTAAAGAATTTAAAGATTTTACTACTGAATGGGGTATTCACCACACTACTTCAAGCCCATACATGAGTCGATCAAATGGAATGGTGGAACGAGAGGTTGGTTCAATTTAATCCATGTTTTCAAAATGTAAAGCTGACAACACAGACCCATACATTGCTCTACTGATGTATAGGAACACTCCTAAACACACAGGTTATTCACCTGCACAACTGTGCATGTCACGCAACTACGCACTAAATTACCTACCTCGGACACCACATTAACACCAAATACAGTTGACACCAGTAAGGTAGAGAAGAAAATTAAAAAACAACAGTTAAAAACAGCATTTTATTACAATAGAAACACAAAAACACTTCCAACACTAGACATAGGTGACAAAATCTATTTTAAACACAAACCACTTGGGTTCCTGGTATAATATCAGAAAAGGATAGTCTTCCTCATAGCTATATTATCACTTCTCCTCAAGGATCTTTCCATAGAAATCGCGAACACATATTGAAACTAACTTCAACCACTCCTCCGTTGACTGTAGCAGTACCTAAAAAGAAAACAAAATTAGGACAGAGAATAATATCCCCAACCAGTCAGCACCATATGTGACACTATCAGGGCGTACAGTTAAGAAACCAATTAGATATGATGATGAATATAATTAAGTTTCTATGTACAATGATAAATAACAGACTTGTATTTATTTTTTACCTTGAATTGTCAAACGTCACAAGTGTCAACGTCAACCATCAGTTGCGTTCCGTTTCAAACTTTTGTAAAAGTTTTCATGGTTTGACTACTTGCGATTGTACTAAAAAAAAAAAAGAACGATTGAATACTTACTTTGTTTTATAAACCAGTTGCTGGCCATGGAATCTTGTCAGGATAATTTCCTAAAACTTAAGTAGTGTTAACACTTTGAACGCCGCGCGTTTTTGAACTAGTCTAATACCGTACGCCGGCGATTTTTGCATTATTTTGAAAATTTGTAAATAATAGTCTATTACAGATACCTACATATTTTTTATACATTGTAAATTTAGGTTTATATTTATTATTTATGAAATAAAATTATTAAATACATATAATGAAATGTATTTATTCGACAGTTTTAAATAGTGCACTGAACAACTCGAAACGAAGCGGGACGGCGGCGTACTGAGCGACAGGAACGTACGCACTCCGCGTTCGTTCCTGTCGACTTGACACACACATAAAAAGAGCTACGTGTCTATAATTTTGAACATGTGTGCATTATGGATGTAGCTAATGACCAATAACAGCCAACAGTTACTTATAGTTATCATGGAATTGAAAGTAGATTAATAAGTTAAAAAAACACGGTTTTATAAATAAACCAAACTAAAAAGTAGAAAATAAATAATAGTTTTAAAAAAAACTAAAAACACGCTTTATATAGAAACCAAACTAAAAAGTAAAAAATAAATTTTAATAAATTTGAAGTAAGAATAGTATAAAAAATCGAATAAATGTAAATGAATAATAGTGTAAGAAAGAAAAAAATGTTTTATTTTAAAAAAAGCGTGGGGTGCATGGTGTCAATAGTTAATAATATTTCATTGACAGATATGACCAGAAGGATTATCTTTTCGATAATATCTTAAAAAGCACCCCACGCTTTTTTTGAAATAAAACATTTTTTTCTTTCTTACACTATTATTCATTTACATTTATTCGATTTTTTATACTATTCTTACTTCAAATTTATTAAAATTTATTTTTTACTTTTTAGTTTGGTTTCTATATAAAGCGTGTTTTTAGTTTTTTTTTAAACTATTATTTTCATATACACATTGACATTGATATTTTTTATATATACAATGACATGCATATTTACTTTGTAAAGTATCATATTGTTTTAATTATTGTGAATGTGAAGACTATGTGGGTCTTTTTTAATTTTGTTTTCTTTCTTTCTCAGTAAGGCAGTTTGAGTAATTTATGTGGCCTACCCGAATGTCCTTTCTTTGGTATTGTTCGTCACAGCGTTGGGCTCCTTATGTTCCGAGTTGAGCTAAACGATTAGTGACAAATGCTTGCACTGACTGGACAGGTCCACTCAATCTGTATGGTGCTTTCCTCAATAGACCATTTCAGTCACCAATCTACATGGTCTTCACATGATGTGACCAAGAGTATGTCTGGACTTTAAAAGAGACTGTGTCCTCTGAGTTTGTTTCGGCCTTTCTTCTCAGAGTAGATAGTTAGGAAACGCCGAACTCATCTAGTTTAAAAAAAAATATCATTGACATGTAAAAGTGTTTGTACAAACCTAGTTACAGAAGTAAAATCATTTATCATTATCATTTATGTAAAATACTGATATTCAGCTGCATCTGGTTTGACTGAAAACCTACCACAATACAGTTGGGAAAAGGATAAGCAAATGAAGATTTAATAATTCGCTCTTGGCTCGTGGCTAATAATAACAGTTGCATGTCTATCGATGGTTAAGCTAAGCTTGCCACGGTTGGTTCATATATAGGTAACCGTTTATTATCGAGACACCTCCGTGCCTCAAAAAGTACGTTAAGCCGTTGGTCTCTTCATTCGTAGATTCTGTGACAGTCGTTATGGTTCGTCAAAAGTCTGACAACCACTCTTACCATGTTATCCAGTAACTTGGTTGTGGAGGTCAGATAGGCAGTCACTCCATGTAAAATACTGTTCCATATGCAGGTACGGAATCCGGTTAGACTTGAAGCCAACTCTGACATAGTAGAGGAAAACCTAGGCAGATTAGTGCTAAAATAAATCTACCTGTTAGGTATTGGTTCCTAAGAGATTTGAAAGGAAATCATACCACATTATCACTTACTAACTTATTGTAAATAAGGTCTATTTTTATGAATTCAATGTTAATTTGATAACTGATTACTGAACTGATTTTACAATTCCAATCATAGCTGTATCAATGATGATGTCGAGACATTTACGTGTAATTCAGCATACTTTCGTTTTGTTTTATTATGAAAAAACACAATGGTAAAAAAATACGAAAGACCAAAATGACTTTAAGATAGGTAAGGTGAGTTAGTATTTAGTTTATGGACACAAAACTAGTATCTTAGGCAAATAAATTTGTCCCTAAAATCTACCCTAGTAATGTTTATATAATATCGTTGGTGATGACATATTTATCTAAACTAATATTATTTAGAAAAAAAAATCGCTCCGAACATTAATAACCCAGATGTTCTCGATTCAACATAAATTCTAGAGAAGCGCTTTATGTGAATTAAAAATGTTTCAAGGAAGTAATAAATGCGGAGAATTTAAAATTTATTACTCTTAGTGAGCTGAGCACTTACACCCTTTACTATAGTTTACTATATTATTCTTCATTATAATGCAATTCATAGCTCACGACATTCAAAATGATGAAATATTCTAAAAATAGAAAGTAAGAAATTAATATGTTGCTCTGAAAATCCAATTATGTTCATTTTTTGGTCACTATTTTAGACAAGTAAATATGTATTTAAGTGCAGTTCTTCATTTTTGTTCCGTGGTCGTAAAGAATAGCAGCGTACGATTTCTCCCCGTAGGTATCGTAAAAGGCGACTAAGGGAATTACTAGAGAATGAGCAGCAGCGTTCTCTTTCCCTTTACCAACATACTGTGATTTTAGCAAACACCCCCATTTTTTTTTGGGAGTCATATGTCTATCGGTGGACGTTTTTGAGCTGAAATGATGATGATAATGAATATTTCCTAATTCAATATTTTATTCAATGTTGGTATTCTTTCACGAGATTTTTACACCCGCGAGATTTTTTTATGCTGGTTTATATTTCAACGCAAAATGAATTGTTATTTAATAAATAAACTGAACCAAAAAATATACCTAACATTTAAAAAAAATTAAAGGTGTTTTCCGCTATAAAAATGGAACTAAACACAACACTATATTTTTTTGGCAGGTTTTCGTGTTATTCACAGACGGTTGGACTGGTTCACTGGTCAGTGCACAGCGCAGATGGTTCACACAATCCAATTGATGCCAATATTTTCATTGGTTTTTTATTCACTGCTAGCTGTTGTGTGTGACTTTGTGCGCTTATAAAATTTGGCTCCACGTGTCGTCCTTTTTTTTGGATATGAAGTCATCAAATGACTTCTCCCGCTCTGGGCGGAGCGGGAGGGCATGACAGACTTTTACTGACTAAAACCCACCCGTGTTCTTCAGTTACCCATGTGCCAGGGTCACGGTGTCTCTTTTGAACAATCTCGCGACCCTGGCAGGCATCGGTCCTAGCAGATCCCTTCAGTTCTGCTGACATATCTTGTGAGGTGCCCGTGGAACACTACGCGCCGTCGACTCAAGCCTGGTCCTTACCGGGCAGCGAGCTACCCATTGCTCGCCACCCGCAAGCTCGCGCCTACGGTGGCCGGGATCGACTCCCGACGCCCGGGGTGTCTCCTCCTGCGGTGGCTTGGGACGTGAGGGCGCAGAGACTATCACTCTCTTACACGCCCCGCCTCCTCCTTCGCGATCATTACTGCTTCGCAGAAGGAGGTGACGGCTTCCCATGCCCTCGCGCTCCGTACCATGGCTCGCACTAGGGCCGGACGCGAGAGGTCGCCGCCGCCGATCGCCTCCACGAGGACACGGTGGTGCTCCGCCCAGGCAGGGCACACCTCCACCGTATGCTCCACCGTGTCCTCCAGACGATCCTCGCAATTGAAACACCCAGACGTTACCTCCCGCTTTATCCTGAACAGGAATCCACCGAAGCACCCATGCTCGGTGAGAACCTGCGTCAGGCGGAAGGTGAGGACACCGTAGTGCCTCTCTATCCACTTCTTAAAGAGGGGACTTACCGCCGCAATTGTGGCGTGCCTAACGCTGGGTTGCGACAATCGTAACGTGTCGTCCCTGATGTGAGAATTTGATATAACAATTTGCCAACAGTTAGTTAATGAATCTAATATAATCAGACTGTAATGTTTGTATTGCTAGGACACAAGCCTCCTTTCTTGGAGAGGAAGTTATCTATAGGTAATTCACTACGCGTTTCTCGGTGCGTGTTGGTAAATGTCATGTCTTCAAATTTTTGGTTTTAGGACATGCCGGTTTTTTTGCGATGTTTTACTTTAGTTTTTTGGGAGCAGTGGTGTTGAAATCATTTACTCGAGTTAAGCGCTTGCCGTAATACGTCCACTGCTGGATAAAGGCCTCCCCCAATTTGGAGGGCTTTGCCATAATCGCCACGCTTGGCAGTCGGATTGGCGATCGCAGTATGGTGGTAAAATGCATAGAGAACGCTGCTGCCCATTCTCATTCCATTTTTTATTTAAGCGCTTGCCTAGGTTCAAACCCACGACCTACATTACTTAAGTTGGGGTCTTTACAACTATGCCAATACAGCTTCAATGAACCTAACGTTATCGATTCTTATTATTTCAAGCAATACTTTAGGCCTTTGTCATTAGAAGAAGAAAAAAACAACTTTAGAAGACATATTCTGTGAAATCTTTAAGAAAAACTTCCTAAACGCGGATTTTATTATTCTTATATATTATATCTTATATATATATTTACTAGAGAAAAAAAAAACGGATATCATTTTAGGTATTCTCTCTACTCTTTCTTATTTAGCGAATTAGCTTTTTGACAAATTGGAAAGAAGATATTCTAAATTATATAAATTTTCATATTATAAAACTAGACGGCTCCTAAATGAATATCTGGATATAAGCACTAAAGTAAAGACACCATCGCATTTCTTGACTTAGTAGAGATTAGGTATTAGCGTTCTCTATGCATTTTACCACCATACTGCGATTGCCTACCCGCCTGCCAAGTCTGGCGAATATGGAAAACAATATGGGGGAGGCCTATGTTTAGCAGTGGACGTATTTTGGCAGAAATCGTATGATGATATAAGCATGTTATAAAATTTGCCTTTCTTTAACTAGTACATTGCCCTGACGTTACCTATTGGTCTTCCATATGCCTGTTCAATGGGTCTATAAATGGGTCCCCATTTATACATTTACATTCCCCAAGTTGAGCTAAGCGATTCGTGACAAATGCTTGCACTGACTGGACAGGTTCACTCAATCTGTGTGGTTCTTTCCTCAAAAAACCATTTCAGTCACCAATCTACATGGTCTTCACAATATTATGTCTGGACTTTAAAAGAGACTGTGACCTCTGAGTTTGTTTCGGCCTTTCTTCTCAGAGTAGTCAGATAGGAAACGCCGAACTCATCTAGTTTAAAAAAATATCATTGACATGTAAAAGTGTTTGTACAAACCTATTTGGAGAGATAAAATTATTTATCATTTATAGAGCCATTGAACAGCAGAAAAACATGAAATCGGCCTAGGTATATCCCACACGTTGGAAATATGTGGTTAAATCATAAAATGTAAAAAGCATGGTACATATAAAAGGGTGTTTACATTTTTATGGCATAATGAGCTTCGTACGCCTCACGGCATCAAATATTAAAATGTACAACCACCTTTTCAAACTGCTTTAAATAAAAATCAGGTGCTGGTGGGAAAACGTGAGTTTTTTTTTTTTTACTTTGTTATTTGGTCACGGACGTAAAGTAATGGAGCATAGGTTATGGGATATTGTAGCTGTAATACGTAAAAAAATTCGGATTATGACAAAACGTGTATTGCTGTTTACATCTTCTTATAAGTAAAATCTTAAACTAATTTATTTACTCACTGGTAAACAACGAACAGCCTGAACCGATGAGTTTTGAAGCACGAAACATTGCAAAAATTTCATTCAAAACTTTTTACCAAAAAATTTAACCGCCGAAAAAACTGAAAAGCAAAAAATAATAAACCTTAAAATTATGAGTCGGCGCTTTGAGTGATCTTTGTTCATTGATTTTCCAGCCCCGACGTGTGAGTGAACAATCAATCATCCCCTGTTTTCTGACCCTTAGGGTTTGATTTTGTTTTTCAAATTTATATGAGACCACCCTCGGAGTATACCCTTTCAAATAAAAAAAGAATTATCACAATCGGACTACTATGTAAAAAGTTATGCGTGGTAATACATAAAAAAAAAACAAACAAAAAAAAAAATATACGCGTCGAATTGATAACCTCCTCCGTTTTTTTTCGTCGGTTAAAAATGTAAATCAGCTCTTGGGTCTAGGTTTTTAAAATTCCTTATTTACAGAGTGGCAGGGACATAGCCATGAATTCAACATATAATTCAAGACCCCCAAGTGTGGATAATTATCGAAAAAAAAACTAGTTTCATAGAAAAGTCGATACCTACTCGGTGAAAATGGTATGAGACAGCAATTTTTTTTATGACCAACGAAAATCTGCATCCGTTCAGAATCATGTACTGAATCCATGTTATTTCTACTTAGATATACATAAATGTACCACCTACTAATGGAAAAAAAAAACTTTAGAGGTGTCAAGGGACACCCGGATGGAACGAAGTTCCTTTCCAGGATTCATAATAGTTATAATTTTTTTAATTATTTATAATGTACAAAAAACCTGTATACACTCAACAAAACAATTCTCTCTCTCTCTCCCTATCTCCTTCTCTCTCCCTCTCTCTCCCTCTCTCTCTACCTCGCTCTCTCTCCCTCTCTCTCTCTCCCTCTCCCTTCCCCCCTCTCCCACTTTCTCCCTCTCCCCTCTCCCCTCTCCACCTCCCCCCTCCCCCCTCTCCCCCTCCCCCCCTTCACAACACGCAATAAGGAACTTCGTTCCAAAAACTAACATATACTAACATAATATCTAATTATCTACGAAATGCCTCTCCCGGCTCACGGCTAGTTATTTCAATATAAAAAACATCAATATACTGTAAACTGAAGCACATTTACGGTAAAAGCAAAAATCGGATCAAAGAAATAACTTAAAATGTTTGTCTTTATATAATGAGGCAATCACAGTTTTTGATTTGTTGGACAGAATTCGTTCGAGAAAATATAAGTTAATTATTTGTTATTCAATGATAAAAAATACGTTAAATTCAAAGGTCGGCTCTTCTCCATAGGAATTAATAAATCGGAACCGTGCACCTAACTTCTGATGTTTCATAAGGGTCCTTGTAGGTTTATGTGAAACTAGCTTCTGCCCGCGGCTTCGCCGCTCGGATGTTGAAAAATTCACCATTTCAACCCATCCATTTCACCCTCTTAGGAATGGAATTTCAAAAAATAATACAAAATATAAACATCCGAATTGAGAACCTCCTCCTTTTTGAAGTCGGTTAAAAAGAAACTTTTATGAGAATGCCCATCCGTGGAAACATTTTCACCATATCTTATTCTGTCACCAAGTAGTGTTATTGGGGTACTTATAACTACAGGCATATCGGAATACATTCCTGCAAACACACATCAGACGAGTCTAGGGATAAAGATCGACGATTTTATTGATATGAAATAAAAAATTATGTTTCAATTATAAATATTTTTTTTCGCATATTAAGATCAAAGAAGTACATTAACAAAGCGTATTCTAATAAATTAATCTTAAAAAAATAAAAATAAAACAGACATATTATGTAGTTTAATATTAATTAATAGTAGTTTAATTCATAGTTTTACACGAATACGTTTAAATTATAAACTAAAATTGTGATTAATTAAATTTCAATATTCACCAACTCATTAAAAATTATCTAGTAAGTCCCTTAGTTGCCGTTTTGGACACCCACAGGAAGAAAGGGGATGGTGCTATTCTTCCACCACACAGAACTCTCTACCTATCTAATTCCGGCACACAACGATAAAATGCTCGTATGACTGTACTTATTTTCAAATTTTTTTTTGCCACTATCACCATGCTTGGCAGGCGGGTTAGCAATCGCAGTGTGGTGGTAAAATGCAAAACGACGCTGCTGCCTATTATCTAGTAAGTACCTTACTTGACTAACATCCACAGTAAAAGGCTTATAGGTGTTTGTTTTTTTGTTTATACCACGCATAGGTGTTAACAGCTCCGCGCCTGTCATTTAAGTCGTTTCTATTGAAATATAAAACCTATGCTAAAATATTTGATGCATTGTTCTAAATCTCCAAACAACCAAACCTTAACAGTACCTATATGGGTGGACTTACTATTGTAAGTAGCCTGTAGCGCTAGCTGTCACTCTATTTAGTACTCTGCTCTCATTTATGTGTAATTTGTCGTAGTAAAGTGATGTCCTTTAACCAAGGCCTTTAACACACTTTGAAGAAAAAGCCATTACCGTTTCTAGCCTTTTTTTAGAACCATTATGAAAACAATACAGCACACGTCACCGTAATCTTACCCTTGTGCGGTTAGATAAGCCGTGATGTATTATGTTTTCCTTATGTCCTGGAATAGGAATGGAAATTACAAAGGAAATCCACAAAAATACTTTCAGTAGGCACGAAAATCTGACTATTTAATCAATAATAAAAAGCATGCACAACTTTCAACACAGCAAGACATGTGACATCTACCAACCCGTACTGGGCCCACATTGTGAAATACGGCCCACTCTTTCTTGCCGAGAGGAGACCTGTGTCCCAGCATAGGGAACAACATATGCTGATAATGCCATGCGCAACTTGCAACTATTACTTATGTCAATATATGAAAGAACTTTAGTACCTATTTGGACCGCAGACATGACAATTTAATTCAAATTTCCATGTACGTTTACACACATGAAGGTAAGTACTCTCGATAAAGGTAATCTTCGTTTTCCGAGATACTCGTAAAAAGGTAGTCTAAATAAATTATGTGATTTAGAAGGCGTAAACCTTCATTTCGTGTCTGGGCATTGACTATACTACATTTTTTTAAAGAGAAACCATGGACTTTCCTCTCTCGAAACTCTTTTTTCTATGTGAAACTTACAATTAGAACCACGTAAATAGCTCTAGACGTTTCATAAGTGCCCATGTAGGTTAATCTTTACATAATATAAAACAAAGTCGCTTCTTGCGTCTGTGAGCTTAGATCTTTTGAATGACGCAACAGATTTTAATGTGGATTTCATAAATAGACAGAGTGATTCAAGAGAAAGGTTTATATGTATAATATGAGAGAAAAGGCGTTGGTAAACGCTAGAGTAACAGAAAAAAATAGTGTAGCCTAGCCTATCTATTTTTACAAAAAGCAGGATTTGGAACAATGTCTGAGGTTCGTTTAAATTTGGAGTCGGTCAAAATTGTAATTGAGTTTCTCTGTCGGGAAATTCCCAAAAGGCTCACTCTCCTGGGATCCAGCGCAATTGCAGGACTGTAGAATACATGTACTATATCCCAAGGGATCTAGACAGATTGGAACTGTCCTTGGTAAGGCGTGTGTTCATATTGGCAACTAGTGATGCTAGTTTGCTTGTTAGGTTTTAAGGCCTTGCTGTCGAAATCTAATTACATGTTTGATAAGCTTCGTCATTAGGTTCTTAAAGCCGCCTCATAGTACTCAATGGCATTTATGATAATTATCCTTCATATTTTTTTTTTCAGCAGAAAAACATCAACTGCGTGACCCAAATTCCCAAATTGGGGGGTTTGCCATAATCGCCACGCTTAGCAGGTTGGTTGGCGATCGCAGTATGGTGGTAAAAGGAAAGCAGAACGCTGTTGCCAATTTACTAGCAAGTTCCTTGGTGCCTCTTACGACACCCATGGGAAAAAACGAGATGGTGCTACTTTTTACGTTCGGCACCATAAATAAAAAAAACCCATATATAAATATAAATTATCCTTACAAATAATAAATATGTACACGTGGAAATTTCTATCATTGTAAATAAGCAAAATATATATATATCTTTATATATATAAGTCTACGGTACGTGTGTATGTCACTGAACTCCTCCTAAACGGCTGGACTGATTTGAATGAATTTTTTCGTATGCGTTTGGGTGGCACCCTGGATGGTTTTAGATTCACAAATGAACCCAACAGGTGGCGCTGCTATCGAGTTCTAGGAAACAGGACAACGTCTGTACAGTCAGCTAGTATATATATATATATATTTACAATACAAAAATTTTATCAAAGTTAGACAAATTAATGTGACGGAAAACATCGCAACTAAACTTGCACTTAAATCTGTCGCCCGATTTTCTTAGTAGGAAAATAACCTTGCACATTACCTAACACCCTCAATTTCACAGAAAAATACCATTTACAGTATACAAACAAAAAGGAAATTCAATTCATAAAACCTCTAGAAAACCAAGCGCAATAATGAAATATCATAAGCTTTCGTGGTGTAAGTGCCAATTAAGCGGGAACCAGGGTCTAAATGTTGATTGCGTGCAATCGACGCGTAACTATAAGGCACGGCCGTGAAGTAGCGAACACACACACGCGGTCGTGTGGTGAGGAGTGAGCTTCATTTATTACACGCTTTATATTAGCTTCACTTGTATGTTTGTTTGTAATTGACTCCTTATAGCGCGATTTTGACCCACTTTAAACGATCAGATTTCATTCAAACTTTGCATACCTGTCAAGGACCGATGACAATGCAATAATTTCATAAATTTGTGCCATTATCCTGGCCAGGGTTACCAGGACAGCAAAAAAACTGTCTTCGAAAACTACGCTGACATACGTCACAAACTAATTTGTGCCATTATCCTTGCCAGGGTTACCAGGACAGCATAAAAAACTGTCTTCGAAAACTACGCTGACATACGTCACAAACTACGCTGACATACGTCTCAAAATTCGAAACACCCTAAAAAATAGAAAATAAATAATAGTTTAAAAAAACTAAAAAACACGCTTCCATTGAAAACCAAACTAAAAAGTACAAAATAATGAAAAAAAAAGCGTGGGGTGCCTGATATCAATAAAAAAATACCTTAAATAGCACCCCACACTTTTTTTCCATTATTTTGTACTTTTTAGTTTGGTTTTCAATGGAAGCGTGTTTTTTTTTTTATCTGCAACTGTATTTACTCAAATGGTTACACAATTGTTGTGTTGATTCTGCGTATCGATAGTATAGTGCGCCGCATAAAATGAGTCACTGGTTGCATTTAGTCAAATGCAATATCATCATCATTTCAGCCGCAAGACGTCCACTGCTGGACATAGGCCTCCCCCAAGCTCCGCCACTTCGACCGGTTTTGTGCTTCCCGCATCCAGCGGATTCCTGCGGCCTTCACAAGGTCATCGGTCAACCTTGTGGGAGGCTTTCCAACGCTACGTCTTTCGATGCAATATGCCATATTATTGTAGATTAGCGTTGAAAAGCCTCCCACAAGATAGACAGACTTTTTTTTTTGGATGGGAAATCATCACATGACTTCTACCGCTCTGGCGGAGCTGAGGGCGTGTCAGACTCTTACTGACTAAAACCCACCCGTGTTCCTTCAATTGCCCATGTGCCAGGGTCACGGTGTCTCTTTCGAACAATCTCGCGACCCTGGCAGGCATCGGTCCTAGCAGACCCCTTCCGTTCTGCTGACATATCTTTGAGGCGTGAGTGGAACATCACGCGCCGTCGACCCGAGCCTGGTCCTTACCGGGCGGCGAGCTACCCATTGCTCGCCGCCCACAAGCTTGCGCCTACGGTGGCCGTGAGTCCGCTAACGACTGATGATTTGATGAATTCGCTGGATGTGAGAGGCACGGAATTGGTCGCGGTGGCGGTGCTTGGGGGACGCCTGTGTCCAACAGTGGACGTCTTAGGACTGAAATTATGGAGATGATGAACATGCCATGTTCTTTAAAATGTTAACTTGTAAATGAATTCAGAAAACATTTCTCATCTGCAATTTCTTATAGAATACTTAAATAATTAAATGTACTCTTAAAAAATATGAAATACCTTGAAAATATTCTGCATCGTCCTACCTACTTTAAACGGAAAACAAACAAAAAATACATTTTGTTTGATTGTAATGTCAAAATAACAGCTTTTTACTAAATGCAAAATGAAATTATTTAAAGTCTCACATCAAAAAATAATACTAGTATTTTTGCTAATTATTTTTCTGTATCTCTGTTTGTTCTAGCTAATCCGCGAAACGGTTAAACTGATTTTTGTGAAATTTAGTAAGATGGTACTTTAAATCCTGGGACATCGACAAATTACGCCGCCGGAAGCCATTTTTACACGCTTTATATTAGCTTCACTTGTATGTTTGTATGTTTGTATATTTGTATGTTTGTATATTTGTATGTTTGTTTGTAACCGACTCCTTATAGCGTGATTTTGACCCACTTTAAACGAACAGATTTCATTCAATCTTTGCACACCTGTCAAGGACCGATGACAATGCAATAATTTCATAAATTTGTGCCATTATCCTTGCCAGGGTTACCAGGACAGCAAAAAAACTGTCACAAACTACGCTGACATACGTCTCAAAATTCGAAACACCCTAAAAAGTAGAAAATAAATAATAGTTTAAAAAAACTAAAAAACACGCTTCCATTGAAAACCAAACTAAAAAGTACAAAATAATGGAAAAAAGCGTGGGGTGCCTGATATCAATAAAAAATACCTTAAAAAGCACCCCACGCTTTTTTTCCATTATTTTGTACTTTGTAGTTTGGTTTTCAATGGAAGCGTGTTTTTTAGTTTTTTTAAACTATTATTTTTCTTTAGACCCTTCCTACCGTGTAGTTTTTATGGTCCATATTTTGTCAGTGAGACATGATCAGCCCTTTTCCATTTTAGTGTGATGTGTGTATGATATCGGTAATTTTCGTTTTCTGTCTGATGCTCTTCAGTTTACGAATTTTTCTTTAATTATATTATTTATACTAAATTCGTTAAAAATTCTCTGAACATTCTTATCTCACATAACTTCGAGTAAGTAAAAACGAACTTTGATAATAGCAAAATATTCCTCGAAGAGTTCCCGAAGGAAAATGCAACGCGAAATATTTTGTATGTCAGAAGTCTAACCAAATACTCTCGAAGAAAAGTAGTTTATGCCTCTTTTGCGACGCAAACTTTGACTTGGAAAGTTTTGTAGCTGCTTCAGAATAACAAACAAACAATTAGACTTTTATGCTTAGGTTTTATATTTTTTGTTAGCTAAGGAGATTTCCAGGTTTTGTGTTTCGGGTATTTCACAAAGGATTTACCATTACGTTTTTTGCCACCAAAACGCGGTGCTATTTTAATTAATGAAAGTAATAACGTTTGTTGTCATTGGTATATTATTCTGCTTTGACATCAAGCTATGGACAACATTGTTAAGATTTATTTATTAATAATTCAAAATGAATATGAGGCTTTTGGTTACTTTGTATGACTTTATCATGTGTAGTTTAGGATAAACAATTTTTCTTTGTATTTCGTTTCTCTTTCGCGAATTCCAGGTTTGAAGATAAAATTTCTGATAAGTCCATTAAAATTTCAATTTTATGTTCAAGGTTGGCAGCTGTTTGCCAAGCTTCTGATTTGATGACAACTCACTGAACCGCAAAGAAAAATCTAGGTAGGTACGTAAAAATATTTAGAAAAATATTACCGTGTTATTTTACACGAAAATATTCCTACGTGAAGCTATAACCATTTTTTTCTGAAATACGCCGTTGAAACACTGACTAACGCAGAAACATGGGGCGGAATCACTATTATCTGAATAAAAACTCAAACCTTTGCTAAACGTGACCTTTTTGGATCCTTTTTGCTATTAAAATGTGGATTTTTCGAATAGTCACCTGCAACGTATTTTTTTAATCACTTCTAATTTTGAATCATAATCTAAAGATCACTTTGAAATTCGAACGATATCGATGTCTGAAGTATTTGCAATAATTAGCTCCTTCAAAACAAGTAGAGAAAAAAATCGTTTTCGAATGTGTGCAGATCTGAAATGGGCTATTGGGTTGGTCTTATTTCCAAACTTTCTTCGGTCTATTTCTAGCCAGAAACCACTCGCTTTTTTGTAAGAATGAAGAAACAAACACGGGAATGTAACGACGAAAAAGTTTTGACAACTCGGCTTTTGCGGTGGCCGAGCCAAGTTTTGTTGCTATGGTTCTTGGCTGGCAACATTACTGAAGACATTTTTGGGTGCTTTTCATCATACTTATTTAAATCATTTCGTAAAATGTTGGTATTACATTCGGTTTTTCTTGGTTAAGTTTTTTTTAATAAATTCAAAGATTTTGGTGGGCAAACTGGGTTTGATGTTTTTAGAAACGTCGTTTTAGCGAAAGCTTACACCAAAAGAGTGAATTCATATTGCATTATATCGCCACATTTTTTTTTTTCAATATGTATAGATAAGTTATTCTATCCATACTTAAATGACAAGAAAATTAAGAAATCAATATTCTTGTATTATGTTTATCATTACATAGTATAAAACATAGTCGCTTCCCTCTCTCTGTCCATATGTATGCTTAGATCTTTAAAACTACGCAACAGATTTTAATGCGGCTTTTTTTAGTTGACAGAGTGATTCAAGAGGAAGGTGTATACCTATAATAAGCGGGCAAAGCCACCTGCAAAAGCTAGTTTGGTATAAATGGAATCAGCGCTGTGCTGTGGATTCCCAACAGCTCAGTATCATACTGAGTACATTTCGTTTTGTCGTGACGTATAGCTGCCAATTATAATATTCTATGCTCTTGACTACACAGGGTGGCAAGGACATCGATGTGCAATTTATTAACACATGATTCTGAAGATAAATATGATGTCATGAACCCTTAAATAAAAAAAAATCTTTGATTATTAAAAAAAAAGTAGCTCTGCCATACATTTTATTCGCGTAAGTTTTGCACTTTTCAATGAAACAGCAGTTTAATTTTTTAGACCTGACGAAAAATTTCTACGTTTTCTAGAATTAAATGTTAAATTTTTGGTAAAAGTTTGCGCGTCGATGTTTTCCATTCTGTATATTTATTTTGTTTTATTTCTGTTAATCGAGCTAACTAATATTTTTGCATGCATATGATTCTGTAAATAATTTAATTTCTGTCTATTTTTAAACCTGAATTCCCTACAAACAGTTTAGTAGTCAGTCGTCGCCGTGCACTCAGCTTTACAAACTCAATAACAAGCAATTCTAGGAAGGTACTACGGTATCGCGTGTAAATAATAATGTTGTTAATCATAACACAGCCTTCATTTCTAAGGGCTTTCCCGGCTAATGAGTTCAAACGCCGTGGTAGGCTTATCTGGCAATTAATATTATGGAAACTCTTGAGTATAAATGCAATTCTGTGAACGTGTTTCGTTGTGAAGTAAAACGTTTTATGTATGGAATTTGTGTTTGCCTTTTATACTTTGTATAAATGAAAGGTACCGTGTAGTGCCGAACGTAAAGAATAACACCACCCCATTTCTTCCCGTGGGTGTCGTAAAAGGTGACTAAGGGACTTACTGGAGAATGGGCAGCAGCGTTCTCTATGCATTTTACCACCATACTGCGATCGCCAACCCGCCTGCCAAGCGTGGCGATTATGGCAAAGCCCCCCAGATTGGGGGAGGCCTAAGTCCAGCAGTGGACGTCTTACGGCTGAAATGATGATGATGATGATAAATGAAAGAGTTCGTATAGTAAGAGGTAATATTACAACCGTAGATACTGTGTTTATAATTCTAGAAGTGACGCACGCTTTATTTTTGATAAGTTAAGACAGATTATTATAAGTTTGACAGTTATGTGTGTCTGACTGGGGCATCGTAGCTCTTAAACAGGTGAATCGATTTGTGTGAGGTTTTTTATTTAATAAAAGTTCGGTTCTAATGTTGGTTCTTAGACATGTTTTATCACAATTGGTTCAGCCGTTTCGATGATCTTTTGATCAAAATCTTACCTACAACTGTTTATTAAACTTATAGGGCAAATACCTTTAATTTTTATTTTTTACCTTTTGACGTGAGCTATAGATTTTGTACTTCTATGTGTACCTTATAGGCAAAGTTTATCACAGTAAAAAAAAAACATAATAAATAACCACTAAAACCGAGTTCCAAAGTTAAGTTCAAAATAATTTGCCACTACAGTAGTGAGGAAAATACTTGCCCAAGCAGGAAACGTCGTTAACTGACGGAAACCACATGTTTTTACTGTTAAACTGTAGTATTTTATGGCAGGCATGGGGTAATTCCAGCAAATAAGGACTATTTTTGCTACAGTTTTTTTATGTTTTGTAAGTAAAATTCTTATATTGTAAGAAGCCATGCAACCTGCCCTTTTTTCAAACACATCTTTCAGTTGCCTTTGCAAGGGCCACGATAATTCTTTCGTACAATTTCGCGACTCAGGTGGGATGCAACCAGTCCTGGATTTAATACGATAAGGTTTTCTAAACTCTTTTGAAATTTCAGACATGCTTCAATGATTTAATGTAAAATCATGAACGTTTTACAAATTATATTATATCTAGCTGACCGTACAGACGTTGTCCTGTTTCCTGGAACTCGATAGCAGCGCCACCTTCCGGGTCCAATAGTGAATCTAAACCATCCAGGGTGATATACATCCAGATGACATCCAAACGCATACAAAAAAAATCATTCAAATTGGTCCAGCCGTTTAGGAGGAGTTCAGTGACATACACACGTACAGTAGAATTATATATATAAATATTTTGTATTCCGTGAAACATGTCGTTGTTTATTGATTAAAATCGGCGTACCCTTTTTCCAACTATTTTGGGGTCAGATTCCAGTCTAGACGGGCGGCGGCTCAAAACTAATATTTCACATGGAGCGGCTGCCTATCTGAAGACCAAAACCTAATAACTGTGTAAAACGATATACTTACCATAATTAAACTGCTTTCCAGACTTCTGAGCTTCTGACTAACAGGAACGACTGCCAAAGATCTACTAATGCTAGCCGAGACAAATGGCTTAACGTGAGAGACGTGACGTCTGGATATGAAATGGATAGTCCCAACACGACATCAACGCTGCACGCGGATCGTTTATCTTCGATCGACCCGTGCGGCTATTATTATTAAGGGACGAGTCCCAGAAGCCTCCCGTTATTATTTAATTATAGCACTAAAATAGTCTCTACAAGCGACAGACACATCCTGACCAGTTGTCTGCGCTACCAACCCTGAGAGCATGCCTAGATACGTTTGTATGAGCTAATATTCTCGTATGGCGCGAGAAAAAGGGGACGTAGGTGGCTTAATTTTGTCCAAATATTCGGTATACTTGCTCATTTTCTTCGAAGGAGTAATTCACTCTACATAATACAAGAAGTACAATATCGTATATGGCGGTTGGCAGACACTAAATTAACATAAATAAGCTCAATCCTCCTGGGATGAGTTTCAAGAAACATACGGCCGCTGTGTAGGGGAGCAATGAATAAGACATTTGTATACTGTTGTTTAGAGCCTGACGTTTTGTGGACTGACGGTTTTGAGCCTTTGGTAATTGGTGAAGCATCTAGTATTATTTTAAGGTATCACTTTGACTGTAGCTGTGAGGTCATTGAGAAAAATGTTAAGGGGTAATACTTTCTCTGCCCTGACGACTTCCACAAACAATATTTTAAAAAGTTGTTGAGTTTTGTTCTAGTTCAAATTTTTAATTGTTTTTATTAAAAATAAAACTCTTTCTTTCAAATTGTTATTTCCTTTTTTCATATTAATGTATTTCCCTAAATAAATAAATGTAAATGTTTGCCTCACTTGGGAAGAGATTGGACCTCACGACACAGGGAATCCTAGTGTGGGGTCCAGGGAATTTGTAAAAAACTAGCTCCTAAGGCTTATTATAATCTGTTCTTTGTTTTCCATATATTGTACTGTGTTGTGAACTGAATAAAAAATTATTATTTTAAAAAAAAAATATTTTTCTGGAAACATTTTAATTCATTTTTAATAGAAGTGACTAAAAATAAATTATGTCGCTAGACATGTTGATGATGATCGCCAGATCACAGATCATCATCATCATTTCAGCCTAAAGATGTCCACTGCCGGACATAGGCTTCCTCCAAAAGCGGGGTTTGCCATAATCGCCACGCTAGGCAGGCGGATTGGCGATCGCAGTATGGTGGTAAATACTTAGAGTATGCTGATGCCCATTCTCTAGTAAGTCCCTTAGTCCCCATTTTGACAACCACGGGAAGAAACGGAGAATCGATGGGATAATCGTGGGAAATCGCATATAAAAGGAGATAAATAAAATAGGTCGTAAAGGTTCTAAACTTTTTGCTAACTAGAAAACTATCAAGCAGGTAAATTAGGAAATCCTTGTTCACCAATAGGTACATACAATAGAAACTCCATTCCCCAAGGTGCATCGAAACAATTAACAGTTCTGTTCAATTAGTAATAGGTACTAATACTAAGTTATAACATCATAACTTTAACTCGGAGTGTTATCCACTAAGTAACTGGTATAATACTCTGGTTTCATGATATTGGATACTGTAAACTAAGTCAGTTTATAGTTCGGGTTTGAAGCCTGGAGTTTGATATCCTGTTGTGGGTCGGTGGTGTGAAGTAGAAGAAAATAATACTGTTTATTCTTCCGCGAGCATAACTTATTTCAAACTTTTAAGAAAGTTATGAAGGACATCAGAGAAAAGGAGAGGATGTATGAAATGCAACTAAAAAAAGGTAGGTAGGACTAAGGCATCTGCCTTGTGACCTTTTGTTAGTTATCGTGCTGTTTGCTAATAGTCTTAATCTACATCTGTGGCTGGAAATCACCAAAAGTTTAAGCTCTTGAAGGACATACTCTGACTTTACTGAAAGGTAGGTGCGTAGTACTCATAACTGGCGTGCGTATATGATTAGATGTATAAAAATAAACGAGGCAAAAGGAATATGTAAAGACAACCCGTACATACACATTTTGCTTCGTTTACGTCGGAAAACGTGACACGTGGTAGAAAAAAAAATACTCTAGGCTGTTAGTCTCACCACCAATGTGATGTCTAATATTTTGACTACATATGCTTTCAAACAAATTTGACGAAGCAGGCTACACATGTAGAGAAGAAAAAAAAAACACCAGCATTTAGGTATTCATAATACAGCACGAACGTGTGTTAGTTGATACATCGTCAAACATGGACGTAAAAATATCCCTTCCCATCGCATCGAATTGCTTGCCAGATTTCGTCCATTTTTCGTTGCTGCTCCAGTTCTTTTGATTGTAGCGTAATGTTATATAACCTATAGCGTTCTTCAATAAATAGGCTACTCAACACAAAAATATTTTTTCAATTCGGATCCGTAGTTCTTGAGATTAGCGCGTTCAACCAAACAAACAAACAAACTCTTCAGCTTTATTATATTATTACATTATAGTATAGATTTAAACATGATCTTTACAGCATCAAAAACGTATACTGTCTTCACAATATAAAAGGATACTATTTACTACATTCTTATCAAGATTCATTTAAATTGATATAAATAACTTTGACATGACGTTGCGTGTCAACTTACGCACGACTAACCTTCATCAGCACGAAATGATAAACTTCATTAAATTAATCTTATAGACCAGGAGATAGTTACTTCAAAATTAACCTTATTTCCTTTTATATTTTTTTTAGAAAGTGAAGGTGGATTTTTATGTTATTGGTTAGGTTGAAATATAACTAGCAGATTGTAGGGTGAGCTACGTATATTTGTAGCAAAATCAAATAGCAACGAGCTTAGTTTAATCTTAATCATTACTCAATGCCATAACCACATACCGGCAAAGAAAAAAACGTGCATTTTTTTACAAAGCATTTATAAATCACAACCCCATATTTTCACTGTTTATAGCTGTCCTTGGCAACAAACTAGGTTTGTAATTATATTGTGTACGCATAAACGTTTATGTTAACTACGTCTTCAAGAAACTTTAATTATTATGTTCAATTTCCCGCATCTAGTTACCTAGGCTACTCGTTTAGTTTATGTAGCTTCCTAACTAATTATGTACGGCAAAATATCTGCGCAAACACATGAGAAGAAAATCGTACAGAGGTTGCTTCAGAGGAAAATATACTAAAATTTGATAGCGCAGCACGAAAGGAGACATTAACAATATTTTTTCAATAAATTAGAACAGCATTTATAGAAAAATAAAAACGATATCTATAATTCAGTTTTTTTTTTACTTAAAACAGTTTAAAGTAGTTTATTTTTCGAATAATTCTAACTTGTCCCATTACCAAGTCATAATTGGACGTAGTTAAGATGAAAGGATCCAATTCACAACTTGGTCACTACGGGTCAGTAAAAACGACCTAGCTAAAAATAGCTTTATTTTTCGTTTACTTAAACTTTACACCCAATGCAATGGTATGGCGCTCCTTATATTATTATTTTTTCAGCATAAATAATTCAAAGTTTCTGGTTTTTAACTAATATTTCTAACAGAATACATATTTTAATATACTATAACTAACGTAAAAAAAAGAATGTAAAAAATAACCTATTAATATTCCTTTGACAAAGTTAAAAAAAAACCTCTTGAACTTCAAACATCAATATCTCAAAAGTAAATAAGTGTGGATTAGATCCTTTTCGCTTAACTATGTCCAATTTAAACTCTCTATTTATAATACAGATAAGTTTAACGAATATTACTGTTATTTGATGTGTTGTCTCTGTTTGGTTAGCTACTCTGTCGTCATACACGTCATACACGCAATGGATAAAGTGTTCACAAACATAGCGACTCTTGAACTATACACAGCGTTGTTTTAGGTACGTACATGTTTGATCACGCGTGTTTTTGGGTTTCATAACGGATAATAAAGTAATTATGATACTACTTGGAGATTAAAATATAAGTACTTATATGAATTATGATATTTACAAGGATTTTATCAAGTAATAAAAATTATCTTACTTGATAAAATGACACATTTTCAAAGTAAATGAATAGTTTTCGAACAACACCTTTGTTATTATTTAGACTCATTTTGTTGAGCAAGCAACGAAGTTTATCTAAACTACCGGTCGATATTCTGTTTGTATTATGTACTGGAGTTTGTTTAGCTACGTATGAGAATGCTTTTAATTGCTTAACTCGATTTCTACGCTAAAATAAAATCAACAAATCGTGCATTAATATATTTGGATGTATGTGCAATTTATGAAGTAAACTACATTCAAACAATATATAATATATGCACACATAACCTAAAATCACGCTTGTAATGCCTAAAGCGTTAAGCAGACATTCTTATGACAAAATCCACATTTCGCCAACCATTTTTAAGTCCCATGCAATAAGTGGCAAGTTTATTTCCACAAAACGGGCACAAATACTGACTTTGGCCTGCGACTAAAAACATCTGTATATAAAAGAAAGTTGTGTTAGTTACACTATTTATAACTCAAGAACGGCTGAACCGATTTAGCTGAAAATTGGTGAGGAGGTTAGCTTAGAACCAGGAGATGGACATAGAATAGCCTTTGAAGTACCAGGTTATCATAACTGGGTAGGAGCTAACAAAACATATGAGTGTCAGCTAGAAAACGCTTACCAGATCACCACCGCGTACCAGGTTGTCAAACTTGATAGGTTTATTACAAAATTTATTGAATCTGGGCGATACAATGTTCGCTGGGTCAGCTAGATATGATACAATATCCAATTTCACTTTACTCACCTAGGAATCAAATCCTTAACATCATGCTCAACGCATGCAACCACTAGACCAACGAGACAGTCAACACAAAACATATCTTATTACAAAACTAGCTACACAAAACAATACAGTTGCCCCTTATCCGAACCCAATCGTAACGAAATCGCGTTTCTAACAAAATTAGAACACAAAGAAAAAACATGCACAGAATACTGAATGCAGAGAAAATAATCGAAAAATGTAAATTGAAAAACGAAGGAAAGTTTTCGTAGGCATAAAGTAGTGGGATCACCTGGCGACGCAGTTATGTTAGGGCTGGTCGAACATATCTTGTTATTACGTGATACCAATGAAGATCGGTTAAACTCGGGAAAATTCGGGTAACCCCGGCTATGCTGTTAGAGACCGAGTGTTTTAAATTGGCTGTTATACCGTGCGTGTAGATTTTTGTTGGTTTGAGGAATATTCGGCTGAATGGTGAATATTATTATGGATTATATTATTAGTTTCTGTTATCTGCTGTTATAATATATTAGGAAGAAACGTAGCTAGGGTGGTTAGCTCCTGGACTATAATTTAATTTAAAAAAATAAATAAATGGAAAATTAAACTATGTGAAGATAAACCAGGTAAAGACCTTTTATTTAAATATTTACAATTAATGGTAAACCGTATATTATAACTGCACGAAAACAAGAAAATAATTTATGATGTTTTAAATAAATCGTTAGTAGGAGCCATTCTACAAGTACCTACCTGACTAAAATCAATTTATTTCATTCCAACAAATTCATATCAGCAGCAAAATTCTATTTGCATTCACGAGTAACACGAAAACTTTATCCGGCACCAAATATGTCGCCAAAGAGTTTACAGAACCAACTACGAAGCTGTGGCTATTACCGCTGTATTCGTTGCAAACACTTTAAACTCGACCTATGTCTGTCGCATTTTATCCTATACTGTGTAAACGAGAGGTTGAACATTCTGTTGAAAATGAAAACGGTGCCTAATACATACGTGCCCCTTGTATTTGTTAAGGATAATTTCAGCTGCTCGTGTCTTGCTCTATTTGAGAGAGTCAGAGGGAGAGAGAAGAGATCCTTCTGTCGAATATGATTGGAATTTTGGTAACACGATAAGACGAAGTTGTACCCACATGTAATTTTGAATATATCAAACGTATGTAGAATTAATTCGTGGAAACTTAAGTTTATAGGAACGTGTCGTGTCAGTTTCCAACAGTTGGCAGTGAAGGGGTTAGGTATAGCTACTCGTACCTACTTAAATTGCGTGGAAGAAAACTATTTGCCAAGGTTGATTCATAGGAAAGATATATTTGTTATTAGAATGTAATTTCAAGGACCTAAATTTGTTACAACGAAATCGTGAAAATCAGATTTTGTTAATATTTAAATTTAATTCAGGCTTAATTTCTTTCGAGCATAAATTTGTTAAAGACAATTATTATTTCTAGACGATACATACGGAAAAAAGGTGGTACAGACATTGCCAAAGTCATTATCAAATTACAAAAGCTATCTCTGTGAATAAACACTTTTCGTATAATTACATTTTTTTCGTAATGGCTGATGCAAACCATTATTTATTCCTCTATATTTTGTTTTTAAGGCTCGTAATTAGTGTGCCAACATCAGCATTAAGAACTTTCAAATTTCTAGAGGTCATCATAATAATCCATTAATGCTTCCACTGCTGGGATACAGGCCTTTTTTTTTTTTTTTTTGGATTGGAAATCATCAAATGACTTCTCCCGCTCTGGGCGGAGCGGGAGGGCGTGTCAGACTTTTACTGACTAAAACCCACCCGTGTTCCTTCAGTTGCCCAGTGTCGGGCCCACGGTATCTCTTTCGAACAATCACGCGACCCCGGCAGGTGGGATACAGGCCTCCTATATGTGAGAGTGAGTGGGCCTTAATCCACTACGCGGGCCCAGTGCAGGACACATTTCACATGTCATTGAAGTCTTGTGTTCCAGGACATGTCGGTTTCCTCACGATGTTTTCCTTCACCGTTTTGAGAGCAGTGGTGACGAAATAATAAACACAAAGTAAAACGCTTGTCTGGGTTCGAACCCATGATCAAAACTTGTAAGTCGCAGCTATTACCATTGGATCACCACTGTGCACCACTTTCTCTTGACAGTGGCAACTAGTTTGATTTTTCCGACGCCTAGGTCAGTCCCTCAGAAACATGAAACTAATTGCCCATTCCCAAGCATAGTACGTTTCTATGCAAAAGAAAGGGCAATAGACTCCATAAACTCTATCCTCTACAAACTCTATCCTCCACAAACTCTATCCTCCACAAACTCTATCCTCTACAAACTCTATTCTCCACAAACTCTATCCTCCACAAACTCTATCCTCTACAAACTCTATTCTCCACAAACTCTATCCTCCACAAACTCTATCCTCCACAAACTCTATCCTCCACAAACTCTATCCTCTAAAAACTCTATTCTCCACAAACTCTATCCTCCACAAACTCTATTCTCCACAAACTCTATCCTCCACAAACTCTATCCTCCACAAACTCTATTCTCTACAAACTCTATCCTCCACAAACTCTATTCTCCACAAACTCTATCCTCTACAAACTCTATCCTCCACAAACTCTATCCTCTACAAACTCTATTCTCCACAAACTCTATCCTCTACAAACTCTATCCTCCACAAACTCTATCCACCACAAACTCTATCCTCCACAAACTCTATCCTCCACAAACTCTATCCTCCACAAACTCTATCCTCCACAAACTCTATCTTCCACAAACTCTATCCTCCACAAACTCTATCCTCCACAAACTCTATCCTCCACAAACTCTATCCTCCACAAACTCTATCCTCCACAAACTCTATCCTCCACAAAATCTATCAAAACAAAATTTTGTTACAAAATATTCATCAAAATACTCGTCTAATTCCACCGTACATTCGAGGTCAGTGTCCTTTCAGATCTTGAAATTATACCAAGAACATTCCATCGTATGTCAAGCAATCAACATAGTAGTTGGCTCAGAGGCTTTTAATTAATTACAACCGCTCCCGATCATTCGAAGGAGCGTCGCGTAACATACTTACTTGTTAATCTATGGGACAGATTGATTCAGTCACTCAGTATCGTTTGAGTGAAATTGAATTTAACGTCCGTAGATTCTGATAAAATTATAATTTCATTCGCTCATTAGCTGCCTAGCCTATAGCCGACTGTGTTGTCATTCAAACCGTATGCAGCTGAATAAAAGTATTGTACATGAAGCAATGGCCTATCTGACCTCAACAACTTAGTTACTGGGGAATACTATATCTTTCAGTCATAATGTATTTAAAAAATAAATTAAAAAAAACCACATAAACTCACGCCCGATCACCTGGAAAGGTTTAGTGTGTTTATGGAACAATTGAACCTATAAAACAATGTAAAAACGATTTATAAGCAAAAGATTTTTATAGTTCCTTGCGATTATTGAAGTCCTGGCCTATAGTGTATAAGCCGATAACCCAACCACTGCACCGCACAATTTATCGGCATTAATAATCATGTTGAGATTAATATTTTTACGAGTCTATTGTACTTCTCATGTTAGTTGGGTGCAATTAAATAGTTGGGTTTCCTTAATAGCAGCGTCGTTGAAGTGCATTAAATTCGGAAAAGTATTAGGACAACAAGTGGGACATTTCTGGACAGCACATGAGGCATCTCAAACGGGTCTGTAATCCTCCATTTTACAAATTTTTGTTAGTAATTATGTAATCAAATCAAATCAAAAGTCATTTATTTAAACTAGGCTGAGAGTCAGCACTTTTTGAACGTCAAAGTAACATAAGACAGTCCCCCAAAACGCCCGCCCTTCGACACTTCCTAGTGCTTTAGCTGGGAAGAAGAAGTGGCGCAACAAACTCCTCAGCAGCACAGCTGTCTGTTAAGTTAGGAGAACTTGATTCTATACAATAATATGTAGGTTAGTACGTATACAATACGGTTTATGGAATGCAGAAGCCAAAAAAAAAGTCTGACAACCAGTGTTTCCAAGGGGTATCATGTTGCCCAGTAACTGGGTTGTGGAAGTCAGATAAGCAGTCACTTCATCTAAAATACTAGTATTCAACTACATCCGGTTAGACGAGAAGCCAACCACATCATAGCTGAGAAAAACCTAGACAGATAGATCTTTGAATATTATTACAAAACATAACACAATTTCAAGATCCGGCAAGTTCACTACGTATTTTCGAAACCCCTAACTATCCCATCAACATTTTTGATACCAACATAAAACATAATACAACATGTTTATGAACTACAACAGGTAATTGTCAACATTGTTCCTACATAATTGACGAGCTTGCTACTACCTACCATACTATTTACTGCATTGCGGATCCGTAGGCCTACTAATGTGTTCTGTGTCACATTTTTTCTAAACGCGGTGTGGTACAGTCGTAACTTAGTTTGATTATACCGTTTATGATGGAGTTAGTTAGCTGTGTGACGTATTGCTGTGACCTTATTTTGAGTACTAAGCGAATTATGTTCATGGAAAGAGTGGTTTTCTTGCTTACATAAGCTCTGTTGCCCATACGATTTTTGACTTCTTAACCCGTCGAGACCCAACTCAGTTAAGAATTCCATCAGAACAAAGAAAATTATGCCATAAAAATAAATTTCGATATTATATCGTGTGGTGCCGAACGTAAAGAATAGCATCACCCCATTTCTTACCATGGGTGTCGTAAGAGGCGACTACGGGATTTACGAGAGAATGGGCAGCAGCGTTCTCTATGCATTTTACCACCATACTGCGATCGCTAAACCGCCTGCCAACCCTGGCGATTATAGCAAAGCCCCCCAAATTTGGGGAGGCCTATGTCCAGCAGTGGACGTATTACGGCTGAAATGATGATGATGATTATTTAAATAAGGGAGCTTAAACACTTTAAATCCAAATTACACAAATGAGTTATTGGTTAACCATTACCTAATTGTTCAAGAAGTAACAGAAAAATGAATTGACCCATTTAATAGCAGATATACATAGCGGTAAGCTTATAACACCCCTCTTTTTGCATCGGGGGTTAAATAAATAGAAATAATTTTTCAACTGTTAATAAATGACGAAGTTATGAGGTAACAAACACAAAAAAAAACAGTCGAATTGAGAACCTTCTTTTTTGAAATCGGTTAAAAAACAAAAATATCTCTATAATTTTTTTAAACATGTACGTTAGTATATGAATATCTTTGAAGGTAGGTAAGTAATTCTTCTATATTTTTGCCTCCTGTACATAAACATAAAATGCAATATTCAAAGAAACAAACATCCACCTCCAAGCTTGAAAATCAAATGCTTTTCTCGATAATCCCCGAATTATTTTTATATTCCAAAGTCGGCTTTAACAGTATGGTTCAACGATTTCATTAAATTTTATGCGGGACCAACTAGAACCTATCTCGGTACTTTTATTAAGTTAGTTATTCGAAACTTAACTACAAGTCTGGCAGGTTATCGTTTCGAAAGTTTCACATTTTACGTTTTCTCACGGGGAGCTGTTTGAAAAATATGCGCAGTATCTACGCTCGAGAACGGAGCAAAAATAAAGTTAGAATATAGAAACTTGCATGCGCCAGCGTTATATTATTGACTAGTTTAGTTTAAATTGTGATTTTGTGCTCCTGATTCCAGTTTAGCATAGTAGTGTTAAAAGTTTTCGTTTGAGTCTTGTTTTTCTCTGCAAAATTTTAGATTTGTTATTATTTTCTGGGATAAGGGAGCAGCGATGGCCTAGATGGTATCTGCTCCGACTTACGAGTTTTGTAGGTCGTGATTTCCCAGACAGGTACTTTGTGTAAATAATTTCATCACCACTGCTCTCACATCGTGAGGTTATCGGCATGTCCTAGAACTAAAAAGAAGACTAGTGACATCTACTATACCAACCTGCAGTGGGCCCTCTTGGTAGGCCTGCATCCCAGGGGAACATTATAGACTGACTATGCATTTTTTTCTGCAGCGAACAAAAGTATGGAATAGAAAAGTTTTGGAAATGCATTGGTTTCTAGCAAGTCCTTCTTATAACGAAGCAATATGAATAACCAAAAATTCTTTAAAAATTTTTTAAATGAAACCCTTATTTACTTATATCGTTCAATGTCTTCTACCTTCACATTTTAGCATAGCATAGCCTTTCTATTTACTTACCAAGGTAAACAAAACCATGATTGGATGATAAACAAGTGTTGGAGTTTAAAATATTAACTGAAAAGTGTATGTTCCTTCACCGTACTGAAAAAGCAAGAAAATAATATTCTAATAAAGCTGAAAACATTTACAAGCATGCTCTTGGCTCGGTGCCTAATCAAAATTCTAGAAATATTATCCACCCAGTTCAGAATTTTATGGTAATAAATTTTGTTAGTACTAAATTTAATACAGAGGCATGTTATCATTTTTGAAGAATGTAATGATTATTGTATCAGTTGGGGCAAAATGTTGATAAGTAACAACAGAGCCAATGAGGCGAAGTTTGGTTCTGTTGATATCGATAAACAGACAACGCTACTACCGACAATTTAAAAAAAGACGGGCTCTTTGTTGATGTATCGTGTGGTTGCTTAGTTTTAAGTGTATGCCTTGTCTAGAGGCTTTTATTTATTAAAGCACCTTAAGAAAGTTCAGTTAAGCAATCGACCACCTACGGATTGACTAGCTAAACAACTATGAAAATAAAATATGAACTAGTATTTAATATTAATTATACATTAAATATTACCTATAGGGATCGAGACTATCAATGACACTCAAATTATATCAGATAATCTATACTAATATTATAAAGCTGAAGAGTTTGTTTGATTGAAAGTGCTAATCTCAGAAACTACTGGTCCGAATTGAAAAATTATTTTTGTGTTGGTTAGTCTATTTATCGAGGAAGGTTATAAGCTATATAACATCACGCTACAACCAAGAGGAGCGGAGCAGTAATGAAAAATGTTGCAAAATCGCATAGGTAGGCGATTCGACGCCACGAGAAGGATCGGGGGAGCAAGAAATTTAACGCGGACGAAGTCGCGGGCAGAAGCTAGCATTTACATAATGTGATACAAGGAATGTTTCAGAATGAATACAGTTCACAACTGACAACTGTCATTCTGGTAAGAACTTTATCCAATTGAGATAAACTTTAATTTTCTCAGTTGTTATGTTCATTTTGAAGTCTGTTCATTTTAGCTGCTGACCTAACCACATCATCAAGAAAGTGCCATTAAAAATATTTTACGAATAAACTGGTTTCAAACATTTGCGATATTTGATTGCAAAGTTCATATTTCATATAAAGACGAAGTGAGTATGAAATATTTGCTGTCTAAATAAATAATCTCTTCTAAATTGAGTTGAACAAATTGCGTAGTTTCAAAGTTTCTATGTTTTTCTACGAGTTTCATTTTATATTTTCATCCAAAGTTAGCAAGGTAGCAGATTAAATAATAATGTTTTTCGTTATCTAATATTTTATGCCAGATAGCATAAAATATTAGACATTAAAGGCTAAAGAAGACGACGTAAGCCCTCTTCATCTAATCACATAAGTAGGAATTTTCTAGCTCCTACGAATTACGTGTAATTGTGAAATCGCTATATAAAACGATACGTTTTGGGAGTAATTTACCCTAAAACATAGTGGTACCTATTAACATAGTTCCTGTCCCCATGGAAATAAGGCACATGTCTTTATATTATTTTACCGCTGAAAGGCCTGTTCTTGACTTAAATCTCACCCTGATAGAACAGGATTGGATGAGGTCTGTGATGGAACAAACGTGCCCAGAAGATGCCTATTCACTCTTGATTAAAGACAGAGGGGTAATTGCGTAACTTTCTATCAGTAGGAATTAGTTTCATATTGATAGTTAAACAACATTCATTGCGTTATTTACGTTGCTGAGCCGACAATTTATTCGAACAAATGACGCAATGGTTTAGAAATAATCTTCAATCCCATTCAGATTCTGATAAATAGTGCGTTTCGCACTTAGGGTTCTGGTTAAATGTAAAACACAGTATTAAAAGAAAGTCGGAACATAATAATCTCATTACCTTTTAGAAATCACCTGCAATTACTATAATTCAAACTGTTATAACTAAAACAGTTATAAGCCGAAACGATAATGACAAGTTGAAGATTTTAGGAACTTTCGAAAAATCTCCCGAATTTGTCCTCTAATAATTCTACCTCTTTCTGTTTACTTTAATTGTCTAGTAACGACTTTTTCTTTATTTTAGTCAACCTAGATGTCAATCTAGATTCAATATCAGTTAAAATTAAAATGCTATATATTTATTTATGTGAATATACTTAAATACGTAAAAAATTGTGAACAAAATTACAGCTTATTTCTTGAGAAATTTTCCCAAAGAGCTGCGAAATTCCTGCGTGTGTATTTTTCTCGTATTAAATCTTCTCAATTATTCAAAATTGCAAGGCGCCTTTCATTATTCATTTATATTTATCAAAACATTGCTTTTAGTCCTCATTACCAAATCAAAAACTTTAAAAACTCTAATAGAGAAATATTTTTTCTTACTAATTTTAAAAAGAGTAAGTAACTCTTTCTACCTCCTTTTATAGATTTCGACACAGGCTATGACCTGACCGATAGTATTGTAATTGTTCCGTGAGGTTCCGGACATAAAGAGTAGTAGCATCCGATTTCTTCCTGTGGGTGTCGTGAAAGGCGTCTGTAAGGGACTTAGTAGAGCATGGGAGCAGCGTTCAAATGCATAGTTGACCACCATACTACGATTGTCAATCAGCCTGAGGAGGAGAGCCAAGCGGTGGCCTAGCGGTTATAGCAAACCGCCTCAAAGTTCTTGGAAGACGCCAGTGTCTAGCAGTGTACGTCTTCGGCTAAAATGATGACGAGTATAGTAATTATATTCAGTCCCGTGGTATAATTTCCAACCTCCAAGTGCGCGAGAGAAAGCTAGCAAAGAATAATCGTAACTTACTAATGAAAATTATCAACCATTTAAGTCTATAATTTAATCTGTGGACATGATAATTGAGTACTTAATAGATTATCACTTCTACAAAAGGTATTAATTAGTACTTTAAACGATAACTATGAAGCACCTACTATGTATTTTGTACCTAGTTTTAGACGTAATTTATTCATTTTCATAGACCTTGTGCGTAATGTTCTATTTCATTTCATGAAGCCCATGAAATATTGAAATGTCTAGACTGTATGTCGTTAGTGGCCATTATTAGTGAACCTTTTTTAATGATGTCTGTTTGAAGTGTAGTCAAGTATATTGAGTAGTTTGTAAACCGTAAAATTGTAGATCAACATACCGTAGCATGGTGTATCGATATAGTTATACGGCTTATTTGATGCTTGTCTAAAAAAATATAATAATGAAGTAGCTTTAAAATAATGGTAATTTTATAAACGACGAATAACTTTATAATCAATAGTCGGATTTTGATAATGTTTTTTTTTTTTTTGTTGAAAATTTTAAATTTCACAGTTGGTTCTACATAAAATTGGAAATTAAAGAAAAAATATTATGGGATATTTTTGCTTCACGTTTAAATTTTATGGAATTCAAAACTTTTTGGGTCAAAGAAAAAAGAAACTGAAATGCAAAAAATAAATCTTTTAGTCTAACTAAGCTCCAAGATTAATTTAAATTACTAATTTTGAGACGGCGCCAAAAAAAGGCGCGAAGTAAAATAATGGCAGCTTGATTGATCTGCAGCGTTGTTGATTGTTTCTTATTTGCCAACTTAAAACTACTAATTTACATTACCTAAGTTAACCTAGCCCCTAGCTAGGTAAGCTCCTAAATTAATAGAAATTGCGTCAAATATACTAAAATGTTTATTTTTTGGTTTTCAGTTTCTTTTCTCATGGAATTAATTTTTTGTTAAAAGTTTAATTTTATTTGACATATCTCAAATAAAAATAAACTTTTAGATTTGGTTCATCAATTCTGAAAACGTGTCACATCACAGCAATTTTCGAGTTGTGTCGTTTAAAAAAAAAGAGTCACAATATTTTGAATAATTGATTATAAACTGAACTAAGATTTTAAACAACATCGCTACTGCTGACTATAACTATGGTCTACCAACCCTTATTAAAACAAAATATATTCCATCCAAGCTATTATATTACTATCATTAACTTTGCTACAAAGGCAACGAAGCACAAAAACATTTTCAAACAAAAAACTAAGTGCTCTCTCTCTCCATTCACTCGAAAATTCAGTAACCAACTAAAAACTGAATGCAAAAACTTAAAATAAGCTACTTTTAATTAAGGTGAGCTAAGATTTCCGCAAAAAACAAATATTCATTTAAGTTAGCTGCTGAAGTAAGCACCTACCTCCATTCATTGCAAAACTGGTCTGATGCAATCAAGGTAATGAAAACAAGCCACGGTCTGCTTTATAGTAAATATTCAGTGGAAATTGTAACAAACGCTACATACAGGCTCCACGTTAAACGAACCGTCAGCGTACTGTAAAATGACGGCGAAATTGCTGTTATTAAGTTTTGTGTTTGAGTGAGAAAAGAGGCATGTATAGGTGTGGAGAAAAATGATGAAGCGTATGTTGTAAAAAACTTTGCTAAGCGTACTTGTGGGTTGTGGAGGTCAGAAAGGCAGTCGTTATATGTACAGATGTCAGGTCATCAAGGTACCCGAAACTGTCAAAAATCTCCCAGCATTAGGTTCAAGGTTGATTAACCTTGAACCTAACCTTTGGTAAGACTGGCAGCTGACCCCAACATAGTTTGGAAAAGGCTAGGCAGATGATAGTTATTTTAGTGGTCGCAAGTGCTAGTCCTGACGATGACGTCCTTTTTTACACGCTTTATATTAGCTTCACTTGTATGTTTGTATATTTGTATGTTTGTATATTTGTATATTTGTTTGTAACCGACTCCTTATAGTGCGATTTTGACCCACTTTAAACAACCAGATTTCATTCAAACTTTGCACACCTGTCAAGGACTGATGACAATGCAATAATTTCATAAATTTGTGCCATTATCCTTGCTAGGGTTACCAGGACAGCAAAAAAACTGTCACAAACTACGCTGACATACGTCTCAAAATTCGAAATACCCTAAAAATAGAAAATAAATAATAGTTTAAAAAAACTAAAAAACACGCTTCTATGGAAAACCAAACTAAAAAGTACAAAATAATGGAAAAAAAGCGTGGGGTGCCTGATATCAATAAAAAAATACCTTAAAAGCACCCCACGCTTTTTTTCCATTATTTTGTACTTTTTAGTTTGGTTTTCCATAGAAGCGTGTTTTTTAGTTTTTTTAAACTATTATTTTTAGGGTGGTAGATCATCAAACTACGTCTCCCGCTCTGGGTGGAGCGGGAGGGCGTGTCAGAGTTTTACTGACTAAAACCCACCCGTGTTCCTTCATTTACCTATGCTGGGACCGCGATAACTCTCTCGTATAAACCCGCAACCCTGGCATCATGCTCCCCATGACGTCCTGGATTCCATTTCCAGGACGTACAGCTTAATAGATGTCACATGTCTTCGAATTTGTAGTTCTAGAACATGACGGTTTCCTCACGATATTTTCCTTCACTGTTATGAAAGCAGTGGTGATATTAAACACTTGCACTAATGAAAGCACCTTTCGGAGTTCGAATCAGCGCTTTGAAGGGTGAAATAAACTATTTTGACTTTAGAGTTTTATACTTCTTGTCAGTCACTCAATCAAACAGTCACGGTACAGCTTTATTAATAAAGAAGATAACACAGTCAAAAGCTCTGGTATGTTTACATCTAGTTTTTTTTGTACCTTTTGCTCGCCCCACAAACTGTGAGTCAATGCATACAAGTATTACCATAGTGAACCGCTCCGTGCAGCAAAAATATTCATAGCCATCATTTCGTTAACAGCTGAACATATTGAAATAATCATTATGCATAGCAAGGTGTAGTATTTTTTACTGAAGGTTTTTACAACGTAGAACCATGTCGTTTTATTTATTTATTTAATCGAATTTAATGTAATCCAATGCGTGTGTACGTTTAAATATAATATCACGTAGTTGATGATGCTCAAACAGTAGTGTTGCAAAGGACTCGAGTTTTCGAGTCTTACTTTTAGAGACTCGACTGAATTATGCAAGATTCAGTGTGCTCAAAAGGCTTGAAGTCTAGAATCAAGCCGAGCCCGAGTCATTCTTAAAAAAGACTCAAGTCTTAAAAAGGATCGAGTCTTAAAAAGGACTCGAGTCTTATAATGAAATCGAATCTTAAAGAAAAATTCGCAGCGTAAAGAAGAGACTTGTAGCTCATCATTCGAAAAAAATGGAATAACGTCAGATATATTTGTATCATAACCACTAATTTGAACTTATCACCTTCATAGTACAGGCTCTGCCTAGTTTGGGATCAGATAACGTTGTGTTGGTTGTCCTAAGATATTATATTATTATATTCGAGGCTTTTCGAATGATGAGATACAAGTCTCATCTTCATGTTACGAGTTTTTCTTTAGGACTTGAGTTCATTTTAAGACTTGAGTCCTTTTAAGACTCAAGTCCTTTATAAGACTCGAGTCCTTTTTAAGACTGGAGTGCTTGACTCTAGACTTCGAGCCTTTTGAGCACACTGAGTCTTGCATCATTGACTTGAGTCTTTAAAATTACGACTCGAGGACTCGAGTCCTTTGCAACACTATCAAACAGGCGCTTTACTTTGTGTAAATTATTTAATTACCACTGCTCTCAAAACGGTGAATGAACCAAAATTCGAAGACATGAGACTTCTACGGCCCACTCCCTCTCACCCCGAGAGCAAGATGATGAACTAACAGCAATATAATTAACACAGTCAAGAATAAATATCAGTATCAGTTAAAAATATAAGTATCGTAATAAACACAAACTGTGCGCTTTTATAATTTTGTAGACGTTCATGTCTACGTCACGGTATCACGAAAACACAGGGACGTAAAATGTGAAAATATACTAAGACACTCTCGTGAATGTTATAACGTGCACGAAATTAAATATTGTTTTATGGGCGTAGACGTTCACGAGAACATAGACACGTTAGAAATTAGGTTTAGAAGCAATTAAGAAAAAATTATGATTGCATCAAAACAATTTTTTTTATTTTTCGCGTAGAGCTACATGAACACTTATGGAACGTCAGAAGCTAGGTGCACGGTTCGAATTAATTGGGTTTTATGGAGAAAAGCCTGCAAGAAACTTCATGGTTACTCTTTAAAAAAACCGGCCAAGTGCGAGTCGGACTCGCGCACCGAGGGTTCCGTACAAACCTGTAGGTATATAAGTAAAAGTTCATCCATCTCGACAATCGAGTCGTAGTTCTGTTCTGTTTCTTGGCTTGGTTTTATTTCTGTCTGTGTTTTGTTCTGTTTATTATATGATGTAACTAAAAAATTAAGGTTTTCGCAATTTTTCCTTTATCTGTGCCATAAGAAGTTGCTTCGTACCAAATTTCAAAATTCTATATCGACTGGAAGTACCCTTTAGGTTTTGATTCCCTTGCGAGTTTCGAAAATTTGTGGAAATTTGCGGTATAAACGGCTATATCTTTTGATTGCGTTAGCTTAGAAGTTTGATTTTTTCCTTTTCCTTGAAGCTCCAAGGGACAGTAGACTTGAGTATTTGATATAAATTTCAGCTTGATACCTCCACGTGGTCCTGTGAAAAAGGGTCTTGACAGACGGACGGACGGACGGACAACAAAGTGATCCTATAAGGGTTCCACTTTTTCCTTTTGAGGCGCAGAACCCTAAAAATATCTGATTTTTACAATATTTTGAAATAACATTGCTAATATGTTTTGGGAGGACTGTGTTGGCCTGTCTACAAGTAACAGGTGCCTAATTTAATATAAAATTTTCTACTTACTACAATGCCCATAATATCCTCGAATTAACAGAAGACAAAAGAATCTACAAAATATAAATAACGATTTCTGTATGTAAATCAAAGAAGATAATTAGCACAACCACTATTCATCATATATGTAAATTAGACACAAGCATGGATCCAGTCTGTACCTATTTAAATACTACATTTGATTAGAACTTGCTCGAATGATTAATGTAATTAGAACAGGTGCATACTACCTTTCCACTGCACAGTAAATTATTCCTCAGTTGCATTTCACGACACCCACGGGACGGACTGTTTTATTAGTACAAATTCATAGTCGACACCAGAAAGCAAATATTTCAAGTGTTACAGATAAGTTTTTGCTAGAACTTTTCATCTAAGTATGTAAGTTATAGAAAAGTGGAGAAAAGTTACAAGTTCGATGCATATTGCGCGCCAGTCTTTATACTTTTCTGCCGTAAGCACATTCGTCAGAAATTTTCCTTACACGCGATTCGGAACAAAAGTTTAATAAACTTGCCGTTGGAAAAGGGAAATGGTAATTTTTCAATTACCCCCCAAGTGAGTTCAGAACTGTGTTCCCATTGTTTTGAATTCAAAATTAGAAGCCCATGATTTTATTTAACTTTTTTGGTTTGCCTTGTCTTGGTGATTTTGTTACTTCATTATTTTAGTCTTTGTTTATGTATGTCTTCGATTTAACGTAATAAAAAACACAGATATACGAGAACAATAATAATGTTATTATTTCATAAAATTCACAGAACAAAATTCACGCTATTCCGGGTGTGATTCACGAATATTTGAAGGTCGTTACAGATGGTCAGAAACCTGAAAGACTGACAACCTAAGACAGGACCATGCTATCTTAATGCCGAGTGGCTGGGTTGTGGAGGTCAGATTTCATTTGCATCTGGTTAGATTGGAGGCTGACCTCAACTAAGTTGGGAAAACGATGGTGATCTCACATTCATAATTTCAACAAATGATGTAACCAACTTTTTGTAACAAAATTATTGATTGAGAAAAGTTTCCATGGAGATTCTTGCTCGTTCTTTTCCATAGGTGCATACGTTCATTTTTTTGACTCATCATCATCATCATCATTTCAGCCGTAAGACGTTCACTGCTGCACTTAGGCCTCCCCCAATTTGGGGGGCTTTGCCATAATCGCCACGCTTGGCAGGCGGGTTGGCGATCGCAGTATGGTAGTAAAATGCATAGAGAACGCGGCTGCCCATTCTCTAGTAAGTCCCTTAGTCACCTTTTACGACACCCTCGGGAAGAAATGGGGTGGTGTTATTCTTTACGTCCGGCACCACACGGTACGACTTTTGACTCATCGCCACTTGATAATTTAAAAGTACCTGTAATTGGTTTATTTGAAATAAAAACTTTGAGTTTTACTTCATAGGTAGATGATGAATCAATCACAGAATAGAATGAAGTACTCAAGAGATGGTTGCGCCACTTTTCTTTCATGTAAAGTTTCAAGTAGTTAAGGGTTGTCGTTTAAGTGACTTTCCCCCCTTTTTAACTCAAGTTATGACTATTCAACAAGTGTAAAAGTTGGATTGTACATCCTGGTAACTTGATGACGTGTTTTATGTCTTAAATAGGGACTTTTGTAACACATACCGTCTAGTTCTAAATACGATCTAACTTTAATTTGGGCTAGAGTCTTGACCCAGATTTTGCATGCCAACTTTATTTGGATTAGGGTAGCGTTGTTAATGCAAAAATTAACCTAGCACCGGATAAAGTTGTTTGTTTTGTAAAAGAAACCATATTTCGATTTCTGTTAGGTTATTATTTCAACAATAGGCCCGATGGCTTAAAGCAGAATTTCCAAAGCTTTTTTCTCATAGACCACTTTCAAAATTTAACTGAGCCGGTGGTGAATGCTTGGATTTGGATTTTTTTATATTCCCTTCTTTTTTAGAGTATTTTATTATCTAGCTACATTTTTTTTTTTTTTTTTTGGATGGGAAATCATCAATTCTAGTTACATTAATATATATTTTCCACGCCAATGTAGATCCCCGTCGAGTCTCCCGTGGACCCCTGGAGGACCTTTGATGATCACTGATTTTGAGCATACATATAGAAAATTCTTATTTTGTAATAAGAACGATTAAGATTTTATTACAGCTGTTGTTCTACCTTTTAATCAGGTCCACGTCGTGAGGTCTGTATAAGATTATTTAGTACTATATCTGGTCAATATGGATGTTATTCGCTCTATATTACGTTGGCTAGATACTATAGAATTTACTCATAAGTTTCCAAGCATGGAAAGGAAACGGTTACACTAGACACATATCATAACAATGGATAATATGATTATAATCGAGTAGAGTGTATTGATTTCAACAGCACAATACGTATAATAGCTTCTACAATTAAATTCGAATCAAACCAATGTGTGGTTTCAGTTATTAATCATTTATAGGTACCTATGCCACAATTGTCAGTGTGGGTTACAACTATTTTATAATTATCTTAATTAAAGTAATAATATGTTGATTCGTTTTTAAGCGGCCTTTTAGTTTTATAGCTGATGTTACTGTGTAGCTTTTTTGAAGATCTTCATAGTTCTACGCTTCGATTCCCTAAATAGCTAGAAAGAAGTGTATTTTTAAGTTGACCCACTTGGAAAGGAAGCCATTTTTGTTACTGTCTTTAAACTATCACATTCCGTGAATTATCACATCTTCAGTTAGAATAACAATTAATTTCGGGAAAAGGTATACTTAGCTATCAGATTATTATATCACACACGTCATTTCAAAAGATATTAGGTGAAAATCAGCGCTGTTGATTATAGACTCGTCTGTAGTTACAGCATTTTGCTGAGCAACGACCAGCATGCGTAGCATGACCACCATGGAAAGGGGTTTTATCGACGGAAAAATAGATAAAATTACAGATTGTAGAAAGATTAACGACTGTATTAAAGATTGTAGAAAGATTTGTACCATTTTATGCTGGCGTAGCATGACAGTTCTATCTCTATTCTACTAAGAATAGGGGGTAAATTTTTGGGTCCAGGCATTCAGTCCGGTTTCCTCACAATATTACCCATCACCATTATTACAGTAGTGGTGATGAAATAATTTACCCAGAATAAAGCGACTATCAGGGTTAGAAGCTGATCTCAAACTAGGCATGGCAAGAAATCTGATGCCAAACTAGGCAGAGCCTGTACTATGGTGACCAGACAACTGATAAATATACTTATATATTTCTAAATATATACATATTATAGATAAATTACAACCAGACACAGAACAAATATATGGAAACAATTGTTTCACAGGTGCACGTTCGTAAGTGACTAAGCTATCCTATTTTCATAGTAAATCCATCATTCATTCAGAAATATGCAATAGTTTCATGATGCCTAATGTGTTCGAATGCCATACCCTTTAAATCGAAATGTAGTATTTCAGTTCACTAGTTACGATGTACCAGGACGAGCTCTCCTACAAAGAGCCTTACTACCTTTGACAGTATTGAATGAAAATGAGCCTATAGGAACGTAAATGTTCGTTATGTGTACCTGTGTATGGTCAAATTGTATTGAAAGCCTCACTGTTTCAAACGAGTTTCAGAAAATTGCTCTTAAAATAAGGAATACTGTTCTATAGAGACTTCCCCGTAAAAGTATGCTTCAGAGTGTTATGAATGTCTGTTCTGAGTACTGGAAATATCGTGGACGAGTCATTAATTTTAGTTATCTTTTATGGGAATTTTAATTTAGGTAATATATTGTTATTGTATTTAAATAAAATATAAATTAAATATTTGTTTAAACTATATTGGAGGTGTTGACTTCCAAGAGGGCATGGGAAGCCGTCACCTCTTTCTGCGAAACAGTAATGCTCGCAAAGGAGGAGGCGGGGCGCGTGAGGGAGTGGCAGTCTCTGCGCCCTCTCGTCCCTAGCCGTCGCAAGAGGAGACGCCCCGGGCGTCGGGAGTCGATAGCGGACTCCCGGCCACCTTAGGCGCGAGCTTGCGGGTGGCGAGCAATGGGTAGCTCGTCGCCCGGTAAGGACCAGGCTTGGGTCGACGGCGCGTTCCACGCGCGCCTCAAAGATATGTCAGCAATACTGACGGGGTCTGCTAGGAGCGATGCCTGCCAGGGTCGCGAGATTCGTACGAAAGAGTTACCGTTGCCCTGGCATATGGGCAACTGAAGGAACACGGGTGGGTTTTAGTCAGTAAAAGTCTGTCACGCCCTTCTGCTCCACCCTAGAGAGGGAGACGTCATTTGATGATTTCCCCCACAAAAAATTTAAAAAAGGTGTTGACTGCAGTTTCACCCACATATTTTATTTGGATTCCCTACATACAAAACTATTCATCACCATCATCATTTCAGCTGAAAGACGTCCACCGGATCTAGGCCTCCTCCAATTTGGGGGGTTAGCCATAATCACCACGCTTGGCAGGCGGGTTGGCAACCGCAGTATGGTGCTAAAATGCATATAGAATGCTGCTGCCCATTCTCTAGTAAGAAAAAATACAAAAAGAAAAGTACAAAAATATTACAAATTAAGTTTTTAAAATAGAAATCACAAATTTAACAAAAAATAATTAAAAATTAATCAGCCTCTGAAATTATGTACATCCCGCCGAAAATATTTTTGGTTCTTTTCTTCAGAAGGTATTTTAGATGAAGTTAATTTCCGTTTTAAAGGTCGAGGCTAGCTACTACTAAGTTTTATAATTATACAGTCAATAAAGTCAGCATTGAAAACAAACTTTTGAAGATTGATACGAGAAGCCTACATTCATTTTTAGTTATGTTCCGGTTCCGTTCCAAATATAGATATTATAATAAACTACGATACTTTAGTTCGGATACTGAAATATTTATTGACTTTTAATGTTGACTGTAGGTACTTAACTACTGCCACGGCAATAATTATGTATTTTGATCAAGGAATCACGGTGTTAGATTTAATGCTTAAGATAATTATAATATAATCAGCCTATAATGTTCCCACTACTGGGACGCATACCCCTCAGTGAGAGGGAATGGCCTGTAATCAAGGCTCAGACCTAGTTCGGATTGAGTGTTCAATTCATTTATTTGCCAGAATGTAGGCTTATAATGTAGGTATGGTCTTAGTAAAATATAGTGGCCCGTTTACGTTCTACCATTTATTATGATGTGCAAGTATTTAGAGTCATCTTGCATAAAGCTATTAATAAAAAAAAACTAAAACAAAGGCAAACGCCAGTAACATTACGAAGACAAAAGATTTGATTGTTTGTCAAATGGTAAAAAACAGAACCCTTATAGAATCGTCGTGCCTGTCTGTCTGTCCGTATACGTCACAGCCACTTTTTTCCGAAACTATAAGAGCTATGTCGTTGAAACTTGGTAAGTAGATGTATTCTGTGAACAGCATTAAGATTCTCACACAAAAATAGAAAAAAAAAATATTTGGGGTTCCCCAAACTAAAAAAAATAATTCATCAAACCCATACGTATCTATGGATAGGTCTTCAAAATGATATGGAGGTTTCTAATATTATTTTTTTCTAAACTGAATGGTTTGCGCGAGAGACACTTCCAAATTGGTAAAATGTGTGTGTCCCACTCGTAACTTCTAAAATAAGGGAATGATAAAACTAAAAAAAAAATATATGATGTACATTATCATGTAAACTTCCACCGAAAATTGGTTTGAACGAGATCTAGTAAGTAGTTTTTTTAATACGTCATAAATCGTAAACCACAATTTACCTTTCATTCAGTCAACTCAAATATATAAAAAAAAACATTTAATTTCATAAATATAAACCTTATGCATAAACCGTGAATATCTGCAGGTTTGTACGGAACCCTCGGTGTGCGAGTCCGACTCGCACTTGGCAAGTTTTTTTTAAATTATTTCGCCTATGGGAGGCTACAGTATTCTGGAGTAACATGAACTTCTTATAAAATATAATACAAAAAAATACATTTAGTTCATCACTTTGTCTTTTGGAGGGCGCCGTATTGAAATAAATGTGACGTCACGTATCTCTAACGTCGTAACCAGCGAAAACGGACGATCAAGACGCTTCCAACGATACCTCATCTGTCAAATTATGATAAGATGTTTATAAGTTATAAGGGAACAGATGAACCATATACATACACACATACCGGCCAAAATCATAACCTTCCTTTTTGCTTTGCCGCAGTCAGGTAAGAAATATGTAGATATATTATCTTTATCTACGTGAAACACCTAAACTTTAAGGTTACAACAGGTCACATAAGAAGTTACACGAATATACTTCGCTTATAATAATTTGTCAACTTTTAACATATTCACAAGACAAGAAACCCTTCATTTGGCTGGCTAAAGACATACGAGTATCTTTGAAAAGTTATTCGACTTTACAACGTCTTCATCTTGTTTGAACTCCGTCTTTGAATTAATGGGCTTTGAAGCAACTTCAATCTTCTTTTGAACACGTGTTTTAGTTCAGCTCAAACTGATTTATTATTTTATGTAGCTTCGTAGGATGTTATTTAAATAAATGTTAACATTGGAAAAAAAAAATGAGGAATTGAGACGACGAATCGACTGAGATATCAATCGTAAAAGAGTCTCGAAATCAAGATTGTTGTTTTCTTCAGAGGAAATTAAATGTTACTGATAGACAGCCAACAACTTATTTTGTTTTTCTTAAATCATGTGCCTAGCCTTCGGTTTCAAGTCTAACCGGATGCAGCTGAGTACCAGTATTTTACATGGAGCGACTGCCTATCTGACCTCCACAACCCAGTTACTGGGTAATACGATAGCCCCTAGTAAGGCTGGTTGTCAGACTTTTGGGCTTCTGACGACCCGTAACGACTGTCTAAGATCTACGAAAGACAGCCGGGACCAACAGCTTAACGTGCTTTCTGAGGCACGGAAGGGTCTTGGTATTTAAAGATGGTCACCCATCCACCTGAACAATCAATACGGGGGGCTGTTATTAGTTAGCCACAATGCCCTTTGCAATAATAAATAAACAACACATCGTTATCTGATCCCAAACTAGGCAGAGCCTGTACTATGGTAACCAGACAACTGATAAACATACTTATATATTTCTAAATACATACATATTATAGATAAATTACACCCAGACATAGAACAAATGATTGTGCTCATCACACAAAGATTTGTCCTGGGTGGGAATCAAACCCACGACCTCAGTCTTAGCAGTCAGATAATGAAAACAATAGCATTTTTTTTTTCTAAAATATAAAACATAAAAAAAATACGAGCATTTGCTTATAATCTTAGAGCACATTAGCTGTAGGAATTTATATTTATGTATAAGTTAATTCCACTTTTTAACACACTCACCGCCATGTGGTCCGCCGGCCGCCCACATAATTTTTTTCATGGCAAGCCAATATGATTTTTAAAACTTATCTCCGCAGGCCACGTGGGCTGCCGGCGTTCCACAACTCCCGCAACAAAAGTTAGTTCAATTGTAGTGTGGCCAGCTGCATAAAAATATATGTGACCCGCGCGCCGCCCACATGGCCTGCTTCTCAAGAAAATGCTTATATATACATGGCGGTGAGAGTCTTAAAGTAGGTTAAAATAACATGTCTCGTCACTTAAAATAAACACCCTGCTTAATTAAAATGGTGTTGCCACTTAATATTGATGTCACCTAAATAAAGCGCTTTTCATTTAATTATAGTATAATACGAAGAAGGGCTTATAACGTTCCCACGAATTTATATTTTTCATATAGGTAAGTAAAATTTAATAAAGTACAACCTTGACGTAAAATCAGTGAGCGGCCTGTTTTCTACTGAGTAATTAAATACCTATGGAGTTTTCGTTACATAATTACATGATAAACCTTTTTGCGGTATGATTTATTTGTTTCGAGCGTAGGTTTGTTTTGGCATTAATTTTCTCGGTCTTTACGATTCTTGGTCCTTTTACGGTTTTTCAATTGAATTGTTGTAAAGTATCGCATTTACGCCATTTCTTCCCGTTGGTGTCGTAAAAGGCAAATAAGGGACTTACTAGAGAATAGGCAGTAGCGTTTTCTATGCATTATACCACCATACTGCGATCGCCAACGCGCCTGCCAAGCGTGGCGATAATGGTAAACTACCCCAAGCTTGGGGACGCTTATCTTCAGCAGTGGATGTCTTTCAACTGAAAAGTAAGTCCCTTAGTAGGGACTAAGGGACTTACTAGAGACCCAACGGATGAAATAGGATGGTGCTATTTACATCCGGTGCCACACGAAACATTAAAGTACCAGCGAATATAGTATCATTAACCTGATTACACATTGTACCGTGTGGTGCCGGACGTAAAGAATAACATCACCACATTTCTTCCTGTGGGTGTCGTAAGAGCGGACTAATGGATTACTAGAGAATGGGCAGCAGCGTTCTCTATGCATGTTACCACCATATTGCGATCGCCAACCCACCTGCCAAGCGTGGCGATTATGGCAAAGCCCCCCAATTTGGGGGAGGCTTATGTCCTGCAGTGGACATCTTACTGCTGAAATGGATGGATGGATGGAATCAGCCCACTCCCACTTCAGCCTGGCTGTTAGGTTAACCTGATTATCTCACCAAGTAAACATTTATCTATTTAAGACTATTTGCGTATTTACAGTAATTCTACCATTTGTCTCTCATTCGTTTCTTTCAGTTGCGTAAACAATTTTTCTTTAAATAAATAGATTTTCTAGTATTTTGCTAAATAATCAAAGTATTATTACCTACTTATACAATAGACTTGTGAAGTTTTCCAATATTTCGCTTCTGTGTATCCACGCTTATATTTTCCCTGCGAATGTGATTTTATTTTTGTGAGCTTTCGACGATATTTCCTTGTGTAAAGTCACTTTATATTTTAAGTTTTATTTGTTTTAGATATTGTAATTTGGTTATGCTATTTAAGTCTTCTGTTTTGTCAATTGCTTTAGTCAAAATGAGATGTGAGATTGTGAAAAATATCGAATAATGCGGAATACCGGATAATAGCGAATATTCGCGATATCTCTAAAAAGTGTTTCAACTCCATAAAAAATCCACACAACTGCATGTTAAAGTTGTGCTTTAGCAATTGACCCCCAGATATCCAGCTGAATTTCGAGTACAATAGACGTTATCTACTATTTTTCAATTGAGGACTATTTACAAATTCATTGTAAAATGTGCAGCTAGTTAGACATCTATCTAAAATGTCGTGGAGATATAAGGAACAGAGTGTAAAATTCACTCATGGGGTGCGTCTAACTAGTGGGCAACTGCCGAATAACAGTTTTGTGTCATCTGTGTCTTTGTGTTTTGTATCTTCTGTCTCTTTTGAATGACTTCTCGCAGGTTAACCTATGAGGCTAACGGCTGTTTAACCGGACTTGTCTGTTGCTACCTTAATAAATAAAGGGCCAGGGCTTAAAAACTTAAAACTAGGGTACTAGGGGACCTCTTGTCGGGTACAGACCTCGGCATAGGGCATCGCTGGAAGAAGGCAGCAAGAAATGGAGTGAATCGAAATGAGTAGTGTTATATATGTTAATTACGCAGTCCACTTTACTTGTGCAATACAGGATTTTGTTTGATGGCAGCGTGATGTATAATTCGTATATATTGGTATAGATACCGCTACAATACTGTAAATAAAATAATTGATCAATTAATATATACCTTAGGACAACCAACACAACGTTATCTGATCCCAAACTAGGCAGAGCGTGTACTATGGCGACCAAACAGCTCATAAACATACTTATATTTTTTTAAATACATATATATTATAGATAAATTACACCCAGACACAGAACAAATGATTGTGCTCATCACCCAAAGATTTGTCCTGGGTGGGAATCGAACCCACGACCTCAGTCTTAGCAGGCAGGGTCACTAACCACTAGACTTACAGGCCAGTCAACAACGCTGCCGAATTGTGAGTAAAAAATATCTATCACACTCGACGTTCCCTTCTTACCTTCACCTTTTGTTTGTAATATTCTCATACATAATTTAAAGGTAAGTTCGAAACATTTATTTTTAGAAATCTGATTCCGTATATGGCCAGTATATGTGTCTGATATTTCGACCTTTGAAGATAGAATATTGCTAAGGTAAGCATAAATGATAAATGATTTTATTTCTGTAAGAAGGTTTGTATAGGCACTTTGACATGCCATTCGTTTTATTTTAAACTAGATGAGATAGGCATTTCCTATCTGACTACTCTGAGAAGAAAAACCGAAATAAACTCAGAGGTCACGCGTCTTCAATCTTTTAAGCTGTAATATTTTGATTCTTTTTCACATTGTGGAATGCCAATAAAGTATTGAGTATGGGTTTTTAAGGAAAATATTGATCTTTCAAGCTAAAGAAAAATGGTTCTTGATAAAGTTTAGGCAGATAGCGGCTTAAGTTGTGATGGACACCAATATAGTATTGAGTATGGGTTTTTAAGGAAAATATTGATCTTTCAAGCTAAAGAAAAATGGTTCTTGATAAAGTTTAGGCAGATAGTGGCTTAAGTTGTGATGGCCATTACTAAGTACAATCGCTGATTTATTAAGATTTATTAATACAATCAGCTTATAGTATTCCCACTGCTGGGACACAGGCCTCCTCTCGGTGAGAGGGAGTGGGCCGCTATCTACCACGCGGCCCCAGTGCTCGTTGGTAGATGTCACATGAAGTCGACTTTTTGGTTCTAGGAAATGCCAGTTTCCTCACTATGTTTCCATCACCGTTTTGAGAGCAGTGGTGATGAAATTATTTACACAAAGTAAAGCGCTAACTTGGGTTCGAACTTACGACCTACGACTCGTAAGTCGGGGCCAATACAACTGGGCAACCACTGCTTTCAAAATTTAAACGAGATGTATATGAGATGTGTGCGTATGTATGTCTGTCTCAAGATTTATTAACTGTAACATTAATTCTCGCTATAATGTCATCATGTTATAATCGAAAGGGAAAAGCGGGGTTTCCACCAGACTGACAACTTTGTATGGAATTTCTTCTATGTCTGCAATTTAATTAATGTTCTCAAAAAATAATCTACAAATTTCCTACATATTAAAGGTAGTAAATTTGTAATAAATATTGGAATCGTATTTATTATAAACTCGAAAACAAATACAAATTACATTCAAATTAAATTATTGAACTATTATTAACGGTTTCGAAGAAATTTACTATAATTTCAATCATGTTTATACTTAATTAAATTCTATTTGAATATTATTATTGCCTGAATACGTCTGAATGAATCACGGCCTTTAGAAGCTTACAGTTTCTCAATAGAGGAACAATCCTCATATTCTCATAAATTTAACAATGACAAGCCGAACCCAGGATCTATTTGTTGGTCGCGAATGAATACGAATAACCTTGCATAATAATAGTCGGGCCCGAATGGTGGCCGCCCGTGGTTCGACCCGAGATTACAAGGATCCTACAAAGCCTAAATATTGTATCACTATGTATTAATATGGTTGTAATATTAATCCAATAACGTCGTCAATCTATTTTGTTGTTAAAGGGAAATTGATTTTTGTAACGGGATTTAGGTCGCATGTGTTATGAATGTATCCTTTTTTGAGTTCTTACAGTATCTACATTAGAGATTCGATATAAAAAATGAACTTTTCTGCACTTCATTTTACGTTGAAACGTGTCGACAGCAGAGGCAACTGCAGTCAACAACGCGTCGGTGACTGTCGTAGACAACGTGCCGCTCATGTATTTGAGTACAGTGGTCAAGTGGTCAAATGCACAAACGGCATGTTGTCGATGTTTAGCGTAGTCTACTACGGCGTAGTTCGCTACGCCGCAGGCAGGTATAGCTGGCGCGTAGCATGCTATTAGTAACACACGCGCTTAGATTTTATTTATAAATCATACAATTACACAGCTAATGTACTGTTAAGAGCTGTCCTTTAAACAAGGTTTAAAATTACTATTTGAGGTAAACAAACTAAAAGTTTAATATTAAACTTTATTTAATTTGTTGAGATTAATCTTTTAGCAATTGGTGTTTATTTTTTTAATGGTTGCATCTTTTTTAATATAGAGATTTTGTTTTTAAACAAGTACCTATGCAATAACATTTTTATTTATTTTCCTATATTTTAATCTAAACAGTTTACAAGCGATCAGTCTAAAAACAATAAATACATGTAAATGTAAATATTTTGAATAAAATGTAGTATTTTCAATAAAAGTTTCACAAATTATAATATTCCAACATGATATTGTGTGTTTTATTATGTCAACAGTAAATAAAATCAACAGTACTTTAGCATCATCCACAAAGTGCCCACAAATAAAATAAGCGTATCAATCTCATAATTAATACGATTCCAAAAATTGAAGAGAGACGCAACAATAAAATTAACTTTCCCATTACACTAATAACTTGAATGAAAGTTCTTTAATGTTTCGCGGCCCACAAATTATTACCACAGGTGTCAGGAGACTAGCAAATTTCCCGAACTTCGAACTTTAGGAAAAGTTCTGTCCTAAACGAAGACTTAAGTGGGCTGGTTTTTATTATCTTGGCCGTCTTAACGATTTTGCTGGCATTGTGAGAAACGCTTACACCGTACGATAAGAGTGTTCAGAAAAATAATGCAGAAAATGGGTTTTTTTTGTGGGTGAAGTCATCAAATAGACTTCACCCACAAAAAAAACTCCACTCTGGGGCGGAGCGGGAGGGCTTGTCAGACTTTTACTGACTAAAACCCACCCTTGTTCCTTCAGTCGCCCATGTGTCAGGGCCACGGTGTCTCTTTCGAACGAATCTTGCAACCCTGGCAGAGTCGCTGGTATGCTTAGCGTTGTGATAAACGCTTACACCGTACGATAAGAGTGTTCAGGAAAATTAATGTAGAAATAGTATTGTAAGTCGACGTTCACAGGAACGTAAACATATCGTGACGTAATTGTATCGGACAATGGATTTACAGCTCTCAGTGGTGAACCGAGGATTGAAAATCCAGTAGAGTGTGTTATATTAAGCAGTATCTAACTATAACTGTATATATATATATACCAATTATCAAGTCTTGAATGTCAGAATGATAACGGCCTCTTTACTGTGTATAGGAAAGGGTTTCAACAAGTAAAGCACAGAAAGACAAGACTACACATATATTTCAATTAGGCTTGTCAGCATTAATCAGAAAGCTAGTCGTCCGTTCCAAAACTAGGTCTTCATGGAGAAGAAGGACAAGAAACTCCATGGAAACAGTACTGAAGTATTATATCAACACATTTCTTACATTGCCATACATTATCATTATCCTAAATACATTAATACTATCTCTTGGACCATTGTCCAAGAGAACTCTGAATAATATCAACATAATGACAATAACAACAATATCTAGAAAAGAATATAAATATTCCATTTATATGATTTAAAATATTAGCAATATGGCAACACTATAACCAGTAGAACAACCTTGTCATAATAGGCAATAATTAGGATATAATATCAATTACTTAACTTACGTGACCTCTGGTAGATCCTTTCCACACAATAACAGCACTAGAACTAACCAACTCGACATCTGTCAAGCAACTGACTGTTCCATTGTGGCTCCGGCCTTTTATACAATACAATACAATACAATCCTTTATTTCAGGCAACTTAGGCCCATAAAAACACAATAAACAAATAATATAAAACAATAACTATAAACTAATACATATTTTATAAAAACAAAACTTAAACTATCACTAAACACGTAATGATGACGGTGTCGTGTCGCCGTGACCCGTTAACAAACAACTGTGATTCAAAAATTGACAGTTGAGTCAAATCAGTGTTTGATTTAAGAAAAATAAGTTTGTTATAAAAATCATTTAGTAAATTCAACAATTAAATATTAGACACATAATAACTACATGTATATATCACGGCCATACTGACAAGTACTTCGCTCTCGGAGTACATTAGACACCTTTTTTGTACAGTTTTTTGTTTTGCCAAATGCCTAGACATGCCAAGTCCCCTCCACCCGCTGCTAGTGGGATAGACTTGCACCAAGCAAATGACCGACCAGCGAAACAAATTTTACTTTTTTCTATTTGTAATGTATCTCTACAATCAACAGTACCATGACATATACATGTAACTAGGTAAAGTATTTATTATATTATCTTAAGGAGTTAATGTGTCATATCTTTTCCGACACTTACATTTTCATCAGTTAATCCACCTGGCCCGAATCTTAATTTTTCTTTGGCTAATGAATATTTCGTAAATTACCCAGACCTTGTAGAGCAAAATAATCATTAGAAAGGATAGAAGATATTTCATATGGTGTTTACGCCGATAAGTAATCGCAAAGGCGTAAAGCCTGTGGATTCTTGTACAGTTGTGTTAAATTATTGTTGTACATACTTTCCACGGAACGTTCGGCCAATCTGACAATATTACCGAAAACCGTATTTAACAAACTCATTAACTATTAACATTTTCAAAAAAAATTGACATGGCCACTCCGACCAGTACTTTACTTTGGAAGTAATAACTTTAAAAAATACCTATCACTTGCATCATACTGCATCCGGTTTCACAGTCTCAAACCTTATACAGAAACTTGCAGCAATGCAGCTCCGATGTCAAAGGCAACGCAATGCCATTGTCAAGGTGCGAGTGAAGTCAGCGACTCACCAACCAACGGTTTCCAAAAGTTCATTAGTAGCTCCACCATGAAAATAACAAAATAAAATTCATTAGTAAGCGGTTTTTAAAAGGACAGAGAACAATCCCACTTCTGATGTTATATTAAGCAGTATCTAACTATAACTGTATATATATATATATACCAATTATCAAGTCTTGAATGTCAGAATGATAACGGCCTCTTTACTGTGTATAGGAAAGGGTTTCAACAAGTAAAGCACAGAAAGACAAGACTACACATATATTTCAATTAGGCTTGTCAGCATTAATCAGAAAGCTAGTCGTCCGTTCCAAAACTAGGTCTTCATGGAGAAGAAGGACAAGAAACTCCATGGAAACAGTACTGAAGTATTATATCAACACATTTCTTACATTGCCATACATTATCATTATCCTAAATACATTAATACTATCTCTTGGACCATTGTCCAAGAGAACTCTGAATAATATCAACATAATGACAATAACAACAATATCTAGAAAAGAATATAAATATTCCATTTATATGATTTAAAATATTAGCAATATGGCAACACTATAACCAGTAGAACAACCTTGTCATAATAGGCAATAATTAGGATATAATATCAATTACTTAACTTACGTGACCTCTGGTAGATCCTTTCCACACAATAACAGCACTAGAACTAACCAACTCGACATCTGTCAAGCAACTGACTGTTCCATTGTGGCTCCGGCCTTTTATACAATATAATACAATACAATCCTTTATTTCAGGCAACTTAGGCCCATAAAAACACAATAAACAAATAATATAAAACAATAACTATAAACTAATACATATTTTATAAAAACAAAACTTAAACTATCACTAAACACGTAATGATGACGGTGTCGTGTCGCCGTGACCCGTTAACAAACAACTGTGATTCAAAAATTGACAGTTGAGTCAAATCAGTGTTTGATTTAAGAAAAATAAGTTTGTTATAAAAATCATTTAGTAAATTCAACAATTAAATATTAGACACATAATAACTACATGTATATATCAAGTGCATTTCAACGCGTCGAAAAAACATACTGTTCGATTTACGATTCTTGGCGCTAAGCAAGTATTTTTTCGTGCACTGTAATTTCAACCATTGGGTTGAAGTAACAGTGCACGAAAAAATTCTGCCGCGATTTTATTACGTCCGTGTTTACGTTGACTAAAACTGATGAATGTCGAAGTCAATACAAATACAAAATAATTTATTGGTCACAATTAGCATTTACATTACGTTTAAACGTGATTGGAGCCTCCTTTTAAGCAAACAATGCCTGTATTAGGAGACTCCGCTCTTTCATATCATTGCCGCACTAGCTGTGAGTAAACAAAATATAATAAAATACAGTAAACAGTGTGCTGTGCATAAGGGCTGATCATACATGTGAGTAAGTACACTGTCTATTTGTTTAAAAACTACATAAATCTGAATCTGAAATTATATTTTTTTTAAAAATTGTTGTTATAAATAAGAAATAAAAATAGCAGTCGTTTCTGGTTTATGTGTGTAGTGTTTGGTGTGGTGTGTAGAGTGGTGCGTAATATGACGTGGTGTGTGGGTGGTGTGATGTGTTGTGTGATGAGGTGTGAGTGTCTGGGGTGGTGTGGTATGGTATGTAGTGTGATGACGTGTGTGGGATGTGATGTGTTAGGTTATAGCAGATTTTGTGACATGTGCGAGATGGTTTTAGGCTACTTGTTCCAAAAGTGCTTCGGTTTCCTCATAGGTAAGTGACTTTAACCAGTCTGTTATACTTTTCTTACAATCACGGCAATTTTTGTTGTAAACATTATACATGTTTATTAATTTTGTTGTAGAGTTGAGCTGAGCGTTTACTACATTGTCTGTCTGCAAATTTTGTTTTCGTTTGGGGAATTTGGGCCAGTAGATCTTTTCTTCTCTTCGTTTTATTCATGGTATTATATAGTAAGGCTTTGTGTGTTTTTAGAGCTACTTGGGTTACATTCAATTTTCTGACCGAGAGTAAATCACTTATATGGTATAAGCCTATAGTGGAAAATCTTTTATTTTTAAAATACATTATTTTTATTAATGCACGTTGTCCTCGTTCTAGAGCTAAAAAAATTGTTTTAGCTGCACCGCCCCATATCGGAATACAGTATAACAGTACAGACTGGGCCAATGCTACATATATTTCATTAAGGAGATTTCTGGGACGGTTCTTATTACTCACCATTTCAGTTGGAACAATAATGTCTGAGGGTTTTAAAGATCCAGCAGAGTTTCCTTATTCTTCCAAACGTTTGCTCGTTGGTACCAGGACAGTGCCTGATCTACCACAATTCCCAGATATTTTATAATAATAATAATAGTAGCCTAAAATTATTAGATTTAGAAGAATCTGTTTATATTAATCTTCAAAAAGCTGCCATCTTAAACACCTGCAGAATAGTAAGGAAGTTCATGCAATTAGAGGAAGAAAACACACCGTCATCATAAATACACACCACACGCTGCTTTTACTTGGCTTTGGCCCGTAAATGCAGCAGAAACCAGCCTGAGAGCTGAGCAAAAGAACACTCTCAAAATAATAATATATTACCTTCTCAATGCATGGGCAGTCACATCTTATAGTAGGCACGCCTCCACATGTATGCACTTTTAAATCTAGATCCTTCATAGGATGAGTTCGGTTACTGATACTGAAGCAAATGTATTTAGTTTTGTTTGTGTTCAGTGAAAGTAAGTTGATATTCAGCCATTCAGCCACCCGAGCCATTCCTGCCTCCGCACTCATTTTAACCTCGTGCCAAGAAGAACCCGAAAACACAATGGATGTATCATCGGCGTAAGAGAATACTTTTGCATGTTTTATTTCCATGCTACAGAGATCGTTAATATTTAGGAGAAAGAGAGAAGGCCCTAAAATACTACCCTGGGGGACGCCGGTATGATACATCTACATCGTCACTGGTGTGCTGTCCTATTTTAACTCTTTGCTTCCTGTTTGAAAGGTAGTCTTTGAATAGGTTGAGTGCAGTTTCTCGAATTCCGGCTTTTTCCAGCTTGTTTACAAGAATTGGGACAGAAACGGTGTCAAATGCTTTTTTGAGGTCTAAGAACACAGTCAGGCATTTCTTTCCTTTATCCAGTTGCTCAGATACATGAGAACTTAACGCTGTTACCGCATCCAATACAATTTGGCTTCAGACATGGTGTAAGCACTGATGCTTACACCATGTCTGAAGCCAAATTGTGAATTTGATAAAAGATTAAATTTTGTAATTTATTTAGTTAGTCGGTTATTTATAATTTTTTCGAGCACTTTTGAAATCGACGGTAAAATAGAAATGGGCCGGTAGTTGCTGATATCGTTTGTGTCCCCTCCCTTGTAAACTGGGGTAGTAACAGACTGTTTCAGTGGAGCCGGGAAGACTCCCTTTTGAAAACAATGATTGCCAAGGTGAGTTAAAACGGGAACAACCTCCTTTCTTATGAATTTCAAGAATTTGGTTGAGACGTTGTCCCAACCCGGGGCACTGTGCGATTTTAAGTTCATAAGTATTCCTTCTACTTCAGTATCATCCGTATCTAGTAGTACGAAAGTATTAGATTGTGATGTATTTTTTTGGGTATAGTGCTGCTTTCAGAGAATGTAATTTTACATTGAAATAAAACTGAAAAAGCTGAAAAAACCAAAAAAGAAATCCGGAGAAAAATTCCGGTGGAATATGATTCAAAATAAGGAGCTAAATGCACTCTGTCAGTTTGTGCAGGGCTGTCCCTTACACCCAGTATTATAGAAACTAGAATTTGAAGCATGCCACAGACTTAAATGTACACTAGCATTAAATACTTTTAAAGTTTTCCATGTCAAATGTCTGACTGATCATCATCATTTTCCCTAGCCTTGTTTCATACTTTAATCTATTGTTATCAATACGGTGTCCAGATTCCTTCATTGTTTGTAATCGCTTGCCATCATTTTTTTAGGCAACGTCGCGGTAAAATGACATCCATGTCAAATGTAAGTTTCGATTAGGTTCGGCATTACGTGTATTTTTACAAGGTTTTATTTATCTACCAATGTTTGTATGTTTGTTTGTCAGGATCATATCTTGCAAGCTGAATTAAAACCACTTTCTTTTATTTTACGGAACTAAAATTTCACAAAGTGATTCTGTTCCAAATACAATGCATTTTTATGATATTATCTTATCTTAATTTTTTTTTTAAAGACGTTCATGTCTCAAGCTTTTAAGGAAATATAGTTATTTTTAGTTCATTAAAATATTGTTTTTTAAATATTTTATGAATTAAATTTTATTTAACACACATCTTAAAGTTTATCAAGGCCCAAGCGGTTTTACAAAGATTGGCATCAGAGACGAAATCAAAATTCATCAGAGACGAAATCAAAATAAAGTTGAGTCATTCTAGGTATGATATTCGCTTTGAAAAATCAATATTTCCATTATCCGATATAGGTGATCCCTAAATAATATAACACAATATACTCACGGATATTTCCCTTGAAAGGGTAAGGCGAAAAAGAAGCAAAAGAAGAATATAAAGATCGGAGCAGGTAGCTCTGTAGTTTTTGACTATCCCCATGTGAAAAGACATGTATTTATGTAAGCATTTAAGACCCAGGTGTACCTTAAAGTGTAACAAACATTTCACCAGTTATATTTAAGTTCCATCGAATAGTTTATTTGCTAAACATGTAAGAAGAAATAAATCTCCCAGTCCAGTAGCGAATTACTGTTTGGTGATAATGATGAAGGAAATCTATACTAATATTATAAAGCTAAAGAGTTTGTTTGTTTGTTTGGTTGAACGCGCAAATCTCAGGAACTACTGGTCCGAACAAAAAAATATTTTTGTGTTGGTTAGCCTATTTATTCAGGAAGGCTATATAACATCACGCTGCGTTCTAATTCGATGCGACGGGAAGGATCACGGGAGCAAAATTTTGACGCAGACGAAATCGTGGGCAGAAGCTGCATGAAATAATTTGGGGCAAACTTAGAATATCAATTATTTATACTACCCTCAAGAAACTAAAAGTTGGCCTATTATATCAAACTTAAAATAAAACAATGAATATGAATATTTACACTCAAAGAGACTAATATTTAATTCATCCGTCTCTTAACTACGCATTGTACTAAATAATTAATATTACCTTGTAATTGTAGCTTGACCTCATATCACGTGTGACCTTACTGACCTTTCACATTATCAAACATTCTCCGGTCACAGCCTAACTAAGGGCAGTGTTATTAACTTCGACACTGAGTTATTATAATGGAATAACTGATGCTATAAATCTTTGTTGAATGACTGTGACCTCTGCTATAAGATATTGCATGGTAGGCTGTGGTAGACCTAGTTTTGTGTTTATAAAATATGGTATGAAAGTGGAACACCGGTCGCCTCATTGATCAATTAAATTGCTGTGGAACTTATGGGTTTAATTTTTATAAATATTTTTTTGATTTTTTCGTCAGCTGCATCGTGTTACCTACTCATTAACTTGGTTGTAAAGGTCAGATATGCAGTTAATATCATCATCATCTGCCTTGCCTTTTCCCAACTTTGTTGGGGTGAGCTTTCAGTCCAACCAGTCAGATTCAGCTGCATCCGGTTAGACATGAAACCGACCCCTTAAGGAAAAGATAGACAGGTTGATTGATTTTATGTTTTATTAGTCAGAAGCAAGCTTATCTATAAAAATCTGAAAACAGCAACGTTGACAAAATAATTTGCTTGATTATTTTTAGACAAAAGACCAAATCGCTAACTTTACTCTAATTGAAATAACTTCGTTTCATAATTACCATCTTAGCAAAGCTTACGGTTGTCGCAAATTCGTTTAAGGTCTAAATTCGTGTAACAGATGGATTCCTGCCACAACAATAATCCGGACCCTTTGGGTACGGAACCGTGAAACCGTAGGACGTAACAGGTAGATCCAGTCAGGAGCAATCCTTAAGTGTAAAGACGGAACGATCAAAGGGTAATAACTCTTTGGTTCCTGTTTTTTGATTCTTTGATTCTTGCCCCTATTAAAGATAAGGGACAAGTTGAAGTTAAAGATCTATTTAGTCTTATTTATCCTGTTAGTCTAGTGGTTAGTGATCCTGACTGCTTAGACTGAGGGCGTGACTTCGATTCCCACAGGACAAATCTTTGTGTGATAAGCGCAATCATTTGTTCTGTGTCTGGGTGTAATTTATCTATAATATGTATGTATTTAGAAATATATAAGTGTGTTTATCAGTTGTCTGGTTACCATAGTACAGGCTCTGCCTAGTTTGGGATCAGATAACGTTGTGTTGGTTTTTTTTTTTGGAACGAAGTTCCTTATCGCGCGTTGTGAAAGGGGGCTAGACGGAAAAAAATTCTTACGAAAAGTTGTCACGCACGACATGCTTTAACCGACTTCAAAAAAAGGACGAGGTTTCTCAATTCGACCGTATATATTTTGTATGTTGTTGTTTCTTTTGTTGTGAGTAGAGAGGGAGAGACGGGGAGAGGGGGAGAGGGGGGAGGGGGAGAGAGAGGGAGAAGGAGATAGGGAGAGAGAGAGAATATTTTTGTTGAGTGTATACAGGTTTTTTGTACATAATAAATAATTAAAAAATTATAACTATTATGAATCCTGGAAAGGAACTTCGTTCCATCTGGGTGTCCCTTGACACCTCTAAAGTTTTTTTTTTCTTGTGGGTGGGAAATCATCAAATAACGTCTCCCACTCTGGGTGGAGCGGAAGGGCGTGTCAGACTTTTACTGACTAAAACCCAACCGTGTTCCTTCAGTTGCCCATGTGCCAGGGTCACGGTATTACAAAGATCATACTGTGTTGGTTGTCCTAAGATATTATTATTATTATTTAATGGGCGGATTAACTAACAACAATACATACACATAAACTCGGCCTGAGTTCTTCCCATGGCCTGCCAGGGTCGCGAGATTGTTCGATAGAGATACCGTGACCCTGGCACATGGGCAACTGAAGGAACACCGGTGGGTTGTAGTCAGTAAAAGTCTGACACGCCCTCCCGCTCCGCCCAGAGCGGGAGAAGTCATTTGATGATTTCTCATCCACAAAAAAAATTCTTCCCATGGAGTCAGTAGCACCTTCAGCGTGTATGAACGTCTAGCGGCATCTACTACCCACATGCGAACTAAGCATCACAATGACGTCACGTGAAATCTTGCATCGCGCAAACAGGGTTTACCGCGCAACTATTTACATCGTCAGTTGCCCACCAAACACGACACCCATCTTGTCCGAAGATCCTCCCTTTCTTTCTTCTATAGATAATGCGTGATCTTGACACTACGTTCCTCATCTATATTTATAAAACAAAGTCGGGTTTGTTACAACACTTATAACTCGAGAACTGCTGGACCGATTTTCATGGTTTTTGATTTGTTGGATTTGTCGAATAGCAGAATAACTATTAAAACATGGGAATATTTCACCAGAAAAATAATGTATTTTTCAGTTTCTCGTACATTTTGTATGACAGCTAGAAATCACATTATGCTTTTGAAGTACCAGGTGGTAATAAGTGAGTAGGAGCTTACCAAACATATGAGTGTCAGATAGAAAACGTTTTATGCCTTCGATGCGAGGTTTTCAAACTTGGTAGGTTTATTAGAACATTGATTGATTCTGAGGAGGTACGAAGTTCGCTGGGTCAGCTAGTGCTTTTATAAACGTCTTTAAACTTCAAAAGCAAAAAGAGCATGTAAGGTTGTCGTAGGTCTTTAGTTATGCAGACTAACAAACGATAAGTCTCTGTTTAGAAGACATAAAAACCAAATATTCACATAAACAGCACCGTAGAAGAAGCTAACTTATCAGATGTTGCTAACGTTGCTATTTTTAATTCTTAATCTATATATATAAAAATGAATCCCTATTTCCCTTGGTCACGCCATCACGCGTGAACGGCGGGACCGATTTCACTTTTTTGTTGTGTTTGTAATTGTCAGGAGAAGTTTCTTATGAAAGAAAAAAAAATAAAAATTGCGCGTAAAATTAGAAAATTTAAGAACACTTATTTAAGAATACTTAACAACCATATAATAGGACAATGTAAACTTTTTTAATGTAACATTATGACATTTGACATATAATTGACAGAATGCGTGCTCAAATATCATCAAAGAGACCGGACAACGTCTGTCGGGTCAGCTAGTTTTTAATAATTTAACTAACCTTATTATTATTTAACTAATCTTGTTATTTGCACATCATGACAGTGTGGTAAACATGTTGCACAACTGAATGTAAGTATAATACCTTGCATGCATTTTTTCTTTTTAATTGTATGTAAACACGTGTTTGAGCAAATAAAGTTATCTGAATCTGATTGAGCAAAATTGAATGTGTTTGTTGCATTGAAATTATGAGCGCGAAGGTCTTGGGTGCATCGAACAATAAGTAGGCCATAATATGGTTGTTCAAGCCTTCCAGCGTTAGCGGTTTCAATCAAATACAAGCTACGTGTTTGATGGGATTTCACTTTGGCAAATATGAAGAACTTCTAAACTACTTGCAATACAGCGGATATTATAGCGGAAATTTAACAAACTACCTCAGTAGCACTTTGATTATATTCTTTGTGGCTTTCATGTTTTTTCACCCAGCGACTTAGGTTGTACGTTGTTCTCATGGCGACATGGCAGGTCCGATTGTCGCAACCCAGCGCTGGGCACGCCACAATTGCAGCGGTAAGTCCCCTCTTTGAGGAGTGGATTGAGAGGCGCCACGGCATCCTCACCTTCCGCCTGACGCAGGTTCTCACCGGGCATGGGTGCTTCGGTGGGTTCCTGTTCAGGATAAAGCGGGAGGAAACGCCCGGGTGTTTCCATTGCGAGGATCGTCTAGAGGACACGGTGGAGCATACGGTGGAGGTGTGCCCTGCATGGGCGGAGCACCGCCGTGTCCTCGTTGAGGCGATCGGCGGCGGCGACCTCTCGCGTCTGGCCCTGGTGCGAGCCATGGTACGGAGCGAGAGGGCATGGGAAGCCGTCACCTCCTTCTGCGAAGCAGTAATGCTCGCGAAGGAGGAGGCGGGGCGCGTGAGGGAGTGGCAGTCTCTGCGACCTCGCGTCCCTAGCCGCCGCAAGAGGAGACGCCCCGGGCGTCGGGAGTCGATAGCGGACTCCCGGCCACCGTAGGCGCGAGCTTGCGGGCGGTGAGCAATGGGTAGCTCGCCGCCCGGTAAGGACCAAGCTCGGGTCGACGGCGCGTAGTGTTCCACGCGCGCCTCAAAGAGATGTCAGCAAATTGAAGGGGTCTGCTAGGACCGATGCCTGCCGGGGTCGCGAGATTGTTCGAAAGAGATACCGTGACCCTGGCACATGGGCAACTGAAGGAACACGGGTGGGTTTTAGTCAGTAAAAGTCTGACATGCCCTCCCGCTCCGCCCAGAGCGGGAGAAGTCATTTGATGATTTCCCATCCAAAAAAAAAAAAAAAGGTTGTACGTTGTCTGTCTGTGGTGGTCCAAAGGTATCGGCCAAAGGAGTTGGACTGTTGGTCGTAAATTCAGACACAGGTAAGAACTTTACGTTTTGTATTTCAATTTATCACCACTCGTATCAAAACAAAACATAACATCACGCCTTTCCCATAGGATTGGGCAGAGGTGTACCTATAGTTCACCCATATTTCAGCTTAATGAAAAAGGGGCGAGCTATTGCCACCAACCTGGCTCAGAGCAAGACTCCAGCCTGCTACTGAGAAATTCCACACAGGAAAATCAAATCGCACTTTACCCGACTTGAGAATAGAACCCAGAACTTCATGCTCAGCAATAGTGCTGGCGACAAACGCAGAACACTGTGCAGGAAACCTTGCGAACACTTTAAAGGAAAATATAGAGAGGAAACAGGCATGTCCTAGAACCAAAAATTCGAAGATATGTGACATTCAGCGACACGCACTGAGCCCGCCGCGGCGTGCATGATGGCTTACTCCCTCTCACAGAAGGGAGACACAGCAGTTGGAACGTTGTTCATAGACTAATTATGTTGTCTGTCAATGATTAAAGGAATTTATTATGTTTATTAATTAGAAGATCTGTTTTGTATAGCGCTGTTTCTCTTACTTATTCCTAGTATTTTTAACCGACTTCAAAAAGGAGGAGGTTCTCAATTCGGATGTTTATATGTTTTTTTTTTAATGTATGTTCGGCCATAACTCCGTCATATATAGATGGATTTGCAAAATTCTTTTTTTGTTCGAAAGGGGTTTATTCCGAAATGGTCCCATATAATTTTCATATAGATCTGATGATGAGTTCCAGAGACAGACACCGGAACTCTTTAAAAAATGATGGCAAATCAACCGTGATTTCTGCTATCGCATAAATATGCACTTTTTGTTTGGAATTAGTGCGGGGTGAATACCACAACTAAAAATTTAAAAATAATAAAAAAACTTTTTTACAAGAACAAAAACAACCGACTTCCTTAAAAACACTACAAACTGAAAAATAACTTTAATTTCGGAAGTCGGTGTCTTAGGATCTGTATTTATGTTTTTTTTGCCACCGACTTCCGAAATTAAAGTTATTTTTCACTTTGTAGTGTTGTTAAGGAAGTCGGTTGTTTTTGTTCTTGTAAAAAAGTTTTTTTAGATACCTCGATTTTATGGGTAAAATTATAATAAATACGATGATATATTTGCTTTCGTCGGTTAGTATATCATAATTCTAAACCCGCTTAATGCAGTTTCCATTTATTACTATCCAAAAATTAAATATCAACCTACATTTTACCTACATACAGGCTGTACGCTACACGCACCCATATTTCATCTCCAGCACATTATTAACTAACCTAATAAAACGCATTAACAGCACCATACATAACTAAATTATTACATTCTCTTTCGATAACGAATATGTAATATAATTTTCCGTAATAAGTGTTAGCATGCATCGTCTGACGAACACGAAAATATATTGTTTAAAGGGATTTCCTTATACCAGAATGTCCTTTGAAGTTTGGTGTAAGTTGTGAGAGATTAGCGATAAGATAGAAAATACTGCCAGAGGGTTATCTGATCAGGAAATAGATGTCGTAAAGATACAACGCGTATAAAAGGATCAATCATTCGTAGGATGACAGACTATCAGATTAGTTTGAATGGAAATGGTTGTTTCCATAATCTCATCATTCATCATCATCGCCATAATCAGCCTATATTGTTCCCACTGCTGGGACACACACCTCCTCTCGGTGAGAGGGCATGGGCCGTAATCTACCACGCGGGCCCAGTGCGGGTTGGTAGATGTCATATAGCTTCTATTTTTTGTTCCAGAATGTGCCGGTTTCCTCGCGATATTTTCCTTCTCCGCTATGAGAGCCGTGGTGGCGATATTTTTTACAAGAAGTAAAGCAGCTGCCTGGGTTCGAACCTACGACCTGTAACTCGCAAGTCACGGCCGTTTCCATTGAGCCACAAGTCCCCCTAAATCCATCCACGCTGTTGCACAAATTTAGTTTAACATCATCTTTAGCAACATCTTATCCCATCCTACCCCATTTTAATGTCCACGCTATCACTGTCCATTCCAAGGTTGCCTGGAAGAGATCGCAGAAAGCGATAAGGCCGCCCATTGTATGTTTTTTGTGTTAAATGTTCTTGTTTTTATGTATTTTCTGGTGTACAATAAAGCATATATAAATAAATAAATCTTATGCAACATCTTTAGCAACATCTTTTATGTTGCTACACATAGTGCTGATAGAGGAAAAATGTTTGGCATGATCAACTTTGTTTAACTATTATGGAGAGGTTGCTTCAAGACAAACAGGTAAAGCAAATATGACGCTAACAGACTGCCAATGTATCAAATTGGGCAAGTTTCATTTGTCAGTTGCAACATTCAGAAGGAAGGCTATTTTACACGCTTTATATTAGCTTCACTTGTATGTTTGTATGTTTGTATATTTGTATGTTTGTATGTTTGTTTGTAACAGACTCCTTATAGCGCGATTTTGACCCACTTTAAACGACCAGATTTCATTCAAACTTTGCACACCTGTCAAGGACCGATGACAATGCAATAATTTCATAAATTTGTGCCATTATCCTTGCCAGGGTTACCAGGACAGCAAAAAAATTGTCACAAACCACGCTGACATACGTCTCAAAATTTGAAACACCCTAAAAAATAGAAAATAAATAATAGTTTGAAAAAAAACTAAAAAATACGCTTCCATTGAAAACCAAACTAAAAAGTACAAAATAATGGAAAAAAAGCGTGGGGTGCTTTTTAAGGTATTTTTTTATTGATATCAGGCACCCCACGCTTTTTTAGTTTTTTTCAAACTATTATTTATTTCATTGCATTTTCAACTATCGCTGAATCTTAAGTCTAGTGCCAAACGTCAACATGCTGTCGTTATAAATCCAGGTTCTACTCTGAAGCGACACTGGCTTATTACAGTCAAATAAAGCAAAATAATAATACAAAGTAGGTGCTTACCTATTTAAGTAAATCCACGTGTGATAATAAGCGGCCTAACTGAACTTGTATGTAGCTTAGAGATTTGCAGTTTAGCCAAAAACGTAAAATATACATAAGAAAAAAAAAAATAGCAAGAAAGAAGAAAGGTAAGGGAAGAAAGGCATTAGTATATGTTTGTGTGATGTATGCCATGTATTTATATAGGTTATATAATAAAAGACAAATATAAATAGTACTTTACGTATAGACAATAATATCAGATATCAAATTAGTTTAAGTTTTAAGAAACCACATCATGCACAAGAGAGGTTATTACATTTTTAATTACATTTTTTATTGTGTTTTATGGAATCTGTGGTCTGCAGTAAATATTTATTTCTTATATGTATCACTAATTCCTGCCCGAGACTTCATCATCATCATCATCATTTCAGCCGAAAGACGTCCACTGCTGGACATAGGCCTCCCCCAAGCACCGCCACTTCGACCTATTCTGTGCTTCTCGCATCCAAAATCCCGAGACTTCATCCGCGCTAAATTTCTTCCCAGTAGTTCTTGAGATTAGCGCGTTCAGCTTTATTATATTAATATAATTTTTTAAGATCAAAAAGTGTTGCGCAAATCAACTTCGGGAGGGAGGTGGGCTGGTTGGAATAAACACCGACGGCCGCCATGGCCCACGCACAATGGTCCACTCAAAGAACTAAGTGCGGAAACCAACCCCCTATAAAATAGAACATAGAAAGTGTTGCGCACGGAATTTCCACCCAGCCGCTGCCGGTAGCATTTAGACATGGCAGTATTAATAGTATCCGTGGTATCAAGAGTGCGGGCGCATAACTTCCGTCAAGCACTACATACAAAACCACCATTTTCTATACGTCATTAGTGACGTAATGCGAGTAAATGGTGACACGCTTGACTTGTGCAGAAAGTGTTAACAATGCCGCCTCTGGTGGCGAACGCGAAGCGCTTCCAGGTTCTGTGGCAGTGGGTTAAATAACAACGGACACATGTGGTTGCGTACAAAGCATCAGTAAAGTTAAAATAAAAAATGCAATATTTGTTCAAATAATAAAATTTTGTAGTTTAAATAATCTTGAGGAAAATAAATGGAAGTTCTGAATCAACAATTAAGAAAATACAGTAATTAGAAAAAAAATGTAAGGAAAATGGATTAAGTAATTCCTTTTACGTGTAGGCCATCAATATCGACGTATTTTTTAAATAGAACCTTCATGAGTATGTTAAAAAAAAAAACAAATGCAATTATTTCATATTTACATAATAATATTTAAATAATTATTATTTTATTTCGGGTTGGCAATACATAATTGCCATCCCGAAATAAAACCCGAATTTCGGTTAACACATCATGCGGACGGGTTGAGAGTCAAAGCCTAAACACAATGATTACTTTAATATACTGTATAGATAGGTATTTTTGTCACCTCAGTAATAGTTGTTATTACTATACCGCTAAGATCTTTTAATTGGCACTGGCCGCATTTCTGGGCAGTATGTTTGGGTATTTTGGACGTTTCAATAGAAAAAGGAATATTGTCAGTATCATAACTGTCAGTTTTTGACAGTTGTATAAAATGGCTATAACAAAGACAAACTGACGTAGTGTGACTATATTATAAACAATTAATTTCCCTAACCGTTCTTTAGCAATTGTGTAGACGAGTACTAAGCACTAAAAACTTCCCACATTATTAACGTCATGAACTACACTATAATAATATTACGTTCTTCACTCGTTCCATTTAATATATTTAAGTTTACTAACCTGCAATGTTACAGCATCCGAGCAGCAGCGTCCACAGGGACAGCACGCGAGTTGGGCTCGCGTGAAAAGAACGCTCCATTTTACATTTTCCGAGGCACTCCACGAATATCCCAACACCTCACAAAATCTTCAGGATTACATTTGGAATGAAATTTTCGTTTACACCATCACGTTTTCTTGTTCTGTAACAAAATAAAATTCAATGTTAGGATATGTCGCATTGTATTTCGGATAATATTTTTGCATTACGTTAGTTTTAGAACTATTGCGTTGCAAGATAAGATCCTAATTTTGTATCATTGGCATACATTATTTAAGATAGAATCAAAAGTAATTTATTCAAACTGGGCTGAAAATTAACACTTTTGAAACGACCACAAGAAAGTCCCCAAAACGCCTGCCCTGCACCTCTTTCTAGTGCTTAGCTAATAAGAAGAAGTGACGCAACAAACTCTCCAGCAGCAGAGCTACCTGTTAAGTTAGCAGAACTTGTGTCATCGTCATCATTTCAACCGAAAGACGTGCTCTGGTGGACGTAGGCCTCCCCCAAGGAGAGGGGAGTCCCATGATCGCCACGCTTGGCAAGCGGGTTGACGATCGTAGTATGGTGATAAAATGCTTAGTCGCCTTTTATGACAGCCTCGGGAAGAAATGGGATAGTCCTTTTCACCAGCACCACACGGAACTTGAAGACAGAAGAACTTGTGTCTTTCTACGTAAAAATGGAGAGCTGAGCAGAGCTTTTGTCTCAGTTATACATTGCGTAGCTCAAATAGTCTACAACACGTTTTTTTCTAAAATAAGAAGTAACGGATTTCGTTAAATCGACAAATTCAAAGTCATGAGTATGATACTTAATTTATAGTGGTAGTTGAAACCCATCGGGAATAAATATTGTGTTGTGTTGTATATATATTGTGTTTTATGGGCCTAAGTTGCCTGGACTGCCCTGTTAGTCTAGTGCTTAGTGACCCTGACTGCTAAGACAGAGGTCGTGGGTTCGATTCCCACCCAGGACAAATGTTTGTGTGATGAGCACAATCAATTGTTCTGTGTACGGGTGAATTTATCTATAATATCTATGTATTTAGAAATATATAAGTATTTTTATTAGTTGTCTGGTTGCCACAGGCTCTGCCTAGTTTGGGATCAGATAACGGTGTGTTGGCTGTCCTAAGATATTATTAAAGGATTGTATTGTATAAAAAATATACCCGTAACCAAAAAGTAAACTTAAGTAAAAAAAGCTTACTCAATGTAATTTAAAACACAACTAGTTGTAAATTAATTTCAATTTGCTGTAACAGTGCTAACGTTAAAAGTTAATTTTAAATTGTTTTGCATACAATATCACTACGGCAAGGGCGACGGAATGGCGAGCTAAACTCATAACTTTGAACCGCGCCCGTAACGTTATTGACCTGAATTTAACCCTGTTACAGGCTAAGTTAAGAGGTAAATAGGAATACTGGACAGTTTCTAAACAATAATCGCACAGAGTAGCGGTGACTCAATGGTTTCGGACCCGACTTGACTTGAATAAGTATAATATGTTTTTTATTTTTTATTAATCGACAGACAACACGCATTCACACACATGTACGCCACAATAACTTATTTGATTTATGATTATCTTCATTTATTATTACGGACACACTCTTTGTATTTATTACTCTTGCGTATGGCACTCGTGGGTTGCAGCTGAAAATCAGCGTCAGATGGCACACCATGTGTGTTGTCATCTGAAATTATGCTGAGCTGAGGCCCTTTTGGCATTATTATCATTGTTTTGTATTTTGCTCTTTTTTATAGTTTTAAGTTTTATTTTAATGATATAATGCCAATAAACACATTTTTCTTTCTTTTCTTTCTTTCTTTCTTTTTAGGTAATCGTTTTATGACAAGTCGGTTTCTTAATGATGTTTTGTTTCATCATTTTGAGAGCAGTGGTGATGATTTAATTTTGCACGAAGTAAATCGCCTGTCTAGGAACACACGACCTACAACTTGTTAGTCATGTATCACTGGGCCAACACTTCTTCAAAATAAAACTGCTGCTGATAAAATAAGATTAGCAGGTACTTTCTTGCAGTCACTTCCCCTCACTCGACTCTGCCCACGTGCCGCTCCCTTTACCGAGTGCGTCACAGCGTTTACCCTCACCTTGGTAGTACGGTAATCAATTGAGAGACTATTATCGTTCAACTTTTACAACCTACGACATTTTTACATTTATTAGTAGCAGAGCCATATACACCGTGACATTTGAGCCGTCTTACAACGGCAGCCCGATTCATGTGTCCAATGACTACTACACAATCCATAAGAAAAAATCGGCCAAGTGCGGGTCGGACTCGCGCACCGAGGGTTCCGTACAAACCTGCAGGTATTCACGGTTTATGCATAACGCTTATGTTTATGAAATTAAATGTTTTTTTTTTTTAATTTTTGTATTTGAGTTGACTGAATGAAAGGTAAATTGTGGTTTACGATATATGACGTATTAAAAAAAAACTACTTACTAGATCTCGTTCAAACCAATTTTCGGTGGAAGTTTACTTGGTAATGTACATCATATATTTTTTTTTACTTTTATCATTCCGTTATTTTAGAAGTTACGGGGGGGGGGGGGACACATTTTACCACTTTGGAAGTGTCTCTCGCTCAAACTATTCAGTTTTGAAAAAAATGATAATAGAAACCTCAATATCATTTTTAAAGACCTATCCATAGATACCCCACACATCCATAGATACCGGGTTTGATGAAAAAAAATTTTTTTAGTTTCAGTTCTATGTATGGGGAACCCCAAATATTATTGTTTTTTTTTTTCTATTTTTGTGTGAAAATCTTAATGCGGTTCACAGAATACATCTACTTACCAAGTTTCAACAGCATAGCTCTTTTAGTTTCGGAAAAAAGTGGCTGTGACATACTCGGACAGACAGATAGACAGACAGACATGACGAATCTATTAGGGTTCCGTTTTTTGCCATTTGGCAACGGAACCCTAAAAATGAACATTTGAATAACTATAAGATTAAAATATTATTCATTATGATGACGCAAGACGTAGTTTGTTTGATATTATGTCTCATAGAAGATTGAGATGGAATGATCTAGTGGACTCGTACGCTGGGTAGGTATGTATGTTCCCTACCATATGATATGTAAACATTATGAACAGGATGTTTCATAATTCTAATGCATTATTTATTTTTCTTACTACGTATTTTCTTAATTGGTGACAATTTTTTAATCACGCCTAGAGGTATATTATGTCGGATACATTGAGTGGACAACCTTTTTAAGACGACTGAAATGTCACGGTGTATACAGAAGTTAAAGTACTAATTATGTAGAAAACTACCTTATTTTATTAAACTTCATTCCACAGCAAAAACGCTTAATGCAATGCAAGTATATAAAATTACTAGATGAAATTAAGCGAAACCAAGGCCAACAGCTCGGCTTGTTCGCTTTAAATTCATTATTCCAGTTATAATCCTATTTTCATTAATGACTCAAAGATCCTTGGGAGCCATTCTCGTAAATTAAAAAGCTCGATAATTAACTGTGAGACTGAATCAACTACGAACTGTGTATAAAATTGAGTCGTAATTTTTTTGTTGAGTATTTTTATTCAATTGACCTTTCAACTGTTTACGTGTTGACGCTTCTTCTGGAGAAAATGAACTTTTTTTTAGCTTTTATGTCTATTTCGGGGTTGGTTTAGTAGCTTTGGAATCTAATAGAGTCCGTTTTTCATTAGATAAGCGTTTGAGTCAATCTTTCCACGTGATCTATTGAGTAATAACTCAGTTGCAGTTAGTAGAAAATCCCGAAAACAGCCTTTAAAAATGACCAGAAACATTTCAATGCATTACAAACGAATATATAATTATACCTCAAGAAATTTATATGCCAAAAACCTCACGAAATATGCGCCTAGCAATTGTCTCGATTCCGTGGGAATATCGGGATGAAAAGTGCATATCGAAGCCATGTGCTAAATTGGTCAAATCTTTTAGACGTGAAGCCGTAAAAAAGCAAACTAATAAAAATATCAAATCTCTTCTCTTCATAATATTCGTTTAATCCAATCAAAAGACACTTATCCAAACTAGGCTGAGAGTCAGCACTTTTCGCTAACGTCAAAAAAGTAACTTTGCAAACTAGAATTATAATATTTAACCATGAACAAAGCCGCAGGCGTCACGAGTAAACATTATAATTTTATACAAACGCTGCCCTACCCAGTCCTGCTGACGAAGAGGACAATATGCATAAAATTTTCATTATCCCGGTTTAAGCAGCATCTTCGCTCCCGGGATCAATAGATAGGGCATGCTCCCAACCATCCATCTTCATATTTCCTGAACAGTGTCTGACAATAACCATTCGTCTTACTAAATTGCTGGCCATGTACCGATTTCTGAGGAACTTTCGGTTTCTATAACATAGGTAATTTGGCTGGCAATAAAATATAGGTAAAAATACTATAGATGTGTGTTTGCCGATGTTTTTGAGGTAATTTTTAAAATTGCAAATTCTGAAACGTATACAATGTGTAACTGAATTAATGCATATTATCAAAGAAGTTTGTTAAGAACCCTTTACTGAAACGGTTTCTGTTATTTTTAATATTGGTATTTTTTATCCCCAAAATTATTAAAACTACGTAAGTAACAGTGACACTTCTGCTGTACTAATAAACAAAACAAAATGGACGAAGTACCTACTGCAGTAGACCCTTATACGTTTGCGTACATAGATTTATAATGTGACTACAAGTTTCTCCTATAATCAGATAACAAATTTCATAAATAGTGTTTTATACGTAATAGTAAAAAATCTGTGTGTGTATTATTTTTTAAATATAATATTCTAAATGAGGTATTTGGTGTTGAATCTTAATAAAGTCTGGGACATGTTGTATACAGCTCCAATACCATATAAAAATAACTACGGTTTATTTCCAAATGTTTGTAGCATTTTCCGTGATGTACTAAAATTATAATTTTGGCTAGAAATTTCAAAAATCATGTATGTTCCCAAATTAGACTGAGATTATTTAATATTGTAAGTCAAAATTACATAAGACAGCTTATGTGATTATATATTATAATGAATGCTAGACTCCATAATAATACACAGAACTCGTTATTTATAGAACCTCAATAATTATTAAATGCTTTATAAACAATGCGTGATCTTGTCACTATCACATCACATTATTAATGTATTGAGAGGCTATTAAAGATATTTGAATAAACGTGTACAAATTCTCATTTGAATTATAAACAAGTGAACAAAATACTCCATTATTACATCAAAACAGAATATTTTCAAATACCCAATTTTCTAGTTTCTCCTGTAATTATGATGGGCCTAGACTTTATCCATATACACACATCGACATGGTCTGGGGATATTTTGTATAGACGCCAGCAAATTAAACTACTAGAATCTGTGAAATTTCTTTAATAGATTTTCAACTTTATCGCCAAAGCATTAGGTTCAAGGTTGATTGGATGAATTTGACAGTTTCAGGTACCTTGATGTGCTGGCATCTGTACAAAGTTCTTAAACTTAAAAAATACTGGCTGGTTTTAAATTATTTTTAAGAGAGCTTATAATGTTGTATGTTATTTATAGCAAATATTGAGAAAATCCGAAATATCCCTAGACAGGGTTGATGCGTGTATATGGATGGGGTTGGATACAAGTCTGAGTGCAGATGAATACTAGAAGTTATTTTACATGGAGTGATTGCTTATCTCCAAAGTCCCGTTACTATCACGATACCATACTAAATGATAAATGATTTTATATCTGTAAGTATGTTTGTACAAACACTTTTACAAGTCATTAATTTTTTTTTGAGCTAAATGAGGTCGGCGTTTCCTATCTGACTACTCTGAGAAGAAAGGCCGAAACAAACTCAGAGGTCACAGTAGCATGTAGCACTAGTACCATGTCATTTTCTTTGAACGTCAAAATGTAAATAATGAAAGGAACATAATGTGTGGTAAATAAACACGATCGTTAAGTTTCAGGGAGGCAGGCAGAAACCACAAAGTTCTACGCAGGTCGTGGTGACCCGTTCTCTTGTGAACAGAACAGAAATAACTTTGCACGTTCTTTTGACCTAGTTTAAGTTTTATTTAATAACAAGACATAATTAAACACTAAACTTTAGCGCATTTTAAGTTAAATCTGTAGTAACTGAGTGGATACTATAAAAGGACTTTGTCTACACGGAGTCTTTGCTCACATACATCAACTAGTAATCCAGCACAGTAATGATTAGTAATAGTCTAACAGCTTTTACCTTAAAAAATGCACACAATTAGGCACCTTTATTCCCCAGTTATAAACTCTAACTTATATGCAACATGACATTTAATTTAATTTAATTTCATGTACAATACACTTAACAACATGTTAAAATAACAACAATAATATCTTAGAACAACCAACACACCGTTATTTGATCCCAAACTAGGCAGAGCCTGTACTATGGCAACCAGACAACTGATAAATATACATATATATTTCTAAATACTCACCTACATATTCTAGATAAATTACACCCAGACACAGAACAAATGATTTTGCTCATCACTCAAACATTTGTCCTGGGTGAGAATCGAACCCACGACCTCAGTCTTAGCAGTCAGGGTCACTAACCACTAGACTAACAGGCCAGTTAAGAAAGCCAGTACAAGCTTACTTAATACATCAACACCGTTCATTTGTAATAAAATAAGTTTAAATAATTATATGGCCGAACACTGTCTCTTAAAATACAGGCTATCCCAGTTTAAGTGACTAGGTTACATTTTGTACACACTTTGCAACTTGTAATAAATTGTAACGTACATTATAAATGTGTGTTCATATATATTTCCGTGAATAAAAGTTTTTCTTTATTAATTTATAGTTAAACATTACGCTAGTCTTCCCCGATGGGTTAAGCAGAAGTGTGCCTTAATAGTACGCCGATATTTTGCCCGTAATGTTTGCATCCCATATAATAGGGGCAACCAACCGGTCACAAATCCAGATACCGGGCTGCTACTGAGAAAACCTAATAACATGATACCTGACCAAGAGTTGAACTCAGCAGATGTTCAGCTGAAGCAATTGCGACAACTAAACTAATGACGCTGTCTATAATAAGCCTTATTGAACTAAGGCATATTGTTATAAATTCCATGGTTTTGACAATACGCCTAGCCTGCTCAATAAGAGCTGTCACAGTATTGACATAATCAGGATGGGTCCACCCTTTATGGCAGAATTTTTTTCGTCATAATATTATTTTGCATAACAGCGGATAGCATAAACTTCATTTCGCAGAAAATCGTTTGGCATACACTCATGTAACATACATTCACAACGCATAATTTTAGAAGTCAGAATCATCTTTAGGCATAAATTTAATATCCATAATAATGAAAAAGGAGAACCATCATATCGCAGAAAGTTTGCAGTCAGAATCGTCTCTTGGCATTATTTCATATCGATAGATATTAAAAGGCAGAACTATCATATCTCAGAAACTTTACGGTTAGAATCATCTTTTGGCATACATTTCATATCCATATGCCCCGTTGGTCTCGTGGTCGCAAGCGCGACTGCTGAGCGTGGGGTCCTGGGTTCGATTCCCGGGTCGGGCAAAGTGTTTCTGGGTTTTTAGGGTTCCGTTGCCAAATGGCAAAAAACGGAACCCTTATAGATTCGCCATGTCTGTCTGTCTGTCTGTCTGTCTGTCCGAGTATTTCGCAGCCACTTTTCTCCGAAACTATAAGAGCTGTGCTATTGAAACTTAGTAAGTAGATGTATTCAGTGAACCGCATTAAGATTTTCACACAAAAATAGAAAAAAAACAATAATATTTGGGGTGCCCCATACATAGAACTGAACCTCAAAATTTTTTTTTTCATCAAACCCTTACGTGTGGGGTATCTATGGATAGGTCTTCAAAAATGATATTGAGTTTTCTAATATCATTTTTTTTTAAAACAATAATATTTGGGGTTCCCCATACATAGAACTGAAACACAAAAAAAAAATTTCATCAAACCCTTACGTGTGCGGTATCTATGGATAGGTCTTCAAAAATGAAATTGAGGTTTCTAGTATCATTTTTTTCTAAACTGAATAGTTTGCGCGAGAGACACTTCCAAAGTGGTAAAATGTGTGTCCCCCCCCCCCGTAACTTCTAAAATAAGGGAATGATAAAACTAAAAAAAATATATGATGTACATTACTATAAAAACTACCAACGAAAATTGGTTTGAACGAGATCTAGTTAGTAGTTTTTTTTTAATACGTCATAAATCGTAAACCACAATTTACCTTTCATTCAGTCAACACAAATATAAAAATTAAAAAAAAAAAACATTTCATTTCATAAACGATGATGACGAATGATGATGATGATGACCTGCAGGTTTGTACGGAACCCTCGGTGCGCGAGTCCGACTCGCACTTGGCCGGTTTTTCCATTAGGAATTTCTTAATAGCAGCCCGGAGTTTGGAAGTTGGCGGTGTGATACCCCCGTGCCTCGGAAAGCACGTTAAGCCGTTGGTCCTACGCCTGATCTCTCTCCGGTCGTGTCGGATTGCCGTCCCATCGGACTATGAGAGTGAGGGAAGAGTGAGTGCTCTTGTGTCTGCGCACACACTTGAGCACTATAATATCTCCCGCGCCGATGGCTAGTCTCCGTTGAGATTGGCCGCCGTGGCCGAAATTCGGTCTGGAGGACTATATATCCATAATAATTGAAACGCTCATCTATTACATGACAGAAAAATCATAGTTAGCACACTGCATGCAGACATGCAAACAAGCATACACCATGCATGCAGCATGTAAGCAAGCCTGCAGCATGCAAGTAAGCATGCAGCATGCAAGCAAGCATGCAGCATGCAAGCAAGCTCACAGCATGCAACATGCAGCATGCATGCTTTCTGTCACGGCTCCGGCGCTGCGTGGCTCCGGCGGTCCCATGCGAGCTCATGGTCGCAGATGGGTTTACGCTCACCACCGCAGCTTCGAAAAGTATGCCAGCGTAAAGTTGGACAAATAAACATTCGGCCAAACAATGATTATGCTAAACATTTTTTATGCCTTACAAATATTCGTTTAAAGAAGATTATGCCAAATGTGTTATGCCAAATAAAATTCGGAGCATCAAGTTTCTGCCAGATAGAGGGAACCCGATCAGAATTTTATACATCTGACTTCTTAAAACAACATAGAGGGATTTGAAAATGGCTGACAACGTAGAGTATTGGGAAAATCTTTCGCATTATTTATCAAAAATACAGGAATCAAATATTCTGTGCCGTGCTGATTTCTTAGTAATCAAGGGCAAATATGTGTCATAAGTATTACAGGCGTATAGGTATATTTGAACAAAATCTGTAAAACTATTATTATACACTAACCGACTCTAGCAATATCAAAAAGTAAAACAAAAAAAACCGCTAAGTTGTAAAAATATGCAGAGGCACGCCACAGTTTTCAATTGAATAAATTATGTTTTAAAATATTATTACAATGGAAACTACATCTCTTTTGAACTGAAAAAACGTTTCGCTGTTTTGTTATAATTGTAGGGGTATTTAAGAGCCCATACACGAAATTTTTCGAATTTATAGATGTATTTTTACAGTTATGGTTGGCAAGAAGGCTGCTAACCTCAATTGGGATTGAACGGATTTCATCAGCCGCATACAAGAGAAGGTCGCCGCTGGGCAAAAGTCTTCACTCAATGGGTGTCTGAAGATGGAAGGCGCCACCGCGGTCGGATCAGAAAACGGTGGCTAGATAACCTGGACGCCCAATACAAAAAAACGTTGAAAACGTTGTTGAAGATGTTATAATTGAATTAGTTACTTACCTTTCATAGAAGAAAACATTAAGATCAGATAAACTTCAATCAATCAATCATCTCAACCTATTTCAGTCCACTGTTGGACTTAATGATATGAAATTAATACCAATCAATGCAAAAATCTAGTCTGAAGGCCTTCAGACTAGAATAATACATGATATGCTGATAATATTATACACTAAATCAATTTCGGTTATGACTGATCATTAAAACTTATACTGGCAGAGGATTTGTGTAGGTACGTACTTTTAAAATAGTCGATTGGTCGATGGGTTAAACAAAGAAATTTTGTTTTAAGGATTAAATACAACTTGCTTTCTGTCAGTGGATATAGCAGCGTTATCTGCAAACAATACAACACTAAACCAGAAGTCCAGTTCTTATATTTCAAGACCATTTTCATTCTAATTTCTGAAAACTGAAAGTCGAATGTTGCCGGACAAACAAAAGCACTTTGGTTTAATAATTATTTTGTTTTTTTTGGTCATTGACTTTCAAAATTAAACAACTTTTCGTTTTGTAGTGTTTTTGTTTTCGAAGTCAGTCGTTTTTTTTTATAAACTTTATATTATTACATTTTTGTTGTGGTACACAACCTCACAAAAAAATCGTATACTTCCTAAGTCAGTAACAGTAATCAACAGTTATTATAATACTATCGTCATACATAATGTGGCTTAAATACATATTATTAAAGGTTACTCAAAAACCACTGATCAGAACAGGATATTTATATGCGACCACTGTTTTAAGATTTTTTCAAATCATTTTGTACATGACATACATATAATATCATTAAAAAAACCAAATTGGAACCGTGCTTCTTTTTATGAAGTCGGATAAACATATCTCTAATATAATACATTACATTTTTTACTATTTTTTGCCATTAAGTGTCGCTGAATTAGGATTGCGTATTTTATAGAAACGAAAATTTACCTTTAGGTGAACCCCGCCATCAGTCGCACAAGCAACCTGGCTCAACGCAGTTTTAAGCTAAAGATTCACATTCACGTAATGCTCACAAAGTCGGCCAATTTCTCAAACGTCATTGGCCGTTGTTTCCTTTAGTTCATTAAGTATTTTCATCACAGCTTCAGCGGCGTCGCGTTAAGAGTACCCCCGGGCCACAGTTGGGAACGCCGCTTTTTCTTGAATTTTTAACAGCGCTTTAGTGCTTTGGTACTATTCATAAGCGACCGTGGCATTTAATAATGCACTATATTTACTCGTATCTTAAGTGCAAATTGCAGTGTCTGGTTGGTTTTAAGATGCTGCTTACGAGTTTGTCGGTGAAGTAGGTAATGTGATAAGTTTTTGATGGCGTTTTAATGGAAAATTATTGTGGTAAATTCATTGTGGATGTTAATTATTAAGTCTACGTTTGAAATAAATTATCCTTTTCTTTGATGGAGGTACTTCATTTTTTGTTCTAAGCGTACAGAAAGTTAGTTTGCAATTAAACTATTTTAATATTTCATTTATTATTTTATATCAGAAGGCCAACTATCGTAATTAAAAACGTTCAAAATCTAGTCACAGTCTTATGTCGGCGATAATCAAATGTCAAAAACTTGTCAAAAATGTATGGAACTCCAGGTATTTTTGGAAGATTGAAACTGATATTAGACTGAAAGTTCTTAAAATTACGAGAAAGGCTCCTCAGGTTCAATAGAGCGTACAACCTTGACAGCCATTTTGTTTTTTTGTCGCCATTGACTTCGAAACAAGCTAGAGCAAGATTTCTTTTGAATTATCCTTTTTCTCTCCTCTCCGCTATAACCTTATGACTTACCCCATACAAGACTGCGCTGCTATACTTATACATAATGTAAAGATGATGTACTTTGTAAGTAAGATAATGGCCCGTTGTTGGTTGTAATGATTTCTTACGTGAAAATGGACCTGGAAAATATATTATGACAGATATGCCCAGGAACGCTTAGAACCTTTTTGTGGGCTTTTAAATAAACATAATGCTGTTTTACAGAACATTGTTCGGTTCTTTTATTTATGAATGTTCTAATTTTGATTTATTGTATACGTTTAGGTTGAATATTTTATGTGATTATTGGTTGATATATAAGCCAGAATGACGTATACAGTACAAATTGAATGTATTATTGCTACCTGGATTTAAAAAATATAAGTATTTGAAACCCAAAAAGCGCATGTCTGAAAGAAAAATGATAATAATATGGTGCAGGAATCATACTCTGGCTTGTTGGGTCGCAAGAACCATAACCATAACGTTGCTACGTAATAAAAAAGATACCTAGTGTATTAAACAATAAAATTTATTTCGTTTTAATTAGAAGACGTCAAAAAATTCTTTCGATAATAAATAAAACTCGAATTAATGTTATCTTTATTGATCATCATTGCTGGACACAGGCCTCCCTCAATTTGGGGGTTTGCCATTATCGCCACACTTGGCAGGCGGGTTGGCGATCGTAGTACAGTGGTATAACGCATTGAGAATACTGCTGCCCATTCTCTAGTAAGTCCCTTAGTCGCCTCTTACGACACCTCGGAAAGAAATGAGATGGTGCTGTTATTTACGTCCGGCACCACACGTTAATAATCATTATAACTAATTTAAAGAACTCTCCACAATAATCTTATCACAGGTTTACGGTATTTCAGTGACCTTTTTCCAATGAAAACAAAACCGATTTTAAAGAATCCCAGACAATTAAAACCCAAAATCGTCATATTTGAATACCATATTTATTTTCTGAATGCTTAAATTCGTTTAACTGGAGTAATAAAACAAAAGGGACTGAGCGATATAATCCCGCGGAAACCAGAAAAAACAAAATATTAATACCGAATAAAAATTCAATTAATGCAAGCAGATATCTTTTGTCTGCATTATTGAATCGGGGAAATGCTGAAATGCATTGCAAGTTCTATGCAGGGAACTGCATTTTGAAGGCGAATAATTGCGTCGCGGCCTCTAGAGAGAATACGAAATTTAATGCACACTCAGCAAAAATATTGGAGTCTGAAATTCACTAACAATGGAATAAAGCTTCAATATCGATGTGAATTTTAAATAATCCAGTTTCTTGATACCCTTCTGTGATTGATTCGCCTTTGGGAAATGTGATTGCACGTCTTTTTGTAAATTATTTGAAGTATGTTTCTTAGTGTTTTGATTTGCGACATCTGTTTCTTTATTGAAGCGTATTTTTCAATTTTATTTGTAGTAACTAGCTGTTACCCGCGACTTCGTCCGCGTGGTATTTTTAACGAAAAAGTTTTTCGTTGGTTTTTTTTCGTGAGATCTTATTTTTTTTCTAAAATAAAAGTAGCCTAAGTTACTCCTTGTTACATCAGCTATCTGCTAGTGAAAGTCCCGTCAAAATCGGTTCAGCCATTTAAGAGATTAGCCAGAACAAACAGACAGACTGACAAAAATTGTAAAAAATGTTGTTGTCACTTAGTAAAAAGCGGTTATTTTAATATTACAAACAGACACTCCAATTTTATTTAATTGTCTAGATGAAGTTGTGTTCAAATGATCGAATTGTTTCGTTAATTTGAAAAATGTAGTGTTTCAGATGTATGTTCGCTTGATTTCAGAATACGTCAGTTTTTTTCTATTTTACAAAAGTTATCTCACTCGTTATTTTTGCGCTGATGTTTGAATTTTTATATTTTTTATGAATTCTGAACTTGTTTTGTAGTAAAAAATGGTATAATAATTTCCATCATGGGAAAGTAGCTTAAATAAGATTAAGTACAACAAATTTCACGTCTTATTTGTTTAAAAATAAATATTGAAAAGGTTTTAATTAATTTAATCGAACCAAGGCTTACACCATTGTTGAACAATTTTGTAAGAAGGATTACCTTGTAACCAAAATAATTCACGATGAACAATAATATAACCTCTGATTAAAAATACCAGATAAACATAACGTGACCTTTACTTTTTTGCTGTTCAGCTTAATACCTGTGTTGTTTATTATCTTTGTTTAAACCTTTTTCTCAGCGTAATATTATTCAAGAAGTCTACACTTTAGAGCCTCAAAAATAAGATGGGCTACCGTAAAATTTATCTTAATAGGCACCTGCATAAAAATACATTGGAGTGAAACCTTTTTTAGATAGCAAAACACAGTGCTCGCCCGCTTCTTCTCAGTGTTATCACTGAGTAGAATCTCTTTATGGGCGGCGGCTATCTATGCGTTTAATCCACTTTCTCTTTTTATCTCAAGACAAGTGGAATGGGTCGCCGTCCTTTGTCCACGACCCCCGATAACAGGGTGACCTTTTTCTTCTAAGGTTTATTAAACAAAAATACACCTGTGCAGTGTTGAGACAATTGTGGAGATTTCATTAAATTCAATGGAGGGTGGCGTAATTGGAATTTTTGTCAAGTTTTTCTTTTTTTTTATTATGGTGATGGAAATTTGTTTTTCCCCGTAGACCTGTGAGCTGAATGAGTCGCCATGATAACGGTGTTAGTTGTTACTTTCGTAATTCGGTTTAATGTGTTTTTTTGGGAACAAGAAGGGAACAGTAATTGAACACGATTAGACAGCAAACAATGTGATTGTTGCTTTTCGTTGGAAAGTCTATAAGGTCAGAATATTATGTTTGTTGCATGGGTTTATGAGTATGAGCAAATGCGACTGTAACCTTCCAAGCATGAATAATTTATTTTTTAAATTCGATCTGTCTCATATTATTTAAGCCAGAAATTATATTATTAAAAAATTTCACTGTGCTTAACTCCATAAAACAAACCAAGATGTTGACGCCAAAATACGCAGAAATTATTCTGGTTATAAATTTATTCAAGCCGAAACACACAAGGTTAATGCGTTCGTATATAATATAACTTGAGAAATAAACGCAGCATTACTATTGCAGTAATTAATTACTTATGTACCAACATGACGGCTACGAGACAGTGTCAATTAAGTCAGGTTGGGGTGGGGACACACTGCAGGTTTTTTGGGAGAAAGTCAGAGCATATTGTTGTAGTTATTGTTTTTTTTTGTGTATTCTCATGCCTGTATAAAAATACTTCAAATATTTTGTATATATACTCGTATGTCGTGCTAGTAATACATATAGTGATAGCATTATTGGAGCGGCTTGGTTATTGGTTTTTTTTTTTAATTTCGAACAGATATTTGCAAAGTTTCAGGCTTTAAAAATATCTATTAATTTTCCGGTATCATTTAGATACTGACTTATGAAATTAGATGTTCTGGAAAAAGCATTTTCTATTTTGAAAATATAAAGTTAGTTTAAAGATGATTTTGCCTTTACAGCCCGTTGTTTTATTTACCAAGAAATAAGATAGCTATACATCGTTTATAACCGAGAGGGTAAATATTTTTTTTATTTGGTTAGCTTAATACGAAAAAGGCTTATAATATTCTTGAGGTTTTTCATAGAAAACGTAGTTGTTTTATCAAAAAGAAGATGTAATTTCATTGTTCGTTGACTTATTCAAATAGTTTTCTTTATTCCGTTTGCTGTTTCTCGGAACCTAATAATTTCTGGCCCAAATGTAGATCTTGGTATCTGTGTAGGTACTAGTCTGTAGTCTACTCATTAAGGATTATAGCTAGCATAATTAAGTGGAACGGGAGACACAAATCCTTTGTTTTTGGATGGAGAATTTGAAGTTGAGATCTTGTCAAATTTAATCTAAGCATTACTGGTAATTGGTACCTACGTAATGTGAAAGCCCGCAAAATTCATAGTGTCTTTGACAGTATCGTAAAAAATATATGGCGTGATTTCAGCTTAACAAGAAGTCTAAACTTGAAAGAAAGATAGAAGATACGTTTTTTTACAAACAAATATGACGCATAGTCCACGAACACAAAACCAACAAGTTCTTACAATATTTACATAATTTAAAATCTAAGTTTAAATCCAAAGAAAAAAAAATATGTACATGTTTATATAAAAATAAATAATTACAAAGAATCAAAAAATTCTTCTGTTTCGTTGTCAACAGGAAACGTGCCCAAAAGGCTGGCAGCATTGCCACGTTGTACGGCAATGCTGATTCTTTGCCCAAAAAATAGGCCAGCCCTCTGGTCACGTGAAGAGTCGATCAGCCGCTTGGCAATGTCTCGGTATATTCTGTGGGCACTCGGACCCCATGGCCCTAGAGTTTCAACCCCAAACGGATCGAACATGTAATTTCCAATTAGGTTGGAATATTTGCGCCGTTTGAGGTTTTCCGCACCTGCAGCCGTCGCTCCAGCACAGCCCGCCGTGCTAAGAAGATGAAGAGACCAACAAGTTGGGAGAAAATATGCATAAAATATATGAGAAACGGCCTTCGCTCAGCAAAATACTACGCCCTATACAAAAAAGAGCCCCAGCGCTGGTTTTCAGTGCAAGGCTACTCCAAATACAAGTTCTGAAATTCTTTCCAGGGTCGCGAGATTTGTTCGTAAGAGATACCGTGACCCTGGCATATAGGCAACTGACGGAATACGAGTGGGTTTTAGTTAGTAAAACTCTGACAAGCCCTCCCGCGCCTCCTAGAGCGGGAAATGTCTTTTGATGACTTCCCAAACACAAAAAAAAAAAAAATAACAAGGAAAGTATTTTAGTTACATAAATTCAATTGGTAAGTAATGTTAATATTATAAACGGCCGGTAAACATAATAATATTTTAGCCCAAAAACAATATCTAGGCAAAAAATTACGCGTATGAAATTTTGAACTTCAAAGAGATTGAAAGTAAAAATTAGTAAGTAAGTACGTAAGTCTAGTCATCTATGGTTGTATCAAATTTTGTACTTTTCATTGTTTTAAAACAGTAATTTTTAACATAACATTGTATTGGAAAATGTAATATGATGTAATAATACTACGAATTTTCTATTGCTGGACAAATTCACCTACCGTTATTATACAAGGTGTAAAAGAACAAACGCAAGACCTGAAATTAGTTCATAATAACCTACCAGAATCAATGTCAGTAATTTTACGATGTTTGTTCCTTTGTGACACTCTAGAGACCAAACGCCTGGACCGATTTGTCACAATCTTGCGCTTGTCACTAAATAGTAATCTTAATTCAATATGTCGACAACCAAACGCCATAATGTTAAAAAAGGAAATAAAAAGACGAAGAACTATGGCAAGTGAGGTATCATTGAATAAATCTTTGAAAATATGGGTTTCTCTGATTATTTTTCATTTTGAATGGCCATCTAGGAACTAAATCAATTTAAAATTCATCAGCAAAACCGTTCTGATTTTAATTTTAAAAACTTTTATAAAAGCGGTGATAAATTTCATATATAATCGTAAAGTAGGTATTATTAACGTCAAAAGTTAGATTAACTAAAACGTGTCAAATAAAAAATTATATTATTAATTATTATACCTACTGTTACTTTTGTCAACCACCGAAACTGTCAAAATCATGCCTACTTGCAAATAGCTATTTATAATAAAATACAGAGCACTTGTCTCCAAAACTAATGGCATGACCTTCTTTCATCGTCACCAAGTGTGTCGCAATCCTTACGAATTACGCGAAAATTCGTTACGTGAACGCACGTCACGGCAAAGACGCACCTGTGGTTGACAGCCTCATTTGTTTGCCGGCGTTGAAAGCTTCAGTCTGTGTACACAGATATCAAACGATACTACCCGACTCCGCGTAGACTCAGCGTAAATTGGTTCCGCGTGTCTACGCAGTGTGTACGCACTACATCTGTTACTGAAATTGAGGGTAATGGGGTAAGGTGTCTCGTGGTTTCTTAGTGAAGGCGATATAGACATTCTTTATTACGAAAAATGTGTGAGTACTATCTTGGAAAATTAAATCGTCTCGCCTCTCTAATTAAGAAGTAGTTTCATCATTTGTGAGAAAAATTGTTTTCATTGTAGACATTAACGAATACCTACAACGTTTAACATCATTAACGCAAGACCACATAGACCCCAATTAGAGTTTTGACTTAAAGTATAATACAATGACCAAAACTTATTTGTTGAAAAGATAATTTTTGTTATTGAGAAAAACGTGTTGATCATGTTATCATTTCATTATGCATTTAAAATGGAGACTTATTTGCCTTGACATAAGGCTCAATTTAAAATGAATTTGCCATACCTGCTGCCAATTAAGCCAAAGAAAATGGTTTAATTGGTAGCAGGTATGGCAAAATATCATGTTTATCAGGTCTTGCGTCTATTCTTTCACCTCTTGTTTAGTCATTCAGTTTTAAATAATTCTTTTATTTTGTGTAAATTAGTATTATTTTTGCATCTATTTTAAAGACATAAAAATTACCTTCCTTTTTATTTGATTTAAATCAAATCATGTTTTCAATCTATTTTCTATCACGAAGATATGGACCTTAACTTCACAAATAAAATTAACGTTAACTGACCAGGCAGAAGCGTCCAACACAATAATAATCATCATTATACCGGGCAAATCACCTCATTCGGAGAGTCAGAGGACCATGACGAAACCCGCACATTGGCTCGCCCCAGATTTACGTTCCTACCCATGTATTTTACGATACGCTGGATGGTGCAACAAATTAGTGGAATTACCGGATTGTGTCCGATAAATTGTCACGATAGGTGCTCCCCTTATCCTGTTGTTGATGAACTAAATTGAAATGTCCACAGGCTAACAAGATTTTAGGAGTATAGTAGAGGTCATTTTTGAAGAAACTCGTCGCAATAACGTTTTTAGGAACCAAATGTTAATGTGGTGGTATATAAAAGGTCGCATGCAAACCTTATGAGTCTTTGATATGTTAAAATATACCTTATTTGGCATACGTAGGACACAAAAACTCTAAATTGTCGACATTGTCGAGGTTGTGGGACATTTTTGCTTAAATCGGTCCAACTACGCTTCACACTGACGGTCACGCAGAATACTACATCGCGCAAGTGAAGTCTTCTGCGCAACTAGCATCTATACAACGTCCTGACATCAATTTTCGGGCAGACCAAAACATCCACACCCATTGGTCAGTTGCCCTACCGCCGCACGTGACTCACCACAACGAACATGCCCGTATTTACGGGTAGCGTATGAAACCGTGGCTTTAAACGCCTTACCCGTAACCCGCCTGCCCCGCGCCCGGTGATGAGGACGAAGCAAGTACCCACAAAAAATCGTCGGGTAGTAGACACACTACCCGTCTGGTCGGACGATTATTCCTTTTATATAGAGGACGCTAAATTTACACCATGCTGGAGGTATGATCATCCAAATTACTATAAGGCGAGTATGAGTGTGAGGATATGCGTGGAAGTTCGGAGGGTCTATGTTCAGACCGGCCGTATTGCACTGCTAACATTACTATTTGACCTGGCTGAGCTACGTTGATGTGTTTCGTTGTTTGATGGGTATAATTACAAGCACATGCGTCATTTGAGCTCTGTGTCTGCTAAAGTAATGTAGGCAACTCGATGTCTATCTTGATTGGTGTTGCGGACACCAGCCCGTTATTATTTTACTTTTTACGTTTTGTAATTCGACGCCTAAGTGTCCTGTGTTTTGTATTTATTTTTATAGTTAGTTAGTCATTTAATTTAGTGTTTTTAATGACATTGATGAAAATAAATATCAATTTTTATCGTATTAACTTAAACCAAGCTCAGTTGAAGTAAATATTTTGAGTTTGTGAACGTCAAATGCTCCCCGCACCCTTCCCGTCGCATGGAACTGTCTGCCAGTTTTCGTCCATTTTTCGTTTGCCTTCCTCAATAAATAGGCTACCCAACACAAAAATATTTTTTCAATTCGGACGAGTAGTGCCTGAGATTACCGTGTTCTACCAAACAAACAAACTTTTCAGCTTTATAATATTAATATAGATGAACACTCATTGCAGTGCAGTCCTTATCTGTAAATGATTGGGGGCAATCCGATTAGTTAAGATAGTTTATTAATATTTCCTTCCAAATAAGCCCCGAATGTAATAACATAGCAAATACTACTTTAATTATTAATCACAAAAATGAATTAGTAAAACGCTAATGTCACTTCAAAAGGATTTCATTTCGAATTGTGGGTTAAGTGGTACTACAGGCCGTGAATAAATTATTAAATGTTTCGATGTCAGGTTTATGGGAAGTAGGTTTGGTATTATCGATAATATCGATAACAATATTACTCAGAATCTCTATTTTAATATCATCATCACTCTCCTGCAATTTTTTTTTTTGGGTGGGAAATCATTAAATGACATCTCCTGCTATAGGGTGGAGCGGAAGGGCGTGTCAGACTTTTACTGACTAAAACCCACCCGTGTTCCTTCAGTTGCCCATATGCCAGGGCCACGGTAATTCTTTCGAACGAATCTCACGACTCTGGCGGGCATCGGTCCTAGCAGAACCCTTCAGTATTGCTGACATCTCTTTGAGGGGCGCGTGGAACACTACGCGCCGTCGACCCGAGCCTGGTCCTTACTGGTGGCGAGCAATGGGTAGCTCGCCGCCCGCAAGCTCGCGCCTACGGTGGCCGGGAATCCGCTATCGACTCCCGACGCCCGGGGAGTCTCCTCCTGATTCTCCTGCCCTTATCCCAATTTATTTGGGGTCGACGCAACATGTCTTTTTCTTCCACTTCTCTATTGGTCGTATCATTCCAGTAGCCACACCCTTTCTATCCATATCATAATTCACACAGTCCATCCATCGTATATTTGGTCTCCCTCTACTCTTATAGCCATCGACATTGATACTCAATACTTTCCTCACGACATTTTCCTCATCAGACCATACCATTGATTTAAATATATATTTAGGTAATATTCTAATGAGATGGTACTGTTTACTTAAGTTATTAAGTTGTCGATTTTAAATGGCGTGCGAATTACAATGTCAGTTGAAAGCCTGTAAGTTGGAATGTCTTAGATTTGATATATTGAGTACCGTATCTCAAATCGGGGGCTTGATTTATGTGAATATCGATTTCTTGCCTGATTTTCAAGCCTAGCACGCAATTGAGTAACTAGTCATGAACTGTACGTGACATGCCCGGGGGTGCTATAAATTAATAGAACGAGAAAAATAAAAAGTAAATTGTTCAAACGAATACATAAATTATCCGAAATTAATACTCATAGTTGTTAGCGTGTCTTATCAAGGGGTATCGTCTTACCCAGTAACTCAGTTGTGGAGGTCAGATAGGCAGTCGCTTCATGTAAAATACTGGTACTCAGCTGCATCCGGTAAGACTGGAAGCTACCCCAATATAGTTAGGGAAAAGGCTAGGCAGATGATGATGAGTTGTCAACGTGTTTAGATGTGTGACCAGTTTTACATAGTAAGAACCAGGACTCAGTTGTTATTTGTAGATCAGTGACGGTCGTTACAGGTCGTTTGAAGCACGAAAGTTGGAAACCAGTCTTACCAAGGGCAATCGCGTTACCAAAAAACTGGGTTTTAGCGGTGACATAGGCAGTCTATTCGGCAGTATTCGGTTAGTCTGGAAGCCGACCTCGATATCGTTGGGAAAAGGCTAGTCGGAGTTGCCAGCATGCGTGTATGATCCATATGTTTGAACGTAAACAAAGTAAAAGAAGTATGTTAGGATAATTGCAGTGGCGTACCGTAGTTTTTGCTTACTTCCATGGGAGAAAAGCGTAAGTTTAACTTTGTATACACCGTGACATTTTGTTGTCCGCTCAATGCATCCGACACAATATAACTCTAGGGTGATTAAAAATTGTTACCATTAATTAAGATAATAGGTATTAAGAAAAATAAGTAATGGATTACAATTATGAAACATCCTGTTAATAATGTTTACGTATCATAGGGTAGAGAACATACCTACCCAGTGCACGAGTCGGCTAGATCATTCCATCTTCATTTTCCATGAGCCAAAATATCAAATTTAAACCACGCCATGCGTCATCATAATGAATAATATTTTTATTTTTTAGTTATTCAAATGTTCATTTGTTTCTTATGGATGTGTAGTATTCATTGGTTACATGAAATGGGCTGTTACATGGTAAAACGACAAAAATTTCACGGTGTATATGTATGTTAACTATGATTACGTGTCTATAGCGGAATACACGCCTCTGATTTCTAACCCCAATGGCACTTCTATGCCATCGCGTAATCATATCGCCTGTTATTTCGTATTAATTACCTACGACGGGTTTTCATTCATAGGTGTCGGAAATCAGATACCTGAAACTTCAAAGCTACTGTATTGTGTTAAAACAATGTGAACTGATTTTTATTATAATGAGAATTATTTATTTGAGATATTGAGAAACATATTGTAGCATGAAAAAAGTACTCAAATCCAAGGTGACACTTGATTTAAGCGTGCATACAGCCTGGCACAAAATAACTGAGAGGTAATTCTTGTCATTTTAAAATGATAACAATCTTGATCTCAGTCGCCGAGATGAGAATGCGAATAGATTTTGAACGTTTTTAACACGTCGCGCGTCGCTCGGTTCCGCGCGTTCGATTCAAAGTAAATAAAAAGTAAAAAAATAGAAAAAAAAAAGAAAAAAAATGTAAATGTCGTGAGGACGTTGCTACATGAATAAACATCAAAAAATTACATCCAATGGCAACCGATTCCTTATGATCCAACGGGTGCACACGCGGACATTTGGAGCATTTTTTCTTATGATCCCCCGGGGGCTCATAAGGACGTTTGAGAGGTTAATTAGGAGAATCGACCTTCTGACCAATGACTCCAATGCTAGGAAATACCTGTGTCAAAGGGGGCATCTATCTGTCCATCTATGGATAGTATAACAGTAATCATTTAGTAATATGCACTTTTGTAATAATATACTGGAGTAGTACATTTTATTTTATGTATAAGAAACGGGGAGAAATTAAAAGGGGTTCTAATTAATTTAAAAAAAGAAAAAGTGTGTCTTTATATCCGTTAGGTATGTGTATTGAGGTGAGTGTAGGAGTGAATGGGTATTTTATTTGTCAAGTTACGGTTTGAGTAATGGTTCCGTGTCGTCATAATTCAGTGTAAACATATATTCCTTTTATTGGTTTACATTGGAATTTATTCAACCAATGAATGTTTGATATGTTGTATAGTTTATTGTAAAAAATCAGCTGAATATCTCGATTTCAGTTCAAGTTTTCTTTGGTTTCACTTCAGCTAAAGCCTCGATGGCACAATTATCTGCAAATTGATTTCTAGTCACAAAATTCAATGAACCCGACTCACTAAACAGATGCGATGCTTTTCCCCAAACAAAACGAAAAAAAAAGCGAAAAGCTATTTGTTGTTACGCGCTCAATCCATTCCCGTAAATAAGCCGATATCTTAATCCACTCAATCTCACGCATTCCTCTCAAAAAGTTACTCCGCTCCGCTCGAGCGATTTATCGATTTATTCTAAAAGCTGCGACATATTTCGCAGCCATTAGGTAACCTCCACTTAAACCGGTGTTATCCTGTCTCAAAGCTTTCTCATTTCGCAAAATACCGTCGAACGTTCGGTTGGCAGTCCCGACTTCTCGAGACAAATGGGCGTGTCAGCCGCAGTCTCCCCTTGACGAGCGTAAATTGCTTTGATTTTCTAACAAATCCTCCCGAGAAACTGTTGCCGCTTTTATATTTAGATTGCTAAGATTAAGCGTGTTTAGTTTTCTACGAACGGGAATTTGTTGAGATGTTCTAATAATATTCTTGGTGGTTCGTAGCTAAGTGAGGGGCTCGTGGCTAAGTGCAGCCTTTCGGGTTTACCGTTTAACGTTATGCTACGCTTGCAGGTATGGGTGACCATTCATTTTATTTCGAAACTTCTACTTCCTTGCCTCATAAGGCATGTTAAGCCGACAGTCCTGGCTAGCAATTTTAGATCTTTCACAGTTGTCAGAAAACCGATATTCTCACAATTAGTCTTATCTATTGTTCTGGGTCAGATAAACAGTCGGTGGATCCCTTAAAGGGTCCCGCTGGCGCGACATGATACCGCGACGGAGCTCTCATAGAAAATGTTCTAAAACTTATCAACTAGGGTCGCGTCGCGCTGTCGCGTAACGCCTGTCTACGATAGCCTTTAGACTGGAAACAGATTCTAACATAGTTAGGAAAAGGCTCGGCTACATGATTCCTTAATAATATTCAGGAGATCCGATTTACCAATTGCTACGCGGTAAAATAGAGCACTCGCCTTTTACGAATCAGAGTGGTACCAATAGTGGCACCGGGTTGCATTGTAGGATTTTATTTACACTTGTTAGTGTTACAACAATATTGCTTTGACTTTTTGTACGAATCGCAGAAGCGGGTCATAACAAATCGATAAGGTTTAAAATTGTATACGCGGACGGAACGATAGCTACCGTCTTTAATTAGATGTCTTTGTACGAGTGGGGTTCCGTAGAGTTGTACAATATTAAGCACGACATTAATATGGTCTTTGTCCAGCAGTGGACGTCTTTCGGCTGAAATGATGATGAATGATGTTCTCAAAAACGGTGATGGAAAACATTGTGAGGACAATAATATACCTAATATTTATTATATTTAATATTTTTTTGTTATTCTGGCCATAGTATTATACAATCAGTGAAAATTTCGAGTACCTACTTATTGCAAATTAAAAAAAAAATCTGCCATATAGCAGAAGGGCGAAGAATAAAGCCTTAATGATAAAGTTTCATTAGCACTCGTTTGCTACAGAACCCTAGGAATATTGCTAAATATGGAAGCTTTGTACGTTCCTGCCTTTACAGGTATGTTTGTTTTTCTTCCAATATTTGAATGAGGTAACGAAGACTAATAGTGGCAGGTGTTTACACTGTAGGATTTTATTTACACTTGATAGTGTTACAACAATATTGCTGTGACTTTTCGTACGAGTTGCAGAAGCGGGACATGACAAATCGATAGGGTTTAAAATTGTATACGTGGTCAGAACGATGGCTGTTGTCTTAATTAGATTTTTTTCGTACAGGAGAGGTTCCGTAGCATTTTACAATATAAAAAATAGTCCGAAACTATTTTTTTTGTTATTTTAGAAAAATAACATATTTATTGCAAGGGGACCTCTTAAATTTAAAACTGTATTTTATTTTAGTATTTGTTATAAGACCAGAGGTAACCCAGTGGTATCGATCCTGTCGTGACTTCGAACCTAGGCAGGCGCTTTAATTTGTGTAAACAATGTTCATCACCATTACTTTCAAAACGGTGAAGGAAAACATCGTGAGGAAACCGGCATGTCCTAGAACCAAAAACTTGAAGTCATGTGGCATCTACCAAATCACATTGGGTCCGAATGGTAGAATAAAGTCCACTCCCTCTCGAAGAGAGGAGGCTTGTGTCCCAGCAGTGGGAACGTTATAGCGGACATAGTATTAAACACTCTGTGAGTGTCTACACATAACGGGTAAAAACTAAACCCTTGTGGCAGATGGATGGAAGAATTGGCATTCCTTTGGCTATGGAACCCTAAAAAAGACTGCTGAATATAGAAGCTATGTAAGTACTACGTTTGTGTTTCAACCATTATCTAAATAAGGTAACGTAGAATTATTTTTTATTGAGTGTAATTCAGGTTACATTTTCTTAACTTTATTTCAATTAAAGATTACTTGGTAGACCTTCACCCTAATTGCGAAACGCACAATTTATCAGAATCTGAATAAGATTGAAGATAATTTCTAAACCATTGCGTCATTTGTTCGAATAAATTGTCGGCTCAGCAACGTAAATAACGCAATGAATGTTGTTTAACTATGAATATTAAATCAATTCCTACCGATAAAAAGTTCCGCAATTACCCCTCTGGTTTGAACTACGTGGATAAGATTTTGTATTCCTTCGTTAGATAAGAAGTATACTCTAATTTTAAGTTTGCTAGACTAAATTGATAGCAGTCAATATCGCTTCTTCGCCATGTTGACAAAAAAGGTGGATCATAACTCTAATTTTAGTCTAGCAAATAAAAATAAGAGTTCAGATAAAATACAAAGGAGATGTTTCATTTTCGGCCATCAGATGTACATTTATCAAAAAAGAAGAAAAAATACTACAAATTAGGGAAAAATATTCCCTGGTTAATTTGCGCCTGATTTGTTGTGTACAAAAAATAATTGTTTTTCAATTATTACCATCTTTTATTCAACATGGCGTCTCGTTTGCTTGCAGACTTCATTCGTTCTGAAATCATGTCTCATCAAATCAATGTTAAGTAGAAAATAATTAAAAAATGTGTGTATTCTTGTAGAGTTAAAAATAAATTACTATTATTCTCTTGTAAATATTTTTGAGTAAACATAATTAAGTGTTGTCATTGTGAGTCATTTCATCGTTACAAAAATCTTTAGTCTCCAATCTTGAAGTGTGTTTCTAAACGAATTCAAAATAACCACTTGCTAACTCTTAGGACAAACGTCAAACATTTTTAATTTTTATTTTGTGCTTAAAAACCATTTGATATTATGAAAAAAATGTTACTTTATTCTATTCATGAGTAATTTACCCAGCTTCGCTAAACGGTACACGTTATGGCCGAAGCCCCATATAAAAATGAAACATCTCCTTTCATCAATGAACTCGAATATAACTCGATTTAGATATGGACACTGGACAATGGACGCTAAACTACTCATGACTTTATAAATACGAACACTGGAAATGCATCTAAAGTTTAAAACTTTATACCCTACAAATCCACCAAATGATGCAGCGTGAAAATTAACTTTAATCCCTAGAGTTACAGTACAAATTACGCTAAGAGCTAATCTAATTACGGTGCGTGCAATACTAAATGATACTTAGCACGAATGGACTCGGGTTGGCGCTTTCACACCGTTGTTCAGAACGTACTTATTAGGTACCCTATATATAATTACGAATAATAAAGCAATGCGTGTCGGCACAGGGTATAATAATATGATAATAAGTTAAGCCGTAGTTAAAAGATTAATTAGTTGGTTTTTATAGAATAACAGTGAAGGAAAACGGGCTGGTTATCGCCTGAATGCACTACTCAAGCGTGGAGATAATGGAGTAAACAAAAGAGGTTGTAATTTCTATATTATGAAGGGGTCTATGCTTTGTAACAAAACTATGGTCATGCTGAGGCAAATAAACACCGACGGCCGTCATGGCCCACGCACAATGGTCCACTTAAAGAACTCGGAAACTAAACTCCTATAACATAGAGCATAGAAGTTTGAAACAAGAACATAATTTCTCATCTGAAAGCCGTGGTCGTATACCACTTTTTTCTAAACCTTATGATTGCTTACTACTGTTAGAATGTTTTGTTATGTTATTATTATTTTTTCATAATCAAGTAACAATGGACTCATCAGTCACACAATTATAAAAACAATACACAAAAAAAAAAAAAATAGAATTAAAAGCAAAATCTCAATTAGCGAAAGAATTAACAGTAAAAATTAATCAATAAATATTAAAATTCAAAATAAATGACCAAATTGTCATTAAAAATAAAAACACATAGAATACAGTAATTAAAATTTTCTAACCGGCATTGGAACAGCAACATGCCTGCCACATTCATGCCGGATATAAGTGCAGTCTAACCAGTCAGCAATCATTGCCAGGATAGCATTGGGGTTGTCCCGCACCCGGCGCACCAGGGACGCACACCGCTTGCGCATAATAGTGTGGAAACCATAAGTGCGCGCTATCGCGAACATCCCTGATGCGCTACAGAAACGGGGCAGCAATGTTATGAAACAAGGTGATGATTTTTTTAAAGTTCATGACTTTATGCCCTCTTGACTGCGCTATATTTAATTTAATAAGCCACGTAGTCAGCGGACGACCAAGACGTTACCAACGATACCTCATTTGTCAAATTATGATAAGGACTTTAGAAGTAATGAGGGAACAGATGATGATGACATACATACCCGCATACATACCAGTTAAAATTATAATCTTCATTTGTGCTTCGCCGTAGTAACGTAATGAATAGAATGTCACGCGACGATTAGAGCCAGTTTGAATACATTTGTGTAATGCGTAGAAGTTAGCTCCATTGACAAGATTGAATTTCGCCCATCAACGAGCGCGGGTGGTCTATTCCCTAAGCACGAAATTCGTACTTTCAGCCGGCATTCTAGGCGTGACAACTCATTATCATCAGTTCAGCCGAAATACGTCTACTGCTGGACACAAGCCTCCCTCAATTTGGAAGGATTTTCCGTAATCGCCACGCTTGGCAGGCGAGTAAGCGATCGCAGTATGGTGGTAAAATGCATAGAGAACCGTGCTGCCCATTCTCTAGTAAAACCCATAGTCACCTTTTACGACACCACGGGAAGAAATGGGGTGGTGATATTCTTTACGTCCGGCACCACACGTTACGTATTGACTACGGATATAAAATTTGTTCGGAGCCCGAACTGAGAATGAATTTCAATACGATTTGTCAGTTATCCCTACTGGAAATTATGATTCGGAAAAAAGAACTACATAATTTTTGACGGATCACCTACTTTCGGACGGCCCGTATTTTATATGAAGGACGTAGATAGTAGACCCTAATTTAGCTAGACCTTGAGATAACTGCATGTAGGCCGGTATAGCATCACAAGAAATATTACCTTTTTCCTTAGAATCGTCTTGCATCGTACAACGCACTGCGCTGTGTTATGGCTAACCTTGACTTATTATTTATTTCATTAAACCTTTTTACACAAGAAAGAAAAGAAAAAGTGCACAAAGGCGAACTTAATGCTTGAGGTGGGGCGCGTGACGGAATGGCAGTCTCTGCGCCCTCACGTTCCTAGCCGCCGCAGGAGGAGACGCCCCGGGTGTCGGGAGTCTATAGCGGACTCCCGGCCACCATAGGCGCGAGCTTGCGGGCGGCGAGCAATGGGTAGCTCGCCGCCCGGTAAGGACCAGGCTCGGGTCGACGGCGCGTAGTGTTCCACGCGCGCCTCAAAGAGATGTCAGCAGCACTGAAGGGGTTTGCTAGGACCGACGCCTGCCAGGGTCGCGAGATTGTTCGAAAGAGATACCGTGACCCTGGCACATGGGCAACTGAAGGAACACGGGTGGGTTTAAGTCAGTAAAAGTCTGACACGCCCTCCCGCTTCGCCCAGAGTGGGAGAAGTCATTTGATGATTTCCCATCCAGAAAAAAAAAGGCATTTTCTACAAGTCTAGGCTAATGAAGACATAAAATTTCAAGTGCAACATAAGAGATAGATAGCTCTTAAAATAATAAATACATAGATAGATGTGATAAATTACGATAGATAGAGGAGAAAACGAATCCAGTAAATCAGCGCAGGGATTTTACCAACTTCATACAGATGTGTGCATGTGCCTTGATTTTGAAAGATAACCGATTGATTGCCATCCTGTAATCAAAAGGGAGCGCAGCACTGCACTGTTCAGTTGTGACGTGTGTCCTCGGTCAATCAACATAATGTTTATGTTATTATTTATCATACAGTGTGTCCCGTGTGTAATGGATCAAACGATACGGTAGGTAGCTTACTTTATTACCAATAATACATTTTAATAGTTAAAAAAAAAACTATAGCACAGGTTTTATTTTAATTTTGGTATTTTATTCGTATATAAACGAAGCAAAAACAGTACGTAAGGTGACTTTTTGTAGTTTCTGCCTACTCCCATGGGAAAAAGGCGTGAGCTTATGTATGTAATCCTAAAAAAACACTTTTCAATACAATATATTTTTTCTACGGCATATAAAACGTAAGTTAAAAAAAAGATGTCTTATAACATTAAGTAGGAAAGCTATTCAAAAATATTTGATTCAAATCACACCTCGAAATATTATATCAGTTGCAGTGACCTCATTAAATTAACTGAATTGTGGAAGAGAAAATGAAAAAAAAAAAATCTTCATCAGTTATTTTTTTTTTGTCAAATCAATTTATTTATTAAATAAAACATTGTATAGCACATATTATAATTGCTGGTGGATAAATATTAAATAATAAGCTAATCTTGGTTACCGTAACAGTTTTTTATTAAACCATTCAAATTAGTTGTTGGAAATCAGATGAGCTACGTACCCGTTATGTTTGCTCCATTATTTACGATACAACCTGTATACAACGCCATCATTATTACGTCAACATTAGCTCGACTAGCATTTGACTGACAGTCACAATCGACATGATATATTGATTTTTTGTAGTTTCATGTTATTATGGTAATAGCCGTTCATAATGATGTTACTTGTAGATTAGTATCGAAATGTTATACTTGTATGTATAACTTGTAGATTAGTATATTCTTAACGGAATAGAAACTTAAACATTATGTTATTTACCAAAATTACTTGTTACTTACTAAAAAAAGCGGTCAAGTGCGAGTGGGACACGAAAGGATTCGTAAAAATGTACAATATTGAACACGTTTCTTGTATGGTGGGGTCACCTTTAATTTTTTAATTTATATGGTTTTTGTTATGGTGGACAGTGGAGCCTTAGTAGAGTGAAGAACCCTAAAGAGACTATTGACTGTTAGTAGCTACTCAAAAATAAGCTTGTGATGTAATTGAAAATGAAATCAATTTTTGTTGTTGCTTTCTTTGTTTTCGTGTTGTTGTAGGTACGTTATTTCAAGATTGATCACTTTCACGGATTTGTGTTATAGTACTTAATAAGTTAAATCGAATTCATAACTGCGCGCAAAAAAAGTACGGTAAGGACCTAACTTAAGAAAATTAATCAGAACAACATTAGTCGTAGTTCAGTTAGTTTGGCTGACTGACGAAATATTTTTGGAATATAAGTGCATTTCTGTCTAACCTCTCGAAAAAATTAGCCGTGATTATATGTTATGTGTTTCTGAACTACTATTCATGCAAACCTTATTGATGAAGTTCGTGTCACTCACTAATGGCGTGCGTGTATCACTAGATATATGAACGTAAGGCTCGTATTAGATGGTGTTCTATAGTTTCTGCCGACCCCATGAGAAAAAGCTGTAAGTTCACGTATGCACATTTCCTTAAAAAAGAATTATATTGAAAAAATAGAAATAGATTGCACATCCTATTTCTATTTTTGAAGACCGTTATAAACTGAAACATTAGTGAATTACTAGTCACGATTTTGTCTCCATTGGAACCAATTCTTACCACAGACTGTTTTATCTTAGTTACAAGTGTAACTGGGGTCAACATTGAGCGATTATGTGGAGGACTTGATTGGCACTGTGGCTAAGCAATTTGCCTAACAAATATTGGCTGACCCTTGAAGTGTAGACATACTACTGCTTTGTGCTCAGTGTTTAGTGTGTAAGATTTATGTTTGTATAAGTACCTAACTACCTGTGTGAGTTTTTACTAAAAGGAAAGTTCATTGGCAGTCGTCCACTGAAATTGTTTATTCTGTTGCTTGAATATTTTAATAATTTTTACTCGTCTGATTTTTTACTAGCTACCTCGAGAAGACTACCTGACTGCCTCTGACATTAATTTTGTGCTAGTCTGAATCATCAGATGTGTGTTATTTTCGTCTTTGTGGTAGATAAATATAAATTATTATTATTGGAACGTAAAAGCTTTGTGCCACTTCCAGGCGACTCTCTCTCTCTGTCTCTTTCTATTATGTATTAAAGAAAGAGACGGAGAGAGTGACGTAATGTGTCATATTCGAGAGTTCAGTAAGGTCAAAATGAAAATACAGATGGCGGCTGCGATTTTAATGAAATGTTTTTTTTTTGTGGTTTCATTGTCATGATTTTCAAGGGTACTGACGCTAAATAGTGAGAACTAAATAAAAATCAAAAAAGCAGCAACTTTATAAAAGCTTAAACTAGATGATTCGGTATTAAAAAACATATGTAAACAAACAAAAACAAACAAACAAACATATGTATGTAAACATACATGTATTAAATTTACACTTTCTCTCTCTATCTCTTTCTATTATATACGAGTGTTTGTGCGTGTGAGAATCGCGTAAGGAACTTCGATCCTTTCCCGACCACATACGTTTTATTTTTGTTCCTGTTAAATTCGATATTGAACTCGAGTCCACTTTATAACAACTAAATCAATTATTTAAGCTAGTAAGGTGAATTCAAAACCATGTTCAAAAAACCTTTCCTACCAAACAACCAAAAATAAAACATCAAAAACAAAAATAATAATAACATAAAACGTAAACAATAACAACCGTTAAAATAATTGTGTTCCCTTAATAAAGATAAAAGGCACAACAGTACGTGTTTCTAATTCCCGCTTTATTATCCACATACACACCTTGACTCCTAGGGGAAAACTTCATAAGCATGGTGGATACGTCATTATTTACGTCTATATTGTTTTAAAGCTGCTTACCATAGAATAAACTTAGGATACGTGTTTATTTTTCTATGGTGAACAAGAATTTACTTCGATTAAAATAGGTTTATTTTTCTATCTGTACCTTAGCATTCTAAAACATTATGTTGCATAAAGAAAGTAAAATAAATAATTTAAATCCATCAAAAAATAAAAAAGATGAAAACACTATCATTCGTTCCACTCAAAACTCATTTATCAAAACTACCTCTAAAATAATTCAGTTAAATATTCCGTGCAAGCGAAAAGAGAATAAATTAAAAAGTCTACTACTGCCTTTATTGGTATACGATAGATGGCGCTTTAGGTCCCCACTAAATCACGTCGAGCAACGCGAAAATCCATACGCAAGGAAAACCGTTTGATTTATTAGAAATTAGTTTCAGCGTAATTTCTGAATCTGTTCCACACGAATCAAATGTTCGTTCACAGTGACTTTGGTTCGAGTTCGACTTGCCGTGAACATAATTTTATGGTAAATGGTATTTTGGGTGAAAATTATGCGAATTTGTGATGGCGGAGTCAATTTGTGACATCGTACGCTCGTAACTGTCGCGCATGGCATTCGTAAAGGGAGTATTATTATGTCAATGACGATTGGGCACATAAGCTATGAGGCAGGGTTGTCAAATTATTACAGAATAATAAATGAAACACATTGGGTTTGTTTTGTATGTTTGAGTTAAAAAATATGCTTGCTATGCTTCTCAATGACCTACCAAAGTTAAAATCGATACCTTCTAACAATTATAAAGAGTTCCCGAAATTTGTGAGTTTGTATAGAAGGGTTAGTTTTCGCAACTACTGATCCGATTTAGAATATTATTTCTCAAATCGGAAGTTACAGTTTTGCTTAGAGTCATAAGATTTATTTTATGATACAACAAGAAATTTCAACGCCCCGAAATAGCAGGGAAAAGCTTGTCAAGAATACTTTTGCAAACCCCGATTTTCGTAGTTATCGGACCAATGGTCCACGTTATTACGTTTATAAATAGAGTTTCTAGGACGTTTGGCAACTTTGAAATTAAGATTGTTTTTGATTCCTTTCCTTCCAGAATACAGATTTTGCCTATTTTGGAATTAAGGAATTCATGTAGTTTTAGCCAATATCACCCACGTTATTTTGTATCCTAGTTTTTAGGAATACTACTGTATTAGGCTATATTTTATTGAGTCCAAAAAAACGTTTCAATTTTCTTATATTTCAGTATAAACGTTATTTCATTCATTTATTTTTAAACATATTCATTAAACATTGTTATTATTACTGTTTTGTGTTTTAAGACAGTCTTATTGATGTATTCTGCACGCAATCTTACAAGAGACACGATAAGGTAACAAAGTGACAACTTAGCTGCCATTACGAGCTGCGGTTTCGTCAATTAACAAACCAAGTGCCAAATTGGTTCCAACTAGTACTCAAGCTGTCATTGACTACTAGTAAATGGCATTAACGCTAATGAATGTGCATACCGCTGCTGGTCTACCGTCTTCAGATGAATGCGGATGACATATCAACGTATACTGGCCCCCACTTCTGGGCCGTATTGCACCACGAGGGTGCACTGCGGGATGTCACATGTCTTATTTTTTTTAACCGACGAAAAAAAACGGAGGAGGTTTTCAATTCGACGCGTATATATGTTTTTTATGTATGACCACTCATAACTTTTTACAGAGTGCACCATTTTTTTTTAATTCTTTGTTATTGGAAAGGGTATATCCCGAAGGTGGTCTCATGTAAATTTTTTGGTTCTACGACATGTCAGTTTCCTCACGATGTTTTGCTTCACTATTTTGAGAGCAGTGGTGATGAAGTTTACCATAGAGATACCACTTACCACTGCTCCGATGATAATATTGATGAAGCATATTTTAACCGTTGAGAATGTATTTTTGAATCGTTTTCAAGTTGCGTAACTTGGATACATGATTAACTTTATTTTATGTAAAGAATCTTGATCTTTGTAAAGTGTGTTTGTTTAACTATCTTTGTAAAGTATGTTATGTTTTATTTAACTGTTTTTGTTAATTTATTTTTATTTTCTTTTAATTTCATTTATTGTGTATTTTATTCAGGTTTTAAGTTCTGTTTACGATTTTTTTTTATTATTTATTTCAGCTTGAGTTTAGTTTTCAATGTTTTGTTGGTATATTGGCGTGTGCTAGCTGACTTATGACGAAAAATGTATGTTTTGTTTTATAATATTAATAACTTACACAATATTGTATAGAATCAAGTTCTTCTAGCTTAACAGACAGCTGTGCCACTGGGGAGTTTGTTCCGCCACTTCTTCTTCCCAGCTAAAGCACTAGGAAGTGTCGAAGGGCGGGCGTTTTGGGGGACTGTCTTATGTAACTTTGACGTTCAAAAAGTGCTGACTCTCAGCTTAGTTTGAATAAATGACTTATGATTTTTTGATTTTGAAAGAACCTAAACATATTCAAGTTAGTTGTGTAGGGTTCCTTTCAAAACGGATAAAACGGAGCGAGAATATTATTTACGACAACTTAATATACTTGCGATAGCCGTGGCATTTCTTTTTGTTACTATGGACAAAAAAACTTAGTAAGTCATCATTTTAAATTAGATTTAGGAGACATCAAATAGATTCTTACTTAACGGTGAACGCTAAGGTAGCCCGCAAAATTCAATTTTTCTTCATTTTTGTTGTAAAACATTTTTTTTTTTTTTTGACTGCCTCTTTATTAGTGGTTGCAAACGATTTTGTTGAGCATAAGGTTCTGGGTTCAAATCCTCCTAAAATGTGGGTGTACTATAGGTTCACCTCTGCCCAACCCTTTGGGTAAACAAGGCGTGGTGTCAAAAATAAAAAAATATCGGCCTGCCTTAGCGCGCCCGCCTTGAACTATATTCGTTACATCAAATCAGATTACTAATATCTACTGGTATCCCTAAAAATATATTTTTTAATTCACACTTTTTCTTTCAATAAACAACACAAGCGAAAGTTCAGCATTTCAAACGTTTTTTTATCCATTTAGAAATTCTAACAACGCAACACTGTACATGAGGTTATGGTGGATATTTAATGGGGTCAGTCCAATCATGCTAATGAAAACAAGCCATGCGATAGAGCGTTGTTTAGCTTCTGAATATTCAACGGGGTTATTTTCTTAACGGCACTCCAGATTTCAACCCGCGGTCGAAATTAAACCTCGTGTACACTGGCGAGTGTGCACGACTTTACCCGACTATAACCGACGGCTGAACGGCTGTAGTAGCTACCAAAGAATAGATAGGAACAGAGGGTTAGCTACAATCAAATATAGACACACTTTCACTTTTACTTGGTACCTAGTATTTGTTGACAGGCCTACATTGTCCTCCCATATTTATTAACACTAAAATCTGTAAACATTGTTATAGAAAAGCCAATTCTTTTTAAAATGATTAGCTTTTACAATGTGGAGTTCCTTGCCTGTTATTCTCCATAGGAAACGACCAATGAATTGGAACCGTGTCGTGAACCTTCTGACGTTTCATAAGTGCCTATGTAGATTTATGTGAAATAAAATATTTTGATATTGATCTTCTGGCACTCGCTGTTGGTAAACATTTATGCAAATGTATTAAAGAAAATAAATAATAGAGGTGTAAGTTCCGATTTTGACCACATACCAAAAGAGCCTTATAGCGCTAAATAGTCAGTAAAAGCGTACTCGCGACCGGCATTTGTTTCTTACAATTTGAGATCTCCATACGTACGTGTGTATGTGTGCGTGGGCCTATTTTCACCGGTTACATGGAGTATGTAGTTAACCTTCTGTGCTTATCTAACTCGTCTGTGGTACGGCCGTAGTACCTACGCTACTTAGATTGGATCGAGCTTTTGTGATTGCGGAATTGGCACGACGAAATTGCAGTTAGTGGTCGGGATTTAGAAATTTAGTATTTCAGGTGTAAAGTTGTGGCGATTTGTCAACGAATTATGGCTTTACAATACAGTTAGACATTATTGGTCTTAAGCAACAATTAGATAAGTCAACAGCCTTTTATTTGTTCCATTGTTTCGTTGAAGTTTGTAAGTAGTTTTCAATTTACGACATTATTGTTTTGGTACTTTGGTTTCAATTTCGTTAGTTCTTTCTTTTCTGATACTAATCGATTTTGGTCGTGGTTTATTCTTCTTGTACCTGTCTAAATGCGATGTTATATAAATTAAATTATTCATAAATAAAAAAATTCAGTCTAACAATCTGGACTGGGCCAGCGTGGTAGATTACGGCCCACTGCCACTCATCGACAGGAGACCTGTGTCCCAGCAGTGGGAAAAATATAGGCTGATGATGAAATGGAAATTTTAAAGTCACTTTCAAAGAAATTCAGCTATTACCAATCCATCAGTGCACACTACGCCTGAAAACTTTGTAAACTACTTTCCTACTTCACTTAGTAAAAAATCTAGGTTAACTGTACAGCAAATACGCTGGATACATCGGCAGACCTAAACAGTTACGTTAATTAAAAACTTTTTGCTTTTGTTTCAAATTAAGCCGTTAAGTCCGTGGAACAATGATGTTGATGGATGGTAAAAAATAATTAAAATAAATAACAAAGAGGCTGTAGAGCCTAATGGCTGGTAAATATGAGGTTTGGTTTGGTTAAGTTATTGGACTGAACGGTTTGGTCAGAAATTTACTTAGCAATAAAAAATCTACTTTTTTAATTACCTACTATGAGCTGTCGTCAGGATAACCAATGACACGATAAACCATGGTGTTAGATTCTCTAGGAGTGCTTATTTTTCATTAGGCATAAAACGTATATTGTACGTATTCAAATGCTAAGGTGATTCTTTGTTAAAAAAAATCAAGTGTGTGTTTAAATAATGTCTTCGATTGTTAATACTAGCCTGATCGATCGACACAACTAGCCTTACCAAAATATATATAATTTAATCTTTAATACACATGTCAAAATATCGAAATTCCTGTAATTTTTAGGTGTTAATTAAGAGGTGTACATTAGGCTGAAACGTAATGACTAAGAGATAGGCAAGCTTAATCTGTGGGTCACTCCGGATAAACCCTTGTATAAATGTACAGTTGCTCCCAAAAGCGAGACAAATATACTCTCATATATTATGGTATAACCTCCGGACTTCATAAGGAAAACTCGTGCATATTACATGTACGGAAACGCAAGAAGCCAATTAACCATATGGCTACTTTTCGCATTTTGGCTGTATAGCTTAAATGTACAAGTCTTATCGCGACAGCATCAGCAGTTATCGTTAAAATTAACGATATTTCAACGAAACGAAATTGAATACGCGATTGCTAATTAAAATTTCCGTTTGAAAATTTAAATAACATAGCGAAATTAGGCGATTTCATTCGTAACGATAGGCATTATTTATTTATTGAGAGATTAAATTTTACGAAATGGTCATGAATTATTTGATGCAAAAAGTTAATTAAAAATTTCTCGTATTTAATTGAAGTCTTTTAAGAGTTCATATTTGAGGGGTAAATAACAGCCGTGTATATCGACGAGTTGTCGTACTCAGTGTTTCAACCTTCCTTAAAAACGAATAATGAAAATTGACAAGCAAGAAGCACTGTGAATGTCTATTTTAATACAAATTGGGTTAATATGTGCTCCCGTAACGAATAGACAGCTACATATAAGACTGATAGATTCACAATTAAACTTTAAATACGTTTTGATACCCAATGATATCTCCTCTTTTTTGTAAACTTGTACATAATATTACAGTGTTTTAGTGTTAGTTTGTATATTTAAAATGTAATGAGGGGATAATGTAATTACCTTAAAATATTGGTGTTACAACCAGTAGGTCATTGGGTTCTGGATTAAATAATAATAATTATTACATCATTAGTACGAATCAAACTTACTACCGGTTAGTACTTAATTTTATCCTTTGACTTCCTGTAAGTTATAAATCAGGCAGTAATTAAAATTTAAAATTATTGGCTTCGTAACAAGTAATTTTTTATAACATTATTTGTTTTTTTGTAAAGAACGTTCTTTGTTCATCGTTCATTAAGGAAACAAAAAACACTGTTCTCTTAACAAGAGAGTATTTTCATTTATTATTTTACGAAACACGCTGTTTAAAACATGAGAAAATCAGACAATGAAAAATCTTACAGTTGAAAATTATTTTTATAGCAGTAATTTGTATTAAATTTTAAAATTTCATTTATATCAAAACTACAATGAAATAAAATATCTATTCAGCTTCTAAGAATATCCTATAGAATATCAAAAGCTCAAATTATTATATTTAGAATATATGACGTCAAACTTAAGGTTTTGTTTATAATAGCGTATTCCAAAGTTACGTCAGTCATCTATATTTAAAATTCAGTTACCTAAATTGGTCGTTCAAGTAAGTAACTATGTAGTTTGTTTGTTATGAATGAATTATTGTAAAACTGAGGGTAGCCTCAGATAAGCCTTGATGCTTCCACAGACAGGCGCGACGCCATTCTGACAGGATAAATTCTATGAAGTTTGAATAGACATGGTTCTACTAGAATTACGTCACGCTGTCGCGTCGCGCTTTTCTGTAGAAGCCTTTGTAGAAAATACGAAATACCTAAATTCACAGATAAGAAATCTTTAAAAGAATTTCAATCCAACTTATCTCACGAAATACAAAAATCTATAGCCCCAAAAATAAAAACCACAAAAATTTAGCACGGCACTAAAACAAAATAAATAAAAATATATTTTTACAAAGAAAGACGGCTCTATAAAAACCCCTGGCATCGGTCGTTGAAAAAGTGGTTTATTAGCGTACAGGGGAGGCGGATATAATAAATATAAAACCAGGAATGACGTCCCAGGTTCCCCTACCGTGTTCTTTGGCCCTTATTTCGTGATAACGTAAATACAACAGTTAGTAGGAAAAAATTGAGGTAAATAATTTGGTTTACTCAATAATGTTTATGAGGAATTGTGCGAAAAATTGTCTGGTTTGTGTTGGAGCTTTTGTAATAAAGCTACTTCTATATTTTATTATTTTGAAGTTTCCAACCTACAAATTTAAAACGGAACCTTTATACGATCACTTTTTAGTCCGTATGTCAAAAAGGTTTATCTCAAGATCTAGAACGTAGAAATGTGAAACTTCAGATTATGTCATTTAGTTATTAGCTGCGTTAGCTTCTAAACAAAGAAGCTAACGCAGCTTTATTAAATACGGGCAATACAGAAGGTACAATAATTAGAGCACGCTAGAATCAATTAAGAGAGGCAGGGTTTTAATTTTTTGTACAGATTTTACAACAATTTAATTGTATATTTCTCTATCCACTGATTGTTAGCGTTACTATCTGTATTTTTCGATAAATAAAATATTATTATTATAATTTCACAAACCTTTCACTGTATTTTAGTTTGCATCACTGTATTTCAGTTCGGAAACTAAATTGGTTTTTTTTTAAGCCAAAGCTTTTTCCAGTTTTAATATCTCGCATTTTTCCAACATCGAACTATCTTCCTTCTGCATAGAGGTCTCAACGTTCGAATGTACAACTGAACTGGAAATCTGACATCAGTGAAGGAGTCATTAGCAGCGGTGACACAGCATGGACGCATGACTGTTTGGACCCCTACGGGTGATCAACGAGATTCGAATTTACTGGCAAAATGGAAACTAGTAGAGATTTGTTGATTTAGATAGAGACATAAATAGACTAACAATTTGGGGTATATTTATTAAGCGACAGATAATAGTCTGATATATTATACATATTTTTTCATCGTTTTAGACTTCATTATGCAGCACCTGTCGCAAAAATGTGAGAACTATGTAATTCATTGATTTTATCAGTCATATAGAGTTCTGATACACTCAAATATTCGATTCATTCGCAGCTATTTCCCATCTTGGTAAGATCGGAGTCGTATCCATAAAAATAAGGAAATCCATGGTAGTCAATGCCATAGCACACAAAAACTTCTTGATCCCGGTACTCCAAGAAATCCCTTCGAATGATAAAATGCAAAAATCAGAGCTGAAGCCGCGGTCAAAACTAAAGATAAGCGGAACCTTTGAAACCTTGAAAATGTGTCCGTAAAGATTGTACCGACGGGTTCCAAACATGTCTTCACGATATCGGTATGCCTATCTTCTATGAACACAGTAACCCTTTCCCTTCATAACTTATGCGGGTAGATAAACATCAAAGAATTTGGCTTCCTTCCCAAATCGGCATGAAGATAGTTTACGATACTATGCGTATGTATTGGTTACGAAATTTGCCTATGTATAAAGTGTATCGTCGAATACCATCTTTATTATATCGTTTACGTTTCGGCAAGTTCTTAATATTATCTGAAAAATATTGGTTATAATGATAAGGATCTCGAATACATGGTCTGTCTTTTTTTTTTGGATGGGAAATCATCAAATGACTCTGACGCTCTGGGCGGAGCGGGAGAAGTCATTTGATGTCAGACTTTTACTGACTAAAACCCACCCGTGTTCCTTCAGTTGCCCATGTGCCAGGGTCACGGTATCTCTTTCGAACAATCTCGCGATCCTGACAGGCATCGGTCCTAGCAGATCCCTTCAGTGCTACTGACATCTCTTTGAGGCGCGCGTGGAACACTACGCGCCGTCGACCCGAGCATGGTCCTAACCGGGCGGCGAGCTACCCATTGCTCGCCGCCCGCAAGCTCGCGCCTACGGCGGCCGGGAGTCCGCTATTGACTCCTGACGCCCGAGGCGTCTCCTCCTGCGGTGGCTAGGTACGTGAAGGCGCAGAGACTGCCACTCCCTCACGCACCCCGCCTCCTCCTTCGCGAGCATTACTGCTTCGCAGAAGGAGGTGACGGCTTCCCATGCCCTCTCATGCCCGTACCATGGCTCGCACCAAGGCCGGACGCGAGAGGTCGCCGCCGCCGATCGCCTCCAACATGGTCTGTCTTCGACTAACACTGTCTGTGTACGTTTTAAAGCCCCTGATCAAAATTAAATGACAGTAAAATAAGATGAATTGGCTTTGCTTTTCCGTATAAGATTATGTGGGATAATCGTGGTACAAAGGATAATCGATGAACCTCAAACTCTCCGTACGATGCAAACTGGTATAGTTTGTACAGTTTTGTCATTGGAAATGCAAACTATACCAGTAAAGTATATAACATTTTGCTTTTAAGGTGGTTCTTTATAGTTTGCTTTAATCATTTTTAGAGCGGAGTTCTTGCGGCAGGAGTTGACGGGTAAAAACCGAAACTTAACGAAAAGCGTTATGCCGTGTGAGTTAGAGCTATAAACTAGGTATGATATATAATATGAAAGAGACCAAGAGTGAGATAGAAAATTTAAAATTTTTCACCATCTTTGTCGTTATCATGGATTTGAAAGTGCATAAATGAGGTCAGAATGAAAATCAAAGATGGTGTCACATCTTAGTCTCTTCTTTATAATGCCACGTGCTTAGCTTACCATCAAAGATATTGTATGGACGTAACCTTAAATAAACAAATCTTGTAAATATTGCCTGATAATCCATTCTCAGTTCTTAATTCATATTCATTGTGCTGCCAATCTTATGTTCAACAATAGCTTTTACAACGTGTACCTTCTTGCTATTTAAATAGGTCTCGAAAACCTTGACCTAACCTGACCAAATCACGCGATGACTAGCAGATATAGACCTACTAAGAATTAATTAACCCTTTGTTACCCCGTCATTGTAAAATTCTGCCGATGTCATGATGTAGTTAATAAAACGAAGTTCGAAGCGTGGTTTATGGGGTAATATGAAAATGAAGGAAGCCCTCTTTGTCTGCGGCAGGAAAAAATGGTTTCCGAGAAAGCTCTGCTGCTTTATTTATAACTAGGTTATTTTATTCAGAACTGTTACACAATTTTAAATATTTTATGTTTTGTGTCAATTCCACTAAAGCAGGTACCTAAACTTTTGTAGCACCTAAATAACCATATGTGAACTGCACATAATTTCGTAAGTATTTAAATGCTCCTTTTTACTTTTGGTATTTTCCGTGCGTGTACTACATATACTTTTTTTTTAGTGTATCACGGACAAATGTCACTTTTTTTAACTGTTTTTCATTCAAAATGATAATAGTGAAGAGAGTCGCAAAAATAATAATGTGCAAGAAAAAATAACTCTAAGGTGCTAAACGAGTTTATACCTTACATGTGCCTTTTAAGACTAGTGGTGGTCAACTAATATCGGGGCGACTGAGAGCAATGGTGCCCTAGTGGTATCGGCCGCAACTTACGACTTTACTTTATATACTTTATTTTATCACCACTGTTCTCAAAACAGCCAAAGAAAACGTCGTAAAGTAGATATTCGAAGACATGTGACATAGCAGTGCTGCTTGGCAGCAGAAATATGTATGGTAGCAAAACCAACTTCCTCCAACGAGCTCCATTACAAAAAACTGACTACAACGAAAAATTACATAAAGACACATTTACGTAGCATTAGATCCTATCATATACTTCTACGCAAATAAACGATCGCAGAAAGAGCAGGGGTGAACAAGGGGCGCATAAACTTTTATTAATAAAAGAATAAGTAACTGTAAGCGAAGAAATGCCTGGAACATCCACACCTCGCCGGGGTTATAATAAAAAAGTAAGAGAAATTGATGAGCCAAGCGTGGCGCTGGTTAAAGTTTGCGCTCAATATTTGGAGTCGTAGCGAGAAATACCTATAGCAAGTAAACACAGATTAAGATAATGGTGAACGAAAGAAATAAAATAAAGAATAATTGTTTATTTTGCAGGGACAAAACGCACATTACGTGAAAAAAAAAAAGATAAATAAAATGTACAAATACAACAGCCAAAAGCTCCATGTTTATATCAAATAAAAAAAAATGTACATACATAAACTCACGCATTTTTCCCATGTAGTCAGAAACTACGGAACGCCATCTGCTACGATCTTTACATACTCCTTTTGCCTCGTTTAGGTTAAATACAAAATAAACAGTGTAACATTAATGTCCATTGCTTGTTGATATCATGGCTACTGACCAAAGATAATACAAAAAGACAAAACAATAAATAAGAATAATTAAAAAAGGAAAGAAATAGAGATTGGCTATGTTATTACTTAGTTACCCACTGGTTGAGTGCTATTGTTGCCTACTTCATCTGCCTAACCATTCTCAATTATGGTGCGGTCGGCTTCCAGTCTAACCGGATGCAGCTGAATACCAGTATTTGATATGGAGCGACTACCTATCTGACTTTCACAACCCAGTTACTGGGTATAAGCATAATCATAATCATTATTTATTGCATTCATGTAGTTTACAAGATGTTACAAATTATATAAGTTTCATACATGAACCCTGCTAGGGCACAGCAATATTAATTAAAGTTTAAAGTGCTACAGTGTCACAAAAATAAATAAACCAATGAACAAAAATACTAATTTAAACATGACTAAAAATTAAATAAAAAATTCAAAACAAAACAAACAGCGATAATCATAATCATAAAAATAATAGGTAAGTCAAAATTGTAGGTGTTGTGAGTATTGTGTACAGGTATGAATGTCAAAGTTTACTTATCGTCAAAGAATTCCTTTAAAGTGTTATACGATTTTAATATAAGGTATTTTTGGAAACTGTTTTTAAATTAATTTTCGTATTCTATGTCCTTAATTGAATTTGGAAGCTTGTTATAAATTTTCACGCACATGGCTAAAGGTCCTGAATGGAACATAGTTAATTTTGAGCTTGGTAAGGCTAATTCATGGTTGTTTTGGCGTCTAACACTGCGATGTTGTGGACGAAGGTCCTTAGTGAGTGAGAATAGGGACTGGTGTTTTCGATACACCTTGATAAGATTGGTTCATACGTTAGGGCTGCTGACAACCCGTTACGACACTCAGACATCTACGAAAGACAGCTAGGACCCTATATACTCTGTAAGTCTTCGATATAAGTTCTTTTTTCGTAAAAATAGTAGACAATCTCAGGTTAACTTATATAACATTTATTTCAATGTTTCATCCTTACATAGTACTAGCTTTTGCCAGCGGTTTCGCCCGCGTGGAGATCGGAAAATATCCCGCGGGAACATACTACCAGAATAAAAAGTACCCTATGTTAATCCAGGTTATAAACTAACTGTGTTCCAAATTTTATTTAAATCCGTCCAGTAGTTTTTCGTGAAAGGGTAACACACATACACATACATCCATCCTCACAAAAACATTCGCATTTATAATATTAGTAGGATAAAACAAAGTGTTTCTACGCTTAGATCTTTCAAACGCACGGAAACACAGTTAGACACGGAAACAAAGTGATTCAAGAGGAAGGTTTATATGTATAATAGGTACGCAGGCGAAGCCGCTGGCAATGGCAAGTTAAGTATAATTAAACGGTTGTATTTCGATTTAATATTATATTTTTAAACAATTTAGAAGTCATAAACATGTAGCTATTATGTGTTGCAGCCAGAGGTGTGCATGAAACTGTAGTGCCCCGTCAGACGAGACACACAGACGCTTTCCCTTCAAAAAGCGCCGCCTTTCGTCTGAAGCCGTTTTTGAGATTCAAAGTGCACTCGTTGCACACAACTTTTCTTTTTGCTCACGGTCGAGTTTCAAAACAATCACCACGGTGAATATAAATTCTCAATTTTGCTTCTGTAAAAATACTGGATGCATTTTTCACGACTTGTTATTTTAGCGAATTGTATTTCTTTCTAGTTCATCTCAACGGAATCGACATTTCGAATGTAATATTTTTCACGTGAATATTTTTGTGTAACAAACTTATGTTTGAAAATCTACAATAGGTCTTTTGTTTATGATTGCTTTTCTCAAAGTAATATGTTGTTTACTGCTTTTTATCACGATCAAGAAATCTAAATAAATAGTAGTAGGTCTTATAAAAGGAAAAGGTTTTATTTTTGTATGTTTGTTGGTTATACTTTCATGCCAGAGCGGCTTAATGGATTTGGATGAAATTGGCACGTAGATATGCATGGGCCATGAAATGGATTAGGACATAAGACGTTTTATCCCGATTTTCTGATAAAATTAGTAAAGTAAATATAATATTTATTTTTCTTTTTTTTATAATTTTGCAAACAGTTGTCAAAGAAAAATTTAGCGTCAAGATTACCGACGTCTTATTATAGAGATTGGGAGATAAATAAATGAAAATTTAAAACATTTTCGAATAATATTTTATTTTATTCCATGTAATCAATAAATTCAACAGTAATACACTAACATCTTAACTTCATTACATAATAAACCACAATTTACTCCAAAAAATCTAATAAAATTTTACTCCCCCCAATAAACTTCCAACTCACATATTATAAAACAACTTGTGAACCTCTAAAAGGTTTTTTAAAACCATCGCAAAAAAGCCAGACTTTATTAGGTATAGCACGTAGCAATGTAAGGTTAAAAGAGTACCATTATTAAAATTCCCATAGCCGACAACGGCCATAACAATATTTCAGACCAGTAAGCTGAAAAGAAAAACTGCGCTTAAATGGATTTAGCATATTTTATGATAATATTAAGACGTACAAACGGTCTTGGGAATTTTGGAGGTACGGTCTAATCATCCAGTCTGACACCGCTTCACCGAAAATATTATACCTACGGAAATCCTCCGGATTATTAATGTTCCGTTTTTCATAAGTTTGAAGGGAATTTTCAGGAAAGTTTTTTGCTAAATAAATAATTTTACCGTCGACATTTTTTAAGTTCCTATTTAGAGTACTTAATTAAATTATATTATAATATTTTCCCGAATATAAGACATTTAAAACTCGACGGCGCGTAGTGTTCCACGCGCGCCTCAAAGAGATTTCAGCAATACTGAAGGGGTCCGCTAGGACCGATGCCTGCCAGGGTCACGAGATTGTTCGAAAGAGATACCGTGACCCTGGCACATGGGCAACTGAAGGAACACAGGTAGGTTTTAGTCAGTAAAAGCCCTCCCGCTCCGCCCAGAGCCGGAGAAGTCATTTGATGATTTCCCATCCAAAAAAAAAAAGACATTTAAAACGTATAAAAATATATAAAATGGTATCAGCAATGCGTGATTTTTCACCTAACCTTTTATTTTCCATTATGGTTATTAGTTGGTAAGTAAATAATAAGGCACAATACAACAGCTTCAATTATATACAACATTTAAACATAACCTAAATATCTTAGCGGAATGTTAGTAGCCTATAGTTTTTCTAAAGAATTGGACTATCAATCACAATAAGATTTTCTAATTTCTGCCAGTAATTTCAGAGATTAGCGCGTTCAAACGATCAAATAAACTGTGCAGCTTCATTATTAGTATAAAAGATTTGTGGGATGCGGCACTACCACCCTGTTGACTAGCTTATATTTTTATCAAGGCATGAGCTATCCTGATACAAGTATTTATTTATTTATTTTTATTTATTTATTTATATAAGGTACTCCAACGACTACTTCACTAATAACATGTTACTTATTACTAACTTATATCTATTAGTATGGTGAATTTGTCACTTAAAGAAGTACACAGCTTACACATAAATAAAAAATACATACAAATTTTTAAAACTATTTGAGATTCGGAATAAACTATTTTTGTTACAGTGAAAGATACATAACAGCTACTTAACCACAGGAAGACATTATAAAAAAAAAAAACAACATCAGATTTACTTAAATAATAGATACTAGCTTAATTTTGGTGGTATTTATTATACGTGAAGCAACTGCAATAAACGTGATCAAAAATTTATAGTTATAATTGCTTATTACGTAAACCTAAAAACTCAACATATTTCGTCAAATACAGGCAGAGTATACACAGCAGCGAAGAAAATAAATTATACACGGACATTATGTATGCATGAGTATAGCTGTTCATTATACGGTTCACTGCCTCCTAAGGTAGAAAGACGAAGAATTTTGATTATAAGTCTTACAATTAATTGAATAAACGGAAACAAGGTTCAATGAAATGTAAGGACATAATAATGAGACAGTTTTTCTCTCAACAATGCAAATAATATTTATTAATTATCTCTACATTTTATATAACAAAGTTACTTCCCATCATCTGTACGCTTAGATATTTTATTTACACATTAAAATCCGTTGCGGATTTTAGTGCGGTTTTCATCAATAGACAGTATGTTTCAAGAAGAAGGTTTTATGTGTAAAACATGTATATTATAGTAGAACAAAGGCAAGAATGAAAAATTGTAATGTGAAAGTGGCGTAAAGATCATACATATTTGTTCGCGCTTTCATGGCAAACGAGACAGATCAAAAGAACGTACTATGGAATTGTTAATCTTAAAAAGATCTACAAAAATGAATGGAATGGTATATATTTATCTCCTAAGGGTAACCCCCAGTACCTGTTTTTATCTTTTACATATAAAAATGAATAATGGGTTATTTACGAATCATTTTAAACAATAAGCAAAGTATTTTTCCTTATCCAATTAAATACGATAAAAACTGCCCTGTACAGAATATCATTAAAATAAATATCTTAGGAGTTATCGCAATATAAACACTAACGCGCGCGAATGAAATTCCCGCGCGTATTCTATAAATAAACAGACTTTCAAAGCGCATGTTTATAATTTCTCCGTTTTTTAAATTATGTTATGACGCATTACTGATCTCCATGTCGGTGAAGCCGCTGGCAAAAGCTAGTTATACATTGAAAAGGATCATATCTGTTGCCGCCGCCTAGCAGCATTGGTGTTTTCCGGTTTGAAGGTAATTATAGCGAGCAAATTATCGATAAAATGACGGAAACTTTGAACTTTTTAACTCTTACTCTAAGGTCGGTAATAAATTGGCATTTTTCTTTGAAATGGAAGACAGTGCTGGCCAGCAGAAACTTTGCTAAGTTCTCATCATTCATCATCATTTCAGCCGTAAGACGTCCACTGCTGGACTTAGGCCTCCCCCAATTTGGGGGGCTTTGCCATAATCGCCACGCTTGGCAAGCGGGTTGGCAATCGCAGTATGGTGGTAAAATGCATAGAGAACGCTGCTGCCCATTCTCTAGTAAGTCCCTTAGTCGCCTTTTACGACACCCACGGGAAGAAATGGGGTGGTGTTATTCTTTACGTCCGGCACCACACGATACGCTAAGCTCTATCGTAATAATAACCTGGAAGGACCTTTTTCTTCAATTGCTTCCAGAGCTTCACCGTAATACTTAGTTGGCAGAAATCCTTAATTAATTAATTGTAGTCTTTAGGTCGTTTGATCATCCAATAAACGGAACTGAGAATAAAACCAACTTTCTTTGCAGCAAGTATAAAATATAGAATCATTTTTATTTCGATTTACAATGTTTCTAACAACGCCACTGACATTTATTAGTTTCTATTAATACATTTCAGAGTATGGTCTATTGAATAGTAAACAATGAAAAAAGTGTCTGTAGAGTATTCTCTATAGACACTTTTTTCATTGTTTGCTACCCATTTTCATTATGCTGGTGTATATTTAGTTTATTATATTATTGTTACATAAAACAGAAGCCGTGTGGTGGATTAAGGCCCACTCCCTCTCACAGAGAGGAGGCCTGTTTCCCAGCAGTGGAAACATTATGATGACTGATTAATTATTATAAATAGTACAACAATATATTGTGATGTGCATTAGCTTTTTAGTAACTAAGATTGTTTCTAGCATAAGAATGAAAAGTACATATGTGATTGTAATTTAAAAAGAAAATAGATTCAATTTAGAAGTTAAATGATAAATGATTTTATTTCTGTAAGTAGGTTTGTACAAACACTTTTACATGTCAATGATATATTTTTTTTAAACAAGATGAGTTCGGCGTTTCCTAACTGACTACTCTGAGAAGAAAGGCCGAAACAAACTCAGAGGTCACAGTCTCTTTTAAAAGTCCAGACATAATATTGGTCACAACATGTGAAGACCATGTAGACTGGTGACTGAAATGGTCTTTTGAGGAAAGAACCACACAGATTGAGTGGACCTGTCCAGTCAGTGCAAGCATTTGTCACTAATCGTTTAGCTCAACTCGGAACATAGAACATAAGGAGCCCAACGCTGTGACGAACAATACCAAAGAAAGGATATTCGGGTAGGCCACATAAATTACTCAAACTGCCAGATCATGATTACTGAGAAAGAAAGAAAATAATAATAATAAAAAATAATAAAAAAAGACCCACATAGACTTCACATTCACAAGACTTCACATTCAGTTAGCTCAATCATATTAATGCAGGAAGACACGAAAGATTACGATCAATGGTAGTGAAATCGGTACACTGCAGGATAATTGTGTAACACACTTACGGTAGGAATGACTTTCATTTTGACAGTTTAGTAACATTTATTCCGTTATTTACATTGTTGAGGTGACAAATTTTTCGAACATAATTATGAAGAAATTGTTTAGAAATCATCACCATCTACCTAGCTTTTTCTCAACTATGTTGGGGTCGACTTCCAGTCTAACTAGATGCAGCTGAGTACTAGTATTTTACCTGGACACTCACGGTACGGCTGGTCCACAAATTTAAAGTCGCTCAGCGAGCTATGGAACGAGCTATGCTTGGAGTATCTCTGAGGGACAGAATCCGGAATAAGGTGATCCGGCAGAGAACCAAAGTTGTCGACATAGCTCATATGGATTAGCAAGCTGAACTGGCAATGGGCCGGCCACATTAGCCGTTGAACCGATGACCGTTGGGGTAGACGTGTTCTTGAGTGGAGACCGCGAATCGGCAAACGTAAGGTAGGACGCCCTCAGGCTAGGTGGAGCGACGATCTTCGCAGGGTGGCTTGGTTCGTAGCAGCTGGATGAGAGTTGCTGAAAATCGAGCTAAATGGCGTGCAATTTGGGAGGCCTATGTCTAGCAGTGGACTGCTATAGGCTGATGATGATGATGACTAGTATTTTACATGAAGCGACTGCCCATCTGACCTCCAAAACCCAGTAACTGGGTAATACGATACCCCTTGGTTAGACTGGTGCTCAAACTCTCAGACTTCTGATGAGCCGTAACGTCCGTCAAAGATCTACAAATGACAGTCGGATTAGCAATATTCTTCAATAATATTCAGACCCTAATTGATAGTATGTTGCGCATATAGGGCACTTATAGCTAATACATGTACTTATATATGTCATCCAATATCGCCACGCTAACTTTATCTAATACAGCTCACACGAAAAAGAAATCAAAAAAGAAGAAGAATGGAAGAATATATTTTAAAAATACAACGACCAGTGTTTTTATCGTTCCATTTTGATCGCGACATCTTAACTAAAGGTGGGTCTCGCAAAAACTTGTCGAGGACCTTGTAAGTCACAAAAATACGATATAATACGATTATTTTCCTCTTGTCCCTACTCAGATTAAATTTCTCCGAGTCGAGTAGGGAGGGGACGTGTAAACTGGAGAACACTCGAACCCGACTTGCCTTGGAGTGAGATCTTGACGCGAGATGTCATTACTATATGTCACTCACACGACTTGCCACCGGGTTTCGATGGAGCGACATCACTTTATTAACATAAGTGTATCAACGTCTGCTTGTTTTAAATTTAATTTTTGGTGTTGGAGCGTGTTAGTGTCATCAGTTGTTCAGAACTGTTTGATTAAGTGTGTTTGTATATTGGTGCGTGCTCGCTGACATATGGCAAATAATTTAATGATTTGCTTTGTGTTTTGTAATATTAATACTTACGCATAGAATCAAGTTCTTCTAACTGGACAGACAGCTGTGCTGCTGGGGAGTTTGTTACGCTACCGTCTCCTGTCCAGCTTAAACACTAGGAAGTGGTGAAAGGTGGGCGTTTTGAGGGACTATCTTATGTAATTTTGATGAATAATAAAGTGCTAACTCTCAGTCTAGACTTCTGTAAATTTTTTTAGAGATCTGAATTGATTATAAAAAATTATTCTAGCAATGATTTTTTATTGATTTGGTACCTACCTATATCTGATAATTACTCTCAGTAGAATAGAATAGAATAGTCTTTGTTATGTACACCATATAAATTACAGATATAAATATAGACATTATACATAGACACAATGGTGGGGCTTTTAGGTGGCGAGATTTAGAGACTCAAATGAATCGATAAACAAAAGAGATAACATATACCTCAACTATGATAATTATGTGAAAATAATAACAGTTTGCCCACAAAGGTTCTCATTTTTTATTGACCTAATATTTTGAAGTAATAAAGCTGTTTTTTTCATATCACATCCTAATTTTTTTTACGTTCGGCATTGTGTTAATATTGCCATACGAAAAATAATAAAAATATAGGACAAATTTTGTCGTTAACGGTACCCAAAAAAGATTTACATAAAACAGTATAAATTGAAATTGTGAGCTCGCCAGAATTGACGGCATAAGCCAGCAACTGGAGATATGTTAATCCACTCTAAATTAATTATTTTGTCACTATTGAAAACAATGGGTCGTGAATTTGTAATAGCTCTGAGGTTTCGCTTCGTGGGAACAAAGTTGCAGGTTGAAACATTGAAATCAATTATTAATCAACATTATTTTCCAGAAGATTTCGGCAGAGTTATAGGTACATTATTATTATTTGATTAGACATACTAGCAGTTAATTACCTGATGTGTATTATACAAAAACTTTGGAGATAGTTAATCCGTCCATTTGATTCTTGAAGCAGTTTAGTGTGGGAATCATCACAACATTTTCCGGGAGTCTATTCTATGCTGTTACATCTCGGAAAAACAATATTTCGCAAATGTTTCAGGCCCATATGATCGAGGGCTAGCCTATTGCCATCTACATGGAATAAATCCATACTCTGAGCCACTATTGAGAAATTCTAGGTAGAAAAACCCAATTCCATGATATTCTACATTAAAATTAATTTAACAGACTATCGCGCTAATCGAAATATAGCTGTTCAATGTTTGTGTGTGAACCTAGTGTTGAGATAGGGGAGGTATATAGTTACTACTGTTCTTTTCCGGTTAGGAACCACTAGACCACCAACCAAATATCACACCTAGATTAATACAAATTACAACAAAATTTCCGCATTAATTTACATACTAATAGCCCTTAAGTTTCAACAATGTGCAATGTGTATTGTGGAATCACTGGTCACGGTAATTACAATGGTACCTATTGATTAATTTATTTACATGAATGGCCACGGTTAGCCGAATAAATTGACTCTAACCGGCTATTAAAACGTTGCTTAATTACTGAATTGTATAAGCGAGATCCTGGCTTTTCAATACTACGGTAATTATGGATATAGATAGCACTGCGGACATGAAAAGTCAGGAAAACAATATCTATTAATAGATATGGCAGTGCAATACATGGTTTAGCGGCCATTTACAGAGACTGATAAAGAATAATAATTGTGATTTTAAAATAAGAAGAAATTTTTATTGACGGCAAAACTGCTACACAATCCATTTCAATGACTAAACATTTAAAACGGCTTTATCTTAAATGCTCTTTGAGCATGATGACAATAAATAAAATACTTAACCTACCTTTTTCCCAAAATTAAATCGTATGCAACATAATAACAGGCAACCCAATATGTTAATTAAACGACATCACCGCCCCCCTAACCTCAACCGTCACATTTTTCATAACCTGAACTTACCGCCGAGGTCAGGTCGTCAGACTCTCACCGAAGCTTCCGACCGAAAGACCTTTTTATTTTACGATCCCTAACTTTCTTGATAAACTTGTACAAGTGTCGCTAGTCAGTAATTCGTTCCCCTCCGACCATTTCCTTATGGTTAGTTATAGAATTTGCGGGCAGCCGACCTGTGGGGCTGTGGCCCAATTTTGTGGGAGCTCAGCCCTTGTGCGTGACCTTTGGATGTAATGGGCAGTCCTCGACGCGTTTTCTTATTCAACAATCTCGTATTTTGCCAACGTTTTAGTTAAGTTGCCAACAACACGTGGTGTTAGAAGTTTTCTTTTTCCTGTAAGTTGTGGATGATTTTAAGGGTGGGTTGTTTTGTAAATATTTAAACGTGTATTTTATGCTATGTCTTTCTTAAGTGCGAAGCGTGTGTTTCATCACCAGCTGATTATGAGAGTTTTGGGTTATCATCATAAATAATCATTACTTTCAGACCTTTTTTGTTCACTTCCTTATTGAACATGTCTTAGTTCTGGCTTCCAGAGGTCTCAAAGCAACTTATAACGTTCCCACTGCTGGGATAAAGACCTTCTCTTTGAAAGAGATTAAGCAGTAATCCACCATGCGGCACCAATGCGAAGTAGTATGTCACATGTCTTCAAATTTTTGTTTCTAGGACATGCCTGTTCTATGTCTTAATGGTGATGAAACTATTTGACAGGCCTGTTGGTCTAGTGGTTAGTGACCCTGACTGCTATGCCGGAGGTCGTGGTTTCGATTCCCACCCAGGACAAATTTTTGTGTGATGAGCACGATCATTTGTTCTGTGTCTGGGTGTCATTTATCTATAATATGTATGTATTTAGAAATATATAAGTATGTTTATCAGTTGTCTAGTACCCATAACACAAGCTCTGCTTAGCTTGGGACTAGATGGCGTTGTGTGATAGTTGTGGAATATTATTATATTATTATTATTATTTATTCAAAATAAAGCGCTTGTCAGACCTAGACCAAGACCAAAACCGGACCCAGAGATTTATATAACATAACATAACATCACCCCTTGTTCCCCGGAAGGGTTGGGCAGAGGTGTACCTATAGTACACCCACATTTCGCCTGTTATGTTTAAGTCCCATGTAATAGAGGGCGAGCCTATTGCCATCAACCGGGAACACGTCCAGACTCCGGGCTGCTACTGAGAAATTCTAGATGGAAAAAAAAACCCAATATCACTTTGCCCGACCTGGGAATCGAACTCAGGACCTCATGCTCAGCGGTAGCGCTTGCTACCACTAGACCAACGAGTTAGTCTAGAGGTTTACATCTTTCAAATTTAAATGAAAGCACAATTATAGTCATACAGAGTAAATAATTGTTCAGAGCTCCACATTAGCACTGCAGTGTTATCTGTCGATATGATATTATACAGGGTGTCCAGTAAATAGCACGACATACTGCAGGGGGTGATAGCTTGGGTCACTATCTATCAATACAACACAATATATGTTCAGCAAAATCTTACTTTTTTTCTTTCACCACTGTAGGTTAAACTTAAGTGATAAGAAAATAGTTCTGTGCAAATTTAAACAAAAAATAGTATTTCTTGAAAATATTCTTGTCTTTGTTAGAAAAAAGACTTATCAATGAGTAAAGTCACTATTCACGAATAATTTGATGTAAAAAAAAGTACTAGAAAAGGATTTTTTCATTACGAGATGCTTAAAAATCTGTTTCAAGGTAGAGATTTTTCGGTATTTCGGAAAATTTTGTAAAACTGGAAATCCGTAAGATTTTGCTGAACATATATTGTGTTGTATTGATAGGTAGTGACCCAAGCTATCACCCCCTGCAGTATGTCGTGCTATTTACTGGACACCCTGTATTTGAATAATATATGATGATTTTCGTCGAAACATACATTTCAAATTCAATTAATGCCATTTTGATCGTCGTATATTCGAAAATATCTAAAAATAATAACTATTCCCAGACTGGGCTGTCAATAAGTAAAATTACCGCAACATTAATATTGGCACTGTCATTTTAAACGATTGTGGTGGCACCATTCATCCATCTCTATTGTGGGTTTTAGGAAAATAATGTGATATTATTCAATGAAAAATAGAGCTAAAACACCAGCGTGTTCACTTAATGCCTTTACTGAAAGCTACTGTAAATATTGTCTGCAAAAGGAAACTTAGTATCATGTAGAAAATTAATTTTGGTTGCTATCGATCAAGGCAAATTTAGAATTTCTATCAAATGTATACTTAATTACTTAAGATAATATTATAAAGCTAAAGAGTTTGTTTGTTTGGTTGAACGCGCTAATCTTAGAAACTACTGATCCGAATTGAAAAATTAATGAGGATGACTATAGGCTAAATAACATCACACTCCAATCAAAAGGAGCGAAGCAGCAACGAGAAATGGTCGAAAACTGGCAGGCCATTCGATGCGACGGGAAGGGAGTAAAAATTTGACACGGACGAAGTCGCGGGCAGAAGGTAGTTATATACTGATGTGGATATGTGTGAGCAGGCAGAGGCCATTGGACTTTAACGCTTTAAACGATTGGTTCATGAATGGGTGAATTCATCATATTGTGCCCCATCCGTGCCCCGGTTTCCTGTCATTGAAAGACCCATCGCGCGATCAGCGATACGTACCTGCACCCCTAGCCAAGTTGATAATCTGCAATCGTTAAGTCACGTGGTTAGAACAAACGAATAGAAAATTCGTAGCCAAGTTCACATCGTTTAAAATGATAGAAATGATTTTTTATCGTTTCTACAATGTTCAACGCTAAATCCATTGCTGTAATGTGTCGTTTTTCTAAAGATATTGTAGAACGAGTGGCCGACTCAGGCGCGTCAACATGGCTACCAACTTATCGTTTTCTACAACTGCTGACACCGAGGCGTTACCGATTTGAGAACGGAATTCGACACAAAACGGTTGTAACTTGGGTAAGGGGGCAGCTTAGCTATATCTGTTTACCTTTCTACTCTGTACTGTAACTGTTAAATTGAAACTACCTATTGACGCCCACGTTAAGAGGACCAAGACGTCCACTGCTGGATAGAGGTCCAGGAGTGGAAGTCTTTCGGCTGAAATGATGATGATGATGATGAGACGTGAGCATGTCCTCTCGAATCCTCTTTTATTTTGCTACCTGGATTAAAAGTAATCTGTGAGTTAATCCAGTTTATGAACTATCTGTGTGCCAAATGTCATCCAAATTAAGTAATTGTTAATGTATTATGAAGTTGTCTTCCATTAGTCTGAATTAAACAAGTATAATAAACATTCACATCTCTTTTTCTGGCCATCACGATGATATAAATAAAGTTTCATTCGCCACCACGACTGAAACTTTGTTAATTAATTTCATTTACATTTTGTTAAACACACAACAAATAATCCAAGTGACAATTTTTTAAATTTTTTTGAGTGCAAAAGATGTCAGCGATACAAAGAGATGGCTAGCATGGCGACAAAATATTCCTATTTGTTTGTCTCGTACGATACATTTATGTGTCCATCACTAATTGAGGTTTTAAGTAAAGTTGTTTTAATGGACTTCGACATACAAGAAATTGTTTTATGTGGGCTTGTTTCCGAGAAAACATTTTTAATTAGTTTGGTAAAAGAAAATATCTGTAAATGAATCTCTTTTCATTAGAACGAAAATTAATTTTGCTTTGCTAGAAAAATACGGTCAGAATGTGTTTTAAAATAATAAATACCAATAGATCAAAACAAGTTTTATATCAATGTAGTCTCATCATTTTCTCGCCAAAAGACGTCCTCTGCTGCAAATAGGCCTCCCTCAAGCTTTGACCGGTTTTGTGCCTCTTGCATCCATTGGCCTTCACAAGATCATCAGTCCACCCTCCAACTTCCAACTCTACGTTTACTGTGTACCGGACGCGGTCGCCATTTCAGAACCTTTCGGCCCCATCGGCCATCTGCTCTACAAAGCAAGCAATCTGTTCTGCCCACTTAAGTTTGGTAGTTCTTTGTGCTATGTCGGTTCTCCTGCGGATTTCTTTGTTTCTGATTAGATCACGTAAGAAAGCTCCAAGCCTGCTTTGGGTGACTTTTAGCCTTCTAATAAGGCATTACTGGTAACACGCACTGGTGAAAAACTTTCATCTTGAGACACTGCGGAATTTGAGACGGGAAGATATTGCGTAGCTTCCCAAACGCTGCTCAGCCGAGTCCGATTTAACAAATTCACATCTTTTTTGAAGTTAAACCTAGATAACTGGACAGTTTGTCATCGGCAAACATACTCGTCTACAAGTTCAAGCGTCTCCAATCTTCATGACAGTGGGCGTAGCATAAGCGTTTGACATGTTCAGTATCTTTTGGAATTTATTTCAGTAAAAGACTTGTTGCTTCGCAATTTTAGTTTGATAAAGGTAAGAATAATACATTTAAAGTTTTCTGAGAAATACATAGAACACTTAAAAATATTTTGATTATTTTAGCGACAATATTAGGTGCTCCAATTACGTCCATATTGTTAGCATGTCATGCGATATTAACCCTCTAAACAAACACATTCACAAATCTTCACTCCAAAGTAAGTGCCTAATCCACAAATAGAACTTAGCACACAGTACGCCTGACTTGTCAAAACTAGAGTTGTGCGTCTAACATGAGCTATAACAGGTTAAGATGTTAGAAACACTTCTCAAAGACCGCGATCGTCGTCCTTTGATATCATCGCAGTTGATATGAGCCTGTCTGTACAAGTTGTCGGCGGTGGGAGGGTTACTTGTGCAGAACTAACCCTTCCTTAATCCTGTTTGTATGTTCGCTTAAGAGCTTGTGATCTCGAGTGAACCTTTGGATGTATCTGTGTAGACTTTATTTTTTTAATCCCGGAGATAAGAGTGTCAATTGCAGGGTGTTATTGAGCGCACAAGCATGTTCACGTCGCATATGCTATGAACAGTTATTGAGTTGGTAATCAATGATTGATTTTTGGCGAACTACATCTATGCATCTATACAAATAAATAAAATTGAAAAATCTGTTTGTATAGTCAAAATAACCGCCTTTTACTAAATGCAAAGAAAACTATTTGCAGCATTTATTATATTTTTGTAATGGCGCGGCCAATTTGGATGGAACTTTCATTGGCTGATAGCTGATGTATTAAAGGTGCCTAATATAGGTGGCGTTTTGTTCCGGTAGTAAGAAGTGTATTCCTAAGCACACATTCACAACACACACGCAAACACAGAAACCCAAACACACTCACACTCTCAAACACATAATTACACTTACACTTTACAGTAAAATTGGTAAAATTAATTTTATGATAATAACCTACATTGTTGATTTAATTTTCCCGTGGTTTATGTCACGCTTATAGCACTGTATATTTTAAGTGTTATATTTTAATTTATTATAATCTTAGTTTATATTTTCCTACAACGCAAAATGCACGATATGTGCCGCTCTGAAAATGTGGTAACTACGACCCCCAAGATACAGGCAAATGTCTAAATTGGGGGTCACCGCCCAATATTTTTGTACAATATGATTCTTACTAAGAAATATATGAAGAAATATGTGTTAATATATAGATTAATCTATGTTTATTTCTTTATTACCAATATCTATAGTTATTTTAATTACTTAAATCATACAATTGGTAATACAAAACAACCGGAAACATATCACAACATTAGTAAGAAAGAATTATAAATCAGAACTAAAGTAGGATCAGTTGTTCAAAATAAACTTCAATAGTAAAAACTACATTCTATTGCAGAGAAGATTATCATGTCAATTGAATGTCAATTGCATCTTTCAAAATGGTCTCCAAGTTTCTGCGACAGGCCTTTTATAAGAACTGTTTATTCCTGTAATAGGAAAACAATATATATCTGGGTCTTGTAGGTAGGAAAAGAATTGCAATCTCGTTTTATTTTCTAGGTACAAGAGAAATCCAATTAAGTGCATTGGTGGTTTAGCTTGCCTTGACTTGTGGGGAACTGTTTATTTCGTTTTCCTTTTCTTTACTAATAGATTTATAATGAATTTTAGATGGCTGGATGGATGGACTTTGTGAATAATGATACGGTTAGAAAGGGAGTGACTATCGAGGTCACAATGATATAAAAAAATCTAAAAATAAACAATACAGAGACGACCAAATGGATTCGGATTAGGACAGTAGAATGGTTAATAATGAAATTTAGATTATTATTTAGTAACTAATCTTACATTCATGAATGTCTGACTAAAAGACAACTTGGCCCCAGACACAACAAAGAAACTATTTAATACAATTATTAAAAAAAAAAACTGTTAGATTTGTATGAAAATATTTCATTCCCTTGCTCTTTATTTTTCAATTTCATAGCGAATTGTCTGCAAAATTATAATTCTTGATAAAATAATAGACAGACAACGCACTACCTAAATCGTTGGGTCTACAAACATAAAAAAGCACAAGGGTTCTTTATAGGGAATCAATGCCTTATTAGAAGGCTGAAAGTCACCCAAAGGGCGATGGAGAGGGCTATGCTTGGAGTTTCCCTACGCGATCGAATGAAGAGATCCGTAGGAGAACCAAGGTAACAGACATAGCCCGAAGAATTGTTAAACTGAAGTGGCAGTGGGCAGGGCACATTGCTCGCAGAACAGATGGCCGATGGGGCCGAAATGTTCTGGAGTGGCAACCGCATACCGAAAGACGTAGAGTTGGAAGGCCTCCAACAAGGTGGACCGATAACCTTGTGAAGGCCGCAGGAATCCGCTGGATGCGGGAAGCACAAAACCGGTCGAAGTGGCGGAGCTTGGGAGAGGTCTATGTCCAGCAGTGGACGTCTTTCGGCTGAAATGATGATGATGATGATGAATCAATGCCTAGCTTTTCCCCAAATATGTTGAGGTTGGCTTCCTGTCTAAAAGAATGCAGTTGAGTACCAGTATTTAACAATACAATACACCTTGGTAAGACTGGTTGTCAAAATATTTTTTCTTATTGTACATAGCAAAAGTGGCCACTTAGGAATGATTTTTGAAAATCACCTTCTAAAGGGTTTGAGGATGAAAATATATAAAAATCATTATTTTCACCGATGAGAAATTTCATTGGGCACACGGCTTGTATACATATAAAAATAGACCCATATCTGTAATTGCTGTAATCAGAAAGTAAACATAACATAGTAACGTCTAAAGTTATTATTTGAAAAACACCCATATGTTTTTGTAAAAACACTTTTATACGTTAATTGTATACGATTAACCTCAACGTCTTAAAAAATAAAACAAAAGTAAATCATTCATATTTAAATACCAGTTAATTTCCCAAGACGACATTGAATGGGGCCATTAAAACCAATTTCGTCACTCGCTACACGCGGCTGACGTGACGAACTCAAGTGACTGTCCGTGACAAACAAGTTCTGCCACAATATCCGGCTGTGAAGCGGTAACTGAATTTTAATGGCCCGACATGCGGGGACGTATTGATTGTTTGTCTCTTGTAATTTGAGGTTTATGAATGTCAAGGGTATTGGTTTTCTGTTATGAATATGAACGTTATAAACGGTTCATGTTAGATAAAATAAGGAAGAGCTCCATAGAGGTCCCTAGAGGTTTTGGTATTTAGAAAACTAGCTGCTGCCCGCAGCTTCGCCCACAAGGATGTCGGAAAATTTCCTACAGGAGCGTACTAACAAAACCAGCCTAGATTACTCCTTAGAAAATCAGTTATCTGCTAGTGAAAGTCCCGTCAAAATCGATGGAGCTGTTACGGAGACTAGCCGGAACTTTCAAACAGACGGACAAAAATGTCCAGACAATATCTTGAAATGACATAAAATGTTTTGATATTACAAACAAACCCTTCAATTTAATTTATTTATGCATATTATAGACGTTCAGGTTCTCGTGGGATTATTTGCAATCTCCACGCGGGCAAAACCTTGTACTTTTATGTGTATTTAGAAAAGGCTGTTATTTTGACATTAAAAACTCCACTATTACTTATTTGCATAAAGTTTCACACCAAAACACGCTGATGCATTAAAAATTCAGATAAAAAAGAAGACGTTAACCAAAACATGCTGATGCATTAAAAAGTCAGATAAAAAAACATTGTTATTAACATTTTCCAAAACCCAATTTAGCTTCGACTGAAGTACTATTTTTAGTTAAATAAAATCTAAAACCACCTAACATAATTAAGCAAAGCAAACAAGCATCTGTTAAAACCCACAAAAAACAAACACAAACATAAAATAAACGTACATATTATATTTAATTAAAAGTAATTGCTTTTTACACCACAGTAGGTACTTGGAAATACAAAAAAAAGCACTCGTGTTTAAAAACAAAAGAGTTCTAAGTGCTCGCATCATAAAACTAAAAAAAAAACATTCCCTTTATGAGTCCACACGCAAATTTCAAATTACGAACTGTCCCCAACAAAGGTACGGCGACATTGTGTACGAAACCACAGAACAGTTAAAATGACAGAGATGGCACTCAACCAAAACTTTAGTGTTTGCCTTTTTCAGAGAGGAATACCTTTTTCGTACGTGATGGTACGGACCCCGTGACGTACGCATGATGGTTCTGTTTGTCCTAATGTAGGCAGAGAATTAGCGTGTTCTTTTTTTATGCTGACCCATTAACGTTTTATTTTTGTTTGCAAGATTTTGGAGTGAATACAAATACAGGCTTACGGTGGCTTATCGCGCCGTAAAAGTAAAAGGGTCTGCATAAAATTCATGTGGGGTGATGAAAGGTAACTTTATGTTGTTAGATTGCTTTTTGTTTATCGTCACTACCAAAGGTTTAAAAGAAGATTTAGTGACAAAAATTTAAAACAGTATGCTTAGATGGTTTGATCAAGTCGAGAGGATAAACGAAGGGTGGCTAACAAAAGATTATTACTTGGTAGATGTTACTGGACACGCCGGAAAGATGCCCTAGGAGAACGTATACTGACCTCATTGGTGATGTTCTTCAGAAGGGTCAGGTGAGTAGTACTGATAACCAGCGTGCGTTTATGACCAGATGTATGAAAAAAGGATATGTAAGGATTGTAGCAGGTGGCGTTCTCTAGTTTCTGCCTACTGAAGTAACAGCCATATTTTTATGAAACTTTACTGTACACTATGTTTGTAGTTTTGGTTTCAGCAGCCAATGAGTTAGGACTCGTGACGTAAGAGCAGGTGACGTACCAATTGTCCGTGTAAGAAACAAGTCGCCCTAAAGTCGACACTTGCAGCTTTGGGAAGTCTTCTCCTCTGTCGATGGCAAAAACAACTCGAAAACATGTACGTTAGTATAATTTTATATAGTTATATAGTATTTTCTAAATAAGTTCAGTCCAGAATTCAGCAACGTGAACACCATTCGCTGACGCATCCATTTTTAGGTCCTCACGTGTGCAGGTTTGCATTGGGCATGCGGTGTAATATGGGAGGTGAGCCATTGTCTGTGGAGAGACGCCGCATTCACACCAGAGGTCTGCGCCGTCCATAAACCCCCATTTGTGGAGGTTGTCCTTGCTGCGATCTACTTGGGTACGAAGTCTTTTTAATGTTTTCCAAGTAGGCCACGGTAACTTGTGCTCGAATGGGAGGCTCTCTAATGGTTTGATGAAGAAATCATTAGGCTTTAGCAGTTCTTGCCACAGATCACATCTTCGTGTGAAGAGGTTGCCATCGGCTGGACTCACGCACCCAAGGAAAGATTTTTAACTTTTAAGCCTCTGTGGTACTGGATTATAGTTCTGCATTGTGTGACGTGGGTCATCCTCTACCTTCGCCCTCTCGATGCCTTAAGTAGGAATTTACTATAGAAGTTTACTTGCGAAGTTTTTCGTGTTTCGAGAATAAATGAACACCTGCGTGCTTCTTTATACTATCTAATTCAATTCAATTCATTTATTCAGTAACAATTGCGTTCGAATATAATTCAGCATGAAATATTACCATTAAGAATCGTATTACAAATATAAAAGAATACATACAATGATGCCACAACGCTGATACACTAATTGATGCTTTTTAACAGATTATTTCTGATGAACAGCTATCACGTACATAATTTAACAGTATATTGTAAACACACGAGATTTCTCATTAACTCTTTGCTGTTACACTTGAATAAAACAGCGGTTTTGGTGGTTATGTCATGATTGACTGTATAGCTCTTTAAAGGAATAGTGGAATGATAATTAATTTAAAAGGTTAAATCTGTAACTGTCTGCAATATTATGGCTGACTTTTTTACGAAATATGGCAAACAATAGAAGAATACGAAAGTGGCACCGATAACTGAAAAGTTGCGTGAAAATCGGTTGTCATGGAATGGGCACGTGATAGGGAAGAATGAGGAAAATGTCGTGAGGAAAGTTTTGAGTATGAATGTCGATGGCTATGAGAGTAGGGTGAAACCAAAGAAATGATTGAAGCACTGTGTGAATGATATTATGGATAAAAAGGGGACTACCAAGATGACGACTAATAGAGAATTGTGGATGAAAAAAATATGTTGCTCCGACCCCAAATGAATTAGAATAAAATCATGAGAATGATGAATATAAACAAATTGTAATATTGCTCATCCCCCATAGTAAATAGCGTGATAATTTATAGCCAACTGACTCCACTAAATAGGGAATAAAGTTCGTTTTTACGTGATGCTGGAACATAAATTCAGACAAACAAATACACAGATCATCCAAAATCTAAAAATACATATATTTATGTCATTGAAATCGTTCGCAAACCTTAAAAAATATATTTTTTTAATTGTATAATTTTGACTTCGCTTTGATTTTATTGTCAAATAGACCTTATGTGTTACGATATAGGTATCTATATCATCAGTCATAAGGTTTATTTTTGTTTTGTGATCTGAAATGTAAAAATATGTTATGTATCTACCTTGATTAACTCTCAGTTAATTGGACTTTCAGTTTGTTTTTCGTTTCTTTCAGTCTTTTCCTTGAGGAAAAAACGAATTTTCATCGTGTGTTTTCATAAGTGAAATAAAGTTGATTTTTTTCTTTTAATTTCCTTTATAATGTTGTAGCAAAAATGTCCTGTTTGTGAGCAAAATTTACCTATTTAAAATTCAATTAAAAGTTAACGAGACCTGTGAGAGGTTCAAGACGAAGCCAACATTTAAATTATTATGATCACATTAAATAGTAATGTTGGACCGACCATTTCTATTATGTTTCTATACACACTTCGTTTGTGGGTACTTGTAGGTACAGTCGACATAATTCTTTCTAGAATATTATTGATTCTACGCCCCACTTATGTGTCCTACATTATTAACCCATCAATCATATCGTTTATCCTACATTTATATGCCTATCCTTCGGAAAACGACACTTCGTTACATAAATACGATACACAAGTAACAGTCGGCAAAAATCCTTGCTGTATGTGTATCTCCAGTCTTTGTGACAAAACAAAAACCATCGGATAATGAAGTGTCCCATATTGGGGTCGCTTCAACCTGTCATTAGGCCACATTTTTAACAGCTGGCTTAACCAAAAGAGGCCAGTGTTTTTCATTGTTCCAAACGACAAAGAGAAGCCTATGAAAACCCTATCTGTATTTACAACGACCGTTTAAATACAGTACTGTATCGGGTGATTACAGAGCACTTCTGTTTAAACACTCAAACAAAATTACCCCCAATTCTGCTAAGTATAAAGTTGAAAATTCCATTCACATACGGGAAATTTTTCTTATCAAATTAATAATGAGAAATAATAGGGTCTTTCTGTGGTGTAGTGTTTGCATTGAAAATTCGACCGTATCTTTTAACGTTTAGGGTGGGTTCTTGTGTGGAGATCGTAAGTAAGTATATCATTTTCAGCGGACGCTATAGTTTCGAGTATAGGGCAGTTAAGATTGTACGATAACTGTTTTAATATGAGCCGGAAGTACCGGGGCACGGCTCCCAATAGCCTACTAAGGAAAATAGTGCAATTTGTTTTCTTTTTTTTTTCGTTGAAACTTGCCGTAAACAGTTGAATGATAGTCGCAACTTGTTAATATCAGGAAGTTTTCACATTTGGAATATAACATTAGTTTGTTTCTTTATTTTGGCCTAGATTTTTTAAAAGTATTTTAGGTATTTTGTTAAGTGACTGACTGACGAATTATGTTTTGATAAATTAAACGATACGATTAAACAACTATTTGGTATGTTCAGATGGGTCATACAACAATAACCTGAACGTTTAGATTATTACTAAAAACAGAAAAGCCTCTCACAGCAAAATTTAATGTAAAATACATTTTAATCTTGATTAGTCATTTGGTTTCATAATATAAAAGCCACAGCAGTCGAATACCCGAATGCATTTGTTTTTTTTTTTTTTTGATAAAGTCTTTTTGGATTCGAATTCGTATATTATTTACAATATTTAATGTATTATTATATAAATGTATTAGTATATTATTTACTATATTATTATATAATTTTCCCGGTGATTTTCAACATTAATAAAATTGTAACTGTTGAATTCAACAATTTCAAGCAAAGTAGAAATATTTTAATTCCCTAATTGAGATCGTTTAAAGTGAACAAAATTATGTTTGTTAACTCGTTAGTTTTTCTGCACCGTTAACTGGCTTACATTAAAGAGTAACAACAACATTTAAAAATTTAAAATAAAATCTGTTGGCTAACTTTTAAGAGTCAGTTTAATACGTAGAATTTTATACATATTTTCGACCTTAATTTTACCCATTAGAAGTCGCATCAATGTCACTTCTGGACACAGGCCTCTCCTAGACTGCGCCATCACACGGTGTCCTCTGAAGGATAATTAATAGTTGGGGTTTGATTGTAAACAATATTTATATAAATAATAAGACAACACTTTCGTATTAGGCAATTAAACTTGTAACAATAGACATAAGGAAGATAAATAAAAACCGGCCAAGTGCGAGTCGGACTCGCGCACCGAGGGTTCCGTAGAAAACTGCAGGTATTTACACTTTATGCATAAGGTTTATGTTTATGAAATTAAATGGTTTTTTTTTAATTTTTATATTTGAGTTGACTGAATGAAAGGTAAATTGTGGTTTACGATTTATGACGTATTAAAAAAAAAACTACTTACTAGATCCCGTTCAAACCGATTTTCGGTGGAAGTTTACATGGTAATGTACATCATATATTTTTTTTAGTTTTATCATTCCCTTGTTTTAGAAGTTACGGGGGGGGGGGGGGGGACACATTTTACCACTTTGGAAGTGTCTCTCGCGCAAACTATTCAGTTTAGAAAAAAATGATAGTAGAAACCTCAATATCATTTTTGAAGACCTATCCATAGATACCCCACACGTATGGGTTCGATGAAAAAAAAAATTTGAGTTTCAGTTCCATGTATGGGGAACCCCAAATATTATTGTTTTTTTTTTCTATTTTTGTGTGAAAATCCTAATACGGTTCACAGAATACATCTACTTTCCAAGTTTCAACAGCATAGCTCTTATAGTTTCGGAAAAAAGTGGCTGTGACATACTCGGACAGACAGACAGACATGACGACATTGACAGGCTTGTTGGTCTAGTGGTTAGTGGCCCTGACTGCTATGCCGGAGGTCGTGGGTTCGATTCCCACACGGGACAAATGTTTGTGTGATGAGCACGATCATTTGTTCTGTGTCTGGGTGTAATTTATCTATAATATGTATGTATTTAGAAATATATAAGTATGTTTATCAGTTGTCTAGTACCCATAACACAAGCTCTGCTTAGCTTGGGACTAGATGGCGTTGTGTGATAGTTGTGGACTATTATATTATTATTATTATTATTATAAGGGTTCCGTTTTTTGCCATTTGGCAACGGAACCCTAAAAATCGTCTGGCTCGTATAAACGGTCGTCGTAGCAGCTACGCCGTAGCGGCAGTGACCGCTACGCGGGCTATGCGTGCTACGCTGTCGACTCCGATTACCGAGCCGCTACACGTCAAGTCACTCATAGTCAACTAAAATGTGACGGATTTTTAAGGTACTAAAATATTTAGTAAAGGCGTGTGTTTTTTTATACTTTTAATAGAATGTAAATCTATGTAAAACCTCAGAAATAAAAAGTGCCATTTTTGTACGCAGCCAATTGTGTTGTACGAAGCCAAACTGTGATATATCCCAAAATATAAAAATGTAACAGAATCTTTATTTACAATACCTACAAGTAGAAACATAATATTATAATGTACGAAGACTTACCTCGTTTACGAAAACCCAATAATATTCTCAAACCAACGAAAACTTGCTAGGATAATAATATAAAATAAAGAACATCTTTATTCACAAGAAAAAGAACAAAGGAGTCTTTTCAACGCTTTATTAGTAGAAAATAATGTTTGCTCTGTCTCGCTACATAAATATCATGTAACATTGAACAGGGCGGTAACACACGAGTGTAATTTACGAATAAAAAATACGTTTTGCCAACATTTTTATGATGTATCGTTGGGCTTATGTTAACGTGTAACTGTGGCTTCGTACCTTAGATCGTTGAAATGATAGTGAAACTCTCGCGTACTCCTTCTTTCGTTTTGTATTGAAGTATATGACTGGCCTGTCAGTCTAGAGGTTAGTGATCCTGACTGCTAAGACTGAGATCGTGGGTTTGATTCCCACTCAGGACAAATCTTTGTGTGATGAGCACAATCATTTGTTCTGTAATTTATCTATAATATGTATGTATTTCGAAATATATAAGTTATATATGTGTATATAATTTATCAGTGCAGTGGTGGCCGAGTGGTAACGGCCGCGTCTTACGAGTAGTAGGTCGTGAGTTCGAACTCAAGCAGGCGTTTTATTTTGTGTAAACTATTTCATCACCACTGCTCTCAAAAACAGTGAAGGAAAACATCGTGAGGAAACCGGCATGTCTTAGAACCAAAAATTCGAAGACATTTGACATCTACCAACCCGCACTGGGCCTGCGTGGTGGATTATGGCCGCTCACGGAGAGGAGGCCTGTATCCCAGCAGTGGGAACATTATACGCTGTTGATGATGATGATATAATTTATCTATAATATGTATGTATTTAGTAATATATAAGTATATTTATCAGTTGTCTGGTTACCATAGTACATGCTCTGCTTAGTTTGGGAACAGATAACGTTGTGTTGGTTGTCCTAAAATATTATTAAGATATAGGATCTCCTCGTAGTGTGGTTAACATTAATTTGACTAGAGGGGTAATTGCGTAATACACTATCAGTAGGATCGCCTTCATTTTGAGAGTTCTTCAACTTTCATGACGTTGTTAACGTTGTTAAGCAGACAATTATTTACGAACATATGAACGAATCATCATCTCAGCTGAAATACGTCCACTGCTGTACATTAAGACAGCCTTAGCCACGCTTGGCAGGCGATTTGGCAATCTCAGTATGGTGGTAAAATGCATAGAGAACACTGCTGCCCATTCTCTAATAAGCCCCTTAGTCGCCTTTTACGACACCCACGGGAAGAAATGGGATGGTGCACCACACGGGATTAATATTAAGGAATGGATAAGATATAGAATGAATGGATAATGGATACATTCAATATGATTTTGAATAATGTGTTACGCAATAATGGGGAAGGTTTCGATGGTCGTCTGTACATTAACTTTAGCATCCCCACTCGTAGAGACTTTAAATCTATACTAATGTTATAAAGCTGAAGAGTTTGTTTGTTTGTTTGAACGCGCTAATCTCAGGAACTACTGGTTCGAATTAAAAATTCTTTTTGTGTTGGATAGCCTATTTAATGAGAAAGGCTATAGACTATATAATATTATGCTACAATTAAGAGGAGCGGAGCAGTAATGAAAAATGTTGCAAAAACGGGGAAAATCGCACGGGTAGGCGATTCGACGCGACGGGAAGGGTCGGGAGAACAAGAAATTTAACGCGGACGAAGTCGCGGGCAGAAGCTAGTTCAAACATAAATAAACTCACACCCTTTTCTCAACGGGTTAGCAGAAACTACACAATACCATCCGCTACTATCTACTGTTCCATACATAGACCATTTATTTTACTTCATTTTTTTCGGAACCACCTTCTACAAATTTACAAATATGACCGTTGCTTTTTGACCCGAAATAGCTTTTGAACCTGCGTTGAATTTCTATCTGGTGTTAAAAAAAAAAACTAAAGCTGAGCTTACCTATTGGTTTTTCATCGGTCAGTCTAAAAAATATATCCACTCTGGAATACCAACAGTGTTCAATATTTTCAGTAAAATGGAATACAACGCGTAGGTACAGGCACTGAATAGCGCAGTGCCAGCAACACATGTTCTGTGACGTACAGTAATAGTATGGGGGTCAACTGAACGCATTTAGACTAGGCCAGTAAGAAAAAACGACCGATGAAAATTTAATTTTAATTTCGCATTAGGAACTCTTTGGAATCTGTACATGTATGTAATGAATTCATATGTCATTAATTTGTTGACGGAAAGAAATGGAAAGGTGATATTCTTTACGCACGGCATCACACGGTGTTCTGTGTGTTGCACCATATAAGTTCCTTGGTTGCACCTACACTAGAATATGAGGATTTCTATCTCTTTCTACAAGACCGCGAAAGAAAGAGACGTGACGGTTTAGAATTGTCAAACTCAGTAACGTCTCGATTGCCTTGAACTGACGTGATTTTAACTTCTTTATCCCTAATTACCTACGTTATGCTCGCATCGTTTCAAACGATTCAGAGCCTTATTTTATCATACAAATAAGGTTAAAGTTCGCTGGTACGCAGCGAACCAAATGTGGTATCTCAGTGACTTACAGGTTTAAGAATTTAATTAATCGTAGTTGGGTAGAATAAATCTTAGTTCAACTAAATATGACTACTCTAATTCATTTCCGTCTCTTGCTCTTTTAATTCGAAGGAAAATATTGCAATAGCCTAATTTAAGTTTAGTGGCGGTACTTGGGGGAGGCCTATGTCCAGCAGTGGACGTCTTTTGACTGAAAATGAATGAATGAGTGAAGTTTAGTTTGTGCTCAACAAAATTACTGCCAATAAGAACAATTATTTGCAGGACTGAACTGCGATGGCAATAAATTGGCCCGCAATCACAAATTCTTCATTATATTATTAATCAGAGTCTTTCAGTGTGAAATTCGGTACGCTTCAATATAGCCAATTAAAATGCACTCTAAAGATAATCTTTATAAATCATTCATTCGAAAAATGATATGCAAGCTTTTAATGGGATACTGTTAATAAAATTTTATTTTTAACTTTTTGCGACTTTCAGTAAAACCATTATTATGTCGTACGAGGACTTTAATCTTTTAACAGGTCTATGAAAAATCAATTTTGTTTAATAGCATTTTAATAGGATTATATTTATAACAGCAATACTTTGTGCAAGCTTGCGATCAAGTGACTTACCAGTAGAGGATAAGTACTTACCAGGAGATGGCAAGAGTGATACCCTCTAGTGGTAAGTACTTATCCTGTAAAAGTAAGCATTTATCAACTGGTTGATTTATACTTCATACTAGAGAATAGGCAGTAGCGTTGGCCATGAATGTACCACAATACTGCAATCGCCAGCCAGCCTGCCATACGTGGTGATTATGGCAAAACCCCCCAAAATTGGGGTTGGCGTATGTCCAGCAGTGGACGTGTTTTACCTGAAATGATGATGATGATTTATTTGACTTCTATAGATACGGTTTTCCTTGCAATGACAAGGTAAATGAAACCATGAAAAACACAACTGAGCCATAAAAAAAACAACACCCTTCGTTATTATAGTGGAACGATAATAAGTCTTTAAAGTATATTAGAAGTATGTCTCTTGTTAGCTCTCAACGGAATGCTCATTTAAAACACTGAAAAATATTTTTATAGAAAGTTTCTTAAGTCTCTAAGGAATCGGTTCGCGAGATGCCTTTTGAGTTATGATCTCTGAGTACTTGTAAATATACTTATTCTAGTATGTTTTTTAGCTTTGAAGAAATTCTTAGAAGAAAACAAATTGTTTATTTTATAACAAGGTTATGGGCGGGTTTTATCAAAAAATCTGAACGCGATAAGTACACATACACGTACAGTCATTACCATCATCTCCCTAGCGTTTTCCCAAATATATTGAAGTCGGCTTCCATTCTAACTGGATGCAGCTGAATTGCAATATTTTACACGACGCAACTACCTATCTGACCTCCACAAACCACTAACTGGGTAATACGATAGCCCTTGGTAAGACTGGATGTCAGACTTTCGGGCTTCTGAAGACCCGTAACGACTGTCACTGGAGATCCACAAATTACAGCCGGTACCAACGGCTTAACGTGCTTTCCAAGGCACGGAGGGGTTTTGATATGTAAACGCACGATTACAGTATAGTCGTGTATAATATTTTGTAATATTACCACGTTCAAGTTCTTTCAGTGTCGTCCATCTTTGTTGTGATATATTGGCATTATATGTGCTGATCGTGTATAGTTTAATTGGCGAATTTCGTTTTTAGAATAGCTACAATTCACGTTCTGTAGTTCCAATTTCGATAAATGTCTACATTATTGGCCCAATTGTTTAGGTAATTATAAAAAATTATCAAACCAATGTGATTACTAACTATATTTTTTTTTAAATTATATTTTTTTTTAATTAGCCTACGCTGTCCCACTGTTGAGCAAATAATCTATACATCTATACAAATAAATAAAATTGGAGTGTTTGTTTTTAATATTAAGATAACCACTTTTTACTAAGTGTATATGGATGTATACACGGTACATATATCGAAACCACATTTTTTAAAATTTTTGTCTGTCTGTCTGTTTGTTCCGGCTAATCTCTGAAATGGCTGGACCGATTTTGACAGGACTTTCACTGGTAGATAGCTGATGTAACAAGGAGTAACTTAGGCTACTTTTATTTAAGAAAGATTCTTTTATTTTAGAAAAAAATAACTGTCTTCGAAAACTACGGTGACATACGTCATAAACTACGCTGAAATACGTCTCATAATTCGAAAAACCCTGGCTGAATTCTACGAAATAGATCAAAATAATGTACTACAGTATTGTACACCTTAAAAAGGCCTACAAAAATGTCGCAATGGTATATGTCTATTTCTTAGGGATAACCCACAATAACATTTTTTAAATCTTTTACTTTTTACGAGAAATAAGGGCTTATTACGAAGCGATTTTAAGCAATACAGCATTAATCCTTATCCAATTAAGTACCTTAAATACATTGTGCATTTAATACAGATCAATATGGCCCTTTACAGCATGTAATTTAAATGAATATCTTAGAAGATATTAGAGATTTAAAAAGCGGGCGCAAAGCAGCTGGCGGGTCGTACGTCCGTCCCGTCCATCCGTTGGCAGCGGCCGGGTAGTACAGGATAAGTAGGATTGTAATTCATATTACTTTGGCTTCATAGTAATTGCGAATATCATGTGTGTTCATTATACTCAAAATAAACCTAATAGTATTATTCCAAGTAAGAGACCGCGAAATGGCTTAGATGTTTAGATTTTTGGATGTTTGTTTCTCAATGATGCAAAGACGGCCAAACGGATTTAGATCGAATTTGGCACAAAGATATATTATATCATGGATACGTAACAGATAGAATACCTACTTTATCCCGGTAGTAGGTTCCCGGGTGATATTTTCCGACAGCTATACGGGCCAAGCCACTGGCAAAAGTACTATTCCTATAATTATGTTCGGTGTCTGGTAAATGATTGAGTGTCTGTATAGGTAAAATAGGAGCGTTAAGAAAAACCAGGAAGATTTATATTCAACTAAACCAAGCCCTGTTTCGCAGTCTTCTTACTCTGAATACTATTACTCTTATTTTAAAAACACCAACACACATGATGTTCTCATAAACTGTGAATCCTAAGTAATATGAATTATAATCCTACTACTACTAATATTATAAATGTGAAAATATGTATGATTGGGTGTTTGTTTCTCAATCACGCAAAAATAGCTGAATGGATCTGGATCGAAAATAGCACACAGAGTCTATATTACCTATGTAACCTGGAATAACACATTCTTATCGCGGTAGTACGTCCTCTTGCATTAATTTCCGACATCCACGCGGGCGAAGCCGCGGGCAAAAGCTAGTAATATATAATATTAATTTATATTTTATTTTTTATTTCAATGGGTGCCGTGTTACGTTAGCATATTTTATACTGTAGTTTACTTAAATAAAAGCAGTGAAATCAGCTTTTCATAGCCTTCAAAAACCGTGTCACATTTTTCACCTACACGCAAAGAAAACAAAAGCGAGTTAATCAGCTTATCTTCAAAACCCAAAGTAGGTTGAGAATTTATTAACTAAAAACATAAGTTCGTAAAAATAGGTTTTACTTCATAAGCCCGGAAGATATGCGCCATAAAGCTAAAAACATAAATAAACATTTTAGTACCAGTCAGTAAGAAGGTGTACTAAAAATAAAGATGAACTTTATTTATATTCACGCCGCGTAAATCACGGGCGCGAACAGAGAAAATGACTATGCTATTAATCTTCTTTTCACGCTAGCATTTTCTCTTCTTCTTTAAAAAACCCGCGTTTATTTTAAATAAGGTTTACAACGTAAAATCACGACTGGTTTTCCTGGAGGTGGAGTAGAGTGTACCTACTTATAAGATAATACATTTAAATTTTTACTAAGGTTATACAGGAAATTAAATGAAAAGGTTTATCTTCTTAACAAGACATCGAAATCTTTTATAAAACTTCATATTGTTTTTATTTTAATTATCTATATGGTGTCTACATTTCATAACTGGCTATCCCTGATAAAAAATGGCGAAAGAAATCCGAGAGTTACAGTCTCTTGTAAAGTGTAGATCCGTGTCTAAAATGGTATTTAGAGAAAAGACCCAATTTAAGTGGACACGAGGTCATTAGATCTAGTGGTGGCAGAGACTATTGTTGAGATTCTAGGTTCAATCCCGGTCGGGAAAAGTGTTCTTAAAGTCATGCACGTAATCATGGGACTTAACAATAACTAGCGAAATGAGGATGTACAGCTTGGCTCAGCCCTTCAAGAGAAAAAAGCGAGGTGATACGTTATGTTTGTTCAGTCAGTGCGGACATTTGTAAATAATCACGTAGCTTAACTCAGGACTTAAGGCCTTACAAAACCACCTACTGTATTGTAGGTGCACTAACAACGCTTATGTGAAATAAACAAACACCCAGACTGGAATCTAAAGGACAGACAAATGTTTGTTTTGCTCAGGGATCTAGTACGTGAAGTCAAGCTGTAAGACAATGTGTCAATAGATGCGTTGAAAAGTATTTATAAGTTTATGGTTTCTTGAAAATGTAATTATTTTTCTTTAGGGATGTCTAGCTCACAATCGGGTGAAAAGATTGCAATTTCAGGTTGTAGTTGCCATATTTCCAGAGCAGTTGAAAGAAAAAAGTAATAGGTGTTGTATAAGTAGTGCGTTAAAAAAAATTAAATTTAAAATTTAAAAAACCCCCGACCCAAAAACCTAAGATACTTTAAAAAGTAAAAAATAATAAAAAAACTCAATCTTAAAGTACCTAAGTATGTATTAATAATTTAAAAAAAAATACGTCGCGTTGGGGGACCGCTCCAAACCTAACAATTTAATTACAAATAGTCTATTACCTAACTGAAGAAAACTTTTATAAAATTACTTTTAAATATTGCATTTAGGATACGACCGACAACGACGTCTGCCCTCGCAGAGCGGTCCCCCAACGCGACGTATTTTTTTAAAAATTATTAATACATACTTAGGTACTTTAAGATTGAGTTTTTTTATTATTTTTTACTTTTTAAAGTATCTTAGGTTTTTGGGTCGGGGGTTTTTTAAATTTTAAATTTAATTTTTTATTTTATACTTTTATAGGTATATTTGTTATAATGTAGATTTTGTTAAGTTGTAAATACATAGAACTTCGCCGTGGCTAACAGGAAGATGGGAAGCTTCCAAAAACAATATCAATTCAATTTGATGATGCCACTATCGGCCATAGTTGTGTTGACGAGAATGGATGGATTCTGATAAGGCTACATAATGTAACTTTTCAAGGTCTTAGAGGATATGGAAATATTGAAAGAACAATGTTTCCTATCATTTTATGTTGGGCGATTACGGCATATAAGTTGCAAGGCACGACAGTTGAAAAAGCTGTGGTTTACTTAGGTAAAAGTACTTTCGCAAAAGGCCAAGCCTATCTAGCCTTAAGTAGAGTATTTTTACTCTGCTTCAGGCTACATAGGCTTGGCCTTTTCCTTGGATGGTGTAACAGTTTGTGAGCTCGACCAAAGAAAACTATTTAATAACCCACATGACAAATCATCTTTAGCAGAATTGCAAAGACTGAGATGTAGTCATTGATACTCTCACGTGACAATCGGATTTCCATGTCCCAATTTTCCCACCACCAATTTTCTCATCAAGCGAAGCTTGAACATTCTCGATTAAGTCATCAATATTCTCTTTCAGTGCGCTTTCATTTGAGACCCCACTCGAGTATACAGGGTTATTTTGCAACCACCATCCAAATTTTCAGAAATGGTTTAGAATCGATAACCTTATCAATTAATGAAATAAAAAATAAATATAAAAAAAACATAATTTTCACCACTGTCCGCTACTAAAATCACAACGTGTGGAATAAATACAGTTCAACAATAGATTATTGAACTTGACTGCACACGCGCTTACCTCGGGAACGCACACAAACAGAGCACGCACTACGCCCCCCTCCCTCACACGTCGCACCCCGCACAGCCCCCGGTCGGCCATGCGCCGGCGGTGTTTTGTTTAGTTGACCGTGACCTAGTTACGTGTGAACGTGTGCCATTTTTTTTTGTCGCTCTCCCTGCATTTTCGCTTCCGAATTCCGGTCGATCATCATCGCACGACATGGCGACTTCTTATTCTAATGCAGAGTATTATGAAATGGTCAGGTGCTATCTTTTAAGTGGTGAAAGTTTAAATGGTGCGCAAAGAATGTACCGTACAGAAAGTTTACCGCGTTTACAAAGACGAGGAATTAATTCGCGAGTGCCTAATAGACAAACAATTTTAGCAGCAAATCAAAGGTTGTTAGATTATGGGCAGTTTACCACACCAGCCCATGCAACAAGTCGTGGCGGTCATAACGAAATAACACCAGCAGTTGAAAATTCTGTACTCGAGTTTTTCGAACGTGACCCCTGCGCCAGCACTAACGACGCTGCTCGGCGTTTCGGTGTCAGTCAGTATTACGTGTGGAAGCTGCTGAACTCTTCTGGTTATCACCCATACCATTACCAACCAGTGCAATCTCTTCATGATAACGATGGACCCGCTAGAATCGAGTTTTGTGAATGGCTGTTAAGAAACATTAATTCTAACATTTTGTGGACAGATGAAGCATTATTTACGCGAATCGGAATTTATAACAGCCGAAACGAACATTATTGGGCGTTAAGCAACCCCCACGTTATTAGAAATAACTACCATCAAGTGCGTTTTAGTGTAAATGTTTGGGCGGGTATTATTGGTAATGTTATCGTGGGACCGATTTTTATTGAAGGACGCTTGACGGGTACGAATTATTTAAACATGTTACGTGGTGTTATTGAAGACTTACTAGACGAGGTGCCACTTTCATACTACAACAATCATTATTATCAGCATGACGGTGCACCACCTCATTACGCAAGTGCCGTGCGTGACTTTTTAAATAATAAGTATGGCGACAGATGGATTGGTCGCGGAGGGCCTGTACCATGGCCTCCCAGGTCACCAGACTTGACTCCGCTTGATTTTTTTTTATGGGGTGAAGTCAAAAGACGTGTTTACGTTGAAGAAGCACAAAGTGTTGAGGACCTCCGTAGTAAAATAACTATAGCATTTAATGACATTAAAAATCAAACAGATACTTTAAACTTATTAAAAAATAGTTTAGAAAAACGTGCACGTTTGTGTATTGAGAGAAACGGACTCCATTTTGAACAATTACTGAAGTACATGTGATTTGTAGGTTAATCGAGATTATTTGGTAAGTTTAATTATTGTAAATAGCTAGTTGATTCCAATTTTTTAAATACGCCATAATAAAAACCAGTAATTTCACATTCATAATTTTATTATGTCGGTCCTAAGCCCGTAAAGTATGAAGGGAAAATTGGAATCAACCCTTTTAAGTAAGACCGCGTAGGTACCTACATCAGTCGCAGCGAACGAGGTAAATAACCTTGTTGTGTGGCTCTACATTCTGATTTTTTTCAGATATTTTCTTTTGAATGTATGTTTTTGTTTTTGTTATTATTTGATTATAATGTTTCACATACGAAAATAATTTAATTAAAAGTCCTCGATTTTAAAATTTGGATGGTGGTTGCAAAATAACCCTGTATTTGTAGACATTCGGTTATTCTTCCCCACTTTCACCCCCCACAACTTTTAAACGGCTCAACCGATTTTCATCAAACATGTCTAAGAACACTCGCACATAAGTCACCTTTAATACAAAAAAATAATAATTGAAATCACTTCATCCGTTCGGGAGCTATGATGCCACAGACAGACAGACACACAGACAGACCGACACACAGACAGACAGACAGATAGACAGACACGTCAAACTTATAACACCCCTCTTTTTCCGTCGGGGGTTAAAAAGTAATTGTAATTGTGAGAATAGATATTCTCACAAAAACTACAACCAGAGAACATCTCTTAATGTAGCCCACAATATTCAAAATTTATTACGTTTTTTGTAATTTGTAGGTCAGTGTACGATGGTATGTTCTGCCAGAGTTGCTAGATTTGTTCGAAAGAAACACCGTGGCCCTGGCACATGGGCAACTGAAGGAACACGGGTGGGTTTTAGTCAGTAAAAGTCTGACACGCCCTTCCACTCCATCCAAGAGCCGGAAACATCCCCCCCACAAAAAAAGGTGGTATGTTGATCAAAATATGACTCGCGATCATAACAGGTTTGCATTTACAGAATCATTATAATTAAAATCATCAATACAACCCTCCAAGTACATTTAATCCTATTGATTGAGTATTTTATAAAAAAAGTCGTTCATTGGGATCAAATTAATTGCCTGAAACCTACCTGTAATTGCAATAAATCGTAAAAAGCTTTGAATTTCACGGGTAACTCTGGCGCTTCCGCCTTAAACATTTTCTGCTAGCAATATCATGCTATGGTAAACAACACAATCACGAAATAGCCGCGTTGGCAAAGTTTCCGGAATTTTAAATAAAATTATAATTACAAAATTTAGGTCAACTCCCCTGAAGTTTGTAACAGAAAGCAAAAACGTCTAAAAACAGTTGTGAAGTTAGTAATTAAGTACGGAAGTGGGTCTGTTAAACCGTTAAGAGTTAACTTGTTGGGTTCCTCTGCCTCTGTCACTTTCATAATAATTTTCTCTTTAGCTGTTTTAGACAAGTTTTGATATTACCTACCCCTAAAACAAAGCAGTTAGTAAATAATTGAGGGAAATCAACTAACAAATTTTTTTACTGCTGCTTAAATATTAACTGTATTAGTATCAAAATAGGGTTATTTATCCGAAAATGTATATTTTGAAGTAATATTTTGTTTTGTCATGTTATGTTTAATAGCACTTGTTTTGTTCCTAAAATATTATAGGTGAAATTTTGTTCTAACTTGCTGTTATTGACAAATAATTTTAACTCCAATTTCGTTGCAATTAAATTAGGCACCCAAAAATGTGTTCGCAAGATCTGTTCAATCAATTTTATTTTGAAGTTGACAACAACGTTATATAAAATGGAAAGCGTTACACATATAATAAACAGTACGTATACTTCACAATCCTTCCCTTCGATTTCGCGTTCGGATAAAACTGTGAAAGGAGTTGTCAAACCTTCATCAGAATAAATTATTATCATTCTTTTGGAAAAAGAAGTGATTGACAACATTATTGTTATGATTTCTTTTTCGCATTTATTTGTTTTTGTTTTTCTGAGTCCTGCATACTTTTATTGAAATGGTAATCACTCTTGAGTCTAATTAATCAGTTGATCAATGCCTATAATGAGTTAAAATATTTCTCTATTGAAAAAGTGGAGCCTTTTATTTAGTTACATTAGGGTGAATTATTTGTTATATAGACAAGGTGTTTTAATAAAATAGCCATCTGAAGAGCTAATTTAAGAAAGAAGACATATACAATATAATAATTAAAGAAAGGGTGGCCTTAGTCTTGCAGGTGAAAACCATAGTCTAAATAACAATAAACCAAGTTCAATGTTTTCTAAGAGGCAAAAAAAAAAGTGTTGGAAGGTGACAAATAAAATCTAAGCGACAACAAAATAAAAGTAAATTATTTCTGTATCGTGAGAGCCAGTGTTGTCGTAGCCAAGTGCCACGTACTTAATCTTCGACAGTGCCCCAGTAGTCGGTCAGCTCGCGTGTCGCCAGTTTACTAGCTAATATTTTGTATGAACACGCACGAACCCCACAAAATATAGGGCGGGGTTGACCAACAGAAGGCTTCAAGGGCATGGGGGAAATAATAATATATTATTGTGTCTAAAAGGGCCGGAAACTGGCAAATCAGTGGGTTTTTCATGTGATAATGTGTCGTGAATTAATTTTTGAATGTGGAAGAAAGGGTTATGTTGGCTAGTGGTGAAATTGTAACAAGGACTTTTGATATTAGAATTTATTTGTACATATTAATCTGACTTGTATTTGTAACGAACAATGAAATTATATGTTTATTTCATTGTTCGTTAGTATATATTTTAAGACACTTTTACACGTATATATTTTATTGGACAATATTTTAAAACTAGATGGTGGTATTTCCGAGCTGACTGATCCCCGAGAAGAAGTGTCGAAACAAACTTATGGATCGGTCTCTTGTGAAGTCAAAACATTGTATTTCATGTGAGTCTAACAATTCAGGATCATGTCTAGAAGGACCGTTAAAAGAAGGTACCACTGCTGCTTTGAGCTGACCTGACCCAGTAGAGGTCATGCACGCATCAGTCATCTTGTAGCTCAACCCTATTTCACGACCCGTCACAAGATGCCACTAGATCTACAGGGCATTTGCGTGATCATCACACTTGCTCGTTGCGTATTTTAGCAGTCCTAACTTTATGAGGAATTTTTTGGGTTGAATTGTGAGCATGAAAATGTCATGAGCAAAGAGTTGATGTGATATGAATGTGCTCTAAGAGCAGGGGAAGATCGAAGGGGAAGTGCAAAACAATGATAGATGGACTGTAAATAAAGCCGTATGGGAAAAAACACATTAGTTGCGTTGACCCCAAATAAATTGAGAAACCTAAAGAAGAATGATGAAGAAGATTCTAACTTTAAACTGCTAAAGCAATGATTTCCCAAACAGCAGACACGTTCCTTTATACCCTTTTTACACTAATAAAACGCACAAAAAAGCCATTACGCAGTCAACCAGCTACGTAACAGACTGAAAACGAGAAATAAAGATTTTAAAACTGCGAAAAGGTCAGAACCCTTTGTAACAAAGAGAGTTTGTACTGGATTTTATTCTAGTTCGTATAGTGATTAAATATTTTATTCTAATATTAAGAATTCCAAACAGACAAAGTGGTCACTTACTGCAATTGTAATGTGGAATAAAAATAACAGATGTATTTTATTCCAATTAAATAAACTACTTACAAATTTAATGTCTTTATTGAGTTGGTAAAGCCCAATGAGTCATTAATTATGTACCTCAACTAAGATAAACGGTTGTGTTTATTAATCCCTCGAGTAAATGAAATTTTAATACAACTCAACGTAAGACGATTTTGACGATTATCGAAGTCTGATTTATACAGTGCCATTTAAATGTCTGTGGTAAACCATTAGTAAAAGTAACAATAAAGGTAGCACCGGCTAAACATTCAAATAGGATGGAAAAATAACAAAAAACTAACATAGGTACATAGACTCTTCCATTTTCTTCGCATAGGGGTAGGCAAAAACTACAGATTCTTAGATAGTCCTTTTGCTTTTTGATACGAAACTTGCATTGTATGAATTAGGTTAGGGCTTTCTTAGGGCTGGTATTTATACTACAACGTTATTTCTGCTGTATATTACTCAACCCAAATCAAAGCATTTATTTCAAATAAACCAATTACGAAAGGGGCGGTGAGTTAGAAAGATGAAGCCAGTTCTCCATTTCAAAGCGCAGTAGGTTAGGTACTTATGGAGAAGAACAAGCAAAAAACTCCATGAACACTCTATTCAATCAATATTTTTTTTACACAAAGTTGGTTACATTATTTATGTTGAAATTATCAATGTGAGAACGATGTAAAAATACGTGCTCATTAAAAGTGTCCGCAATTAAATCCTACTAATATAATATATAAGTTTGTATGTATGGATGTATAGATGTATGGATGTTTGTTCCTCTTTCACGCAAAAACTACTGACCCGATTTAGATGAAATTTGGCACACAGATAGTTCATAACCTGGTGTAACACATAAGGTACTTTTTATCCCGGTAGTATGTTCCCGCGGGATAATTTTCGACCTCCACGCGGATGAAGCCGCTGGCAAAAGCTAGTCAAAAATAAAATAGCAATTCATAAATTATAATAAGCCATGGTAGCTAAGAGCTGCTGTGTCTTAGTACCAAAAATCATCTTCATAGCAAATGCAACCGTAATTTCAGCAAATCCGTTTCACCAGTGTAAAAACTGGGTCACACTCGTTCACATTTTCGCGCCGCGAAACTGAATTATTACCTACAAAAATCTGACGCGAGTGTCACTCGGCGTCGAGGTACCACCTGTCACCTAAATGGAAAGCTCTCTAAGGGCTCGTATCATTGAGATTGGCAGTAGCACCTGTACGCTGAAAGCCTTCTTTGAGCACTAGACTAGTTTTAAGCCTAAGTTGTGTAACTCCGACGGGACTTGCGTTTCTCTACGTCTAATAAAACGAAGGAATTGTGAAAACTTGAAAAAGATTTGGTAGGTATTTCATTTGGGCCGTTTTTTTAACTATGCTTGGGGGAGTGATCTGTAGGGTCTGTGACTTAAAGGGTAATTCTCGTATTTTTAAGAACATTTACATTTAAATCTTATTCCGACAAAAATACGGCTAATCTATACTAATATTATAAAGTTGTAGAGTTTGTTTATTGGTTTGGTTGAACGCGCTAATCTCTGGAACTACTGGTTCGATTCAGCCTTCTTCAATTAGCCTTCTGATATGATGATGATCTACTTTCGAGAGGACGCTACTTTTTAGACTAGTTGAGCTAGGAAAGTTAAAATGTTAATTGTAAACCAATCTGCCTATTTTATTTTACATTCTTATTGTCAGATTAAAGTAGTTTGCTACTATTTGTTTTATCTTCTTCAATAAACACTTGAGGAAGGAGTCGAATATATTTTTGCAGTCACACATACACAATTGATAAATTAAGACCATCTTAACTGAGAGTTGATGATTGCTAAAATTTGAAGAACTTAACCAAATAAATAGATAAAACCTATTCAAGTATGTTGTACTCCTGTTAATTATTTATTAAACTGTCTAAAACAAATCTACAGATACATTTGTTTGTATTACTAATACATATTGTAATCTACTGGAAACCCAATTCTGAATAATTAATTATAATTATTGTGCGTATACTAATAATTATGAAAGCTAATAATTATAACAAAATTATAAACCATTTGTTTCATCGCTTCCGTGTGTAAATACGGAAGCCTTAGATCGATTAATAATTAATATTATGAGTTCTGATTATGACTGAATGTAAATGTTATATATCAATAGCGCTAATATTGTTCCTGTTTAAGAATAATTAATAAGGTATGGCATTTATATTACACGACAATGTGTGGAATTTGTATACTTTATAAGCCTATTTGGTAGCATACGAGATATGAAGTCATGAATCTGTAATAGCTTCAGCTATGTAGTTTGTTGCATATTGACTATTGACTTGACTATTACGTTCTAAAATTCTGATTAATTATGCTGTCATAGTTTAGCAAAAGTCATCTTTAAAGACAAATATAGGTCTGTCAGACCATCAGACAATTTCTTGTAGAGTTAAAGGGTTGCCACTCCTTTAAAGGGGCTTTAGTCATTTATAGGGCTGTGACTCCGTTAGGGTTAAAGCAGTTACGTTGAAGAGTTGTCACTCTCTCAGCTTGAACCACTGGAACTAAAACATATAATTGCGCTAAAATTTGGGATTTATTGTTCAACTAGCTTCTGCCCGCGACTTCGTCCGCGTCAAATTTCTTGTTCCCCCGACTTTTCCCGTCGCGTCGAATCGCCTACCCGTGCGATTTTTTCCGTTTTAGCAACATTTTTCATTACTGCTCCGCTCCTCTTAGTTGTAGCATGATGTTATATAGCTTATAGCCTTCCTCGATAAATAGGCTACACAACACAAAAAGAATTCAATTCAGACCAGTAGCTCTTGAGATTAGCGCGTTCAATCAAACAAACAAACAAACTCTTCAGCTTTATAATATTAGTATAGACTGGATGAAAATAACTTTCTCATTTACGTTATTCTACTAACATAGTGTCAGAGCCGCATTACTACTTGCATTGCTACTTATTAACTTTTACACGTTATATTCATAGGGATGACGCGCTGTTATCTAAGATATAGATAATAATTCATTCATTGTGCCTGAATTAGATAAATTAGTAAACAATAATGTTGGATAAGTTTAAATTATCATATTCTACTGTTATAAAATGAATATAATTGAATTTATTAAATAAATAATAATGAGACAAACAAAAGACTCCATGTGATAAATCTCTAGAAATAGCTCTATTGTTTCTTCTACAGCGTAGAAACCTATATCCACCTGGTTCTGATGGTAGGTATAGTTTTCCACTATTCTCGACTTCTTTATGAAGTTTCAATTCAAACTAAATGAATTAAAAAAAAACCGGCCAAGTGCGAGTCGGACTCGCGCACCGAGGGTTCCGTACAAACCTGTAAGTATATAAGTAAAAGTTCACCCATTACGACAATCGAGTCGTAGTTCTGTTCTATTTCTTGATTTGGTTTTATTTCTGTCTGTGTTTTGTTCTGTTTATTATATGATGTAACTAAAAATTTACGGTTTTCGCAATTTTTCCTTTATCTGTGCTATAAGACGTTGCTTCGTACCAAATTTCAAAATTCTAGATCGACTGGAAGTACCCTTTAGGTTTTGATTCCCTTGCGAGTTTCGAAAATTTGTGGAAATTTGCGGTATAAACGGCTATATCTTTTGATTGCGTTAGCTTAGAAGTTTGATTTTTTTACAGCTCCAAGGGACAGTAAACTTGAGTATTTGATATAAATTTCAGCTTGATACCTCCACGCGTTCCTGAGAAAAAGGGTCTTGACAGACGGACGGACGGACGGACGGACAACAAAGTGATCCTATAAGGGTTCCGCTTTTTCCTTTTGAGGTGCGGAACCCTAAAAAACACTCAAGGCCCCAATTGCATACCAACTAATGAGAAAAAGATAGAGGGATGGCAACGCCGCATTGCATTAGGTTATTGAAAAAATGTTAATGTAGGTAATTAAATGCGCATCACTGACGGAAAGCGGCGTTGCCGTTTTGGCAGGGCTTAACCCGCATTAAAATAATTGTTTTAAACGAATATAGCTTGTTAGTCGGGATTATTTAAAGATAAAACCATTAAACATTGTGTTGTTATGGAATTTAAATGTTCGCATACATATTTAATGATGCAATATCCACTAGTATTAGGATTTAAACTAATTTTGGTCTGGTTTGGTGATTAAATACTGGGCTTTACTTACTCGATTTTGTGGTCACATGCGTCAGTTAACCTGAATATTCAAATTCAAAATATTTATTGGAACTAAAAACAGATTTACAATGTTTTGTGTTCGTTAACAGCTACGTTAGTTTAAAAAAAACTGTGTTGCAGCCATTAGCGCCCACCTCCGAGAGGGGAGACGTCGGCGTTCCAACATTAATAACTAAAGCTACACAATAAAAATAAAAACGATTATATTAAAACTTAAAATAAAAGTAAGTTTTTTAAACTATAAATATACATATTATAAGTAAATATTAAATATTGTTGTCAATGTTTAGTTTTTTTATCTTACACTGGGTTTTTCTCCAGGATATTTTAAGGCGTTTCCGACTTTAGAGATGACAATATAAATAAATAATAATATCTTTGGACAACCAACACAACGTTATCTGATCCCAAACTAGGCAAAACCTGTACTATGGTAACCAGACAACTGATAAACATACTTAAATATTTCTAAATACATACATATTATGGATAAATTACACCCAGACACAGAACAAATGATTGGGCTCATCACACAAAGATTTGTCCTGGGTGGGAATCGAACCCATGACCTCAGTCTTAGCAGTCAGGGTCACTAACCACTAGACTAACAAGGCAGTAACATCATCATAATTTCAGCCTAAAGACGTCCACTGCTGAACATAGACCTCCCCCAAGCTCCGCCACTTTGACCGGTTTTATACTTCCTGCATCCAGCGGACTCCTGCGACCTTCCCTAGGTCCCCGACCCACCTCATGGGAGCGAAACCGATCTATTATGTGAGCTTTTAACATTACCTTTGTTTTGTCTATGTTCATTTAAAGCCTCACTCTATTGAGGTCATAAAGTATTGTACTGGAGAGGGATGACATAGAAAAATACGTTTCACTATTTATAGATAAAAACGTCAAAATATTTTTAATAAAATGGAACTGAACCAATTTTAAGAGTAAAAAGAAAGAAAAGAAAAAATTCATTTTCAATTCACATGACGCATAAAGAAAGAACAAAGCTCACAAAAATTGGGGGAAAATCTGCGTCACATTCACACAAATATAGACATTTTAAATACATATACACCGTGATATTTTAGTCGTCTTACAAAGGTTGTCCACTCTATGTATTCGACATAATATAACTCTTAGGCGTGATTAAAAATTGTTACTATTAATTAAGATAATAGATATTAAGAAAAATAAATAATGGATTAGAATTATGAAATATCCTGTTAATAATGTTTACGTATCATATGGTAGAGAACATACCTACCCAGTGCACGATTCGGCTAGATAATTCCATCTCCATTTTCAAAAACAACATAATATCAAATTTAAACCACGTCATGCGTCTTCATAATGAATAATATTTATATTTTTTAGTTATTCAAATGTTACTTTTTTTCTTGTGGATGTGTAGTAATTATTGGTTACATGAATTGGGCTGCCGTTGTATGACGACTAAAGTGTCACGGTGTATAAATTAAAAATGTTATTAGAGCTCGTGTCACATAAACAAATTTTGTTCCGTTTATAAATTTTGATTCATCATTTCAACCCATATCTGTCCACTTCTGATCGTTTAGTTCTCCCATAATTCGCTCTAGAGATCCACTTTGAAGCAAATCTCTACAGTCACCGTGATTGTCAGATAGAATGCTAATCGCAGGATGTTGTTATTAGCGGACAGGAGGTCGGTGCAGCCAGTCTTCTCGACAACATAATCCTTTAGTCCCCTTTAACGACACAAGTGAGTTAAGGGTGGTCTTCATGACTAGACTGGCTATAAGTTCTGTTACAAAATTAATTAATACTATAGGTACCTAGTTTAGGAGTAGTAGTGGTACCGGCTCCGACTTTCATGACTGTATTTAGACTGGCGTACTGAGTTGTACGTCATAGCTTTATGACTGGCCTGTTAGTCTAGTTGTTAGTGACCCTGACTGCTAAGACTGAGGTCGTGGGTTCGATTCCCACCCAGGAATCATTTGTTCTGTGTCTGGGTGTTATTTATCTATAATATGTATGTATTTAGAAATATATAAGTATATTTATCAGTTGTCTGGTTGCTATAGTACAGGCTCTGCCTAGTTTGGGATCAGATAACGGTGTGTTGGTTGTCCAAAGATATTTAAAAAAAAAAGCTTTGAACTCAGGCAGGCGTTTTACTTGGTGTATTTTTGTAAAAAAAAATATCGTGGGGAATCTGACCTGTCCTGGAACCAAACATTCCAAGACATGTGTCATATTCCTGCACTGGTCCCGCGTGATGGATTATGAATCATTCCCTCTTACACAGAGGTGGCCTGTGCACCAGCAGTGGCTAAGTTATGGGTGCTTATACTATACCAAGTTTTATGAAACACTCAATTAATAACAATAAAATGTCGTAATATAACATAACATACCTATTACCTGGTGAAACTTTGTTAAACATAGCCAATCCCTTTTTCCAGAAATTTCCCAAAAACACAAGTAATTGCCGGGCCCAATTTAAGCGTAACATTTCAAGCAGAATTTTGATCACTATTTAAAAACCAAAGGTTTCAGGATGACGTCTAACAATGTCCGTAGATATTCTAATTTCGGAAAAATAAAAATGAAATTTCATTCGAAACAGAACTCGTCGCCGTACAAAAGTTAAATCTATGTAGTGTTATAAGTACATCAAGTTAGGTACCTACAGCACCGTACAATGGACCGCTTGGAGCTAACTTGTTGCATAATGTATAGGATTTAAAGTTAGTGACTGCAAGTTCTGATAGGTTAGTCGTCCAATGGCTTCAAGCGTCATACTAACCTATTTTCTACAGCTTACGCCGTAGACGCCAAAAGGTGAAATATTTCTGTTATTTTTATTTGATGGGAAAATTTAAATACTGTCTAGAATGGATTTAGATTGTTCTATTTTTAATTTTGAAAATTCTGTTTAAAGTTTTGAAGTTTATACAATTTTGTGAACACGGCCATCAAAATAATGATGATAATTAATGTTTGAGCCGTTTGGAGTTGAAAAACTAGAGCCTTGGGGTTCCAGTGCTCATCAAATATTTCGAGACATCACCAAGCGGTTGGTCGAGTGTTTACGTAGTCAGAGAGCTTGCCTATATTTATACCACAGAATCAGCGTTACCACGCGCATGGCAATGTCTCCACATCTGGGAAAAGTGTCGAAAGGGCAAAAAGCTGGCTTTTCGGGCACTTTTCCCATTGACAGCGATGTGGGCAAAATTTTTGATGAACTCTTTCCTTTATTGTTTTTATACACTTGTACATAATATTTTTAGTGTTAACTTGAGTACTGTAATTAAAGTTTATCAAATATATTATTTTTCACAAAAAACTTAAAACAATTTTAGCGTAGCAACAATACATTTATTTATAAGACTTTCTCTATAAAATCTGTAAAAGTTAAAACAGTTTTTTTATTCAAAATCCTATTACAAAATCTACATCCACCTCAAACCATATTAAAAGTAAACAAAAGTTATAATATTATAGTACATAGCAACTTGTACAGCGGTGAGCGGCTAGGTTAACACGGCACGATATAAAAATGTTTGAACATTGTAAATATTTAAATTAAGTGTGCGATACTGTGCAGCAGATTGTATAGATATGCACTTTGAATAATACACGGCAAAGCTTCTATGCGTGCGTGTGTAAAATAACTAAACACCGGTTCCCGTTTTAAACTAAGTTTAGCGGTTTTTACCGTTGAAACGTGTTATGTACACGTTTCCTATTGAATATTCATTGGCATGAAAACATGTTTATGAGATTTTCGCTGGTATTGGTCGAATTTTGAGGGTTAGTTGTGTTTAGGTAGCTGTTTAGATACATTTTGAATTGTAAAATATATAAGGTGTCTAAGCCGAGTCACATTGTTCTTCCTTTTTTTTTAATCTAAACCAGTCCTGACACCTACTAGTTACAGAGATATTGAAGGCCAAAGTTTTAACTTTTTTCTTGAAATCAACCCAATTACTCCTGTACAGCAACAGATTTGCATAGAAAGACGAGTGCTATGTCACACCATGGGAAGCTGTCTCAAAATTATAAAAAATCAAAACCAAACATACCAGACAACACAGTGGCTTATTGTTCTAGGACAGATTGTCATGGACTGAGAAGAACAAAAAAAAGAAACTATTCCTCAACAGGTCCTCATTTCAGCCCAAAAACGTCCACTGCTGAACATAGGTTCCCCAAAATGGAGGGGTTTGCCATAATAGCCTCGCTTGGCAGGTGAATTGGCGATCGCAGTGTTGTGGTAAAATGCTTAGGAAATGATGCTCCCAATACCCTCTAGTAAGTCGTCTTTTACGACACCAACTGGAAGGTGTTAATCTTTACTACTTTACTTTCTGGCACCACAAAGATACGGATACGAGGTTTAAAAAAAATTAAGCAATACAGGGTATAAGCAACATAGTTTTCGTGCTTGCCATTGCGAGCTGCCGAAAGCAGCGATTTTTCACATCAAAAATTAAACGTCGTTACTCGGATTTTTTTTAATTCAATATTATCAAGCTTGATGTACTTGATGTACTGTGAGCAGTGATGACCCAGTGGTAACGGCCGCGACTTACGAGAAGTAGGTTGTGAGTTCAAACCCAAGCAGGCGCATTACTTTGTGTAAATTATTTCATGGCCACTGCTCTCAAAACGGTGAAGGAAAACATCGTGAGGAAACCGGCATGTCTTAGAACCAAAAATTCGAAGACATGTGACAACTACTAACCCGCACTGGGCCCGCGTGGTGAATTATGGCCTACTCCCTCTCACCGAGAGGAGGCTTGTATTTGTGTCCCAGCAGTGGGAACATTATAGGCTGATGATGATGTACTGAATGCATAAATAACGGGTATATGTCTGTACCGTGTGGTGCCGGACGTAAAGAATAACACCACCCCGTTTCTTCCCGTGGGTGTCGTAAAAGGCGACTAAGGTACTTACTAGAGAATGGGCAGCAGCGTTCTCTATGCATTTTACCACCATACTGCGATCGCCAACCCGCCTGCCAAGCGTGGCGATTATGGCAAAGCCCCCCAAATTGGGGGAGGCTTAAGTCCAGCAGTGGACGTCTTACGGCTGAAATGATGATGATGATATGTCTTTAAACGCTGTACTTGTAGTAAAATAATTTCCGCCGAGGACAGCGGCTGTCATATTAAAAATGTCTTCACAACTGCTGTTTCAGTAACTACGTAGGTGCTTAAACTTCAGCCGTGAAGGCACTTTGCTTTAGTTTTCCGTACCCACGGCCATCTGTTTCTTTACCAACGTTACTGTCTAGCTTATATTTCCAAGAACAGAGTAAAAACAAGTAACAACACTAGAATGCAAATAGACAGGTTACATCCTGAGAGCTATGACAAAAAAATTGACCTTAAATATCACATAATGGTACCCAAGGAATGGAAAGAGACGAAAAGGAAGACAGGAAAAAAGAAAGGGTAAGAGGTAAAAGGTACCCTGCCAAAGGTTTGACGAAGAACAGCTCTGGACAGAAATAAATGGAGGCCTATTTTGCAAGATAGCCTGATCTGCTAGCTGATAAAAGCTTCTTTTGCAGTATAAGTAAACATCACACAAAATAGTGTAAAACATTTTAATAGAGTAGATAACTATGGAGATTATTGCCACGGCAACTAAAATCGATTCACGTTCCATGTAAATTTAGACATTCAAAAGTGTTATTTATGTGCCCAATTATTGAAATACATGATTTATCTTTGGCTTGGAGGAAAAAAATGTAGACAAATTCAATCACAGATAAGATTTTAGACAGTATTTATCGAATCATTTATATCTGTGTCCTGTTCTAACGAAATGTTACATATAAAATGTCCTATAATTTTCTAAATAAGAGTTGACCTCATAAGCCCGACTGAATTATATAGATTGTACGATAATGTCATCAAACCTGCGTTGCATGACAGTATGAAATTGCAAGTGTTTAGCTATGTAAAGTGATGCCCCTCGCGTGCGCTGTAGCACGCGATACGTTAGTGCTTTAAAGATAAACAGTGCTGTGTTTGATCGTGAACTAACTGGTTTAGAAAAATGATTTGATAACTTAAAGAACTGCCGAAGTCATCACCATTTCAGCCGAAAGACGTCGACTGTAGGACAGAGGCTTTTGCCCTAGCATCGACACATCGACCGGTTCTGTGCTTATCGCATCCAGCAGATTCCTGCGGCCTTTACCATGTCATTGGTCCATCTTGTGGAAGGCCTTCCAACGCTACGTCTTCCACTACACGGTCGCCGCTGAAAAACCTTCAGGTCCCGTCGGCCATCTGTTCTGCGAACAATGTGTCCTACACAGTGCCACTTAAGTTTGGCCATTCCTCGGACTATCTCGGTTACCGATGTATTCTGTGAAAATCTCTGAGTGATAGCTTTTTTGTTTTGTGCGGGAAATCATCAAATGACTTCGCCCGCTCTAGGGTGGAGCGAAACGGCGTGTCAGACTTTTACTGACTAAAACGCACCCGTGTTCCTTTAGTTGCCCATATGCCAGGGCCACGGTAACTCTTTCGAACGAATCTCGCGACCCTGGCAGGAGAGTGATAGCTTAAAGTTGACAACTGCAGAGTAATAGCTTAAAATAAAGTGAGTTTGTAGTGAAGACCTGTTGAAGTAGCCGAATTTTGATCGAAACTTTTTTACAACCATCAATTGGAATCATCGATACGACGCTTGGGTTCGACACTGTTGTCAACTCTTTGTCAACTATTTTTTCACGCCAATAATTCCCGATTTAGATCCTTAATTCATATAATAACGGACAGTCAGGATAATTGAGCTTAGCCGATAGACTCACTAAATGAATTTGCCGTGTCATTTAACTGTTTAAGAGGACAGTTGTGATTTGAATGTTCGTACATTCTTTTAAGTTAGATAGTCATTGATGCCGATTGTTTTTCTAAACTAAAATAAGTGTATTCCTATCTTTTACTAACATACTGAAATAAAAAGACAGATGACGGCTTGGAACTGTAATTTTAAGCATAGTGAATTTAGTTCGTCGTAGATGCGTCGAAGAAAATTTTAGTTCAAATGAAAAAAAAATTCATTGTAAGAATAAAGTTAGCAATAGACTAATTTCAGTTTTGTTGGTGAACAACAGAATCATCAACAATTTCTTCTAATGTTTTCTTTCAGGCTGTGTATTTAGTGCTCGACCGACAGTCAGCGCTGACATCAAATGTGTACCGATTTTTTTATCGTTGGCCTCTTGGCAAACGGACGCCATAGTATAATCAACATATAATGGTCTCACTGCTGGGACATAGGGACATAGGCCTCCTGCTTTTGAGAGAGAGTGGGCTATATCTACCACACAGGCCCTGTACGGGTTGGTAACCAACGTTAGTGGAACACTTTTTTTAATTTTTCTCGGTGGGACATCATCAAATAACGTCTCGCGTTCTGGGTGGAGCGGAAGAACGTGTTAGACTTTAACTGACTAAACCCCACCCGTGTTCCTTCAGTTGCCTATGCCAGGTCCACGGTAACTCTTTCGAAGTTAGTGTAACACTAAATCCAGCTTAAGTCATTGCCTAGAATTCTAAATGTTTGAACTAACATTTGTTACATTTGCGAGAAATGGAAGTTCATACAAATAATTAAGTACTTACCTCATAGTCATAAGTGCACGTATGAAGTAAACAAACAAGAGAATTTACCAACACTGGTCAACTGTTCCTTGTACTGAACCAATCAGAAGACAACAAATAAAACATTAGGAAGTAGAGACACAAATGGAACTAAATTATTTAATGTGGTCACGACTCGATCCAAGATTACCAATAATGGATATTGTTAGCCCACAAATCAAATTAAACTATACTAGCTTTTCCTGCAACTTGGTCGACATGGATTCTTCGGAAATACAGAAAGTTAGATTTTGCAATACAAACTTTTACGAAATCTTTTCTCAGTGCACCTCGAAGTCTTCTGATGTTTATACTTTTATATTTTTATTTTCTATGGTACCTTGCTTGCTTTTTAATTATCTAGGATTAAATGTGCACTGTTTTATATATTTATTTTATTTACTTCTGTTGTTCTGTTAGCTTATTGTTCCTGACAGCATCAACTAGGTACAAAGGAGCTGCATAAAATAAAAGAAAAATGTATTTGTCTTAGCAGTTCTCAAAGTATAGTAAAAACCGACCAAGTGCAAGTTGGACTCGCACTTGAACGGTGCTGTACCACATGGCAAGAAACATCAAAAATAAAAAAAAATCTTGTATCTTGATCTCCATACAAGATTTCCCCTTTAATTCTTGTTTCTCTCTTTTAATTTTTTTATTTGTTATTATTGCGGCAATAGAAATACACACTATGTGAGTGAGTTCGCTGATTGACAGACGGACAGACTTAGTAATATGGTTCTGTTGCATCAGTTAATCTAGCATTCACTTGCTTGAATGTTAACGCTATTTTTATTTTTAAGTTTTGAATCAAAATTGAAATTAATAGTTATCTAATAAATTAAACAACTTGTCAAACAACAGTGTTGAGATACGAATACAATGCAAACAGCAGTCACTAATTCTCTACGAAGGTGGTGATTATAACCGCTGAGCCGGTCCTACTAAAATCAGTCTACAAAGAGAAACATTATTAACTTCCGTACATTAGTAAGTAATCAAACTAATTACTCAATAGCTTAGCAGTTTCGACGGTCGAACATTAATCGAATTAAGTTGGTACCAATCAACTAACATTTATACTGCTTTATTAGCTCTAAGTCGGACTGGGATCTCGATCGAAATTGAATTCCAATAAATTTCATGAGCGCTATGCTTTATTGATTAACTAAATGAAAATTAGTTTGATATTAAAAGAGAGTTTCCTATTTAATTTTCTGTGTCAACCATTATTAGTTGAACATTTTTACCTTTGAATTTTTATTGCAAGAGAATCAAAACATAGTAATTACTTTTTCTTTATGAAGGTGTAAGGTCCATATTTTTTAAAATTTGTGTCCAAATTTAGTTGGTATTTCCGGACTAATCTTTCATTATTTTTTGGCATTTACTCCTTAAGAATCGAAGTAAATTCAAACTTTCTCCGTTACGTTATGCGTTACGTTACGTTATGCATTACGTTATGTGTACATATACATACAGGGCGTCCCACGGATATGACACATGGAGGGAAAGTACCTTGAACATTGTAGATGGAACATTTTACTGAATGAAGACATTATTTGAATTTAAAAAACAATTCAAACTGCATTCATAGATATTTAAATAATTACATGGTTAAACCGGGAATCGAACCCGTTACACGAGAAAAATAATCATCCTGTAGTTTTATCACACCGATCGAAAGACTTCATAATAAGAATTATTTTTGCTAAATAACATAGTGTCACAAATAAAAGGAAGACCATGAATTTTAACATTTTTAATATACAGGATGCAGTTTTGAACCTGCAAAACATTTCAGGAGGTTGTTATGAGACTCGTAAATAATCATATAACAATACGATACCAAGTCAATAATCAATAATACTTTTTATTTTAGATTTTTCAATTTTATTGTTTTTAGAATAACTCCGGAGCGGCTTTGGATCTATGAAAGAAATGTCGGTTGCGTTTGTTTGTGTGTGTGAAAACGCAGTTTAAAGACACGTACAGACTGGCCGCGTTTTAAATAATAGTTTAAAAAAACTAAAAAACACGCTTCCATGGAAAACCAAACTAATAAAAACTTTTTTACAAAAAAAAACAACCGACTTCCTTAAAAACACTACAAAGTGAAAAATAACTTTAATTTCGGAAGTCGGTGTCTTAGGATCTGTATTTATGGTTTTTTTGCCACCGACTTCCGAAATTAAAGTTATTTTTCACTTTGTAGTGTTTTTAAGGAAGTAGGTTGTTTTTTTTTGTAAAAAAGTTTTTATTTTTAAATTTTTAGTTGTGGTATCCCCTGCACTAATTCCAAACAAACAATGCATATTTATGCGATAGCAGAAATCGCGGTTGATTTCCTCTCATTTTTTAAAGAGTTCCGGTGTCTGTCTCCCGAACTCATCATCAGATCTATATGAAAATTATATGGGACCATTTCGGAATAAACCCCTTTCGAACAAAAAAAGAATTTTGCAAATCCTAATATAACCTAAATCACATTACGTGTACTGTTTGTTTTTGAGGAGTTCCTTCGTTTATCTCCCAAAGTATACATCAAATCTTCACAAAATTAATATGGGACCACCTCAGGAGTATACCCTTACGAATAAAAAAAGAATTTTCAAAATCGGTTGACAATTGGGGGAGAAATCGGTGAACATACATTAAAAAAAAAAAAAAAAAAATACATACAGTCGAACATAATATAACCTCCTCCTTTTTTTTAAGTCGGTTAAAAAGTACAAAATAATGGAAAAAAAGCGTGGGGTGCTTTTAAGGTATTTTTTTTATTGATATCAGGCACCCCACGCTTTTTTTCCATTATTTTGTACTTTTTAGTTTGGTTTTCCATGGAAGCGTGTTTTTTAGTTTTTTTAAACTATTATTTATTTTCTATTTTTTAGGGTATTTCGAATTTTGAGACGTATGTCAGCGTAGTTTGTGACAGTTTTTTTGCTGTCCTGGTAACCCTGGCAAGGATAATGGCACAAATTTATGAAATTATTGCATTGTCATCAGTCCTTGACAGGTGTGCAAAGTTTGAATGAAATCTGGTCGTTTAAAGTGGGTCAAAATCGCACTATAAGGAGTCGGTTACAAACAAACATACAAATATACAAACATACAAATATACAAACATACAAACATACAAGTGAAGCTAATATAAAGCGTGTAAAAATAATAGTTTCAAAAAACTAAAAAACACGCTTCCATTGAAAACCAAACTAAAAAGTACAAAATAATGGAAAAAAAGCGTGGGGTGCTTTTTAAGGTATTTTTTTTATTGATATCAGGCACCCCACGCTTTTCTTCCATTATTTTGTACTTTTTAGTTTGGTTTTCAATGGAAGCGTGTTTTTTAGTTTTTTCAAACTATTATTTATTTTCAATTTTTTAGGGTGTTTCGAATTTTGAGACGTATGTCAGCGTAGTTTGTGACGTATGTCAGCGTAGTTTTCGAAGACAGTTTTTTTTTGCTGTCCTGGTAACCCTGGCAAGGATAATGGCACAAATTAGTTAGTGACGTATGTCAGCGTAGTTTTCGAAGACAGTTTTTTTGCTGTCCTGGTAACCCTGGCAAGGATAATGGCACAAATTTATGAAATTATTGCATTGTCATCGGTCCTTGACAGGTCTGCAAAGTTTGAATGAAATCTGGTCGTTTAAAGTGGGTCAAAATCGCGCTATAAGGAGTTGGTTACCAACAAACATACAAACATACAAATATACAAACATACAAATATACAAACATACAAGTGAAGCTAATATAAAGCGTGTAAAAAGGGAGTTCACACTTACCGATTTCCGTAAATAAGAATTTAAAAAAAAATACCTGCCCATTTTATTGTTGATGCGGGTCGAGAATCACTAACATAATTACCTCCTGAAATGTTTTGCAAATCCAAAACTGCACCATGTATATGTCCCATGCCCTGTATATTTTATAATCGTTCGTAAAGAGTAACCTCCAGTCGAGCGTCGGTGCTGACACACACATTTTTTATTCATTTAATCTTCTTGCACACAATAAGTTAAAAAGGTGGGCATAGAGCCTCAGACATTTTCTACGAGTCGACCAAGGGTGGTGTAGAGATTAGATAGCAGGTGGTCAGTTTCATAAAAGTTAATATTAATACAAACATATTGAAGAGTTATAAAAAAGGTACAAAGTACGTTATAGACTTAAAATACACGGATACGTATTTTTATTATACATTTATTGCATATCCATCTAAACTTCTATACTAATATTATAAAGCTGAAGAGTTTGTTTGTTTGTTTGAACGCGCTAATCTCAAGAACTTGCAAGAACTGCTGGTCCGAATTGAAAAATTCTTTTTGTATTAGGTACCCTATTTATCGAGAAAGGCTATAAGCTATATAATATCACGCTAAAACCAAGAGGCGAGAAGCAAAATGAAAAATGTTGCAAAAACGGGGAAAATCGCACGGGTAGGCGATTCGACGCAGCGGGAAGGGTCGCGGAAACAAGAAATTTAACGCGGACGAAGTCGCGGGCAGAAACTAGTTTGAAATAAAATAAATTATTTTTCAAGAGTTCATCACATGACTAGGTTATGAGTCAAACGCGTTTGAACACTATATCTATATTACAATACTGTTAACTATCGACATAAGTCCTCTTAACTAAAACATTTCAATAATACAACATTTATATCAAAATAACAAAACAATTACTTACATAAAACATATATTAAATAATAGGTACCTTCAAAGAGGAAAAATAAGAAGATCTATAAAAGATTATTCGTTTCGACAGTATTTTCTATACATTATTCTTTTTTCCATTTACAAGACAAGAGAAACCTAAGTATGATGTAATTGGATTTTCCTCTTTACTAAAATGTTCCTTCTAAGTATTAGTTGAACTAAGAAACTGAAGCATCAAAATAGTTCTCATTATAATTTTATAAGAAATGTTCGATATTGTTTGGAAACTTCTTATCTATAATTTTATTTATGTTGCTACGGGTTCTTTTGGTCATGAATTATAAATTAATATTGTCTTTATTTTGAGGAATTTACGGTGTGGTTATAATGACAGGACTAACTTTTGGAGGTTTGAAATTTACCTTAGTTAGGAGGTAAAGCTTTGACCGAATGGTGGCCTACAAGGGCCATATAAACCAGGGCTGTCCAAAACCTGTTGTTGTAATAAAACAGAAATACACACTTCCGTAAAAAATTACAGGTCATGGTTATAGCCCGCTGACAAACAGACGAACGGACAGTGGAGACTTGTGAAAAGGGTCCTAACCTTTGGATATGGAATCCTAAAGAGCACAATCGATTCGAAAAGAGAAATACTTATTGTCTACTTCATAATGATAACCATAAAAGTTGCAAGAGTCACCCATCTACAGACTATCCGCGTCAAACGCAGCTTATCCTCTATACCATGTACTACTCACAAATCAGTTAACTTTAATGAAATTCAGGTATGTGTGACGTGTCTCGTATCAGTAGTAACAAAGAAGACATTAGTGAAACGCTAGTGTCTTGCCGTCTCCTAAAATGTATCCGTCGCAGGCTTTTTAACCTATCCATGTAATTTAGTAAATGGTGGAGGTGAAATTTTATCACGCAATGTGAAGTTTGTTGGCTAATCTAAAGCTAAAAACTGTATTTAGTAGGTACACAATTTTTGAAATTGTTTCCAACTGTGTATAATGGGTAGGTTTGAGGCAGGCTTATGTCCAGCTGTGGGCGTTTTTTGGCTCGAATGATAATGATGACAAAATGTACTAGAAAAATAAAATAATTACAAATATAATCTTGGCTTGTAATTTGTCTCACTGTAGGTTAAATATCTCTTCTCATTCATCGTCACCATATTCATTTCAGACGTTAGACGTCCACTCCTGGAAATAGGCCGCAACCAATTTTGAAGGGCATTGTCACCACGCTTAGCAGGCGGATTGGCAATTGCAGTATGGTGGTAAAATCCCTAGAGAACGCTGCTGCCCATTCTCTAGTAAATCCCTTAGTTGACTTTTACGACACCCACGGGAAGAAATGGGCTGATGTTATTCTTTACGTCAAACACCACATGGATTACGGATTCAGTTATTTTTATTTTATTTTATTTGAGAAACAAACAATTGTACAGTGAAAATCACATCTAGATAGTAAAAGCTAAGGGGGTTACTGAACAATGCACCACGTTTCAACAAATAGAGAATTAAATGAATAAAGGCATAGTGAAGATAATAACAAAATACTTACAGCTAATTAGCCATGTTAAGATAATTTAAGGTACAAAGTTAAATTGAGGGTGTGAAACATAAAAAAAAAAACAATATGCTACACTTCATTGCTAGGATCACTATCAGCGTCTAAGTCATAATTTGACATTAAACCAAAGGCATTTTTAAATTCATGACGGGATAAGGCAAGAGATGAAACGGATTCAAATAAAACCAGGTTTTAATGCAAATCATTAAAACCTGGTTTTACTTTATGTAACTGTTACCGTAGATGGTAAAGTTTTCTATTTCAAGAAGGTAAAATTAAAAGAAAAATACATTTTTTACCATCGATTTGCGAGATCGTCTCTGATTACTGTCTTAAGTCTTTGCTTACACTCATGCAGTCAAAACATGACATAAATCAACGTTTGCACGGCCTTATAAATATCGAGACAGGACTTTTCCGAAAATATTAGTTTAAGGTAAGTAAATATCTTCCCGTTTTTCATTATAGGAATCACCTCTCTATTACCTTTAAAACTAATTAGCTTTCCTGCACAAACACTACTTCGATTTAAAATAATAGTGCCCAAGATAGTAAAAAGATAGATAGAAAAGATAGGATAGATGATCCTCTGCAATATGAGCCGCAGCTCTCCGTTCAGCGCTCGCCCAAAGAAAATAAGATTTTCTTTTACACTTTTTCCAATCAACTTGCAAATTAAATTTATAAAAAGTCTCATTACTTTTAAGAAAGAAATTATATTAAGTGCGGTGTTGTGGTGACCAGGGGGCTATTTACCAACTTTTGTACCAGGTTTTATGTTCAATAGAACCAATATAGACAAGACATACCTGCTGTATCTTACTTATGTAATGCACTCGAAATCGCGTACTTAATGGTAATTTCAGTCGAATAACGTCCACCTCTAGACTTCTTGGGTCCACCAAGCACCATCATTTCAACTGGTTCTGTGCTTCTTGCATCCAGCGGATGCAAAAAGCCATCGGTCCACCTTGGGAGGTATTCCAATGCTACGTCTTCTAGTACGCGTTCTTCACTCTAGAACCTTTCGGCCCATGGGCCATCTGTTATGGTAGCAATATGTCCTGCTCACTACCCTTTGGGTAACTTTCAGCCTTCTATTCAGGCCCATTGTGAGTGACCACGTTTCAGTGCCATATGTCATCACAAGTAACACGTACTAGACAAAGACTTTCGTTTTGAAACACTGTGGTATGTGGCACGAGAAGATATTGCAAAGCTTCCCGAACGCTACCCAGCCGAGTGGGGTTCGTACCTCTATCTCGAAGTTGGATCTACCTAACTTAACAGTTCGTCCTAGGTAAACATAATTGTCCACTACTTCGACTGTAGTCTCCAATCTTCATGATCACATGGGCGTTAGACAAGACCTTCGTTTTGTTCATTGTGATACAACTACAAAATTCATTGCATAATAAATATGTTTGTAATATATGTACATATTAAATTATTACTGAATGAAGATACTATTTATTTCCATTCAGTAAAACTAGAAGCCACCCTCAACATAGATGAGAAAAGAGTAGGCAGATTATTTTTTTCTAAACATTTAAAATCCATTTTTTCATCCTGACATACGAAAGTAAGCCACCAACCACTATCAGCTTTCCACGCCTAATCCATTAGTCAGAGAGATAGCCTGAATGTTTGTATCAAAAAGTGATGAATATGGTACAAAACATGCGTTGTACAAAGTCTTATCGTAATAGCGAGTATTATATCATTTAAAAAAGAGTTCTTATATCACAGTGAAATTATATTACTCCGGCTTTCTACCGTTTTTCCCAGAACCAAGATAATATTTTCTATGAAATACACGGGGGATATATTTCTGAATCCATTTTTATTATGAATTGAAGGACCATAAAGGATTTGCATAAAGTTATTTATAGAATAGAATATCATTTATTTCCGAGTTTAACGTAAATTAGTTTCGAAAATGATTATATGTATACAATTCAGATGCATAATCGTAAACGAAGCAAAATGATCATGTAAAGATCATGGAATGATCATGTAGGTGGTGAAACTTACTGAACAGCTCGCGCGCAAAGTTCACCGTGGGTTTTTTGCTGGTGCCTTCTCAAGCATGACGGTTAAAAAACACGAGCTCCTATGAGACGAGTTACAAACTCAAATTTCCTATGAGTAACCTATGTCTGAGCTCTAGTATTCCAATGGCAGTCCGTAAGTACCCGATGTGACTAACTAAAGCGTTATTATTGGTTGCGTTGTAGAAAATGAATCTAACGGTTATGGGAACCATCGTATGGGAATTTGGACTTTGATTCGTTTTCGCCACCATTGTATTGAGCAAGCGTGGTCGGTTATTTCTTCTCTTAATGATAATCAGCTTTCACTGTGTAGTGCGAAGATTATAATATAATCAGTGGTTCATCATCATCATCATCAGCCTATAGCAGTCCACTGCTGGACATAGGCCTCCCCAATTGCACGCCATTTAGCTCAATTTTCGGCAACTCTCATCTAGCTGCTACCAGCCACCCTGCGAAGATCGTCGCTCCACCTAGCCTGAGGGCGTCCTACCTTACGTTTGCCGATTCGCGGTCTCAACTAAAGAACACGTCAACCCCAACGGTCATCGGTTCGACGGCTAATGTGGCCGGCCCATTGCCACTTCAGCTTGCTAATCCTATGAGCTATGTCGACAACTTTGGTTCTCTGCCGGATCACCTCATTCCGGATTCTGTCCCTCAGAGATACTCCAAGCATAGCTCGTTCCATAGCTCGCAGTTAGTGGTTACATGATGTATATGTCATCGTGTACTGTATAGAATCAAGTTCTTCTAACTTAACAGACAGCTGTGCTGCTGGGGAGTTTGTTCCGCCACTTCTTCTTCCTAGCTAAAGCACTAGGAAGTGTCGAAGGGCGGGCGTTTTGGGGGGACTGTCTTATGTAACTTTGACGTTCAAAAAGTGCTGACTCTCAGCCTAGTTTGAATAAATTACTTTTGATTTGATTTGATATATTCTCGACTATAAGGACTCAACTTCTAGTTTAACTAGATATAGATAACATAGAAACAACTGCCTTTTTGACTACCCCACGCAACCCAGTCCTAGGTAACATAGCTTGGTAATGCCTGGTAAGAATGTATGTCAGGTTTTCAGAGGTTTAGTAAGTCGTGTTCTTTTCATCTTATAGTAAGGTGGAAATTGTATGATAAAAGTCCATGAGCTAGTTTATAATACAATGCACGTAGTAAATAAAATACATAATAAAAGCAGACTGCAAGCACGGCGACGATCGATGTTCTAATTTTAACTTACTCACAACAAGCAAAAGGAGTGAACAAACAATTTACCTCCACAAGTTTACTTGGCAATTTAATATAATACCGTGCCTTTTTTTAGTTTGCATATATCATGTCCCACTGCTGGGCAAACACGTCTCATTTTCTTTTCTTTCAAACCTCTTGTGTTTGTGCAATCTCTGGTCATGTTGCTAAACTTATAGCAATTATTTTAAATAAACCAATTACAGGCACGTCTGAATTCTGAACAGGTCAGTTGTTCCAAAGCGTCGTAGAAGAACCGGTAAGAAACCACGGGCACTCTTTTTAATCAAAATATGGTTGGAACATATTAGTAACATCACTAGTGTTGAAACTATACCTACATGTGAAAATGGTGCATAAAGTTAAAAGCTCCCGTAATAAAGAGTAAAAAAAAAAGTATTCGAATAAAAATAATCTGTTGCAGCTAAGAGATGACCAATCCCTACTGACAGTGCCTGTTTATCAACGTGACATCCAACATTCAGCTCAACTATTTAATAGGGAGCTAAATGATCCAACACATGCGCAACCTCCAGCGAGGCATTACAGTGAGCATAGTATACTCTCAGCCGCCACGGCACATTCGAGTCAATGAAGGACGTACCCAGTAAACGGTAGCTTTATAGTATTACATAGTACATGTACTCATACGTGCAAACATAATCAAATCGTCGCCCCACCTTCGCCGCGATTTACCTCGACAGTGATCAGGCGTTCAGTAAGTGACGTTCTTTGCCCATCACTACGAGTGCATTCGTGCGATGTGATCAGCCCACTTCTATTTCAGCATAATTTTAAGAAACTATTTTCTTAAGGAGTAACCAGAGGTGTAAATACTATATAATTTATTATAATCTATACTTCTTTGCTATTATAATAAATTATAAATGCAAAAGTAACTCTGTCTGTCTGTTACGCTTTCACGACTAAAACACTAAAACCGATTACATGAAATTCGGTACGAGGTAAGTTTGAACACCAAGAAAGTCACATGTTATTCCGTGACTTCTGCGTCCGCGATAATTGACAATTATGCGGACGAAGTCGCGGGAAAAGCTAGTAGTACAAAATACATTTAGCTAGTTATGTTTTACTCCAATGTAATAAGGGGTGAGCCCATTGCTAGTAACCCAGCATAAAAACAGACTCCGCGCTGTTACAGAGAAGTTCCTACTGGAATGGTATTTATATTATGTTATTTTTAAATAATACTTTATGCTGCACTAAGCTAGCCTTAATGTTTGAACTGAAAGGCATTTCCTTCCATTTGTTTCTCGTGATTTCTAAGAATTTAATTTTAATTCTGCAATTTGAAAGACGCGCTTTTTTGTTGAGAATTTTGCAGGAATAAGTCTAAGAATCCGGATTTAAATTATGCTTAAGACTGATTCGAGGATCTTGTTTTCTTTACATTTAGCTAGCTTTTGCCAGAGGTTTTGCCCGCTTATTTTACATTTAACTCTCCTCCCGAATCACTCTGTCTATTGATGTAAACAGCTTTAAAATTCGTTGCGGAGTTTAAAAGATCTAACGAATAAACGACTTTGTTTAATTCTATGTAAAGAAGATATCATATACTAGCATACATATTTTATATACTAGCATAATTTAAAAAGCTGCTGAATTTAATATTAATAACAATAACCTTTATTTTATCTTTCTAATCTTATGTGGCTGGGCAGGTCTGTTTTAACACCTTCGAATATTTCCTATCATCATAAAATTTACACGCTAAAACACAGTTCCATTTTTAAATCTATTCGAAAGACTGTTTCCATACACCAAGAATTTTATCATGAAGGCTATTTCGATAAACAAGATATGTCTTTAGTTAAAAGATAATTTTCGGATTTTTTTACTACCTCTGTCTTAACAGTTGCGCAAAATATTTTATTTACCCACGTCGTATGGTCCTTGATGTTCCATCATGCAAATAATATAATTCTTCAAGCGTCAGCAGGATCCTGTACAAATATGGGAGCTTTTCACCCTCGGATGTCAAATATTGGTCAGGAGAATTAAAGTCCGAAATACAGGGACTACATGTTTTGTAACAGCAAGCAATAAAGTCATGTATGCGATGAAGAGTTTTGTTTATTAAATTAAATTTTGTTTGGTAGAATGAAAATCTCAAACAAAAGATTTTTCCTATTTAATTGTACGAACAATGAGATTAATCACACTTCTACATAGTCAGATACTTTGAGTATACGTAGCTATTAAATGTTGTTATTATTCTTTGTAAATTTATGAAATGAAATTAAGTGCAAAATATTATTTTTATTGTAAAAAGTCTATAAAATCGTTTTTGTTTTTTTAAATAAATACATTATTCTAACTGTTTACAGATAAAATCAAGAATAGAAATAAGTAAGATAATCTCCACTCACCTGTATTTTTTAAATCCATTTACAAATAAATCACTTACGTATACACTTTAATATTTACAAAGTTTTAAGTAACTACTACATACAACAATCATTAAGTTAAACTAACAAGAAACAAACTAAAATGTTAATTAGACACTCACTTAAATTAAAGTTTTATTCCGTACTTAATCATAATTTATATACAAGGTGTATTACACTTTTTCACGTATCGTTGACAGTTCGTCACGCGCGCGCGAAATGCCTAAAGAGGCAGCAAAAACCAGTAGCAACCGGTTCAAACTGGACGGCGTGCGGCCAATTACTGAGGATCGCACGCAAACCCGCGCTAAACGCGGCACTGCGCATGCTCCGCGCCGATTGACACCCGCCAAGCTTATACACTAATACTACAGGAGAGAATATTCATAAGTTAGTTTTTAGTTTTGTTTAGAATGTTCCTCGCGGGATCCGAATGGGCCGTCGTGTTTGCGAAATCAAAACAAACGATAAACTGAAAGGGAATGAGGCCGATTGGGGCCTATTTGTATGCCTTCATATAATTTTAACGAAATCTTGTTTATGTTGATAAAGATTTAGTATTCTGAAGGTATCACTATTCTAGAGATATTTTTTAAGATAAAACCTTTACAACTTTAACAGAGAATTGTTAGCTGGTTTGAAGAAATGGGATTGTTTGCACATAAAACTTCTAACGTAAAATGTGTGTCTATTTAATAACATCAGGGAATAAACTTATTGAGGTTTATTATATACCATTGAAATGTACACATCTTTTCCAGTATAAATTTATATGTATTTAAATCCTTACACACAGAAACCTGAGAGTAGTAATATTTAATAAACTTTTAGGTTCTCAACATAATATCAATATAAACTTCTTCAAGACATTTTTTTGTTTGTTTCGAAGCTCGAAGATAACGGACCTAGAAAACTAGGCGAATGCTCCAAACATTCTTCTATTCAATTTTGTTAAAACAAATCAAACAGTACTTGTTGATAGCTGTCAAATGATACTTTTTATCGTCACTACACTGATACAAAAGCATTTTGAGGCATATTACAGACATATTGTACTTTCAATGTTATAATTAGTATTTAATATTACCGTGTTCCGTGTGGAGCCAGACTAAAAGAATAGCATCATCCTTTTTCTTCCCATGTGTGTCGTAAAAGCCGACTAAGGGAATTACTAGTCAATGGGCAGCAGCATTCTCTATGAAATTTACAACCTTTCTGCGATCCGTGTGGCGATTATGGCTTCTCCCCCAAAACTGGGGTAGGCGTATGTCCAGCAGTGGACGTCTTTCAACTGAAATTATGATTTAAAATCACTACACATCTTATTATTTAATATTGGGATAACAAGACAAAAGAGTTTTAAAAACCGCAAGTAAACCTTTTTTTTAAAAAGCGCCACACTCAACAAAGAACACCACCAAAACTGCCGAATTCATTGACTTCAGTAAATCGGTATTAATACACCCTATGGGACATCTTCGAATCGCTAAAAGCTTAACATCCATCCCCTTTTATCAGAACGATTGTAGAAAACCACTCAACCCTTTTAAACCCCAATCTGAAGTGCGTCCGGTCGTTAGTAGACATTAATGGAATTCAACCGGTTACTCTGCCGTGAAAATAACAAGGAGACTGGATTTCATAAGCCCAATCTGTTGTTCTCACAGCGATAACAGTGTTAGGCGACATCATGCAAATTGTACGGAACTTTCGTTTTACAATCAAATTAGCGGGATTTGTAAGTTGGATCCGAAGTGTTTTGATGCAAGTGGATTAATTATGAACTAACCTTTATTGATTATAGGTAAGTTAAACTATTTTCAGAATCAAAACCTTAAAGCATAATTACTTGAATAGGATTTGTAATCAGCCTGTATTTTACTATAGCGGACTGGGCTGGGTGGGCGAGCAATGGGTAGCTCGCCACCCGGTAAGGACCAGGCTCGGGTCGACGGCGCGTAGTGTTCCACGCGCGCCTCAAAGAGATGTCAGCAGCACTGAAGGGGTCTGCTAGGACCGATGCCTGCCAGGGTCGTGAGATTGTTCGAAAGAGATACCGTGACTCTGGCACATGGGCAACTGAAGGAACACGGGTGGGTTTTAGTCAGTAAAAGTCTGACACGCCCTCCCGCTCCACCCAGAGCAGGAGAAGTCATTTGATGATTTCCCATCCAGAAAAAAAAAAAGAAAAAAGCCTGTATTTTACATGGTGTACAGAGTTGAAAATAAAATGGGGAAATTTATCATACCAATTGTAAGCGTCTTTTCATCATTTTGTATTATTTTTGTCTTTTATTATTGCACTGAATAACGTTTTCAATAGTTGTTCTTCTCGGGAGAGGGCACTGGCTCTTGTAACACAGGTTAACTACATAGCACAAGTGTCAGAGAGTTCACACAATTGTAACCACTCTCCCTTATATATCAAAGATTTATTGTTAAAAGATACAAGTATCTTGTGTTGCCTACATTACTTTTGTACAAGAGTCACAGAATTATTTGTGTAATTAAAAAAAAGCAAGTTTCCACAAAAAAAAAAAAAAACGCTACGAAGTGAAAATAACCCTATATTCGGGAATCTGTGACAAAAACACGAAAACACAAAACTAAAGAAACACTATTTCACTTTGTAGTGTTGTTTTGGAACTCAGTTTTTTTAAAATTTCATACTGATTTCTGTTAATTTTTAAATTATTGTACCTACACAAAATCTTGCTTCATTGATAAGTAAATACCAGTACAAAAAAAAAAAAACGTAATATTGAAGCTAACTCAACAAACACTACATGGGTCATCCAGACAGTCATCGAAAAATTATATGGGTTCATTGTATAAATATAAAATAGCCTTTCAAATCGAATTATAAATGACGGAGTTCTGAGGTAACCATTTTTAGGATTCCGCACCTCAAAAAGAAAAAGCGGAACCCTTATAGGATCACTTTGTTGTCCGTCCGTCCGTCCGTCAGTCCGTCCGTCCGTCCGTCTGTCAAGACCCTTTTTCTCAGGAACGCGTAAAGGTATCAAGTTGAAATTTATATCAAATACTTAAGTTTACTGTCCCTTGGAGCTGTGAAAAAATCAAACTTCTAAGCTAACGCAATCAAAAGATATAGCCGTTTATGCCACAAATTTCCGCAAATTTTCGAAACTCGCAAGGGAATCAAAACCTAAAGGGTACTTCCAGTCGATCTAGAATTTTGAAATTTGGTACGAAGCAACGGTGTATAGCACAGATAAAGGAAAAATTGCGAAAATCGTAAATGTTTCGTAACATCATTTAATAAAAATATTTTATTTACGGAACCCTCGGTGCGCGAGTCCGACTCGCACTTGGCCGGTTTTTTTTTTTTTAACAGAAGCGCTAGAAGTAACCTCCTCACTGTTTTGAAGTAGGTTAAAAACAGTTTCGCGGCATTTTCTTTTGCCAATTTTAGCTACGCTACAAATGGTCCTTGAATTTCTGTTCACGTTATTCCTATTTTTCATAACATTTCCCCGGTGCTAGCTCTAGATAATACATCACAGTATATCAAATAAAACCGTTTAAAATAGCTATAAACTAAATGTTTAAATGTTGCAACAGCCTAAACGTGAGAAATTGCAGGCCGTCGGCAGCGAGCACCATAGTCATCAATTTTACTTACTTCATTCTTACTACTTTTACGGATAAGGTATATTTTTATTTATTTATATTACGGTGTCGTAAGCGTTTAATGGTCTTTCAGCTTAATGTAGGTATCTAAATAGGCCAGTTTCTATGATAACGTAAAATATAAAAAGGCTAAAAACATTGACTGCGTTGATAAGTCATTTCAATTGACTGTCGTTCTTTTTGTATATTTTCTAGGAAGTGATTTTCATTTCTAGTAGGTATACGAGTAGTCACAGACTAGCACTTTGTCATTTTGTTATGTTAAAATAGTTAAAAAATAACATGGTCGTCATAATTCAAAATGGCGCTAACGGGCTGTCAACCGTCATGAAAAAAAGCGTTGCTCCATGTCTAACGAACGTCAGAAGTTAAATTTTAATGAGCGTAAAATATGGATAACGAGTTGTATGTTGTGGTTAGATAGGATATATGAAATAAATATTATGGGACCACGATAACATATTACACACTAGCTTCTGCCCGCGACTTCGTCCGCGTGTCAATCGACCCTGAGAATAAAAAGTTTCACAGAAAACTCAACCCTCATTTAACCCTCTTCGGGATTAAATTTCAAAAAAACCCTGTCATTAAGAAATTTACTCTTCACAAAGAACACATCCTCCAAATTTCACGTCTCTACGACCAGCGGTTTAGGCTGTGTGTTGATGTATCAGTCAGTCAGTCAGTCACTAAGGACTTAGAATGTTATATATATAGATAGATAGAAGATAGAACCAAGACAAGAGTAACTAGCCCCTAGGCATAGCAGTCTACGAAAATTGTCAAGTTTTATTTACCGATGTGAATAAGCTTTGTCCTTTTCAAGTACTAAGCTAACTTTCAGATCTTTCTAAAATCAAAGTTGGTTCAATAGTTTACCACATGTTATGAGCAACGCCCGCGGGGCGGATACGGCCCGATCTGGCTTTTGATCCGGATTGCGAAATATTTTCAAATATCGAGTGAAAAATTGATATTATTTCTCTGTTCACGCCAACAGAAAAAAAAAACTTTTTTACAAAAAAAAAAAAACAGACTTCCTTAAAAACACTACAAAGTGAAAAATAACTTTAATTTCGGAAGTCGGTGTCTTAGGATCTGTATTTATGGTTATTTTGCCACCGACTTCCGAAATTAAAGTTATTTTTCACTTTGTAGTGTTTTTAAGGAAGTCGGTTGTTTTGTTTTTGTAAAAAAGTTTTTATTTTTAAATTTTTAGTTGTGGTATTTACCCTGCACTAATTCCAAACAAATAATGCATATTTTTGCGATAGCAGAAATTGCGGTTGATTTGCTGTCATTTTTTAAAGAGTTCCGGTGTCTGTCTCCCGAACTCATAATCAAATCTATATGAAAATTATATGGGACCATTTCGGAATAAACCCCTTTCGAACAAAAAAATAATTTTGCAAATCGGTCTATATATGACGGAGTTATGGCCGAACATACATTTAAAAAAAAAAAACATATAAACACCCGAATTGAGAACCTCCTCCTTTTTGAAGTCGGTTAAAAAACTAGTATTCTCTCAGGTAGCTTCAAACTTAACTAAACAAAACGGATATTTGCATCATAGATGTTGTCCACAGCTCTATATGCGCAGATTTTTCTTATGAAACTGTGGTGTTTACAACAAACAATGAATAAAATAATGTTGTAAGTTATATAATACACTAGCTTGTGCCCGCGACTTCGTCCGCGTCAAATTTTTGCTCCCCTGAGCCTTCCCGTCGCATCGAATTGCTTGCCAGTTTTCGTCATTTTTCGTTGCTGCTCTGCTCCTTTTGACCGTCGCGTGATGTTATATAGCCATCCTCAAAAAATAGGCTACCCAACACAAAAAGATGCCCAACCCTGGTGTATTTGCTAAAACTATCCTAAATATAATGAATGAACAATGCCTCTGTAGTCTTGGATAATATACAAAATAATTAATTCACAGCCCACAACTTACTTAATTCAATTTCAGTCTCTTCTAACATCTGTTAATTTTTGTGACATAAATAAAACACTGAGAAAAATAACATCCATTCATATTATCTCTGAAAATGTCAACTGCTGAACTTGGCCCCTGAAGACTTTGCTGAAAGGAAAATTAATATTTTTTGCAAAGAAAGAAAGATATTTAATGTTTATTCCGCCCTGTTGTATTGGAAATACATTATTACTGAAGGAATACTATACAGCTAAGTAGATAGTCATCATTATCAGCCTATATTGTTCCCACTGCTGGGACACAGGCATCCGCTCGGTGAGACGGAGTGGGCTATTATCTACCATGCAGGCTCAGTGCGGGTCCCTGCCAGGGTTGCGAGATTTTTTCGAAAGAGTTCCGTGGCCCTAGCATATATAGGCAACTGAAGGAACACGGGTGGGTTTTAGTCAGTAAAAGTCTGACCTGCCCTTCCGCTCCACCCAGAACGGGAGAGGTCATTTGATGATTTTCCACCCACAAAAAAGGGCCCAGTGCGGGTTAGTAGATGGCACATGTCTTCGATTTTTAACCGACTTCAAAAAGGAGGAGGTTCTCAATTCGGATGTTTATGTTTTTTTTTTTTTATGTATGTTCGGCCATAACTCCGTCATATATAGATGGATTTGCAAAATACTTTTTTTGTTCGAAAGGGGTTTATTTCGAAATGGTCGCATATAAATTTCATATAGATCTGATGATGAGTTCCAGAGACAGACACCGGAACTCTTTAAAAAATGACAGCAAATCAACCGCGATTTCTGCTATCGCTTAAATATGCATTGTTTGTTTGGAATTAGTGCAAGGTGAATACCACAACTAAAAATTTTAAAATAAAACCTTTTTTACAAAAAAAAAAAACAACCGACTTCCTTAAAAACACTACAAAGTGAAAAATAACTTTAATTTCGGAAGTCGGTGTCTTAGGATCTGTATTTATGGTTTTTTTGCCACCGACTTCCAAAATTAAAGTTATTTTTCACTTTGTAGTGTTTTTAAGGAAGTCGGTTTTTTTTTTTTTGTAAAAAAGTTTTTATTTGTTTTCAAGCCATGCCGGTTTCCTCACGATGTTTTCCTACACCGTTGTGAGAGCAGTAGTGATGAAATTATTTACACAAAGTAAAGCGCCTGCTTAGATTCAAAGCTACGACTTATAACTCGTAAGTCGGGGCTTATACCACTGGGCTGGCTGGTACGTAGATAGTCAATTAGTCGGCTTCCTTCTCAAAGTTGTGTCTACCGAGCTGGATGACTTGCCCTTAGTAGACATACTCCTTCACAACTTTGAGAAGAGAACCCTCGATGTGAATTGGACTCGGCAAGACGAAGGAGTTGAACATGACTTTCGTCTTGTCCAAATTCATGCCGAGGCCAACCCAGCGGTAGCTCCATTCAGGCTGGATGCTGCACATCTGGTCGAACTGTTCCAGTGTCTCTGCCATTACGAAGATGTCATCGGCAAAGCGAAGATGTGAGATAGTACTCTGTTTAATATATTTTCTGAAGTGACATACGGTTAGTAATAGCGTATTAGCCAAAGAACATGCTAATCGACGTTATACCCTGTACCTAATTGATTGCTTCACAAACAGACAGCTGTTTTCTCCAACCTAGCAACATATGTACGTTAAATATACTCATAAAACAATAGCTTGATTGATCGATTATATATTCCAAGGGTTTTTCCCTGTGTCGTTTCCATTTACATAATACATATTTAATTCGATGAAAAGGTATACATACATTACCCAAAGGTTCGAGACAGGAAAAACCGAAATAAATTTTTAAATATTTTGTCCTGATTTTTTATGATTTATTAAAGTGGAAAATTGAAATTGGACTGAAATTCACTTGTATGTAACTGTACTAATTAAAAGGTAAATAAAACAAACTTTGAATTTGTTCCGGGGTATCTTTTAATGCACTTATTTCAGTGGTATTTACATTTTTTATGTATATACTAGCTTCTGCCCGCGGCTTCGCCCGCGTGGATGTTGAAAATTTCTCCATTTCAATCCCCCATTTCATCCTCTTAGGAATGGAATTTCAAAAAATCCTTTGTTGGTAGATACCTACTCCTCACAAGGAACACACCCTCTAAATTTCATGTCTCTAGGACCAGCGGTTTAGACTGTGCGTTGATATATCAGTCAGTCAGTCACTCAGGACTTTGAATTTTATATACATAGATTTAGCATGTTGAAGTTCAACAGGAATGCTGAACAACTAAATCGCAGAACAGTCAATCAACGGATTTTTTTTTTGTTTTGGATGTTTTAAAATTGAAAGAGAATCAATTATAAAACAGTATTATCTAATAACTAAATCATTTGTACCTAACAAAAGATCTTATGGAAATTAAAACAAATTCTTTTATTTAAACTAGACAAAGGATCAGCACTTTTTGGACGTCATATTTTCTTAGATCAAAGCAAAAAGTCTCTCTATGTAGGTCGCAATAATCATTCTGAAACTAAAGGTAGGTCCCTTTAAGCATCGAGAAAATTTTCGTTTTCACGGAAATGACATATGTGTCATTTCCGTGGAGACGAACATTTTCTTTTAAATTTTATTTTGTAGAACCATAGTTCTACAAAATAAAATTAACGCTAAATTAGCGAACTATGGTTCCACAACCAAAACAGATAAAATTAAGCGCTCTGATCGAGTTTGGACATAACCCTCTAGTGCTTCTTAAGTGTGCTGAACGAATTTATTGTACTGTAGAATTTCATTCATTGTTAGATTATCTTTAATACTAAAGACTTGGATCGAATAAAGTAGGCAAATAAACTCACATTGCGGGAATATCACAACAGGAACACTAATACTCACTTTAAAAATCACTTACTCATTTATTTCTTAATGATTAATATTTATTCATTATCCACAGCACAATAAATTCGTTAAGCACACTTAAGAAGCACTAGAGGGTTATGTCCAAACTCGACAAGAGCTGAAATCAGAATCACACAAATGATTTCCATCTTCACTGGAATTTAGTTCTGTATGGTGCTGTTCGTAAAGAATAACACCATCCCCTTTCTTCCGATGAGTGTGGTAAAAGACGATTAAGGGACTTACCAGAGCACGGGCTACATTATTATGCATTTTACCACCATACTGCGATCGCCAAGCCGCCTGCCAAGCGTGGCGATTCTGGTGAGACTTTTGGGGGGGGGGGCTTATGTCCAGCAATGAACGTCTTTTAGCTGAAATAATGATGATAGAATTTAGCTATTTTTCTTAAATGTCACCTGCCTGCGTTCAAACTTTGTTATAATACTACAAACTAAATGTACCACTCATTAACAAGCTAAGTGTGAGAGGTACTCTATGTACTCGTGTGTAAGTATATAAGATTATAAGCATCGTAGTCTCATAGAGACCTAATTTTATGGAAGCAAGCGTTTCATGCGTGGCTTGATAAACAGAATAAGGATAAAATGTAAGGTTTTGTTGCTTTGTTTCTATTTACACAATACATAAGACACCTCTGTTTCTCTTCTTATATTTCTAATTTATTTTTTATTTTTTTTGCTAAGTTATTTTGTAAGTACGGCCAACAACAAAAGTCGGAGAACACTGCTACTTATACACCTCATATAAAGTGATTCCCAAAGTGACCCAAGTGGACCTCCAGGGGTCCATGGAAGGCTCGACTGGATCTACGCTAGATTTTTCGTCACATTTTTGACAAATTTTGGGAATATGGTTGAAATGTAGCAGCACCAAAACCAGTAAAATTTTGGAAGTGGTCACCTAGAAAAATAAATTTAGAACCTAAATTGAATAAAAAATGATTCAATATTATGCTTATTAGTTGTTCATGGAATAGCTCATTGTCAATATTCTTACTTCTTTTTTAATTGGAACTAAATATTTTGCTCAATAATTATGTATGAACGGTGCCAGGGACAACTTATTACCATGTATTCAGCACATATTTTAGATCTCCTTGTCGAAATTTCAGTTTAAAGAATTTTTTCTCACAAAGGACATATACCGGATGACATGTTTTACCGTCTCGACCTTCATATGGCGTGTTGTGTAACTAGAATAGAAGGCAGGAAGGCCTTCAAATTCATCGCAGGTGACTAAAGGAGCGCAAGATGCGAGTGGACGCGGATGCGTGTGCGGCTCGTGCGCCTGCGAAAGATCAATGAAGTCGTCTATCGGCCGGCTTCAAAGACTAAGACCGCGCTACGAAATCATTGATACATGCCGCGCATTGAGTAGGGTGCGTATGATTTGAGTTTCGATAGATTTTAATTGTTTTTTTTTGTATTTTTTTTCAAATTTCTGTTTTTGTTGTTCTAGTATGAAAATGTTACTTTAAATGTGTAGTATTTATTACTAGATCAATTTCATTACATGTTATTCAAAAATAAAAATAATAAAAATTTCTATGCTAAAGGCTTCTACTCCGTTCACCTATTACACCCATTTTTTTTCAAGACGTTATAAAATGTCACCCGGTATACAAATTTAACATGAGTTATTAGAAAAATCTGCTGTTTCATAGAAAAATGCAATCAATACCTAAGCGGACAAAATGTATGGAACATCAGTATATTTATGCCAACAACTGACGATAAGTTTCAGAATGTTACTTAACCCCACGCCATGCTTCCCTGAATGGTGGGCAGAGGTGTAGCTATAGTTCCCATTCCACCAGTTATGTCGTAATCCCATGTAAAAGGGGGCAAGAGCCTATTGCCATCAACCGGGCACTAATTAAAGCAGTGGTGGCCCAGTGGTAACAGCCGTGACTTACGAGTAGTAGGTCGTAAGTTCGAACCCAAGCAGGTGCTTTACTTTGTGTAAATTACTTCGTCACCACTGCTCTCAAAACGATGAAGGAAAACATCGTGAGGAAACAGACATATCTTAGAACCCAAAATATATATAACAAAATACCTCATGCCTACAAAGAAGAATCGTTTAGTATATTTAAAAAAAGGCTAACATCCTTACTAATAGACAAATGCTACTATTCTATACAAGAATTTTTGAATGATAAAAGTTTGTAATGTTATATTAATTTATTATATTTTATTATGTATTCCTTGTTAATGTAGGCAAAATAAATAATTTATTTAATCAATCCTAATGTGTAAAATACAGAATGAATATTGTTGTTTTTGATGTTTAGTTTATATAAAGGCTTTAGTGTCACATAACTAAGGACCTTTCTTGGTACTTTTTATGTTTCTTTTTTTTTTTGAAACAGAGAAACTCGTGGAAGTGTAAAATACTCATCACTTCCCTCACACACAGAACCACAACACTCCTCGCACTCCTCACTGTCACTCACCTACACACCCATTCACCATACACTCACCACATAAACTCAACGTCAAAATACATCCCAAATCACACCTTTTATTTTGTATATTTTAGACTATTTTTTTGTTTCTATATTAATTATATAAATCTAAATTATTAAGAATTTTTCGCATGGAACATCACTCCATTCTGTATCTGGAGAAGGGCGTTGTTAGCTGCGCTACAGTTTATACTTTTGCAGCTACCATCGTTTTACTTGTCAAACTTGTCCTGTGTTATTGTTCCGAAATAAAAAATAAAAAAAAATTGTTTAAACTTTTGTTTTGGTTATTTCTACGATTGAGTAGATTTAAATATATTTTTACTTTTGCATGCCGTAAGGTAGAGTGTGTTGGAACTGTTTACATTTGAACATCTTATTTTGTACCCAAATTCATGGCAAATAAATTATTTCTTTCTTTCTTTCAAAATTCGAAGATATGTGACATCTATCAACCCGCACTGGGCCCTCGTGGTGGATTATGGCCCACTCCCTCTCACAGAGAGGAGGCCTGTGTCCCAGCAGTGGGAACATTATAGTCTGCTGATGATAATGATGGGCATAAATCCAGACTCCGGGTTGGTACTGAGAAATTTCAGATAGAGAAGCCCAAGAATACTTTGCGCGACCTGGGACTCGAAACGAATACTACATACTCAGCGGCAGCGCTTGCGACCACTAGACCAAAATCAGAATCAGTATCATGAACCATGAATCATGTATTATAATATCCCTGCCACACTATATTATTATATTATTTTAAAACAGAATACTGTTAGTCTGTAAAACAACTTAGTAAAACAGGTTCAACAAAAAATGAAAGCGTATCAGGCGGTTACGTTATATGGCGGAGTAAGCAGGAAATAGGATAAGGAAGGAATTATCTTTTAGTATAATACGGACGAGGTAAGAGGAAATAAAATATAAAATGAGAAAAATAAACTCCACGCAAAACCAACGCTTTTCCTTGTACTTTATTAAAATGTAAAACAGACAAACATTTATGGATTTCAAAAACATGGTTCGTTCTCTTTATAAGAAATGGTATTACTATTTTTAAGCCATTACATAGGCTGGCATCTATAATAGTCCATGAACATTTCAGCGAATATTTATTTATCTATACTAAAATATAAGAAAGCTGAAAAGTTTGTTTGTTTGTATGATCGTGTTAATCCCTAGAACTACCCGTCGGATTTGACCACAGTCATTTTATATTTGATAGCTCAATTCTTGAGGAAGATTATAAATTATTGAATATTACGCTACAACATTTAGGAGCCGGGCAAAACAGAAAAGTCAGTAAGAACGCAAAGGGAAAATGGAGTAACAGCGCGGGCGGGTGAAACTATGCAACGGGGCGGGACGGGGTAATGAAAAATTTCACGCGAACAAATACCTACCTAATCATTTAACAATTTTAACAATTGTGTGGACAACAATGACAGTAAGAGTTGCGTAGCAGCGTAGCATTAGCCACGATTTTCGTAGACGCGTAGCATTTGCTACGAATTTATATTAACTTCTTTGTCTTTCTTCTTGTTACAATCATTCACGAAATCGCTGTCTGCATTAAGTTTCGAGTACTATTGCAATATTATAAGGAATAATAATTGACCTGTATTTTTATTATTTGAACTCATTTATGTAAAAAAAAAACCTATAACAGTAAGTCACGTTAATTTCAATGAACCATGTACCTATTTGTAGAGATTTTTAATATTATGTTTGTAAAATTATTAGAAGGAAGGAAAAGAACGGAAGCAATTTTTTTAATATCACAAAATAAAATTTATTTTGCCATGATTACATAAGTAATCACAACATAGTATAAAACAAATTCGCTTCCCTCTGTCTGTCCCTATGTATGCTTAGCTCTTTAAAACTACGCAACGGATTTTGATGCGGTTTTTTTTATAGATAGAATAACTCAAGAGGAAGGTTTATGCGTATAAAACGCAGGCGAAGCCACTGGCAAAAGCTAGTTATATAATATTTGTAAAAAAAATATGTTTCGCTTATTTAGATTTAGTCATTTTTATTTAAGGTACTTACAGTCTTCTGCATGTCAGTAGCATAATTTAAATAATGGAAATAAGCAATTTTCGTAATTATATATATATGTAATAAACATTCAAGCCAAAACTGTGATCGTTGATTTGTAGTTGACTGACTTGACTGTACATAATTTAATCCACTCAGAATAACGCTATCTAATTTTAGACATAAGTATCTCCCTGTCTGCGCTACCGCAGTCTGTTTTCCGCCTTCCGCAGCCAGTCTGGCCCAGCCACTCTTTCTAAGGTTGTCAGTCAATCTAGCTAGTGTTCTTTACTCCGCCTCCCACACTCCAGGACCCCTCTGCTCCGCTGATAATAAGACCTTCCCCAAAAATAGCCTTTCCACTGCCATTTCAGCTTGCTTACCCTGCAAGATACGCCGTAACTGACTGTACATCATTACGTTTGTTATAATTATGACAAAAACGAGTTTAAGACCTTGTCGCTATGTAAGAACACTTGCATGAGTTGATCCATAAGGTTAATCTACGCTTTCCGAGGTTGATCTATGGATCGGGACTATCTTCACTAATTAAGACCCCTTTGTGCCTCGGACAGTAAGTCGTTGGTCCCGACTATCTTTTGTGGATCTTTAACAATCAAAGCCCGAAAATCTGATAATCAGACTTACCAAGGTTTATCATGTTAATAATAAAATAATAATAATACATTTTTATTCAAAAGTAAAAGTTGTTTAATAACAGTATAAATCTTAGAATATAGTAAAGGTAGTATGAAGTATTAAGCCTGCACTAGGATGAACCTGTATCACAGGCGGCATTAGTTCTTACAATTTATAAAAGTGCAATTAATTTCTTAACTTTGTTAATTTATTACGTTATAATTAGCTTAAACACTAATAACTAAGGTTTTAAACATCTAGATAGTTTATATATTTTTTAGGTATGGAAAATATGTAGTTGTTAGCACTTAGGTCACAAATATGATTAAATTATCGGTACTATTAACGAGGTTCAAAACAAAATTGCTAGATTCGATTTATGAAGCGGACGGCTAATACTGCTTAGAAAGCGGCAAATCGATTTAAGTAGGACAGTGCAGTGGTCAGGTGTTTCGTTGATGTTACACAGTAACTGGATTCTGGAAGTCAGAAAGGCAGACGCTCCGTGTGAAATACTGATATTCATTTGTTTTCGGTTGCACTAACAGCTGACCCCCAAAATAGTTGAGAAAAGTGAGGAGGTATGTAGGTGTGGATGTCTGTTACTCTTTCTCGCAAAACGAACAAACTAATGTGGATGAAATTTGGCACACAGATAGTCTATAGCTTGCATTAACACATAGGGTACATTTTGAGCCGGAAATAGTTTCCTGCGGGATAATTTCTGACATCCATACGGTTGAAGCCGCTGGAAAAAGCTAGTACACTAATAATTTAAAAATAAATTCCAGACTATAAGAAAACATATTCTTAAGTATACTAAAATAAATCACTAACAAATCAATAATCAAATTAATACATTCAACGTGGCAATGTTGCCAGTCTTCTAGGCACGTTCCCGGATGATAGTGATGCGGACGAGTACTTCGACGCCTAAGTGTACTTTGTTTTTGTATTTCTTAAACAACCACCTAAAATAGACATCTCAACACAAGGGCTGTTTTGCAAACTAAAAATAATCAAACACGTGAACAAGGGAGTTATCTTTCCGTTTAACAAAGTGTTGAGTTTGGTACGATACGTTATTTTAGGCCGGTATTACCCCTACCTACTAAAGTACCGACCGAGGCGCGATACGGAAAATTGGATTTAGAGACCCTCTGTGCACTGCAATTGGATTACCATCGCCTGCTGCGGAACCCACAGCTTTGATGTAATATTATCATTTAATATCATATAAATTTTCGAGTTAACCCTTCGGGATGTGATGTGTGATGAGATGTGATGTTTTGTGTTTTAATTGAGACATCCGTAAACACAAGGTGAAATTAAATTATTAGTAAGCGAAACTCCACAGCCCTGCCAGGGTCGCGAGATTGTTCAAACGAGATACCGTGGCCCTGGCATATGGGCAACTGAAGGAACACGGATGGATTTTAGTCAGTAAAAGTCTGACATCGCTCTGCCCAGAGCGGGAGAAGTCATGATTTCCCATACAAAAAAAAAAAAAAACTCTACAGACGTGATGAGTATCGGCAGCTCAACATAATAGAACAAAAAAATAAATAGTTTTTTTTTGAGCCCCGATCAGCCTTTGTAGGCACTTGAATTATCTTATGCAAGTTTTTAATGTAAAATACTAGCTGCGGCCCGTGGTTTTGTCCGCATAAGTCTCGATCCCGTAAGAATATCGAGACAAAAACATCAAAATACGTGCATTGTCTACCTAAGTGCCAAGTTTCATTCAAATCCGTTAAACCGTTTTATCATTATAAAGTAACAAACAAACATACGAAAATCAAATTACTTTAAACATTCAATATAAAAAGTAAGAAACATGTATCGTTGTTTACATTTTTCTTATAGCTCAGTAGAATTGAAAATATGTTACATTACAAAATTATATAAAACTAATTAGCCATGGCCGGCGATAGCTCTCTGCGAAAGTAAACTTTGCGAAAGATCGCTTTCAATTCAATGCAATTTAAATACTTTTTCACAAAGAAGCGATTTTTAAACTATGTCTGTGTTAGTTAACAGATTTATTTTTATTGAAAACTGCTTTCACTTGTTTGCAATTTGACGTTTTATGTAAGAGTTTGTACATATATTAATGAAAAACTTGTTGAATTAGTGGTGAGCATAGCTTTTTATTACCGGCGACAGCCTATCTTACATATTTTATGCTTTTGAATGACATACTGCTGCCTGAACTACCTAACTCAATAACTAGAAAATACCTATAATTCTTAGCGTAGACCAGTGATCGGACTTTTTATCTTTTGACTACAATCAATGGGTCTCAAAAGCCCGAAACTTTAGACTTGGTTTGCTAATGCGTCGCGTGGTCCTACGTCGTTGCTAAATTCGTAGCATAAAACTACGTCATAGCAACCATTCTTCAAAAGCATGTACGAATATTTTGACCCTCATAATGTTAGAATATTACTGCATGTGTCAGAAGAAGGAAGTCACCGTCGATAGCGACCGGAAAATGCTAGCAAGACAACTTGGAAGCTTCTCTAAGATATTTGTCGGGAGATTGGATCGTAGAGGCAAGGAATATTATTTTGAAAATGAAAATACATAGGTCCACTTCTGCCTAACCCTTTGAGCTAACATATTTATTGTTTATACGAGACTTCAACCAAGTAATTGCAATATACATATTTTTTTATCCGACGGTATGTTCCGCGCTTCTAGTGTTAAAGGACATGTTGGCTTCCACACGTTGTTTTCTTTTATCGTTTTGAGAGCGGTGGTGACGGAATAATTAACAAAAAGTAAAGCGCCTGTCAGAGTTCGAACCTATGACTTACATACAACTCGCTAGACGCAACTGTAACCACTCGGCCATCCCCGCTATCTCTCTATAAAATAATAATTAAACTCAATAAAAACTTTAAAATATATTATCTGTTGACTAAATCTTTACTAGCAATAAATCAATTAACGTTATCAGCAATAAAATAATATTTTAACTCTTGTTCAACAAACTAAGCATAAACATATCACAGCAAAAACAAAAACAGCAGAATTGTCAAAGAAGATAAAAAAGCTGAAATGGAAATGGGCTGGCTACCTAATCAGAGACAGGGAAGAGAAATGGGCTAAATTAGAAGCCAAATGATACCCAAGAGTGTGAAGGCGATCTTAAAGTGACAGCCGAGCCAATGTGGAAAAGAGAAACCTATGACTGGTAATTATGAAAAAATATCGATGGAGGCCTATGCTTAAGCATAAAAACCAAAGAAGGATTGTGTGGTTTTTATGAAACCACGGTAAAAGTGAAACTTTTTTTCACATTATATACATTTAACTAATCATTTTCGGAATATATGCAATAGCTTAATAAAAAGACTTAATTTAATATTCATACGAAATAAGTTAATTATTAAATTCAAGCACTCAAAATTGAAATAAATCCATAAACAACAACATACACCAGCGAGCGCCTTTCACTTTATCCCTACTCCGCGGCCGACCGTCACGCGACATGCAACACACAGACGAAAAAGTGTGAGATGATGTAATATTTATTTATTAATAATATTCAAGTACATCATACATTGTAACATGAACGGTGATCCCCAAACTAGACGTTAGTCTGTATCTTGGGGATCAGAGTTGTACATTTCGTTATATCCAAAAAGATCGTACACGGTATTATTAACAAATCAAATAAGAAATTACGTTAATGAATTACAGTAGAACACGAAAATATATATATTTTTTGTGTTTTTAGTAAAAACAATAAAAAAAGTATAAATTATTGGTAATAATAACTTTTCATACAAGATTTAAGTGTGTGTGCGTTTGTGAGAAGTGTGGTGAGGTGTGTGTGTGTCTTTGTATGTGTGTGGGTGTTTCTGAGTGAGAATAGGAGTGCTGTTAGTTTGTGTAGGCTTACTTCTTATGTAGTTATTTTATATAAACCTTTCTGTTTCGTCGTAGGAGAGTGTGACTAGCCAAGACATAATGATCTTTTTACATTGTAACTAATAAAAGTTTCACTTTAAAAAACTTCCGACCTACCGATGTATGAATAAATATATTTTTTATTTTTAACTATTTTATTATATTATTTGTAATTACATCTACGTAAGATTCTTCTTATGAAGGACTTACTTTATAGGCTATTATTTTTATTACTATCTGTTGCCAGCAATTCCGTCTGTATTCCAGGATTAAAAGTTGCGTATATCCTTCTCCAGGTTTTAGTCTACCTGTGCGCTAAATTTCTACTAAATCCTTTGTGTCGTTTTAGCGTGGACTTGTTACAAACATGGTCTCGCATCAATATTATTACTTAAGATATCATATCAATACAATTATTTAATGGGCATTTATAGATACGTATCTTCACATAGAATAACTACAACATTTATGACATTCAATGTTACTAATGGTCTAATTAATTTGTCTAATGGACTCTTACGTTACTTTCATCAAGTAAATACCGTGAGGAATATCTCTGAATTATTAATATAAAAATATACTATCATATTCTGTGTGACTTATAAATAAATCATCATTTGAGAGCGGTCTCAAAACTTTATTTTTATTCTCCCTTGAGGTCTTTGTTTTAAAGTTATATTCTTGTGAATTAGAAATAATGAGTAACTTTATAAATTAGGTATTTTTTTTTTTCTAAATCAATCAGACGAATGAACATATTCCAAATTTTATAGGTATAGTCCAGTTTTTGTCTCAGGTTGGTAACAGTTAGAACGTGTACCTCCAGTATCATCAGTATTGACAATTTCAGTATTCGTAGTACGTACAACTCGCTACCAATTCTATATTAATTACTATGTTTTTACCGCCTCCCAATTTAAGTTGCAAAAGTTTGACAAAAATTTATTACGAATGGCGCTCAAAAATGAGCAACGAACTTATTAACTGGTTACAGTAATCCGAAAAACAGCGATTTCGTAACAGTTGCAATGTGAAATTTAACAGTTCCTTCGAACACACAAGAACGGGTGTTCCTTTTTTTAACTTTCAGCATTTTCTTTAGTTACACTTCTGTTCCGAACTTCTCTACACTCAATAAGACGGGAAATCACTTTCATCCAAAAAACAGCCTTAATAGCTTCGAGAGTAAGTTCGTTTTCCATTGTGATTGTAACCGTCTTTGATACATAGAGTACCTTTGTGAATTCCAGAACACGGACTTGGCGAAAAGTTAAAAGTTACAAAGTTTATTCGACTTAGAAAATTATCTTCGTATTATGTTACGTTGGAGCTTACTTAAACGTGTTTGTTATCGGTTGTGACACAAGGCACGATGTATTATACCTAAGTTCTTAGTATTGAATAGGTAAAATGTCGTGTATTTTCTCAGAAATTTAATAAGTTAGATAATATCAGTATCTAGATTGCTTATAAGAAATCCACCGAAGCGTGCGTTTTCGTATATTTGAAGTTATATTTAAAGGAATTGGATCTTATTTCGTGTGTACTTAGTGTGGAGCCCATATACAAAATATATTAAATGAAATGTTTATTTATTTATTTAAGTGGATCTTCCAAGATAGTTTTACATGAAAATAGTTTAAAACTTGACTGTGTTGCTATTCCGTACCCGACTGATCCCTGAGAGGAAATGCCGAAACACCAGCTTATTTTTTTAAGTCTTTCTTTTTTCAGACACAACTCAGGTCGACCTAGTTGTCGGTTAGTTAACCGGACTTACTTGTGGCTACCTTAATAAATTAGACCTTTAGCCATGGCATATAAACTTAAAACTAAAGTGACTACAGCAATGAGCACTCCCTGTGGGGTACGGACCTCGAGTTAGGGCGTCGCTGGAAGTGGGCAACAAGAGACGGGCTGGTTTGGAATAAAAAAACAAACTCAGAGGTCATGGTCTCCTTTAAAGTCCATTTGATACAGGTGGCTGTCATACTATTCAACTATAGATAATGGAAGTCACGTCAAAATTTTATTCCTTTGTAATTTAGGTGTAAATTGTAATGACTGATGCGCGTTTGTGTACTGCAACATAATTATGTAGGTACCTAAAACGCAACAAGTTAGTTTACATACATGCAAATATATTGTAATAAGAAAACAGAGAAAAACGAGGCAACGGTAGAGATAGTCTGTGTTTTCATACTACCTGCATGGATAAAGTTCTAAAACTTAGTCCGGAGCTCCTGAAAAGGATATGAGCCCGGTAGGTAGATAGGTGGGTATGTATATTAACAAAATGGCTTTGTTAACTTACAGGACATTTAGTAGAAATAGTTGTGTCCTCGACTCCACCCAAGTAGATTTCTGAAAACAGTAATAGTGCCGTGAGTTATTAAAAAGATAGTCAGACCAGATAGACTTTTGATTTAGGGCTTACCCTTAATTGTAATACCTCTGACAGATGCATGTCAATGTAGGATAGTATAATCAAGTTAAGGCTCACGCAAACAGAGGCGATACGACTCTAATGGAACAATTTCTATGAACATTTCATGGAAACAACATTTTATTGGTGATGTTCTTCAGAAAGGTCAGGTGCGTAGTACTCGCAACCGGCGTGTGTGTATGACCAATTGTATGAACCTAAACGAGGCAAAAGGACTGTGTAGAGATCGTAGCAGGTGGCGTTCCGTGGTTTCTGCCTACCCCCATGGGAAAAAGGCGTGATTCTATGTATGTATGTATGTATTTCATGGAAATTTGTTGTACTAGGGTCGCGATGCGCTGTCGCGTCATGCCGCCGGTCTGCAAGAGCTTTAATTTGTATAGGCCACATGTTGGTAGATGCCACATGTTTTCGACCACTATTCTATCACGCATCATACTTATATAATGTGTAATAGAGTAACAGTTTTAGGCAAATAGTTTGGTCTACCAATCTCCTCCCAATTGGTTAAATTAATGTTTTGTCATCACATGCATTGATTAGACCAACGTATTCAGTGATGTCGATTTCCTTTAACTTTTGCCTGGAATACTGACTATCATTATCGAACATTATTTTTAACTGGTATAATTTTTCCTTATTCAATTAATAGGCAAGGTAGTATATGTCCATTATGAGTATTAAAGTTATCAGCGCCAGAACAGCGAATACTATTTATGTCACATTTATGTGCAAAAAGTTTATTTAGCAAAACACTCTCCAAAACAAAAAAAAAATTCACGTTCTATGTTTCCTTTTAAAACTTGTAAAGATCATCACGAAGCAAGCAACAGCTCAACAGCCACACCTTTTATCCGCGAGGCATCCTTATAAACTTTTAACTTGGTAACCACAAGCGAGCCTCGTAAACGCGCCCCAACATGTTTTAAACTTTTTAATAAAGCTACAAAAAGGGAAATTTTAATAGTTTCACTTTAAGTTACGCTCACGTCCGCTAGCTGGAGCAGACGCATTATCAGTTTTACTTAAATAGTGTAGTTCAGTGCCATATAAAATCTAACCTTGCTACTAAGACAATAAAACTGAATTCCTTCTTTCACCTATTTGTTTTAAAACAATTAAGTAGTGGTCACAGTGCGCGTGTCGAGTGAATCACAGGGAGAAAACAGTGCGGACAATATTTTTGACTCGCTCACACTACGACCTTCAGTGATAGACACGTAAGTGCGGGCCGCAAAAAACTTCGAGAATCTAGTCAAGTCAAGTACTTATCAGCTGATCGCATAAGATACCTAACTGTCATAACAACTGATTATCGCTTTTTTTGGACGTTTCCATTATGTTACGATCGCCGAAAAGCAGTACAAGCCAATCCGTTCCTGATCTGTACTCAAGCGAAGATGCCGACTCTAATGTGACTCAGAGAAACCTTAAGAGGAAGCAGCCAGAATGCGACTTGAGACAGGATATCTCTGCACTTGCCGAGGAATTCAAGAGATCAATGAGCTCTCTGAGTACTGAAATACGCGACCAGTTTTCCGACATCAACTCGAACATCAGTAATCTTCGAAACGAATTTAATAACTTAACAACTACCTCTTCTCAAATTCAATCCGAGTTGAAAGAATTACGCAGTGATTTTTCGAATACAAAAAAGGATATATCTACCATAAGCGCAAAACATTTAGAATTATCGAAGGTTGTCGATGAGTTGAAGTCATCGGTGGAATTCAACTCTGCGAGCATTGTTGATACCATAAAGCGTACGAAAGAGATGGAGTCGAAGATCGTTACCTCTGCGTCTGAGTCTGTATTTGCACTGACTAATAAAGTGGATCGCCTGGAACAACAGGCTAGGCAGTGCAATATTGAAATTGGTAACCTACCAGAAAAACGTGGCGAAAATCTAGTGACAATTTTTGAGTCAATTGCGGCAGCTACTAACATACCTATAACACAGCAAGACATAGTGGCTATTCACCGTGTTCCACACGCACACACGCATAATACACGTCCGAAAAATATCATTGTGAAGTTTACTTCCCGACTACTCCGTGATAATGTGCTGAGCGCTTATCGCCTGTCTAAAGGTATTACGTCAGATCTTATAGGACTCGCTGGTACTCAATGTCGAATCTATATGAACGAGCACCTGACGCTTCGTAACAAGGAATTATTTCGAAAATGCCGTGACAGTGCCAAAACAAGCAAATTTAAGTATGTGTGGGTCCGTAATGCTACTGTGCTGGTCAAAGAGAATGATGACTCACCTACGATTGCGATCCGTTCAGAAGACGACATTTTTAATAAGTTTAGGTCGAATAATTCGCTCTAATACGTTGCTGGTATTTACTATAAAACGATTACTTTATAACATAATGTGCCCATATAAAAATACCATCTATTTACTTGTTTGTTTATCATATTATTTTGCAACCAGAAGTGTGCTTATTTCGCTTATTACATTACACTGTTTACAATATTTCCATAACTTAGTAGTATCTGTCACGTATAACAATAATATCTGTTTAACTGTGCATTGGTCATATGTTTGTGCAAACTGTTGTGTGCTTAACTTACTTAAGATTACAACGAGTTGTTTACATTATTTTCTTACCGCTTTAAATGTAATGTACGATGTTAAAATGAGTGCGCCTTACATTCAAATCCTGATAACGATCCTTATATTGTTGCTTGAGGTTTTTATAATTTGCTCTGTCGATTACTTTTTAATGTTGTTTACCGATAACGTACCGCGCGAGCCTTCAGCGTTGGTTTATTTTAAGTATACTTATGACTTTCAAAGTGTATGTTATTTTGTTTTTGATTCCCTTTGTTGTACCCTCACACTTGTGTATGGTATTACAGTTGTGTATGACTTGCATGTTTTAAGTATACTTATGAGTGTCAAAGTTAATATTTTTTTGCCTTTGGATAATTTTCGTGTACCCTCAAATTTTAGAAATGGCTAATGATAGTAAAATATCCATTTATTACCAAAACTGTCGAGGAATCAGGACTAAATTGAATACCCTATATTTAAATATATTGTCGCATGCATATGACGTCATTATCTTGACCGAGACCTGGTTGACGTTAGACATATCTGATAATGAGTTTATAGATCAACGCTATGTGGTGTTTAGATGCGATCGTAACCGTTTAATCACCAACAAAAAGGATGGAGGTGGTGTCCTCATAGCCGTATCTAAAGAATTAAATCCCTGCTGTATTTCATTTTCACCCCCGTTAACCTTGCCTGAGCATGTCATAGTTAAAGTACCCGCGAAGAGTAATAAATATAATATAATATGTGCTACTTACATACCCCCCCACGCTCATGATGATACCTACTTGACTTTTTTTGATTCTCTGTCAGTGTTGTGTGATGACTCTTCCGTGGAAAACATAATACTAACAGGTGACTTTAATTTACCCTCACTCGCCTGGGTAAAAAAGTTATCATTCATGGAATACGCATCAAACCACAAATTCACAAACATAACTCGTTTCTTATCGAATTTTTGTTCACAACATGATATGAAACAATATAACCACGTTTTGAATTCTAGCGGACGCATCTTAGACTTATTTTTTTGTAATATTCATGCAGACACATTCTCTCCTGATGTCCCGCTTTTACCTACTGACACCTATCATCCAGCTTTCTACGTACACATCTCTTTCTCTCATCCCACACATATACCTAAACGTACAGCTGACAACAAACTAAATTATCACAAAGCTAACTATAACAAAATAAATACTGATATAAGTGACGTGGATTGGAATGTTTTACTGGATGACTTAACACCTAATGAGTCTGTTTCTATATTTTATGAAAAACTTTATGAAATAATAAAATCACACACACCCACATGTCGATTAAAAAATGTAAATTTTCCCAATTGGTTCTCCAAATCTCTCATACATACCTACAAAAAGAAAACTCAAGCTTGGATAAAGTGGAAGAAGTATGGGAATTTATTTCATTATGAGGTGTTCTCGAGTAACAGGAAAAAGTTTAAAAAACTAGCTGACATTTGCTATAATAAATATATTAATACAATTGAAGACAGTGTTGCTACCAATGCTAAGACATTTTGGACATACGTTGCTAACCGTAAAACTACTAATAAAATCCCATCCACGGTTCATTACAATCAAAATTCATCCAGTGATCCTATTACTACTTGCAACTTGTTTGCTACATTTTTCCAGTCCGCATATGAGCCCTCAACGTTTGACTATAACTCTTGGGAACCACCATCTAGAAATGCTGACCATGATGTCTTCCTATGCAAACTGCAACTGTCTCTTGATGAAGTAAATAAAGAATTAAAATCACTTGATTCAACTAAGGGTCCTGGTCCTGATGGGATTCCTTCGGTTTTTCTGAAAAATACGTGTGATACATTATGCCATCCTTTACGTATATTATTTAATAAATGTTTATCGTGTGGTATTTTCCCTGAAGTTTGGAAACATGCTAATATTGTACCAGTTCATAAGAGTGGTTCCAAGCATGACGTGGCGACTTATCGACCTATCTCTATACTATCTGCTTTTTCCAAGCTATTTGAGAGACTGGTGCATAATAAATTATATCCGGCTGTTCGCAGTGTTTTAATTAAAGAGCAACATGGCTTTGTTAAAGACAGATCTTGCATTAGTAATCTCCTTATTTTCACGTCCCAACTATTTGACAGTCTCGATAATAGACAGCAGGTTGATGCGGTGTATACAGATTTTCAGAAGGCTTTCGATAAACTTGACCACACACTACTACTTAATAAAATTGCTTTCAATGGTATTAGAGGGGACCTTCTACGGTGGTTTATATCTTACATAACCAACAGAACACAAAAGGTGGTTGTTAATGGATTTGAATCTGGCTCTTTTCGGGTCACCTCCGGTGTACCACAAGGTTCTATTCTAGGCCCTTTATTATTTATCTTATACATTAATGACATAAAAGACTGCTTTCAAAATTCCAAATTTCTTCTGTATGCTGACGATTTAAAGGTTTACAAAATTATTTCTGATAAAGTCGATTGTTTTAACTTCCAGCAAGATTTAGACCGTTTCTCTAGTTACTGCTCTTCCAATAAGCTTTACCTTAGTCTTCCAAAGTGTCATGTTATAACATTTACCAAAAAGAAAAATATTACTGACTTCAACTATCGTCTTGCCAATACGCCAATCAGTAAAGTAAGTTTTCTCCGCGATCTTGGTGTTCTGCTAGATTCGAAACTCCATCTGGATGCTCATATAGAAAAAATTGTTAACAAAGCCTACCAAATGTTTGGTTTCGTAATGAGATCTTCCAGAGATTTTCGTCGACCTTCCACATTTTTGCATTTATACAAATCAATAATCAGGCCACAGTTGGAGTTTGCCGTACCTATTTGGAATCCTTTTTATGTGAAATATAGTGAAAGACTAGAACTAGTACAACGTAAATACCTTCGAGCTATGAATTTTAGATGTTATCGAAAAAAAATGTCATACCACTTACTTCTTAAAAAGTATGATCTTCTGACGTTACAGTCTAGACGGAAACTTCTGGAAGTTATGACTCTGTTCAATGTGTGCCGCAATCATTTTGACTGTCCGGACTTAGTTAGTAGTCTGAGTTACCTGGTTCCTCGAACAGTTCATGTACGTGAGGTACGCACTCGACGTCTTTTTGCTACTAGCCTCTGTAAATCCAACGCTGGCTCGCGTTCACCGCTTCATCGTTTGGTTAAGACATATAACGATGAATTTAACGTAATCGACATTCTTTTCCTTAGTAAAAATGCATTTAAGAAGGAAATCCGAGCAACCCTAAAGGATCAGCAAAGTAATTTAAAATAGCGCAATATAACTTAATCACGTATCAATATAATTTAATCATGTATGCACACAAACTTACTTTTTCTTACTTTTTTTTTTTTAATTTCAAAATCCAATTCCAGAGTTCTAGGACAATTACTGTTGTATAGGTATTGTATCTGTGTTACCAGCTAGTTTTAAATACTTTGCATTGTAATCTGTGGAGAACGTTGTGGGTAGCACAATTGTTCAAAATTTAATATCTAAGATAATATGTTTATCTCTTATTGTGTTACTGTTTGTTTTTCCTTAAATAAATAAAAATAAAATAAAAATTAATAAAGAAACGACGATCCGTCGGCTTTATATTTTTTCTTCGTGCCTTTAATTATTAATTAAGACTACGGTGAAGTAAGGAAGGAATGGAGGTGGTGGAGGAAATATTGAAATAATTGAAACTGTTGAAAGTTGGGTTTCTACTGATTTTTTTTTATGTCATAATATAACATAATTATTAAATTCCGCGATATGGTAGGCAGAGAATTATCATAGTTATGTTTGTTGACACATAAGTAGTATGTGCAATACAGTGTCAAATTGAATTATTTGGCAATACTTGCCCCCGCATCGGCTATAGACATCTATATATTAATACGTGAAGCAAAAACTTTGGATCCCTTTTTACGAAAATTGGGCGGACGGAGCAGTATGAAATTACGCACACTTATATACAGAGAAGAAGTGACGAATGCTAATATTTATTTTCAATAAATAACACATTACACACACTACTATTCATTACCGTGTATTTAATACACACATGCATAGATATTCTTTTGTTTATGATCCAAATCTGTGGTCCAACCGAGAATATCTGTCTTTAATATTTTGTGTCTATAATCTTACTGAATGTCAAGTATAAACATAGGTAATAAATTAATTTTATAGATATGTAACCTAATTCATTTTTAAAGATCTAAAAAACTAGTTAGTCTCTAATATTATTGGTCTATAGTGTTACTGAATGTCAAATATAACCATATTATTTTTTTATATTTATTGTTTTTTATATTTTCTCATTTAATAATGTATTTTTATTCAAATGAATTACGGTCGAATTTCGACCAATGGGCGATCACTAGTATCAATAATATTACAAAAACAGTTGTTCGAGATATTTTTTATGCTTTTCCAAAAACCAAAACATAACATTCGTTTGATTGCCTTAATGTACAGACGCCAGCACATCAAGGTACCCGAAACTCTCAAATTCTCCAAATCAACCTTGAACCTAATGCTTTAGCGATAAATTTGAAAATCTATTAAAGAAATTTTACAGATTGTAGTAGCTCGATGTGCCGCCGTCTGTACATGTCAGTGGCATTTAAAGTCATGAACAAAGTAAACAAAAAAAAAACGAACGATAAAAAAAGGATTTTATTTCATGACATTTTTTTTATCGTTAATTTTTTATATCTTTATCCAACACGTGGATAATAATACCACCAACGATCAAATATAACCATTCAGGCACAGACTAGTGACTCCAGACTACGTTTACTAACACTTTGTTAACCCGGGAACAGCAAGACTACAGATAGTGGGGCCTTACTACACGCTCATCAGTCGCGCAACCAAGTACAGACGCCAGCACTTGAAGCTACTACAATCTGTCAAATTTCTATAATAGATTTTCAACTTTAATACTAAATTTTTAGGTTTAAGATTGATTGGGAAAATTTTACAGTTTCGGGTACCGTGAAGTGCTGGCGTCTGTACTAGCAAATCAAAATTTAAATTTAAATCTAATCGAAATAAACAAAAGCGTTTTTACTGTGATCAATCCGTGTCAACAAAATTTTAATAGGTATCAAAATTCCGTATCACATTACAATTCCGCCAGCAAAATTAGTATTTATGCAAAATCGAATACCGATTTAGATAGAATTTTAGGTGTTATTTGTGTGTGCAAAGATAATTGGTTCAGCAATACTGGATGCGGTCAGAATTTCAAATGAACGGTCAGTACCAACAATTCTGTTGACGGCTAAACAAATAATATTTGGAACTAATAATAGATTTGATCTTTACTGCAAATATTGCAATTGCGTGGTGTACAATCTTATTCGTATTATAGCTAGCATTGTTCTGTGTTGATTATAAACTGGTTTAGAGATCGGATAGTGGTTTTTAATTTGTAATAAGGGTATGGAAAATGGCTGTTGCTATGTTTAACATATAATATCTATAATAATATCTTAGGACAATCAACACACCGTTGTCTGATCCCAAACTAGGCAGAGCTTGTACTATGGTAACCAGACAATTGATAAATATACTTAAATATTTCTAAATACATACATATTTTAGATAAATTACACCCAGACACAGAATAAATGATTGTGCTCATCACACAAAGAGTTGTCCTGGGTGGGAATCGAACCCACAACCTTAGTCTTAGCAGTCAGGGTCACTAACCACTAGACTAATAAATGTGATTTATGATGGTGCATTCAGAAAGTTGAGAACGTCATAAATGGCTGACAAATATTTTGTTTAAGCATAATCAGAACCCACTTCTCACACACACACACACCCACATCACATCTTCCCACTTCTGGTATCCAGACCACCTCTATTTTAAGTAGGATTGGGCTGTAATCTACCACTTAAGCCCAATGCGGGTTGGAAGATGTCACGTGCATTCGACGTTTTGGATCTAGGACGTCGCGTCGTCGAATTTCCCACGATGTTTTCTTCCACCGTTCTAAGAGCAGCGGTGATGAAATTATTACACAAAGTAAAACAACTGCCTGAGTTCAAATCTATGATCTACAATTAATCTTAAGTCGCGGCTAATACCACTGGGCCACTATTTATACTACTCTCACTCTGTTAATTAGTCAATATCATTGAATAAAAGTTTGAAATATTACTCCGTTGAGCACTTAACTATTGGTGATGGAGTTGATATTGCGAAAACACCTTAGTCACTTAAGAAAAGTTTTTTTTTTCAAATTTGGGAATTAGTAAGACAGCTCAGAAAATATCTTTAGCAATGATATGACCAAGGTTTTATATCATATTATAGCTGCAAACCTGTAATGGTAGTCGTAAGTTGGAAAATAAATAAATAATGTTCTCATATGTGAAACTTAAATAACATCAATTTGAAGAAAAACCATTTCTTACAAATGTTTATTCATTTTGGTTTCGTTTTTACAGGTACAAAAGAAGACTGGCCACCCCAAATAAAATACGTGAGTTCTATTGTATTTAAATTAACTAAACGCCTTAATCACCACGCTTGAGGGTTCTTCTGAGGGTTGGCGATCGCAGTAAGGTGGTAAAATGAACAATGCTGCCCATTCTCTAATGAGTCTTCTTAGTCGGTTCCTACGACACCCAGGGGAGGAATTGGAATGATGCAATTCTTTAAGAACGGCAACACATGAAACCTCATAGAAATATTACGTACCCATATAAAAGTATAAATTATAATCTATACTAATAATATTATAAAGCTGAGAAGTTTGTTTGTTTGGTTGAACGCGGTAATCTCAAGAACTTCTGGTCCGAATTAGAAAAATCTCTTTGTGTTGGGTAGCCCATTTATTGAGGAAGACTATAGTCTATATAACATCACGCTACGATTAAAAGGAGCGGAAAATGGATGAAAACTGGCAATTCCATGCGACGGGAAGGGTCAGGGGAGCAAAAATTTGACACGGACGAAATCGCGGGCAAAAGCTGGTATTATTATAACCCTGTATTCTCTCACTGCACTCAAAGGCATCCCTTTCCTCTTTTCACTTTTTCAGATCTACTACGATTGTGGTCCAATCCTTTATAAAGAAGTCCAGCTCATCCCACCATCTCTTTCTGGGCCTGTCACGTAAGTAAAAAAAACTCATGTAAATAATATTGTAATACTGAATTCTAAACAATATAAATCAGATTACGTTCTACACGAATGAAATCATCATTGAAATTCATTCTAATATACGACGAAGCCGGCGAGGGAATTCTAATGTCTTTTTTTGTTGAGTGCAAGAAAAGCAAATTTGGAGTTGTGTCAGTCAACTTGTCTTGGTAGGTAGGTAGATAATATACCGGTACATTATCCATCGATCGAGGAATAAAGTATTTAATTATAATGAACTAGTACAGGGCTGGCGAATCTATATAATATAAAACTATTGGCCATTTAAAAAAAAAAAAGGAATTCGGCCATGACAGCCCACCAAACAAATTTTGATTTAGTGACTACTGAAATAAACTACAGTACAATAAATAGTATGTGAGGTCTGGTCCTGAAGTCTGACTGACATAGTGGCGTTTTCGTACAGACACTTCAGCACCTCGATGTACCGATAGTCGATCTGGCACCGTTGAAGAGACTGCAGTACAGCCCAGGTCTCGACCGAATCGAAGGCTTTTTCGTAGTCCACAAACGCTAAACAGAGAGGCAGGTTATACTCTTCGGTCTTCTGTATAACCTGCCGCAGCGTATGTATGTGGTCCACGGTGCTAAAGCCTTTACGGAACCGGCTTGTTCCGGAGGCTGGAAGTCGTCAAACCTGCGCGCTAGACGGTTCGTGATGACTCTTGAAAACAACTTTTAGACATGGCTCAGAAGTGAGATGGGCGTATAATCCTTAAGTAGGGCATTGTCACCCTTCTTAAAGGAAAGTACCACCACACCTCTGTTCCATGCCTGTGGCGTTTTGCCCTCGAGTATGACGGACTCAAACAGCTTCTGAATGGCGTTGAGAACGAGTTTCCCGCCAGCCTTCAGGAGTTCAGCCATAATTCCGTCATCACCACTTGTCATCGGCGTATTGTTGAGCTGTTTCAGAGCCATCCGAATCTCGTACAAGCTGACGTCCTGGATGTCTTCGGTATAATGTCGAATCAACCTAACTCTTGGGTAATTTGCTAGATTTTTACCGGGTTTGTTGTTGACGTTTATAACTGTCCATAAAACCTGTCAATCTCCTTGAACAGCTCAGATTTGGCGGATACGATTGGAAGACGTAGAGTTGGAAGGCCTCCAACAAGATGGACCGATGACCTTGTGAAGACCGCAGGAATCCGCTGGATGTGGGAAGCACAAAACCGGTCGAAGTGGCGGAGCTTGGGGGAGGCCTATGTCCAGCAGTGGACGTCTTTCGGCTGAAATGATGATGATGGCAGTAGTGTCTCATTGTAATATTTTTATTATAATACAGTAAAGTTTACATTATGTGTTGCTATCGTGGGCAAAACCTGGATAAAGATGGCACAAGAGCGTCGGGATTAGCACAAGAAATTAGATGTGTGAGATGTGGGTGTGTTCGGACTGTGGACGACGGTCAGCATTGCATATGTAAGCAGTCACGCCCTTTATGCCAGGCTTATATTTTTGCAGCCATGTTTCTATATACATATTTTTTTTTGCTTATGCTTGAGTATAGTTTTCATTTTATTTGTTGGTATATTGGGTTGGCTAGCTGGCATATAGCAAATCATTTAATTTAATTTGTGTCTCTTAATGTTTTACTATATACCATTGTATAGAATCAAGTTCTTCTAACTGGACAGACAGCTGTGCTGCTGGGGAGTTTGTTGGCCACTTCTTCTTCCCAGCTAAAGCACTAGGAAGTGCGCGACAGGTGGGCGTTTTGGGGGGACTGTCTTTTGTAATTTTGACGTTCGAAAAGTGCTGATCCTCAGCCTAATTTGAATAAATGACTTTTGATTTTGATTTTGGTGATTAACAGTTTTATGTTTATTTGAAGGAAATAAGAAATTTGTACTACTTCTGCGGTTGTAAACTTGATGACTTAGATACATAAATCTCTCAATCGATGCCATGCCCACATTATTCTGTCACTAGCCATTGACGCCATCCCTGAACTAAATACGACATTAACTAAGACGTATATTATGTGGATAAACCTGTTGTTTTACTCCGATCCTTGTGAAAGCCACAGGAATCTGCTGAACAGATTCCCGCGTCCAGCAAATTCCGGTCTAAGTAGCGGTGCTGTGGGCCCACCATAATTGCGGTGGTAAGTTCCCTCTTTGAGGAGTGGATAGAGAGGCGCCACGGCGTCCTCACCTTCCCCTTAATACAGGTCCTCACCGGGTATGGGTGCTTTAGTGGGTTCCTGTTCAGGATAAAGCGGGAGGAAACGCCAGGGTGTTTCTATTGCCTGGATCGTCTGGAGGACACGGTGGATCATACGGTGGAAGTGTGCCCTGCTTGGGCGGAGGACCGCCGTATCCTCATGGAGGCGATCGGCAGTGGTGACCTCTCGCGTTTGGCCCTGGTGCGAGCCATGGTACGGGGCGAGACGGCATGGGAAGCTGTCACCTCCTTCTGCGAAGCAGTAATACTCGCGAAGAAGGAGGCCGGGCGCGTGAGGGAGTGGCATTCTCCGCGCCGTCACGTCCCTAGCTGCCGCAGGAGGAGACGCCCCGGGCGTCGGGCGTCGATTGCAGACTTCCGGCCACCGTAGGCGCGGGTTTGCGGGCGGCGAGTAATGGGTAGCTCACTGCCCGGTAAGGACCAGACCCGTGTCGACGGCGCATAGTGTTCCACGCGCACCTCAAAGAGATGTCAGCAAACTGAAGGGGTCTGCTAGGGCCGATGCCTGCCAGGGTCGCTAGATAAGTTTGAAAGAGGTAACGTGGCCTTGGCATATGGGCAACTGAAGAAACACGGATGGGTTTTAGTTAGTAAAAGTTTGACACGCCTTTCCTCTCCACCCAGAGCGGGAGAAGTCATTTGATGATTGCCCATACAAAAAAAAAATTGCGGTGCTTAGGAGAAGCTTATGTTCACCAGTAGGCGTCTTTTGACTGAAATGATGAACGGATGTTTTATGATCATTGTGCCTCACAGGTAGCTACAATAATTATAGATTATCGAAAATTTTAAAGCAAAAATAACGAACTGTACATTCTGATTTGATAAGAAAAAAAAAAACAATTTTAAGTATTCACGAAATGTGAACGTGAATATAAAGACAAACCGTATGTTGTTTGTCTTTTTACACGCTTTATATTAGCTTCACTTGTATGTTTGTTTGTATGTTTGTTCGTATGTTTGTTTGTATGTTTATTTGTTTGTATGTTTGTTTGCATGGTTGTATGTTTGTTTGTAACCGACTCCTTATAGCGCGATTTTGACTCACTTTAAACGACCAGGGTGCTTACTCTCGAATATAATTCCAATAGATCGACATTGGAATTGTCAGTCAAACGACGTTTAACTCAACCAACTGACGTTTGACCAATGTCAATCTATTGGAATTATATTCGAGAGTAAGCACCCTGATTTCATTCAAACTTTGCACACCTGTCAAGAACCGATGACAATGCAATAATTTCATAAATTTGTGCCATTATCCTTGCCAGGGTTACCACCACAGCAAAAAAACTGTCTTCAAAAACTACACTGACATACGTCACAATTTACGCTGACATACGACACAAACTACGCTGACATACGTCACAAACTACGCTGACATACGTCACAAACTACGCTGACATACGTCTCAAAATTCGAAACACCCTAAAAATAGAAAATAAATAATCATCATCATCATCATTTCAGCCGAAAGACGTCCACTGCTGGACATAGGCCTCCCCCAAGCACCGCCACTTCGACCTATTCTGTGCTTCTCGCATCCAACGTATTGCTGGGCAGGGCATATTGCTCGCAGAACGGATGGCCGATGGGGTCGGAAGGTTCTGGAGTGGCAACCGCGTACTGGAAGACGGAGCGTTGGAAGGCCTCCCACAAGATGGACCGATGTCCTGGTGAAGGCCGCAGGAATACGTTGGATGCGAAAATAAATAATAGTTTAAAAAAATTAAAAAACACGCTTCCATTGAAAACCAAACTAAAAAGTAGAAAATAATGGGAAAAAAGCGTGGGGTGCTTTTTAAGGTATTTTTTTTTATTGATATTAGGCACCCCACACGTTTTTTCCATTATTTTGTACTTTTTAGTTTTAGTTTTTTTAACTATTATTTTTATTCATGTCATTTTGTGGTCTGCGCTAGCACATCATCATTGAATTGCAATGTTCCACACTCAAACGACTTAAATACAGACCTCCTTATGCTTTGAAACGTGCTAACATGATATTTACAACCATCAATCCCGTTTATCCGAAATGACTGTCTTTTCCGCCAGCTGAAACCGAAATCCGAATATCCGGATATCAGTATCCGCCTATATTTTGGTTGCGAAGGTTGGGTTATTGCGTAAAATATTATACCTACATATTTTTAACCGACTTCAAAAAGGAGGAGGTTATCAATTCGGATGTTTATATGTTTTTTTTTTTTTATGTATGTTCGGCCATAACTCCGTCATATATAGACGGATTTGCAAAATTCTTTTTTTGTTCGAAAGGTGTTTATTCCGAAATGGTCCCATATAATTTTCATATAGATCTGATGATGAGTTCGGGAGACAGACACCGGAACTCTTTAAAAAATGACAGGAAATCAACCGCGATTTCTGCTATCGCATAAATATGCATTGTTTGTTTGGAATTAGTGCAGGGTGAATACCACAACTAAAAATTTAAAAATAAAAACTTTTTTGCAAAAAAAAAACAACCGACTTCCTTAAAAACACTACAAAGTGAAAAATAAATTTAATTTCGGAAGTCGGTGGCAAAAAAACCATAAATACAGATCCTGAGACACCGACTACCGAAATTAAATTTATTTTTCACTTTGTAGTGTTTTTAAGGAAGTCGGTTGTTTTTTTTTTGCAAAAAAGTTTTTTTTCGTGTATAAATCTTAGAAAAGTCTGGGAACATCGGAATTCACACACCAGCTAGATACGTTATTTGTTGCTCAGAAAGTAACAACACACTTTCCATCTTCGAAATAATGCTATCATAACACTGTCAAAGATTTTTTTTTATTCCTCACATTATTTCATTTGTGGCGTTACAGATTCTAACTAAAAATATTTACCCTAGGTATAAAATCAGTTTTCAATCTCAGCCTCCTAAAATTTATAAGTGTTGATGGAAAAACAGTACCTACGTAAATACGCAGCGTTTCAAATATCATTGGACCTTACTTACCAACCGATAAAGCACGTTCACACTAGTTTATTTCATTTCTGTCTGACTAAAGGGATGGTTATTATTGCCATTACGGCGCACAGTGGGTCGAAACTATGATTTTAGTGACTTAGGGCTCAACTTTGCTTTTTTACTTTTTTCTTCATGTGGATGGATAGAGCTCATTAACCTCAACAATAATTGTTCTGATGTATTTTTTCCTAAACTTTATACTTTGGGTAGAAAAATGTGTTTTGTTATTTTTTTGTATGGAGCGGATCAAATAACCTTAAATTCCTGCTAAGTAGCGTGTGATCCCGCGTTGAAACTTTATTTTTCATATACCTTGTCTAGTCTATTATCATTTGATGCTATTAACGTGTGCATAAAGTTGCAACTCTGCCAAATAAATGGATCGAAAAAAATGAAAAAATATATCGAATAAAAAGCTACATTTTTTACTTTCGTAAGTTCTTTTAAGTTAAATTTGATATGGAATAGTAAGTAAAAGCACGTAATAATACACATAGTTACTTAACAACTAACAACAATACATTTAAAAGGTCCCTAATTAGCTTAAATTTACTAATATATGTAGTATTAGTAAATTTGTAAATTTAAGCTAATCACACTAATCATAATACATTTAAAAGGTCCCTAATTAGCTCAAATTTACTAATATATGTAGTATTAGTAAATTTAAAGCTAATCACACTAATCATAATACATTTAAAAGGTCCCTAATTAGCTTAAATTTACTAATATATGTAGTATTAGTAAATTTAAAGCTAATCACACTAATCATAATACATTTAAAAGGTCCCTAATTAGCTTAAATTTACTAATATATGTAGTAGTAGTAAATTTAAGCTAATTAGGGATCTATGAATTTCAATTTCTTTGTTTTAATGACTTTAACATGTTTATGAAATGTTATTTTAAGTTAGATTTAATACTGAATAGTAAGTCAAGATAGGTACATAATAATACAAATTAGTAAAGGTAAACTAACATTACTACAACTAACACAAGCAAACTAAAAACTAACTATAAACAACATCAAACATTACTATTTCCTTTCAATTATGAGTTTGACATTTATAAACTAATAAAAAAAACAAGAAACTTACAAACTACCAAAAAATCTTATTCACTATCGCTATGACTATCTTGTAAATTATCTACATCAATAAAATCTATATCGGATTCTGTGGGAAAAATCAGCAGAAGCTCTTTGACTTTTGGAGAGAGAACCATTATATTTTGTTTCACCATTCGAGGTCTTAGACTTGTGATCTTTGGATCAGAAGACAAAAGAAGATTGTGTATAATATCCTCATTTGTCGCCGTTCTACTTACCTTTCTAGAATGACTCTCTCTATATTTCCAGAAATCTTTATTACGAGCTTCCGCTGCCTCTTCCGACAGTTTACCTATAGGTATGGCACCAAAGTGCTTAATTATATCACTCCCATGTACTAACAATTTATGTATACTGGAAGGCATATAATACCAGGGATATAAGTGAACGTACAATTGTGCAGTATCTCTACAAAATTCGGAAAACTTAGAAAGATCCACGCTCTCTCCAGATGCAACCGTCTGAAGAATCACATGAAACCTTTCTATTAAATCTTTATCTATTCCTGTTATGCGAGCTGTTGTTTCTGCATCCCTAAAAAATCTTCTGGTAGTATATATATATATATATAAGTATTGCCATCATTGGTTGTGCCTACTCCTTGCTTGACTACGTCAATAAGTAAACCGCATTCTTTCTTAAACGCTTGCTGTATAGCGCTCTTTCTGAGTGACATTTTTTCTTTGTCATCGCCCCTGCAACTCCATTTTTTGAAGTCCAAACGATAAGCTGCAAACAAAAAGAAATATCACTTAAATAAAAATCTCACAAGTAACTATATAACGTGAAAAAAATTATGAACTAATAAAATTATATTTACCGATATGAAGTAAGCACTCCATGCTTCTTATCCAGGCATGTAAAGATGACATTCCATACTGGAACACTTCTTCGTTGTTCTCTTTTTGAGCAAGTGACTCTAAATTGTTCATCTCTGACGGTTTTGCTTTGCAGATATCACAGACAGCTGAAGATGTGTCTGACAAATATGACGATATTTTGCCGTCTATCATCGTCAAGTGCAATTGATGCTTAACTTCAACTTGATTGAACTTGATTGGCTGAAGTCTTTCTATTTCTTCGGTTATGCTAGCTTTTATAGTTACCACTGTTGACTGCGTTTCTTTGGTAAATTTGAACATTATCGGACGGCAATAGAAAGTTGATGAGGGTCGATCGTTTTCCCAAACAATTGTTCCATCACATTGTTGAAGCCTTATAGGAACTAGACTGGCCATGAAGATAGTTGAGTCATCAAACTCTGCTTCAGTCTTTTGTTTATAATTACTTTGACCTGAGGCTCCATCAAAACCCCATTTGCTTATTAGCAGTAACTCAGTTGGCGAATCCAAATCTAAAGTAATCACTTCTAAAAGCCTAGATACCGTCAAGTTGAGTAAAGCTTGCAGTTTAATAGCAGCTCCTTCTTCAGTTATAATTATGTCTTCTTTCCCTGGATAACATTTTGCCTTCGCTTGTTTTATTTTATAATAAGAAGGGTATAAATCAGACCTATTTTCACTTGCTGCTTCTCTTAGGCTTATATACTGCCACTTACTTAATTTAAGTGAAACTAATAAAGACAGTGCCTTATCGGGTGAATATGTACTACTTTTCGGTTTACTTGTACTTAAACACTCTTTAACTTTTTCTAGATCTTCGGGGTGATTTAGTAAATGGTTCATAATTTTTCCTACATCCTCATTTCCGGTGTTTCTTAAACTAGCAATTGTAGTAGCTTTAAGTTCATCCGGGGATAACGAAAGCGATTGGTTAATTTGATCAACGCGTCTTCGTTTTTGCCTGGAGCCCAATTCCTCGAAAGGTTTTCGAGGTGTAAATGTAGATGTCGAAGCTTCTGTAGTAGATGGTGGTAGATTTTCGACATCTTCAGTATTACAAATCTCGAGCCTTTCCTGTTCAGTGTTCACAGCTTCAGGTATCATTCCTTCGGGCCAGTTTATTGCACGTTCCAACCAATCACCATTTTTTCTTACAAACTGTGCTAACGTGCGACTACTTCGTTCCCATCTTGCACTTATATTTGAACAAAAGCGCGTACAGAATTTTTGGAGCTCAACACTGTTCTCTTCGGTCACGTTTATTTTATGTTGTAGGAATTGAAAGAATTTTTGACTATCCGACAGTGACTTGACCTGCTCTCTTAAAATCATAAATAAATCTAAATTGTTAACTAAATTATCCATTATAACGAAAAAGGGACGATCAGAATCACGAGATGTTAGTAGTAGTACGAATAAACGAACACTAGTTAGTATATAATAAATTATGGTCATTTTATACTTCCAGAATCCAGTGACAAACAATGTTTACTAATTTTTCTACTACCCTCATTAACTAATTATCCTAATTAATATTACAGTAATGACTAAAAGTGAAAAACATTGTTTTTTTATAAGGTAAAAGGTTAAGCTAATTACAGTAATTAAACACACAAATAGAAATTAATTGATTTCATATCCACATTTTTAAATAAAGGTCCCTAATTAGCTTAAATTTACTAATATATGTAGTATTAGTAAATTTAAGCTAATTAGGGACCTTTTAAATGTATTGTTGTTAGTTGCTAAGTAATTATGTGTATTATTACGTGCTTTTACTTACTATTCCATATCAAATTTAACTTAAAATAACTTACGAAAGTAAAAAATGAAGCTTTTTATTCTATGTATTTTTTCATTTTTTTCGATCCATTTATTTGGCAGAGTTGCAACTTTATGCATTTGTTTATAGCATCAAATGATAATAGACCAGACAAGGTATATGAAAAATAAAGTTTCAACGCGGGATCACACGCTACTTAGCAGGAATTTAAGTTTATTTGAGCCGCTCCATACAAAAAAATAACAAAACACATTTTTCTACCCAAAGTATAAAGTTTAGGAAAAAATACATCAGAACAATTATTATTGAGGTTAATGAGCTCTACCCATCCGCATAAAAAAAAAAGTGAAAAAGCAAAGTTGAGCCCTAAGTCACTAAAATCATAGTTTCGACCCACTGTGCGGCGCCTCGGTTGGATACCCAGCCTTGTGGCTCTACAGAGCGATGAAAATGGTTCCCATTTCGTGTATTGTATGTTCGTAATTTTACCAACCCGAATTGCTGTGTATTGAACAAAATACACCGAAAAATTATTGTGATATCAAAGGATCATTTACGTTTTAATCCTTTAACGTTATTATGCGGGAGGAGTACCTAAATACAAGGTTTTGTACAAAGGTAAATAATGGAGTTAATTTTATGTCCTGCGCGCAGATTTTCATAAATCACTAGATGTGCCCTCCGGCTTAATACCCACGTGTAAAGTTTTTTAATTTTCCGGTATGAACAGTAACAGTAGCCCTGAAAAATATCATTACACTCGTGACCAAAACAAATTGACGCCCTTCGGTTTTATGATAATACTAGCTTTTGCCAGCGGCTTCGCCCGCGTGGAGGTCGGATAATATCCCGCGGGAACGTACTACCGGGATAAAAGTACCCTATATGTTAATCCAGATTATAAACTATCTGTGTTCCAAATTTCATGCAAATCCGTTCAGTAGTTTTTGCGTGAAAGAGGAACAAACATCCACACATCCATACATACAAACTTTCGCGTTTTTAGGATAGTAGGATTATTTTATCGAAAATAATGTAGAAATAAAAGGTCTGAAAATAAAACAATTATTTTTCGTTGATGCTTTTTAGGCATTCAGGCGTTCAAAACTTACTTTTACCACTTTTTTTTTTTTGTTTGTCTGGATTTGTGTCCGGTTGGTGGCAATAGGCTCGCCCCCTATTACATGGGACTTAAACATAACAGGCGAAATGTGTGTGTACTATACGTACACCTCTGCCCAATCCTTCCGGGAAACAAGGCGTGATATTACGTAATTTTTTAGAAATAGTTCGTTTTTTTGACAAGAGAAGATCAAGCATAAATTGTATTAGGTAAGTCTTCGTGTTAGTAAGGTTTATACAAGGTTTGACAAAATACTAACAGTGCTGGATACAGAGTTCTCCCATTATACATTTTTAGGCCCATTCCTGTACAATCGATTAAATAGAAAACTAAGTATCTATAAATTAAATTACTATAGCTGTTAAAAACATGTGCATCAATATTTACAAACCATAAATTATGCACAGACGGAAGATTTACTAGTTGTCTGCAAATAAAACCGCTAACACGCTATTTTACTTTTGTTACCTAAGTTTTAATTTTAGTAGCCTGTAACACAGGTTCTACCTAATTCAGGCAAATTAGCAAATCTGCTCTATTTTAATTGTTTAAGTTATTTATTATAAATGTGTCCCTTTTTTTAATAAACAATTTTATTATTTTTTATTATATAAGTCAATCATACTTTCAGTCTTGACCATTTACCTCGTGTAAGTCGTCAGTTCACGTACTGATACAGCATCTAGTTGCTGCTCGTATCTTTGTTCACACATTAGCCCTCCAAAATGAGTGACAACTCATTTTTAACCGACTTCAAAAAAAGGAGGAGGTTATCAATTCGACTGTATTATTTTTGAATTTTGTTTTTTATGTTTGTTACCTTATAACTTTTGACTAGATGAACCGATTTTGATGATTCTTTTTTTATTTGTAAGCTGGTACTTCCATTGGTGTATTCCACATTGGTGGTTCCATTTTAATTTGGTTCCATTTGAACAATGGGGTCCATGTGAAAACCACATAAGGCTTAAATTTGCATTAAGTATTTGCGTGACAAATGAACGAATAACGCGATTAGATAAGTGCGGGGTATCTAACATAACTAAAAAGTAAAAAATAAAAACTTTTTACAAAATAATAACAACCGACTTCCTTAAAAAAACCACTACAAAGTCAAAAATAACTTTAATTTCGGAAGTCGGTGGCAAAAAACCTTAAATACAGATCTTAAGACACCGAATTCCGAAATTAAAGTTATTTTTGACTTTGTAATGTTTTTCATTTAAGGAAATCGGTTGTTATTGATTTGTAAAAAGTTTTTCTAGAACCCTGTTGTTATCATAACATTCACTCATTATGGCTTACTAGTCAGGCCAGGTCGTCCAGTGGTCGAAATTCAACTAAAATTCATATCTTTGTTTTTTCAACATTAGCTTTCTGTACTCCTTTTCCATATAAACTATATCTGTGCCAAATTATGTGTATACTCCTCCGTCCGCGATATTTTCCTAGAAAGGGGTTTTGCATTATGTATTTAATATATGTGTTACGGCTAAAGGTGGGTGTGAACATAAACTTAAGATTAGCCGGCTAAACTTAGGTTTATCTTCGAGGAGGTGTTAATGTTAGTTTCTTCTATCTTTAGCCGGCTAAACTTAAGTGTAACTGGAGGCCCTTGGCTAAAAATGTGGAAGGAAATGAAAAAGGAAACAATGTAATAATGTTTACTATTTTGACACGAAAACTTTTATTAAAAAATAATCACTCTCATTACGTGCAATCAACCGCAAGGAAAGATGACGGAATACTAAACAAAAACTTTGCAACGTGTGCGCGCATTGTCTCCCCACCGCCACCGCCCCCTCAAGCCCTCCGCCGGTCCGGCGCGTCCATCAAATACATTTTTAGCCGTTTCGTTTCGGTTTATGTGCACATTAGCCGGCTAAAAATGGAATATCACAACGCAAACTAACATGATATCGTACTTTAGCTGCTTCTCGAAGATAAACCTAAGTTTCGCCGGCTAATCTTAACTATGTTCACACCCACCTTTAGCCGCAACATATGGATTACAAAACAAGGTTTTGTTTACATCAGGTTTAAACCACCAGGCCAGATTTTGAAATAAGAACCCAATATGAGTAGAAATGCAGTTTTTTTGACAAAACTGAGAATTTAGTCCGGTACTAAGTTATTATTTTTGTATTAAAAACTTTACCCGAATCGAAATAAAGTTGGAATTGCATAAACTGGCTTAGAGCTTTATGATAGAACTAAAGTTAGATCGCGTTTCGTAATACAACGAATTACGTTTTAAATAGAGATAGATTTGTTGCGGGGCTGTTTACTTAACCACTTTTTCTTCTCAGCAAAATTTAGGAAGTGGCAAAGGGTGTCCATTTTAGAGACTGTTCTATGAAACATTTGACGACCAAAAATTTCTATATATGAAGAGGTAAAGTTTGTAAGGAAGTTATCTCTAGCTAGGCCTACCAGTCAGATTTAAAAACTCTTGTTGCATTTGTTAGTCTAATTCTTGAGGAAGGTTACACTTCATGCGTTGACCCTTAGATTTGTTGTAAAAAAAGCCGTGTACATAACCAGCCCATAATTTTCCCACTGCTGGGATACCGGCCTGCTCTCGATAAGAGGAGAGGAATGAGCCATAATCCACCACGCGCGTACAGTGCGGTTTGGTAGTTGTCACATGTCTTTGAATTATGAGTACCAGGACATGCCGGTTTCCTCACTATGTTTTCCTTCACCGATGAAAAAATTTATACAAAATGAAGCGCCTGTCTGGGTTCGAACCTACAATCTAAAACAACGTGAAAGTCACAGGTGTAACTACTGGGTCACTACTGTTGTCAAACAGCCGTGTACCCTGCATGAAACCTTACCCAAGTTACCACCTCCACCGTTCGTAAATCCCGTCCGCTTACTACTTTATTGCATATAAGCCAACCGACGCAGATGTCCCCGCTCTCTGTAATTGCCACTGTTCCTGTCCACACTGTAGACGCGCCAGATGTTTACAAGTACTGTCTTGTAAGACGCCCGCCAGTTTAGTGCTGTGTTTTTTCTCGAGAAAGGATTTATTGAGGTTCATATCAGTTCGTTTGTGGTCGGTTCTTTTGAGTTTTTTGTTTAAGAAATTATTTTTTATTGTGTTTTTGTTGTTTAGATGTGTAGGTTCTGATGACATGACTGTCATGATGACTCATACTTCTCTGTCTTCCCTTTAATTCTTATGGTCCTTTCTGGACCCTCCTAAAAATCAAAGCACATAAGACAACATCTCATTCCATATGGGTACAACTACTTTATCAGATTGTTGGTTCTGTGACGCGGGCTTCCCGTAACAACTGTGATAGATTCATGAATAGCAGCTTGAAAAGCGGCTGAACAAGCATTCCAAGACATGGAGGGATCTTGGAAAATCACCCATCTACGGACCAAACGCGTCAAGCGTTGCTAAGGCTGATTGATCAACCCGTACGACTGATATTACTAAGCCACAAGTCAAAAGCAAACCAATCGCAAGTGATCTCTTCAAGGTGCACCAGACACAAATTTAAATATAACGAATTATGGAATTCTAATGCTCTTGCCGTTATCCATGCCATACGTGGTGTTAAAAAATCACTTTCCAAAACACCTATTGAAATATCATTGCAAATTCAACTCCAAAATTCAATTGCTATTCCATTCCAACATATTTAGTTTATAAAAGCCAGCAATTTAGATCCTTTGATGGACTTTGCTGGCGTCGGAAGCCAGCTGCTCTGAACGCGACTCAGATTGAAATCCCTTGGGTGAGGAACGTTTGCTCCTGCCAACGCTTGACAACATCCGCGTCGTGGAACTTAATATATGTATTGTGTAATTCAGCTATCTGGATATTAAATATTTACAGGATGTAAATGAAGATGAATTAAGTCTGATATGTGCTAATGTAATTTAATCTTTTTTGTTTAGATTGCTGACAATATATGAAAACTCAATGAGTTGAGGTCAAAACGTGAAAATTAAAAGCTGCTTAAAAGAAAAACTTTGGCACAAAACGTACTAATGTAGTGGAAAAATAGTAACATAGGTTAGTGTCAAAGCAACCGATTTATAGAAGTAAATTTTAAGCATAAATTTGCTTAAAATGTGTTTATTCATCATCATGGTCATCATCACCATCATGATTTCAGCTAAAAGGCGCCCACTGAGCTTCTTCGAGCTCCCCCACTTCAACCGGTTTTGTGCTTTCCATAACCAGCGAATTCATCACAAGGTCATCGCTCCACCTCTTGGGAGGCATTGCAACTCTACCTCTTCCACGCAGTCACCACTCCAGAGTCCTTCGTTCTCAATGGCCAACTGTTCACTTTAGTTTAACAATTCTTCGGGCTATGCCGGTTGCCTTGGTTATCTCTTCATCCCTGATTAGATCACGGGAAAATGGAGAGGGCTATGCTTGGAGTTGCCAAGCATAGCCCTGTCCATTTTCCTTTGAGTGACTTGAAGCCTTTTACCGAGGCCCATTGTGAGTAACCACGTATCAATGCTGTAAGTAATCACTGGTAACACGCACAGGTAAAAGATTTTCGTATTGAGACACTGCCGTATTTATAACGAGATGAAATTGGGTAATTTTTGTCATTATCATCATTCCAGCCAAACATCTACATGTCACATCTTGGTAGATGTGACATGTAGATGTTTCACTGGAATGCACTGGCCCGCGTGGTGCATTATGGCCCGCTCCTTCTCACCGAGAGGAGACCTGTGTCCCAGCAGTGGGAACGTTACAGGCTGCTGATTATCATTTAAGCCAAAAGACGTCATCTGTTGCACATCTCCCCTCTCAACCACCACCACTTCGTTCGGCTTTGTGCTTCTCGCAACTAGCCGAGGTTTTGTGACCTGCATATTTCAAAAAAAATATTTACTTCCTGTAAACCAAAATCTTTTGTTAACTATACACACAGGTACTAAATTAAACAAAGTTGGGAACAAAATTTACTTACTACGAAACAAAAGGTTTTCAACGTTATCAATTCCCTATACACGTGTTCATGGAAGTGTAATTTATCGTAAGTCACGTGTACAATCTTCTTCGTACTTCCCCGTACAGTTTTTGGTAAAATCAAAAGAGATGGCGAGCAACAGGCATGATGAAGTGCTTATATAAGTTCACAATCAAGTATTTAATGTAGTAAAGTTATAGAAAATTCACGTAACTTAATATTTAATCATTTTGAACGAAGTTTATTGTTAGGAAATTCAAGTCTTAAGAGGAAAGTTCCAAGTATTTAGTTATAACAATGAGGCCCAACTTTGTATAGGTACTTTTATTTGAATTTTAATAACGTTGTAGAAAATTTTGGATCGGAAAATGTTTGCCACCCCGGGTTTTGGTATCATATGAAGTTTTAACGTGTTTCGATGGAAAGAAGCAAAAGAAATGTGTACTGAATTTTACGGTTTTTAACGAAATGTGTTTGTAAATAAATAGGGTATGTTGACATTGATGTATTATTTTGTGAAATAAAAATTTCAGAAATTAAAGAAAAACTAACTTTGCATTTAAATTAATGTATTGCGTCCCGGCGTCACGTGTGTCTTTTTAAATGAGTAATATAGACGATGATGTTATTGTGTTTTTTTTTTTTGCTAGCAGAAGTAGTAGTATCTTGTAGTAGGTATTTTAGTCACCAAGAAACACGCTGTGTCTAGTTTGGAACCCGCTGCTTAATCAGTCTTGTTTTAGTGAGAATTTCATACCGCGTATTACCACTATTTGTATATTTATGAACCTTGTATAAGCTAAATAAATTAAACTGATTTTATATTCCAAAACTGAGCATAATTCTCATTCGAACTTTCTTAACCACTCAACACAATATTTTAGACTAACATTTTCACTTTGCATAATCGGTAGTCCCGCTCCACCGTAAACTCTAATAATGATCTAGTCTAGACCAACTATACATACAAGATGTGTTATCACGATCATTTCACCTAGTTTACACTTTACAAGTCGTGAAGACATCCGTTTGTATCTGAAGTGCTCGTTATATTGGTAGAAGTAGGAACTCGAGTGATACATTATGTCGCGTTTTGTCGTACAAGTCCCGGTTGAAAATAGAGTGTGAGAATTTTTGTCGTGGAATTTATTTTGACGTGTATTGTTATGGCATCTACAATTATTATTCATTTTCTATTTTATTAAGTACCTGGTACTTGTCGACAGGCCTACACGATTCTCCCATACCAATAATCACTGTAATTTAAAAACATTTTAAATGCCTAACTAAATTATTAACAGTCTGATTATTAATATTTGCACGCCATAATATGGGGCATACTTGTCTGAACTTCTTTTTCTTTATGATATTCTGCATGCACGTTTTCATTTCTCTATGTGTGCACATGTTTGAGCAAATAAATTTACTTTATATTTAATGCCAATGATTTTTAAAAGCATACCTAGCATCTGAGTTTTTACGTGTGTCCATGTAGGTTTTTAGCGAAATAAAATATTTTGATTTTGACTTACCTGAAACCCTTATTGATAACTTCACATTTTCAATATCTCTTTTAGAATAGTCGTCCTAAAAAGTGTCTATTCCCAGAAGAGTAACAAAATAAGTGGTACGTGGTGTTACTAAACCGATAGTAGCAAACAATAATTAATTAGTAGCTGTACCAGTCGCAGACGTACCTGAGGGTGCGGCGGCTATTAATCACTCGATAGACTGAGAGCCTGATGGCAGATAGCCTGATGGCCGATAGCCGATAGAACCAATTCTTTGTGATCGTGTGTGCAACCGGTTGATTGATTGTGAGGACTTTGAACACGTGTCTATCGGTTATTAAAATAGGGCTACTATTTTTCTGGTGTAGTAAACTTTAGTGCAGTAATCGCCTAGTGGTACCGGCCGTGACTTACGAGATGTAGGTCGTAGGTTCAAACCCAGACAGGCGCTTTATTTTGTGTACATTATTAACATAACATAACATAATATTTATTCAAAAAATTAAAGGCTTAAAAATATGTACAGTTTTGCACTGCTCTTAAAACGGTGATGGCAAACATCGTGAGGAAAGCACCACCAAAAATCGAATACATATGACCCACTCCACCACCACCACACACGGGGGGTGGCCCCCTTCTTATCTTGTGTCACACTTCCAATATCTATGTTCTTCTCACGTTAAAAATCTGCGTTCTTCTAACAATCTTCTCCTACTCTGTCCTTCTCATTCCTCGGACTTTGTTCATTCGTCCTTTCATATTCAGTCCATTCTTCTTTGGAATGCGCTCCTTCTCGATATCAGAACGGCCACCAGTCGGTATGCATTTAAGGGGAAATTGCAGAGTTATTTTCGAAACAAATAGTGTAGAGTCGTCTCATTTCCTGTCTCAGTTTAATTATAAATATACATATATATTATGGTATGTATTATAGTAATATGTGTGTTATTAGTTTTGGTCTATTTATATACTACTATTCCCTTATTATTTATAATTCAATATGATTATTGTAGTTTTAATAGTATTTCAATAATTGTTCCTCTCAACCAAAGCACCTGCCATCTAATCTCTTCACTACCCTTGATTGACTGGCAGAGAATGCCTAAGGCATTAAGTCCGCCTTTGTACCTTTTTTGTGTGCGAGAAGTTTAAATAAATAAATATGACATCTACCAACCCGCCCAGAGTGCCTGAGTTACAGCCCACCCCTTCTCAGGAGGCCAGTGACGCAGCAGTGGGAATTTTGGCTGATTATTTATACAGAAACAAGATTCTGTTGCCAAGCGCCGCCCTCTTTCCTATGCAAGAAATGTATTTATAAATGTCGCAGTTAATGATATCGACATGTTTGGATTCGGTATAAGTTTTAATTCGTGGGATGACTAAAGTAGGTATCATTTAATGTTTACAGTTATTCAAAACAGTTTTTTGTTTAGCGTAGTACACACGTACTAATCAAATCAAGCTATACATTTAAAATACAAGCTGATGTCTCTTGTATGAACATCCTAAACAAACCGAGGTCAACTGAAACTGGAATTGCATAACTTGATATCTCGCCAACAGTGTGCAACAAGTTCTTAATCTTTACACAGTATAAAACAAAGTCGCTTATCGTGTCTGTATGCTTAGATTTTGTAAAGTACGCAATGGATTTTAATACGGTTTTCATAATTAGACAGAGTGATTTAAGAGGAAGGTTTATATTTATTACACTGGCAAAGCCGCTGGCAAAAGCTAGCAATTTACATCCCATCACAAACATAAATGTGAAACGAAAACCAAGTTCAAATTATGATATATGCCTTGGTTATTGACTTCAACGACAAAAGAAGTGAGATCTAAATGGGTGCCAAGTTCAATGGTCAGTCCTGAAATTTATTTATAACTACATAAAATATCATTTCTTCGTATAACTTAGGATAAAATATTGTAGCCTAAGGTCTGACGGCTAGTTCTCCTACACACGGTGCTGCTCGCCAGTTCTGTTACTTGAACTTGGCTTGACACGCTACCGCGTGTCTAGATAATACGGCCTGAGTGTATACTACTAGCAGTACTGAAGGGGTCTGCTAGAACCGATCGTCTTTCTAAAACAAACTCGAACCCTCCGTGCTTCGAAAACATGCTAAAATGTAGCTCCCGGCTGTCACTGGTAAATCTATGACGGGTCGTCAGAATCCCGAAAGTCTGACTACAAGTCTTATCAAGGGGTATCGTACTACCCAATAACAGGGTTACGGAGGTCATGGCAGGCGCCCGAAGTAAAATACTGATATTCAGTTGCATCCGGTTCAACAAGAAGTCAACAACTCTAAACATTTTCAAAGAAATGGCCAAATCTTTGCCGTAAAACAAGTCTCCATCCAAGGGGTTGTTTTGAAGCCAGCAAAATACATAGAAACATGGATGGATAATACAATATGACGAATATTTTAATTTCATGTTTTATATTACGTAATGATAATAATTACCTATTTATAGTATCAAGTTCTTCTTACTTAATAGACAGCTGTGCTTCTGAAGAGTTTGTTGCGCCACTTCTTCTTTCTAGCTGAAGCACTAGGAAGTGGTGAAGGGTGGGTGTTTTGGGGGACTTTCTTTTAATTGTGATGATCAGTAAATGGTCCGAGCCTGTTATGAATAAACTAGCTTCGTCCGCGTTAAAGTTCTTGTTCCCCCGACCCTTCCCGTCGCGTCGAATCGCCTACCATTACTGCTTCGCTCCTCTTAGTTGTAGCGTAGTGTTATATGGCCTATAGCCTTTCTCGATAAATAGGCTATCCAACACAAAAATAATTTTTCAATTCGGATCAGGAGTTCCTGAGATTAGCGCGTTCAATCAAACAAACAAACTCTTCAGCTTTATAATATAAGTATACATTACTTTTGATTTTGAATTAAGACATTGGGTTGGAGATTAATTGACGCTTTGTCCAACTATTTAAAAGTTGTATAGGTAAATTAGTTTTATGACGACCATACACACAGCCCACATGTACAGTCAGGTAAATTTGCCGTGTTATAGCCATTTGATAGAACGATGAATATACAGACAATTAAAGTTGGTAGTCAATTTGAACAGTTGACTCCTCAGGCTTTACCAAAGTACCCGCATGTAAAGTTTTAATTTAATGAAAAGTAGGTTGTAGAGGTTGCTCGGGATATCTCATTCTACGTATCTAAGGTACTGTATAGGAAATTAATTAATTCTGTAATAATACTTCCATTTCCGAGAAAGGTATGTTATTATTCGAACAAGTATTATAATTGAGATAAATTCCGCGAAAAGGGATTATTTTCTTTGTTCGAAGTTTTTACTTGGATGATCAGTAAAACGTAGGGATCTCTCCAGCATAAATTATGTTGTGAAGCTAAGAAAACAAAAGAATACTAACAGGTGGAACATTTTTGTTTGTTAGTTTTATCGGATTAGGCACCGGTGCCACCGCTGGGCATTGACGAGAAAACTATCCAAACTAATAACGTGTTTTTGAGCAACGAGCAGCGAGTCTGCGACAGTGACGACCGTATACTGGGCTTTTTTGGCGCAGCCGTGAGGCACACTCTAGTACTAGTTTGTCAAATCACCTTACACTTTTATGTTTGATTTGGTTTTGTTTTTTATTATAATCTTTCCAGCTTTTGTGTTAAATAAATTTATTTTCTTACTTTTCTTTTCTTTTCCTTTCTTTCTTCTCTTTTCCTTTCTTTCTTTTCGTTCTTTTCTTTTAATAATCACTGGTATGGGTACACACTGAGCAAGTAATCTCTTTGATAGCTCAAGTTGGAATACTCGCCAACAACAGTGTGATCAGTCAGCTATAAATTTTACATATAATATGTGTCTGATTTACTTACACGGAAATTTAAATATTTTGTGCGTTTTTGAAGCGAGAAAATCGTTGATAGATAGTCGCTTTCTGATCGGTTATAGGACAAGTGCCTCGGATACGATACTACTTTATATTTTGTTTTATAAATTGAATAGAATAGAATACAAGCTAAATATTAAACTTTACCGTTGAATAAACGAAAAAGTTAGGTTCAAGGCTCTGGCAAAATTATTTTCCTTCGTAAAAAATCTCAATTAGAAACTTTAATTTCTTAAAAACGTTTTCGTTCCGAGATTTTATCCTAATTAGGTTTTATCGCTCCCCAAAAATACATACCTAGGCATTAAGCATAACAGCCTATACGGTTCCCACTGCAGGGACACAGGCCTCATCTCAATAAGAGGGAGGGGGCCGTAATCTACCACACGGGCCCAGTACAGGAGATGTCACAAATCTTTGAATTTTTGGTACTGGGACGTGCCGGTTTCCTCAAGATATTTTCCGTCACAGTTTTGAGAGTGTTAAAATTATTTACACAAAGTTAAAGCACCTGCCTGGGTCGATCCCTCGACCCGACTACTCGTAAGTAGTGGGCCGATATCACTGAGCCACCACTGCTCTCAATATATAGGCAATATATTTCCAAAAAATTCTATCACAATTTCCATTACCCACAACTCAATTCACTTACGAAACCTTCGTATTATTGAGTCATAAAAACATCCATAACGGACAATTTTCTTCATTACGGCTGTACATCTGTATTTTCTTTAATACTGACGGAGAAATATCGCTCCTCAGTCATCGCTCAGAGCTCAACCGAGTGTAAGAGCGTACATTAATCCTAAATCACCCACATTATGGACTGCAAGACAGAACGATCGATCTGTCACCGCTTATCCCCCACCTAAAGCAACTGTAAATAATGATAATGGATTACTTTGTTTTCTCTTTTTATTAACTGGGAGATTAGGAGGGCAAAAACGATATCCCGTTGTTTTTACACCGACGCAATGGTCGAATGCCCATTAACATTTTCTGTCGAGAACCGACCCTTGCCGGGACCCACCCTTTTCCAATATTGTTAACCTTAATTTTTTTTAAACGAGTGCTCCGGCCCTATTGGACGAGATAATCGTCCACTCACATTATTTTTTATTCACTGTGTTAAAAGTACAGTTCTGGTAATGGTTGCGCCTACCTTTTATGCCTTTCAAAAGAAATAATAAGTTGATGATTAAAACTTTGAGTGCCAGATTTCTAAAAATGATTAGGAACGCCTTTATTATAGTTACATTACTTTTCAAACCTTATACAATATCTTGCTGTTCTTAATAACAACCTAACTATTATTTTGTCTTACTTGTTATTTCAATTTTTGAACAGGGTTTTTATTTCACTGAAGGTGACTGTGACATTGTAGTAATTACAGTTTTTTTTCTGTTTATTATTTTATATCTAAAGCCTTTCGAAAATACAAGCCAGGGTCGTATTGCGACAAATTGGTATGTATTTACCTGTAAAGTTGTGACCGAAAATCTCACATTTATTTAGCACTAGCTTCTACCCGCGACTTCATCCGCGTTAAATTTCTTGATGCCCCGACCCTTCCCGTCGTGTCGAATCGCCTACTCGTGCGATTTTTCCCGTTTTTGCAACATTTTTCATAACTGGTCCGCTCTTGTTGATTGTAGCGTGATGTTATATATTCTATAGCCTTTCTCGATAAACAGGCTACCCAACACTAAAATATTTTTTTCAATTCGGACTAGTCGTTTCTGGGATTAGCGCGTTCAATCAAACAAACAAACTCTTCAGTATAGTATAGATATAGTATATATAGTATAGATAATATAATCTAAACAGCTTATAATAATTCCATCGCTGGGATGACCTCCTCTCTTTAAGAGCGAGACGACCATAATCCACAACGCGGACTGGGTGACGGTTGGTAGGTGTCTCAATGTCTTCGGATTTGGGTTTCCTCACGATGTTTTTTCTTCAACGTTCGTAGTCACGGCCATTACCACTAGGCCACTAGTACTCACACAGATGAATACACTTTTTAAATGTGTTCTAGAACTATCTAAACAAACGAACTTATTTTTTTTTGACCATTTTATGACAATTCAATTCTATAACTCAATCTATTAATTAAACAGCTCTCATAAACTTCGTCCTCTTTCCTTTCATTTGCAAGTCGAGATACGAATATTCTTGGTAAGGTAATAATACAACAGTAGATACGAGCACCATTATCCTAATCTGCAAATTAGAATCTAAATTCTGCATATAATTTTAAAAGCAACATTCAAAAGCGCCACGCATTGTGATAAGAATTTACGAGAGCCACCCATACATAAGAAGGTTATGTACTAACATTTCCCCTAGCTACACAACGTAAATGTAGGAAATTCGGAGTGCGTGTTCACCAGTGGCTCGACCGATAAGGATCTGACCTTGACCTTGAAACGTCCTAATAAACCGGTTTTTTATCGCCCCGAGTACTAGAAAACTTTTAGTAGTTGTAGATAACACGTTGATATGATGGAAATTGGGACTGGATTACTTATTGGATCGGATTAATTATAAAACTGGAACAAATTAGTGTTTCTATTAAATTTATGATGTTGTTGAAAACAGAGAGTTTTCTGCACGATTAGTGCAGAAAACTATGGCGTGCATTGACTGGACAGGTCCAGTTAATCTGTGTGATTCTTTCGTCAAAAGACTATTTTAGACACCAATCTACGTGGTCTTCATATTCATATGATGTGACCAAGATTATATCTGGACTTTAAAAGAGACTATGACCTCTGAGTTTGTTTCGTCCTTTTTTCTCAGAGTAGTTAGATAGAAAACGCCGACCTCACCAGTTTTTATAATTAAGATTGACGTGTAAATGTATTTTACAAACCTATTTACAGAAATGTAATGCCGCCAGTCTCTTGGCTACATTACCAATAGACAGCGATGCGGATGATTTTTCGACGCTATTTTTTTAATTTTTAGTTAATTTAGGTTATAATATACATATTTTTTTTCTTTATTAATTTAAATCTGTAATCCATGTAATATACTTATTAAATGAATAAAAAATAAAAAATAAACTTACAGAAATAAAGTCATTCATCGCAGTCGCTAAAATCAAATTGGTTCTTTTTTTAAACCACACTGAAAGTTTTTTTTTTGTCTGGAGCTGCTATGATTTAGTCTCCAAGTTTTTTTCTCTGGATGGAAAATCATCAAATGACTTCGCCCGCTCTTGGCGGAGCGGCAGGGCGTGATAGACTTTTACTTACTAAATAAAACCCATCCGTGTTCTTCCAGTTGGCCGTGCTAAAGCCACGGTAACCCTGTCAAATACATCCACAACCCTGGCAGACCAAGTTTGGTTTAACGTTGTTAAATGTGGTTGCTGCCGCTAACCTGAAAGTTGAAATTTCATTTCGATTTTGAGTACTGTATACCAATTTTTTCCTTGGAACTATTTTCAGGTACTTTTGAATAACTTTTTGGATAGTGCTCTATATTACACCTTACATAATGTGAAGTACAAAGATACTTTTGCTGAACTTAAATTTTATTACAACCCAAACAATCTGTTTTCATTTACTTTACCAAATAAAGTCATTAGTAAAAAAAAAAAACATTACGCCCTTTCAGACTTATAGAGACCAAGTAAAAAGTTTAAGATTTCATCTTTGTCTCATAAAATGATAAAACTCTTATTAAACCAGAGACCTATTATTGTGATATAGGCCTCTGTTTACATAAATAAATCTTCTAAGTAGGTTTTTACACTTCTGAACGTGCGATAATCACGTTCCTAATGACCTACCAGCTTTTCAAATAAAATACAACACATTACGAAATACAAGCTGGAATATTTAAAAAAAACCCAGACTAGTTTATGTCGCTTGTGTCTATTATTGATGGATATTATACATCCATCAATTGAAACAAATATATTCTGTCAAAACTTGCTTAAAAACCTTTTTGAACGACTAGAGTTTGTATTTGTTTTCTCATAGGTTTGTTCAAACCTGAGAATACAAGATGGAATTGAGCGAAAGCTCGTGTTGAACTCCGTCTTTTGTTTATTTATTCACATGGTTCTGCATTTTATGTATGTGTGCCGCTTTTTGAAGGACATGGCGATATTGGTGTATTGAGAGGGAACGAAGGTTGGAGTAAAAAAATAGAGGCCTTAGTATAATATAACTGCGCGATGTAAACGGAACGTAAATTGGAAAGTTTTTTGAATAAAAAACCAAACTAAAAAGTAGAAAATTGTGGAAAAAAGCGTGAGGTGCTTTTTAAGGTATTTTTATGGATATCAGGCACCCCAGGATATTAGTTTTTTTAAACTATTATTTATTTTCTATTTTTTTAGGGTGTTTTGAATTTTGAGACGTATGTCAGCGTAGTTTACAAAGACAGTTTTTTGCTGTCCTGGTAACCCTGGCAAGGATAATGGCACAAATTTATGAAATTATAGTATTGTCATCGGTCCTCAATAAGTCTACAGAGTTTAAATGAAATCTAGTCATTTAAAGTGGGTCAAAATCGCGCTATAAGGAGTCGGTTACAAACAAACATACAAACATACAAGTGAACCTAATATAAAGCGTGTAAAAAATTCTTAATTTTTTTTTTATTAACCTCCGACGTAAAAAGACGCGTGTTATAAGTTAGACCGCTATGCATGTCTATCTGTGTATCTGTATGATGTACCGTAGCTCTCACCCGGGTTAACCAATTTAGGTGCGGTTTTTAGGGTTCCGTTGCCAAATGGCAAAAAACGGAACCCTTATAGATTCGCCATGTCTGTCTGTCTGTCTGTCCGAGTATGTCGCAGCCACTTTTCTCCGAAACTATAAGAGCTGTGCTATTGAAACTTGGTAAGTAGATGTATTCAGTGAACCGCATTAAGATTTTCACACAAAAATAGAAAAAAAACAATAATATTTGGGGTTCCCCATACATGGAACTGAAACTCAAAATTTTTTTTTTCATCAAACCCTTACGTGTGGGGTATCTATGGATAGGTCTTCAAAAATGATATTGAGGTTTCTAATATCATTTTTTTTTAAAACAATAATATTTGGGGTTCCCCATACATAGAACTGAAACACAAAAAAAAAAATTCATCAAACCCTTACGTGTGGGGTATCTATGGATAGGTCTTCAAAAATGAAATTGAGGTTTCTAATATCATTTTTTTCTAAACTGAATAGTTTGCGCGAGAGACACTTCCAAAGTGGTAAAATGTGTGTCCCCCCCCCCCGTAACTTCTAAAATAAGGGAATGATAAAACTAAAAAAAATATATGATGTACATTACCATGAAAACTACCAACGAAAATTGGTTTGAACGAGATCTAGTTAGTAGTTTTTTTTTAATACGTCATAAATCGTAAACCACAATTTACCTTTCATTCAGTCAACACAAATATAAAAATTAAAAAAAAAAACATTTCATTTCATAAACGATGATGACGAATGATGATGATGATGACCTGCAGGTTTGTACGGAACCCTCGGTGCGCGAGTCCGACTCGCACTTGTTTATTTCATTTAACATCACATGTTTTATCAAAACTTGACTCAGCTGTTTTGATACGACGATTATATGATCAAAATATTACCCACAACTTATTATTAGACTTAAAGATCCAATACGTATATACTTGTTTACTTTTTAGAAGTTTTTGTTTTGACTGGGTTTTTTTATACATGTGATGTTCCACCTAGAACAAAGGCCACGCTTCTCCTAACTTCCAACCCCTTTTTCCCGAGCTAGTGTAGGCAAGTCCTCTCTGGGCGCGAAGCTGGCCCCGCTATCTTCTCATGGGCCTTTTTATGTCTTGGTGGAAATCCTTGTGGATATCCTGTGCCCTGGGGTGGGCAAAGGGATCTGCAGACTCTTATTGACTAAAACTACCTCGGTGTTCCATCACACACCTACGTCGGGCATCACGGGATCTTATGCAACTTCCGCGATCCACGGTTGGTACCCTCCTCTGCGGGCCACCTTAAGTCAAGGAAGGGAGTGAGCTGTTGATCTTCGCCCCCTTACATCTTCAGCCTCGATGTCACCAGACGGTTTTTTGGCCAATGGTTTTAAAATACTAAAGCAATTTAAACCAAAACATTATAATTACTTCATACTACGAAACTACCTTTTGGAAGGAGCGAATAGAATAAATTATATTTTAATGTAAATGTTGTCGTTAAAAAGTGGCTTTTATGTGCCTATTTAATTTTTTTTTTTTAACTTGGTCTTTGTTAGTTCGGTCCCTAACTGTTGATATTGTATGTGATTCCGTTTTTTTTTAAATTTGTTAGAATATAACGCTGTTCCTAGTATACTGTGCTTATAGTAAAATGTAATAATCAGTATTTATTTGTTTTATTGTTCAAGTATTGGTAATAAAATAAGTCATTCACAGGCCACTGCAGAATAATAATATTCACTCAAAAGTTAACACCAGGTCCTCCACTTTTTAACCGACGAAAAAAAAAACGGAGGAGGTTATCAATTCGACGCGTATATTTTTTTATATTTTTTATGTATGACCACGCATAACTTTTTACATAGTAGTCCGATTGTAATGATTCTTTGGAAAGGGTATACTCCGAGGGTGGTCCCATATAAATTTGGAAAACAAAATCAAACCCTAAGGGTCAGAAAACAGGGGATGATTGATTGTTCACTCCCTGATTGTAATGTAGAACCACGAATAACTTTATACAGAGTAGTCCGATTTTGATAATTCTTTTTTCATTGGATAGAGTATACCTTGCCAAGTATTATTAGTACATTAAAGTTACAAAAAATTGTAAAATAAAAACTTTTTAACAAAAAATTAAACCGCCGAAAAAAATTAAAAGCAAAAAATTATAAACCTTAAAATTTTGAGTCGGCACTGAAAAATCAATGAACAAAGATCACTCAAAGCGCCGACTCATCATTTTAAGATTTATTATTTTTTGCTTTTAAGTTTTTTCGGCGTTTTAATTTTTTTCACATCAAGACATCAAAAAAATGTATGGGGTTCTGAGATTGCGAGGCTTTTCTCATTAATTTGCAAAAATTATAACCCAAATAAAAATCATGACCCAAAGCTTTGCTTACATTTTGCCTAATTCTGTAACAAACTGGCGATAGCAATTAATAAAAAAATTACGACCACTGTGGCCTTAACAGCACATACATCTACACTCCGGAAAGCCTTGAATATTTTTTGTTCAAAAATAAAGGCGACTTAGAGACCCTTCATTAAAATAATTCATTTCGTTAGTCCAGTTAGACACGCAAGGGTGTTTTTAAAAATTTAATTACGGCGAACTCAGTTCGTCGCAGTACAAACACAGTGAAACAATTTCAGAATTAAGTTAAAAATTTTCACGTGAAATGTTCACTATATTTCGTCTGTGTGCTTCTTTATCTGTGTCTTTGCAGATTATGAGAAATGTCTTTACTGTAGTGTTGTGATCAACATAATTTCAGTTGAAACACGTCCTTAGCTGGAAATAAGCTATATACAATCTGCTAGTATCTGTCTGCTAGTATTTGTCAGGCGGGTTGGCGATCGCAGTGTGGTGGTAAAATGTATAGAAATCCTTCTGCCCTTCTCAAGTGAGTCGCTTAGTCGCTTCTTACTACACCTAAGAGAAGAAATGGGATCGTGCTATTCTTTGTAGTGTTGCGATAAAACGGTGCTGTTTATAATAATTGTTTGTGGTGTTTTTTTTTTTTTAGAACGATTAGTGGTAGGTTGGATAGGAAGTGGTATTACATAAGTTATCGAAGTGTTATTGCTTTCAATAGCTTACCGTCACACCTGGAAATAGATTTATTTTGCACTAGCACACATAAAATTAGATTTTTTTTAAACAATAATTATTTTGGTGGCAATCACAAATAACTTTTAACTCCGATTTTGTACGACTTGACATACCTAATATATTGTCTCGATATTCCTATAATATGTTTCACACTGTAATTTGTTTACTTATTCAATTCGCTGTAACTGGTCAACGCAAATAACGCGTTACTAATTTAGTTTAATACATGTGGAAGCTTGTAATTAGCAATTGTTATGACCTATTAAATTCATCATAATTTGGTTCATCAGATTTTCATACAAAAATCGACCGCCCGTAAATAGTTCAAGTTCAAGCGCTCCCGCCACCCTAACCCCAGTCCCCTCGCTAATGTACTATCGCTTCTTTTGCTTCGCATAGACTTTGTAACATTTAGGGCATTCAATTTAAATATTTTTATGTTTTTATGAATTTCTGGTGAACTGAAATATTATGAACTTTTAAAAGTCATAGAACAAAAGTTGTTGATTATCATGTTAGTAACACAGTCCTGAGAGGTTGCCGATGTTTTACAAATAACCCTGTATAATAGAAAGTTTTTATTTCAGACCGAAGTCTATAGGCGTTAGGTTACGGACACAGATAAACATAAGTAGAAATAAAATTTAGCATGGAGCTGCATCCACCTCCATCGGGGAATCCCACAGATCTTTAAAATCTGCTTATATTTAAAGTCAGTCTTATAAGATGGCATTGTTATATGTGTGCTCATTTTGAGCTCTTTATAACAACTATCAGAAAAATTCGTCGTCAAATAACTAAGTTAGAAATAAATTGTTTTGTCTAATATAGCCTAATATATTTCATCACAAAACCATATTAATTAAATATATTGGTTTTGGCTCCATACGGAATAGTGCTTTTTCTATTACATAAACATTTTATGCTCTATAGCGCAAAGGAATATTCTCATTTAGCAAACGTATTACTTATAAGAATATTCTATAGGAAATTGAATCGATGATTGTAACTGAAAACACATGAAATCCATTATAATATGATAATTTTCCGGTACATTTTAGCACATTTTTTTTGAAAATGGAAACGTGTTTTCTTTCTTTTGTTTTCCAAACTTCGCAATACATATCACGTATGTACATATAAATAGTTCCATCTTAGACTAGGAACAGAAAGCTAGTGTAAGTATCAGGTGTCCTAGTTGAAGTCAGGTAAGATAAGTAGGTCAGAGCTACGATAGTACAGTTAGCTAAGTCGAGTTAACTTTGGAATTGGAGATGTAACATTGGCAACTATTTGGACGTTTTAAAAATGTTTTGTCTATCTTACGAGCTGGTCTTAGAACACATTGGTTTGGGAGATATCTGACTTTGTTTTGAAGGTTTCGTAGCCTAAGGGTGCGTACGGAACCCTATAGCTAAGAGTCTGCTATCTGTCCATACGCCTGCCGATCAGCGGGTTGTATTTCATAAGCCGTAAAAAGTAGACAGTTGAAACTTTCACAGAGTGTGTATTTTTATTGCTGCAATGACATCAAATAAAGTAAATATTAAAGGGTGGTACTAATTATTTTTTTATGAAAATATTATGTACGTAAGAAGAATATAAATACTTAAAAATCAGTGATAGACAATTGTAAAATTTATATTCATATGTAAACGATCACATCTTATGGTAGACTCACCGGGAGCATTTTCTTGTAAATTAATCGCTCCGATTAGAGTAAGAAGAAGTAGCGAGGATTGCTGAAAACCGAGCATTACATTTGACTCGATATTGACTGACTGACCATAGACTATAAACAATCTCTTCAACTTAAAATGTTGTTACGTTTTAGCTCCAATTACCATGAAGTCAGTCTGGGTAGAAGATTCAAAAATACACCTAGCCAAGTTCTAAATTGGTCGATATGTTTACTAAACTCTGTTTACAACTCAGTCTTACCTGAATCGTAGCATAGCTTATCCGCATTGATCCGTTAAAGTGTTCAGAGCCGCAATATCTAAGCTCGAATGCTTCGCAGAAATTAATTGACACGATTCAATCCTATACATGGTCTGTAGATTGACTCTGAAGATATCCTGGCAACTTGCCGAAGGATCGACTATTTAGACGATAAAGACGTCTTTGCCCTGGATTAACATTGTGATAGAAAACTTTTTAACAAAAATTAAACCGCCGAAAAAACGTAAAAGCAAAAAATAATAAACCTTAAAATTTTGAGTCGGCGCTGAGAAATCCATGAACAAAGATCACTTAAAGCGCCGACTCATAATTTTAAGGTTTATTTTTTTTGCTTTTAAGTTTTTTCGGCGGTTTAATTTTTGTTAAAAAAAAAAATATTTTATATTTTTTTGTGGTTTTAATGTACTAATAATACTTGGCAAGGTATAGCCTATCCAATGATAAAATAATTATCAAAATTGGACTACTCTGTATAAAGTTGTTCGTGGTTATACATTACAATCAGTGAGTGAGCAATCAATCATCCCATGTTTTCTGCCCTTTAGGGTTTGATTTTGTTTTCCATATGGGACCACTCTCGGAGTATACCCTTTCCAATAAAAAAAAGAATTATCACAATTGGACCACTATGTAAAAAGTTATGCATCATCATCATCATTTCATCATTTCAGCCGTAAGACGTCCACTGCTGGACTTAGGCCTCCCCCAATTTGGGGGGCTTTGCCATAATCGCCACGCTTGGCAGGCGGGTTGGCGATCGCAGTATGGTGGTAAAATGCATAGAGAACCCGTCGAATTGATAACCTCCTGTTTTTTTTCGTCGGTTAAAAATAAGTTGTCACTTTATTAACACATTAAACGCCGACTCAAATTTAGTGGTTGTTCCGTTTGGCCCGTGGGGCTCACCGGTGAGCGACAGCAATACTACCCGTTCAGGCCGTGGTGGTCACCGGTGTGCGTCAGCAATTATTTTGTTAATTCTTTGGATAGTAATAAGAAATAATTATTTTGATTGAGGTTTTTGGCTATTTTGAACCATATGAGCCAATAAAATTTAATGTGTAAAATTTGTTGAAATCGCAAATTGTCGTCAGCCCATATGGAAAGTATAGCGGTGGTCACCGGTGACCACCACGGCGTTCAATGTGTTAACAAGCTCTTTGAGGTGCAGGTAGATTGCGGTCGAATTTCGACCGATGACATCCACTTTTCAGGTCAATCTTTTGTGTTGTGTGGATGCTGGATTATGCGCTACGCCCGCTGAGTTGGGCGGAAGTAGTGGTCTAGTAAAATGTTTTTTCGTGTCCATCGATGGTCGTTTATTCATCGATAGATTTTCATTTCCTCGGGAATTAACGCTTTGTACCCTACATGATAGCTAGTTTTGTGTCACAATTTCCTTGTACTGGGCCTACTATATAGCGCCTTCCTTATGGCGTGTTACTTTGTGGACACAAAATGGCGAAACAGTAATTGTGTTTAAAAACCGTTAGAACCATGGTCGTTTTGAATGTTTAAATTATAATACCGGTAAACAAACTGAAAATAGTTAATAAATCATTATGTCAACTGTAATACGGCGGGCCAGTACACTGGTCGCTAATTAGCTACATACGAACATAGCCGATGATTCATGTGGCCGCAAATTACCCTTATTACGGCGTATCGGGTACCATATCAGCAGTAAAGCCTATTTACTGGTCATGGTGCTTCCAATAACTGCTATAATAGACAGTCGGCAGCGATGTTGCCTTAACCACCACGGATGGCAGACAGATTGGTGTTCACTATAGTTAGTCGTCACCATATCTATGGTCTATCCGTTTCATGCCGGACATAGAGAACAGAACCATCCCATTACTTCCCGTGGGTGTCGTAAGAAGCGACTAAGGAACTTACTAGAGAATGGGCAGCAGCGTTCTCTATGCATTTACCAACTATTGCGATCGCCAACCCGCCTGCCAAGCGCCTATGTCCCGTAGTGGTCATTTGCCTGAAATGATGGTGGTGATGACAATGTATGAAGATCTGCAATACCAAATGCACCGCATGTGTTGCTATCCTCGAATAAGCCCTGCTGTCACAAATGCTTGTAAAATACCGCGACATGTGTAGATAAGAAAGGGTTTAACAACACAACAAGGCTGCTTTAGAGGAGAAATAGAAAGAAAATACGTTTATTTGCGGCAAACATGACGCACAGAAAAACCAGAAACATACAGAAATAAAAAAACCGGCCAAGTGCGAGTCGGACTCGCGCACCGAGGGTTCCGTACAAACCTGCAGGTCATCATCATCATCATTCGTCATCATCGTTTATGAAATGAAATGTTTTTTTTTTTAATTTTTATATTTGTGTTGACTGAATGAAAGGTAAATTGTGGTTTACGATTTATGACGTATTAAAAAAAAACTACTAACTAGATCTCGTTCAAACCAATTTTCGTTGGTAGTTTTCATGGTAATGTACATCATACTTATATTTTTTTTAGTTTTATCATTCCCTTATTTTAGAAGTTACGGGGGGGGGGACACACATTTTACCACTTTGGAAGTGTCTCTCGCGCAAACTATTCAGTTTAGAAAAAAATGATATTAAAAACCTCAATTTCATTTTTGAAGACCTATCCATAGATACCCCACACGTAAGGGTTTGATGAAATTTTTTTTTTGTGTTTCAGTTCTATGTATGGGGAACCCCAAATATTATTGTTTTAAAAAAAAATGATATTAGAAACCTCAATATCATTTTTGAAGACCTATCCATAGATACCCCACACGTAAGGGTTTGATGAAAAAAAAAATTTTGAGTTTCAGTTCTATGTATGGGGAACCCCAAATATTATTGTTTTTTTTCTATTTTTGTGTGAAAATCTTAATGCGGTTCACTGAATACATCTACTTACCAAGTTTCAATAGCACAGCTCTTATAGTTTCGGAGAAAAGTGGCTGCGACATACTCGGACAGACAGACAGACAGACAGACAGACAGACAGACAGACAGACAGACATGGCGAATCTATAAGGGTTCCGTTTTTTGCCATTTGGCAACGGAACCCTAAAAATAAGGTGTGGGTCACATCCACGCAAAACGGCCATCACTCAGCATAATGCTGGACCCTATGCGAGACAGAGCCCCAGCGCTGGTTTTCAGTGACAGCCGGCGCTGACGTAATGACGTCGACCGGTGCAGCAAACAATCAGTAAAATAATTACTAAAAACACTATCGTTAGATGTAATAAATATATTAAAAAAAAAAACAAAAGTGGCAATAGATTCTTAGTTTTTCCTACCAACATTAAGGAATACTTCGCCAAAGCAGCTCTTTATATTCTTAACTGCGGATTTTAAATCTTAAGCTTTTGTACCACGCTCTAACATACGGACTTACTGAGGAGTGGTAGCCCAGTGGTAAGAACCGCAATTAACGTGTTGTTAGTCATAGGTTTGAACCCAGATAGGTCTTTTACTTTATGTAAATGATTTCCTCAAAACCCTCAAAACAGCATGGTCCTACATACAAAAATTGAAGACAGGTGGTGTCTACCAATCTGCAATGGTCCGGCGTGGTGGATTACGGCCCACTCGCACTCTCTGAGAGACAACCTGTGACCCAGCAGTGGGATCATTATAGGCTGTTCATGACTAACTTATTTAATATTAAATAAGGACGTATTGAATCAATAGAACTGAATTGCGTTCAGTTTTATTGGTAAAATATGTTCTTAGCCTGAAGAGTCTCATATTTCATAATGGACAAAAAATTAAATAATTAGATTCCGGATAACTAAAAAGATCCAAAAATTGGTATGAACATCTTTGCTTAAAACACTATATTTTTAGATCCACCGCACTTAATACATTTTCGATTATAACATAATTAGCACTCGTCAAATGCATTTTCCATCATTAGCAACTTGTCTTTATATCAGTGTGTACGAAATAAACATTTTACTAGAAAAGAAGTATCTGCCACCACAGTCTTTATGCCACCTGATATCATCATTACTTAAAAAACATTTTACTCCAAAACAACCAATAAAACGTAACAAATGCAAACAAAACTTTGCACTTTCTAAAAGGTCGTTTATCCTTTGTTGAATCGCAGTAGGCATCTAAGCAGTAGATGTAACGGTCATTGACGCAACTAATCGGTCGTTCTGCGATAGCCCTTAGCTAAGCCAGTCGTACGTGCTAATTGCCTATTAATTAGGGGATCACGGCCATTTTTTATGCTGTCAATCTGGATCAGCGACAATGGTTTTATCAGCGTTGAGCACAATCGGAGAACATTAATTTCAGTGTATTGACACTGTCCTGATTAGGATCCTTTGTAATGTAAGTAGAAAGATAGTTTTTAGGGATCTTCAACATATTTAATGTACGGGATCACTAAATGATTTTATAAAACAAAGTCTCACCGTCGCACAGTGGAACGAATGTATGGGAGCGGTTGGACGTAGACATGTCCGAAAAATAAGAGTAAAATTATGACAAACTAATGATGCCATCTTATTCGATTACTTAATGCCTTCATAAATTGTGGTGATGAATTTCTTCATAACTCCCATATTTCGGGAGTAATTTGAGAAAATGTGAAATTTTACTATGAAAATGAGTGTATCGAGCTCTCTCCCTCCTGATTCCGGGCTTGTTTCAAGTAGCGGTCTCTAATATCGTAATGCTATTACTAAGAGCTATATTTAATACTAAGACACATAGTGCGCCAAATGTGCACTTTCTGGGATAAAAGGAAATGAAAATTTAAAAAAAAAAACGTTTTTTCCCCATTTGTATTTACTTTAAACCGCAGACAGACTTATTAAGAGGTCTATAAATATATTATATATATACAGAAATATATATTAACAAAAATATTCACAAGAACTGATGAGAGTATGACTTTTAAGTAAGTTGATAATAAATTACCTAGTTTCATTAAAAGTACAATAAATAATTAAGATGTAAGCTCTAATTTACTAAGTTACACATTTTAAAACAATAACATCATTTAATTATCTTCGTCATCATCATCATCATCAATTAATTCAAATTCAGAATCGATGTCCGCTAAATCATTTATGTTAACAAATTCGATATCACTTTTCTCAGAATCCGTAAGCTCATAAAATTCCTTAAAAGAAGATTTTTTTACAAACTTATTTCCTTTTGGACGGATACTTGTAACAAGTGGATCAGAAGACAGTAAAAGATTGTGCATAATATCTTCATTGCATGAGATACTGCTATGCTTTCGAGAATGCCCCTCTCTATATTTTCTAAAATCTTTATTTCTAGCCTCAGATGCCTCTTCGGATAGAAAACCAATGGGCACAATTGACATGTTCTGAACTATGTCTGGCCCATGCATTAAAATTTTATGAAGTGAAGAAGGCATATAATACCATGGGTATAACTCCACGTAAAGCTTAGCAGTATCAAAGCAGAACTCTCGGAATTTAGTTACGTTGATCTTCTCTCCTGATGAAATACACTGCAAGATCACACAGATTTTTCTTAAAAGCATAGCATCTATTCCGGTCAGTTCAGCAGATTTAGTGTAGTTTTCAAAAAATCTCCTTGCCTAGTTGCCATTGTTGGTGGATCCACTGCCTTGTTTCACAACATCGAGAAGTAAGCCCGTTTCTCTTCTTACAGCCTCTTGAACTCTTTTCTTCCTGTCATCAACTTGCCTTTTTGCTATATCACCCCTTACTTGCCATGATTTTATGTCTAATTTGTAGGAAATGTGTAATAAGCATTCCATTGAGCGAATCCAAGCGTGAAGGGTGCTTAAGCTATATTTATACATGTCCTCGTTTGCGTGTTTATCTTTGATTAACTCTAAATTATTCATTTCTTTAGGACAAGCCTTGCATATGTCACACACTGAAGCTGCTGTATTGGATATAATGGAATGAATTTTACCATCAATCATTGTCAACAGCAGTTGGTGTTTGACACTAATTCCATCAGTGATGGTGGATGGAGTTAAGGCTTCAATCTCTGCTTCGATTTCAGCCATCTCTCTCTGCACATTTTCTTTGGTTTCCTTTATAAACTTAAACAATATTGGCCGGCAAAATGAAGTGGAAGATGGTCGCTCGTTTTCCCAAATTGTTACACCTTTTGAGACGAGCCGCAGTGGTACAAGACTAATCATAAAATTACTAGCAAGATCGATTTGCTCATCTTCACTCGTCCTTTGATGATAAATGCTTTGGCTAGATGATCCGTCAAAACCCCATTTGCTGGTCAATACGAGCTGTTGATTGGGATCAACAGGGGTTTCTAACGACCTAATAAGTCTTCTTGAGGTTAAATCCATCAAGGCTTGTAATTTGATTTTTGCAGAGCTCTCTGTAACTGTGAGATCTTCTTTGGCCGGATAGCACTTAATTTTTTCTTTAACCAACATGTAGTAACTCGGGTATTGAAGAGCTCCTTCTTGAGTGTTGAAATCCCGAAGAGTGTTATAGCGCCATTTCGATAAGTTCATCGATACATAAAGAGCCAATGCCTTCAAAGGGGATATTTCCCGTACCTGAATTGATTTACCTTCAATGAAGGCTTTGATTTTTGAGGCCTCTTCTGGATTCTCCGTCAAGTATTTCATAACATAATGTATCGCTTTGTCCTGCCTTTTGAAGCGCCCTTTCGGCCGAAAACATAATTTCAGCGCTGCTACTGCTGCATGAAAGACTATCTTCAGTGCGTCTTCTTTTTTGCCGGTTACTAAGGTCCTCAAAAGATTTACGAGGACTAGGATGTGTACAAGTTGAAGCATCAGATTTAGCAGGAGAAATTATGGGCTCGATGACGTCACTTATATTTTCTGTAGAAGGTTCCATATTTTCATTCTGTAATTCCGGCCATTGAATTGCAGCCTGTAGCCAAATCTCATGTTTCTTCCGAAACTTATCTGTGCTTCTTCCAGACTGTGTCCATTTTGCATAAATGCGGTAGCAAAATCGACGACACCAGTCTTTTAAACTTGTTTCAGCACTTTCACATAACTGAACACAACTGTTATCTTTTAAAACACTGAACAAATAGTTAAAGTCGCGTAAATCTTTATGTGCGCGTGCGCATAAAGCAACGTGAATATCAAGATTTGTATTAAAATTTGGAAAATACATTGCGAGATTAGCTTGGATACAACGAGGTGTAAATCAACACTGATTTTAAAGTTACTAATAGTGACCTATTTATATAAAATCCAGGTATCCCAGGTATCCTTTGTTAAATATTGCAAGGTAATTAGTTATTGTGATAATTAGTAAATGATGCATGCTAAATTAGTGTATTAAGAGCCATTTAGTAATTAAATAATAGCAATGTTCTTATCAGTAATCATTAGTGCATCAGTTTTATATGTAAACCTTAAGTCCCTAATTATATATCCTAATTAGCTTATATCTTCTCTAATTGGCTGCTCAGAAATGTTATTGTAATAAGGTAAACCTTTAGAAAAACGGTTTTAATCAACAAAATAAACAAAAAATAAAAAAATTGTGTTATAAAATAAACATCACTCTTTATCCCAGAAAGTGCACATTTGGCGCACTATGTGTCTTAGTATTAAATATAGCTCTTAGTTAGACCGCTACTTGAAACAAGCCCGGAATCAGGAGGGAGAGAGCTCGATACACTCATTTTCATAGTAAAATTTCACATTTTCTCAAATTACTCCCGAAATATGGGAGTTATGAAGAAATTCATCACCACAAGTTATGAAGGCATTAAGTAATCGAATAAGATGGCATCATTAGTTTGGCATAATTTTACTCTTTTTTTTCGGACATGTCTACGTCCAACCGCTCCCATACATTCGTTCCACTGTGCGTCGCGTACTATCATGTATTAACTGTAAAACTACTGAACAAATATTCATATTCATCGTCATATTTCAGCAAATTTACACATAACTTTTATTCATAATAAACCTTCCTCATGAAGGAGTGATTCATGAGGAAGATTTATTATGAATAAAAGTTATGTGTAAATTTGCTGAAATATGACGATGATTGTTGAAGATGTCGGACAAAATCACTGGAAACTTCACTGGTTGTGTAAATAGAACAATGGCAGCTTCCCATACATTATTTTATTTGTAATTAAATTTCGACGTCTATAAATGAAAAATGTCTTATTTTACTCGGCGGCATTTACTGCGCTAGTTTGTGCAAGATTTTTGTTAGAGAAAGCGGAAATTAATAGATATTCAGTTTTGAACTTTTGTAGGTTGAACTTTAGTAGGTTATATTTTTATGTCACTTCTAACGAAGTGTAATTATGTATGTACATAATATTCGATTTCGAGGAAGTAAAAGGGCAATATCGCATTAATATTTACCGTACTAATTAGTCATAGCATCATGCCATGACTTATGAATAAGATAGGTATGAGAAGGAAGGTATCAATACACAATACTTATAAGTCTGCATTGTTATTATTAGGAAATATCTTCTACACCCGTCTAGCAAATACTGACACAGCGATTTCTATTACCTTGAGCTGTGGTTAATCGGTGTTAATATCAGAGTCCAATAACAGTCCAACAAACATTCAAGCAAACATTCAAAAGAAAACGGAAAAATTATGGATAGCAAAACAACCTAAAACAACATAGGTCAGAACGCAACGGTTGTCTGTTAAATCTGTCAATGCTATATCTTTCAAGACCTTGAATACTAGTCTTTTTAGTTCAGGACTGCCATAACATGTGATTATTAATTTCCTGCAATGTTCTTAGATAATGAAGAACACGGAATAAACTTAGATATACAGCAAAAATATGATATTTACTCATTTAATCCATGTAAATATAATAAATTACAAATGAAAAATGATAATAATACCACAATTATTAAAATAAAATGGCAATGCTAAACCAATACTACCAACAATGTCATACTCATAAAAACGATATAGTCAAATAACTTTTAATTAAATATTACTTTTTTCGTGGGCTTTAACTAGCTATTAGTATAGTTTTAAAAAACTGGCCAAGTGCGAGTCGGGCTCGCGCACCGAGGGTTCCGTACAAACCTGCAGGTTTCCACGGTTTATGCATAAGGTTTATGTTTATGAAATTAAAAGTTTTTTTTTTTAATTTTTGTATTTGAGTTGACTGAATGGAAGGTAAATTGTGGTTTACGATTTATGACGTATTAAAAGAAAACTACTTACTAGATCTCGTTCAAACCAATTTTCGGTGGAAGTTTACATGATAATGTACATCATATATTTTTTTTAGTTTTATCATTCGCTTATTTTAGAAGTTACGGGGGGAGGGACACACATTTTACCACTTTGGAAGTGTCTCTCGCGCAAACTATTCAGTTTAGAAAAAAATGATTTCAGAAACCTCAATATCATTTTTGAAGACACGTATGGGTTTGATGAAAAAAAAATTTTTGAGGTTCAGTTCTATGTATGGGGAACCCCAAATATTATTGTTTTTTTTATATATTTCTGTGTGAAAATCTTAATTCGGTTCACAGAATACATCTAGTTACCAAGTTTCAACAGCATAGCTCTTATAGTTTCGGAATAAAGTGGCTGTGACATACTCGGAGAGACAGACAGACATGACGAATCTATAAGGGTTCCGTTTTTTGCCATTTGGCAACGGAACCCTAAAAACGTAGATTATTAATTGAATTTCTTTCGTATATGTGTCACTTAAAGACGTTCTTTATTTCAAATAAAATTGTATAATTGTTCTTTGGCACTCAGATTGTTTCAAATCTGGAAAGTTGTCATATTATTTTTTGTGTATTTTTTTCACGGTTGGCGTCAAGTTGCGGAGTCGCAACAACAGGTAAGGGGGGGGGGGGGGGAATCGCACGCTCTCGCTGCTTGTTGCACTGACTAGAAGCACGGAGCACGCGGAGACTACTTACTTTAATACCCGGTTGTACGTTCCTATGGGATGTTTTCCGAGATCAAGGCAAGCGAAGCCGATGGCAAAAGCCACTGCTTACATAAAAGTTTTCATTGTGATTTTAAAAAAAAACTGCTAAAGATACACAAACTCGCTTTTTATCATTTTTTTTTTTTAGTGAGGCGCTTAGAGTTAAGATTGCTATGCTTCAATCATAAACTAACAGTGTACTCATTATTGAGAAGCCGAATAAAATAAATCTCGTGTTGGAGGTCTTCACTAAATAAATCTATCGATATCTGTACCAAAGCCAATACTTATAAGAATCTTTTCAACTATTCTTGAAGAACTATGATTAATTTTCTCCTCAAGACCGGTTTAATGAGCTTCACCCGTCAAAGTTGGTGCCATAGTAAGAAAAGGTTCTTCGAACTGAACTTCGAATGTTTGGAGTTCACTTCGATTTTCTCATTTAGATGAAAAGAGTATTAATGAAACGGTATCGGTATCAGTTTTATTCAATTCCGGGAAATCTGTAATGTGGAAATGATTTCGCTGTATGGAATTTAATTATTGTATTTGTAGTGGTTAGATCAGGATCAGACATTTTAAAGTAGAAAGTAGGTAGTTTTACTTATTAATCACTTTTATTCCACTGGACTCACTTAATTAATTTAATTATAACTGACACTTAATTATAATAATTCTTAATTAAAAGATTCAAAAACTAGCAACCCTAGGCGCTATGACAACACGTGCATCGGACCGAAGTCAAAACTAGAATGCCCGATCGCTCCGCCCGGCCTCGTTTTATATCCGAGCACAAACAAGTTGAGTAGTGGGGAGGTGGGGATGGCGACATCGCCTGATCGGTCCGTTGCACGTGCCGTTTACAAAAGTACGATGACGCAGCGCCGTCACGGCCATGCTGACGTGCGTACGTCCTCGCACGCGCACTTCAGAGATAACTAGGTATCTGAAAAGAGAAGCACAATTTTAGTGTTCGTTCATCCTGATATAAAAATCATATCTTATGGTCTGGTCCGGTCCAACGACCCTCCAGAGTTATAATCAACTGGTCCGGTCTAACAACCCTTCAGTTATAATTTCCTGGTCCGGTTATAACTAACCCTTCAGGTTTATTACTGCTTGGTCCGGTCATAGATGACCCTTCAAGATCACTTCAGTTTGTACTGGTCCTGAATTTGCTAGTCCGGACTAAAACGGTCCCTGTAGCTTATATAAACAGAATTGCCATTGTTCTACATTATTAATTTTCTCTATGTATTAAAGCATTTGTCACAACGTTAATTGATTCAGGCTCCAAAGATTCTACTGATGATGTACGTGATCTACTAAATTGACTACCTGTTAAAGTACAAGAGTCGGCAGTCAATGTCTCACTATTACCAGACACGGTGTTACTGTTCCCTAAAATAGTATCATTTAAAACATCATTTTCAAGGGTAGTTTCATGATCAAGCTCATCATTATTATTCGCCGTCACGTCATCATTACTGACATTTTCAGCGATTTCTATTAAACCAGATTGTCCACGAGGCACTTCGCGTAAATTCTCATGAGAATACTTGTAAATTCTGTTAGAACCATTAATATGTCTCAATTCGTAACGGTCATTTTCTAAAACAGAGACTATTTTAAATGGGCCCTTATACTTGCGATCTAATTTGGTTTGGTGTCTTTCTTCGCTTTTTATGAAAACAAAATCGCCTATGGAAAAAGGACGTACCCTGGCTTTTCCCTTATTGAACCGTTCAGCCTCATATTGAGACAGTCGTTGAACATTGTCAGATGCGTTTGACCTAGCTGATTCAAGATCAAGTCTATTAGTGTCATGAGAGCTCACAGATATTCTTGATAATTGTAATGAATTTCCCTGAATTCCCAACATCAGTTCCAATGGGGAGAACCCTGTTACTCTACAGCGTGTGCTATTAAGGGCCAGTTGAATATCTCCCAATTGGTCTTGCCACACAGTAACTGGGTCACATTCAACAATAGTAAGTAAACTTTTTAAAGTTCGCATGACACGTTCCACTTGACCGTTTGCCCTACTGGAACCAGTTGCAATAAGATGAAGTTCAATATGATTATCGGTACAAAATTGTTTGAAATCGCTGTTATCATAGGAACGACCTCGGTCAGCTATTATTCGCTTAGGAGCGCCAAATAAATCTACTGCGTTTTTAACCGCTTTAATGGCATTTATCGAATTCAAATTCACAGTATGTTCCAAGAGAACAAATTTGGTGAACGCGTCTATAATGACGGAACAATATTCTTTACGTTCGCTTTTTCCACTAAGTTTGCCTGTTAAATCTAGGTGAATGGTGTGCCATGGAATAGCGAATTTTGGGATAGGATGCAAACGAACTTGCTGAGCACCTGATGGACCTTTGGAAGCCTTACATGTGACACAAGAATCAACGAACTTTTTCACAAATTTTGACATGTTTTGAAACCAATAGAGGTCATATAATTTATCAAGTGTTTTCTCAAAACCAAGGTGTTTTATTTCATTGTGCACGAGGTTTATTAAAGACCAAATTAATGATTTGGGTAAGATAGGAAGCCATTTTGTGATTTTGCTTCGTTCAATCTTTCGATACAGAATGCCTTGTCTAATATCGTAAGTGCGTTCCACATCAGTAGGTAATTCATTTGATCGCATTTTCGAAATAATATCTGCTATTTCAGAGTCGCGTGATTGTTCAACATGCAACCATCCCCTTTCTAATTCAGATAAATTTACTATTCTTGTATGTCTTTGTTTTAAAGCACATACTTCACTATGTTTAATAGTTAACGGATTTCGAGAAAGAAAATCTGCATGAGCCATTGTTTTACCCTCTTTATAAACTATGTCAAAATCATAGGACTGCAAAACAGCCCACCACCTATGAACTCTTGGAGTTAAATCTTTTTTAGAATGAGATGCTTTTAATGCATTACAATCAGTGAAAACTTTAAATTTACGCCCGAAGAGATAATGTCTAAAATGCTCTACAGATTTTACAACCGCTAGCGTCTCTAATTCATAGGAGTGATAGCGACTCTCCGCTTCACTTGTTTTGTGGCTGAAATAGGCAATGACATGGGGAAGGTTATTTCTCCTCTGAATAAGGACTGCACCATACCCATCACTACTCGCGTCAGTATGGAGTTCTATAGTTGAATAAGGATCAAAAATTTTTAGAACGGGTTCTGTGACGAGACGATTGACTATATCTGCGTGAATTTTATCGTGTTCTGGAGTCCAACAAATGTTTCCCTTCCCAGCTGTCAAGGGATATAAGGGTTTCATAATTTTTGAAAAATTGGGGATAAATTGCCGGAAATAGGTAGCTAGACCGATGAATTGTCGAACTTGTTTCACAGTTTTAGGTGTAGGGACATTTTTTAAAGCTTCTACTTTACGTGGGTTTGGTCTGACTTCGCCAGCTGATATCACAAAACCCAAATATTCGATCTGTTTTTTCATAAAAGAACATTTTTTAAAGTTAAATGAAAATCCGGCCTTTGACAAGGTATCCAACAATTTGTTAAGACGGACCAACCCCTCTTCTATAGATTCCGATGCAGAGAGTACGTCATCCATATAGACTAAAATTTTACTGTCATTAAGAGGCTTAAGTGCTGTATTTATAGCTCGTTGAAATACTTGTGGAGCATTTCTCAGACCGAATGGCATGGTTAACCATTCAAATTGACCTGTTGGTGTTACGAATGCAGTTTTTTCAACCGAGTCCTCATTTACTTTAATTTGGTGAAACCCAGAGGCCATATCTATACTAGAAAAGAAGTGAGCTCCATATAATTTATCTATTTGATCATTTATTAGTGGAAGAGGGTAGCTATCTGGCTTAGTGTTACTATTGAGCTCTCTGTAATCCACGCACATACGATTAGAACCATCTTTTTTCTTAACTAATAAAATCGGACTTGCAAAAGGTGAAGAGCTTTCCCGAATTATATTCGCATCTAGTAATTCCTGAACGATTGTACTCACAATATCGGATTCTGTAGGGGATAACCTATATGGGCGTCTGTGTACGGTTTTATTGGTATCAATCAAGTTAATTTTAAGTTCCCCGGTAGATACACGAGAGGTGGGAAGCTTTTGTATGAAATTCGAAGAATATTTTTTAAGGATCTCAATTAGTTGTTCTTTATTTTTCCCTACAAGATCTGTATCAATTGATGCTATATCAAAGGTCTCCACGACTCTTGAACAGGTATTGAAAGCCTTTGTTTTAGAAAAAGTTAAGCTATCACTATTAATTTTGATAGAAATTCCTTGCTCCAAAATATCACGACCCAGTAAAACTTCTTCACTCAGACAGTTATCGGGTAAAACGTGATAAATAACATCAAATAAGCAACCTTGTACCATGGTTGGACATTTTACTTGTAATGAACAATCCACGCTATTAGGCCCTACACCCTTTAGAACCACTTGTTCATGAAACCTTTCACCTTTGAGAATTTCACAATTATTTTGTCTTATAAGACTGCATTCGGAACCAGAATCGAAAATAAAAGGTAGTTGTAAATTATCAATCTGTAAAATACCTCGCGTCACCTTGGAGCATAGGTTCACCTGCTTGCTGCTGTTGCCGCCACTGCTAGTATTGCTGCTGCTTGATGCTGCATCTTCCTTTTTCGGCCAGCGCTTGGGACATTTACTAGCAGCATGTCCACGCTCGTGGCACACGTAGCAGATGACATTCGACTTGGGTGCATCCATACTGTTCTCTGAAACATTTGAATTTTTAAGTAGGTACCGTTGTTTATCTCTACAGTCTTGACCTCGGTGTCCTCGTTTCCTGCAGAAATGGCAATTTCCATGGAAATCTGTTGAAGGACGAAACCTTTTTGCATCACTGTCAGATGCAGCTTGCTCGTCAATTCTTCGCTTCAATGTGAAGCTTCGCAAGGTACGAAAAAGCTGATGTTTATCGTTAATTACAACCGAGTTAAGTTCTCGACGAATCTTGTCATCACATTGTGACAACACAGATATGACAAAACCTGTCACGACTTTGTCTGGCATTTTTGCTTCAGGAATTTTCTCTATTAATTGCCATAGACGCAAACCCGCTTCTGCAGGGCTTTCTGTGTTTTTAATCTGAAACTTAATAACCTGGTCAAAATGATCTTGCATCATCATAGGTTTGCTAAATCTGGAAATCAGAATTTCCTTAATAGAGCTCCACGTGATATTATCTGGTTGTATCTTGGTGAGACAGAGGCCAGCGCGGCCCTTTAGAGCATGAGAAAGAGCCAAAATCAAATCGACTCCATCTAACTCCTTTTTTTTAATTATAATATCGCTGAGCGAACACCAGTTTACTATATCAGATTCTGGTGCATCAGGATCAAAAGGTATCAACTTGATTTGCGTATTTCCCGGAGGTGGATGGGAACTCATGCTTTCAGCAATTTTTTGAAGGATTGCTTCCATTCCAGTAGAGAACATTGTAAAGAAATTGTTTTCAATACTTGCCGAAGTTCTATGTGGTTCCGTTTCATGTGGAGGTGGATCCAGCACTTCTGATGTAGTGGTTAGATCAGGATCAGACATTTTAAAGTAGAAAGTAGGTAGTTTTACTTATTAATCACTTTTATTCCACTGGACTCACTTAATTAATTTAATTATAACTGACACTTAATTATAATAATTCTTAATTAAAAGATTCAAAAACTAGCAACCCTAGGCGCTATGACAACACGTGCATCGGACCGAAGTCAAAACTAGAATGCCCGATCGCTCCGCCCGGCCTCGTTTTATATCCGAGCACAAACAAGTTGAGTAGTGGGGAGGTGGGGATGGCGACATCGCCTGATCGGTCCGTTGCACGTGCCGTTTACAAAAGTACGATGACGCAGCGCCGTCATATTCATGCCATTACACGCTTTATATTAGCTTCACTTGTATGTTTGTTTGTATGTTTGTATTTTTGTTTGTAACCGACTCCTTATAGCGCGATTTTGACCCACTTTAAACGACCAGATTTCATTCAAACTTTGCACACCTGTCAAGGACCGATGACAATGCAATAATTTCATAAATTTGTGCCATTATCCTTGCCAGGGTTACCAGGACAGCAAAAAAACTGTCTTTGCAAACTACGCTGACATACGTCACAAACTACGCTGACATACGACACAAACTACGCTGACATAAGTCACGAACTACGCTGATATACGTCACAAACTACGCTGATATACGTCTCAAAATTCGAAACACCCTAAAAAATAGAAAATAAATAATAGTTGAAAAAAACTAAAAAACACGCTTCCATTGAAAACCAAACTAAAAAGTACAAAATAATGGAAAAAAGCGTGGGGTGCCTGATATCAATAAAAAAATACCTTAAAAAGCACCCCACGCTTTTTTCCATTATTTTGTACTTTTTAGTTTGGTTTTCAATGGAAGCGTGTTTTTTAGTTTTTTAAACTTTTATTTTTTAAATTTGCAAAAGCATTTATAATTGATATAAATTAATTATCAGGGCAAAGCAAGAAAACATATTTTACACAAATTCGTTAATTCTCAGCAGTGACGTGACAAGTAAAAGGACCAAAAAATTTAAGACCTACATTTAACAAAATATTATTACTATCTCTGTAGGTCACGCAGGGTGTAAGGAACAATGACCGCTTAGTAATTTCTGCAGCCATCCTAAGAAAACATTTGGCATGGCCCATCGTAGTCATTTCTCAACTATTATTGTATTAGATGGAAAACGACCCTAGTGTTTTGATACTGTAACGAGATTGCCTACGGTCTAGCTTTTATAACTTAAATTGCGATAGTTTTTGAGAACACTAAATTAACTTTGAACTTCAACGTAAACTTTTTAAAAGGTATTACGGACTTTACCATCAGAAAATACCTAGAAATTTTCGTAGCCCGAATCTTGGATTTTCATTTTGACTTCACTATTTGCTTCAGCACTCTCGAAAACCATGAAAACTTTTAAATTATATTTTATAAAAAATTGCATGGTGATTACGGAAAAATCAGTTCTCGGCTACATTAGGCTAATTTTATACTCGTCACTCACACCTACTTCTTTATCAATAATCTCCTTTTATGGTTTAAATCAGCGCATAATTTTTTCATTATAACAAAAAAGTGTTGGTAAAGCATGTCCGATATTGGATCCGATGAAGACTAACTTATTCGTTCCCGAACATAGAAGTTGAACGCTCCCCTCAGCGTCATACGTATCAAATGTAGCAGAATATTTGTTTAAATCCAATATAGAATTGATGTTTAGTTACCAATGGAGTCTTCAGGATAATCTCAGTAAATCTGTTGGAAGCCGATAAGCCGGTCAGATGTGCGATTGTAAGACTTCACCCTGTATTAACCAGGGTTAGTTAACCTGTATTATTTTACAAATTTTATGTGCAAGGGATTTAATTGTGTTGGTGAATGAAACCACGGTTTAACTAGGTGTTCAATGATTTTAATTTCATGAAAAATAGGCAATCAGCAATGCTTATACAAAACATCGTAATATTACAGTCAATATAGAGAAAAAAATTGTGAATTCGAGAAAACGAGGTGATAATTACCGGTTTGTCCTCTTAGTAGAGGCATTGTCTCACAAGAGGACAAATATGGCGATAGAAAAATAACAACAAATTTGATATAATATGTGTGTAGAAGTAAGCTATCAACAAATAGATTAGTGGTGGCCTTATGGTAAGGGCTACAACTTACGAGTCGTTGATCGTGGGTTTGAACGAAGCCAGGCGCTTTATTAGCGTAAATCATCATCACCGCTGCACCCATAACGGTCAAGGAAACCGGTGTGTCCTAGGAAAATAAAAGCGAAGACATGTGAAGCAATCAACAAATAAACTTGAATAAACTTCGTAAAATCGAACATACGCACTTATTTCACTTCAAGACAGATGCTAATGTGATATATACGGGCAAGTAACCATAGAGTAGCTAACTAGCTAAGCCTAAATGTCGTAGGTAAACCTAACAGCTTTGCAGCTACAATACAATCATATGTCACAGAATAAAAAAGTGGCAACGGAGTACCGTAAATCTGACTAGCCAAAAGCGTTAGTCCAACAATATTGAAAAGAATGGGCAACGTGGTGACGTTCTAAATAGAAGGGTATTTTTCTTTATGGGTAATGAAAAAGTAAAAGGCGTTTTCAAATTGATATAATAGATTATCGGGTTCCTCACGATGTCGAAGCTAACGTAACATACGTTAGCTTCGACATCGTGAGGAACCATCATAGAACCAATATTTCGAAGACATGTGACATCTTTCTTTCTGACATCTAACAACCTGCACTGGGCTCGTATTGTGAATTACAGCCCTCAGTAAAAACCCTTACACCAATGTCATTAAAACCAGTAGGTAGAATGAACAATCAAATGCATAATAAGTCATAGTATAGCACTAACAAAACTTTTCCAAAAAGCTAGTAGTCGCATCACAGTTGCTAGAACGGGTCGATAGAATGTTCGATGTCTGTACAAAAACATAGGCGTGCAATTTGTTTGTAACGCGTTGACTGATTGACCGACTCCCTTTTACTTTATTTTCATACCACAATACCACAATTCGACAGCAAACAAAACTACAGCACACAAAAAAAGTTGGCACAAAATTACGAATATATAGTCGGTTGTTGAGGATAAAAGTTTCGAAAATAAATTGGAATTTCCATGCGTTTTCAGGGAAGTTGGTGCTGGTTTTGAAAGCCAAAATAAGGACAAATTTTGTTTTTTGATGTCAGTAATTGTAACAGATTTTTTTCATTCTGTGCTTTAAAACCACGTCGGTAGGTCTAGTATCTATCCATAAATTTGCTTCATAACTCTACTAGATAAATTAGAAGCGGAATAAACCGTGGACTTAAATGACCATACTTAAGAATGAGCGAGAATAGAGCACTGGTGGTCCAGTGGTAACAGCCGCGACTTACGAAACTGTAGGTTGTGAGATCGAACCCAAATAGACACTTTAAATTTTTGGATCCTCACTGCTCTAAACGAGGAAATGGGCATGTCCTAGAACCAAGACGTTGATAGTATGTGATGCTGCTAATTCTGGGCCCATGTGGTGGCTTATGGCCCACTCCCTCTCACACAGAGGAGGCCTGTGTCCCAGCAGTGAAAACATTTTAGGCTGTTATGATGATGGAGAATGAGCTGTCAATATTTTCCAAGTGCGATCTTTCGACTTCGACTCGACTAGAGGATGGCCATTTAAATAGTGACCATTTAAATAATCATCATGTAGTGTATTTTGTGTCAACTGTATTTTATTTTATATATAGTCCTCCAGACCGAATTTCGGCCTCGGCGGCCAATCTCAACGGAGACTAGCCATCGGCGCGGGAGATATTATAGTGCTCAAGTGTGTGCGCAGACACAAGAGCACTCCCTTTTCCCTCACTCACATAGTCCGATGGGACAGCAATCTGACACGACCGGAGAGAGATCAGGCGTAGGACCAACGGCTTAACGTGCTTTCCGAGGCACGGGGGTATCACACCGCCAACTTCCAAACTCCGGGCTGCTACTAAGAAATTCCTGATGGAAAAACCCAGTAACACTTTGCCCGACCCGGGAATCGAACCCAGGACCCCACGCTCAGCGGTCGCGCTTGCAACCACGAGACCAACGGGGCAGTTTTTATACAGCCAGCGTTAAAGGTGAAAATAACCAATGAAAAAGGTAAAAAATAAGTCGAGTTAAGATGTCGTGGGCTATGCGCCGATCATACTAAAATATCGTCACTTAAATACTTATTTCATGGCCCTACACTGACTGAAATTGTTTGATCTGCAAAACTACAATAAACATAGTTCAATAGACCAAAACTCGATTCATGTTTCACACGCTCACTATGTAAGCAAATGTACAAAAAAATTGTGTTGCGGTCAAACGTCAGAGGATTCAATACCATCCAGTTGTTACTATGAAATAATGGTTACCAATTTTTAATTACTCCAGTATAATCAAAAGTTTTCACTTGTTGTTTTTAATAGCAGTGAATCCAACAGCAGTTGCGACGCCAAATGATTTTCACACTGCAATGTCCGTTGAGTTTAGTCGTAAAACTTTTTGTTTCGTGCGCAAGCCAAAATCTAACTTTTGTTTGCACACAATCCTGGCGATGTTGACTCTATATTGTAAACTATAGAGGCCAGCTGCCGTATTTCAAATATTATATTGGGTACGTTGCTATTATTTGTTTGAAATATCAAATATTTTTACGGCGCCGAACTGTCCATTTCGGAATATGCTGTCTTGCAACTGCAGCGCAGCTAGAGGAATAAGATTGAATAGTTATTTGTTTTATTGTAATAAGAAAAGGGACTGCTCTGTTTTATAATATAATATTTTAGGACAACCAACACACCGTTATCTGATCCCAAATTAGGCAGAGCCTGTACTATGGTAACCAGACAATTGATAAATTTTTATATATATAATTCTACTGTACGTGTTTATATCACTGAACTCCTTCTAAACGGCTGGACCGATTTGAATGAACTTTTTTGTATGCGTTTGAGTGGCACCCTGAATGGTTTAGATTCACAAATCAGCCCGACAGATGGCGCTGCTATCGAGTTCTAAGAAACAGGACAACGTCTGTGCGGTCAGCTAGCATACATATATATTTCTAAATACATACATTTTACAGATAAATTACACCCGGACACAAAACAAATGATTGTGCTCATAACACAAACATTTGTCCTGGGTGGGAATCAAACCCACGACCTCAGTCTTAGCAGTCAGGGTCATTAACCACTAGACTAACAGGCCAGTCAAAATTATATCTATATATTACTAGCTGACCCAGCAAACGTTGTTTTGCCGGGTGAAAAAGAGTGAAAATTTAGAGTTGTATGTATTTTTCAATGTTCAATCATAATAAAATAAAAGTTTTAAAAAAATTAAAAAAAAATTTAGGGGTGGACTACCCCTAACATTTAGGGGGATGAAAAATAGATGTTAGCCGATTCTCATAGATACCGGATAAGCACAAAAACTTTCATCAAAATCGGTCAAGCCGTTTCGGAGGAGTATGGCAACGAAAACTGTGACACGAGAATTTTATATATTAGATTATATCAATATCTATTACCTATATCATCCACAGTTCCACCGTTTCTGTTATTTTATTATACAAATGAAATATATAAATTATGTGCATATACGTTTGATTCACCTTATCATCATCATTTAAGCTGAAAGATGTCCACTGCTGGAGCCTTCTCGAAACACCGCAACTTCGACCGGTTTTGTGCTTCTCGCGTCCAGTAAATTCCTAAACCCTTCACCAGGTCATCGGTCTACCTTGTGGGAGGTCTTCCAACACTTCTTCTCTTAGAACGTGGTCACCACTCTAGAACTTTTCGGGTCTCATCGGTCAAATCTTTTGCGAGCAATAACGGTATGGTTTACTTACTATGGTGCTAATAATGTAGATGACGATTCCAACATACCATTTATAAATTAATGTTATTATTACGTTTTGTACACCAGACATGGGAAATATATAAATTTTAATGTTATTTAACATTTAATTACTTACGCATTCATACTAGTGGTTGTAATAATACATTTAAGAAAATAGTTTTATGTACTTATCCGTATGTACTTGTCAATTTTCAGACACTAATCCATCCAATTCGTCCACGTAATTTTCGTAAAAAATTATGCGGATATTGTCTCATCCAATGATTACAATAATTATTAGATAATTATTAGATAGGGTTAAGATTTAAATTTATTTAAAAGATATTTGCATTGTTAAGGTAATTTTTTCAGAATATCCTAACACTTTCATTTTAATAGTTTCGAAACCAAAACCAATATACTTTCGTAAGAGTAAACGCCATGTCTGTACTCAAAGTCAGGATGTACTTACACACAGAAAGCACGCGTCAAATAAATGGAACCAATAAGATTGTTCACCTCCAATCTTTGTATCACAGGCCTATATGTCTCCGGTAATGCCCAATATGTCTCGGTAGGAAGTCGGTGTGACTTCGACTTCCATTTAATGATACAATGTAGCGTCACTCGTTACGTCATTGTTCGAGCGTGAGGGGAATTCCGATTACTTTGACAAAAGACGCGAAAAGGTATGTCACACCCTTAAATGGGTATTATTGTGTAGTAAATTGTTTACAATAAGTCCTTTGTATGTTAACCAGTTCTGTGTTACTGGAAATCACTGATAAAAAAAATGTCAGCAGCACTGAAGGGGTCTGCTAGGACCGATGCCTGCCAGGGTCGCGAGATTGTTCGAAAGAGATACCGTGACCCTGGCATATAGGCAACTGAAGGAACACGTGTGGGTTTTAGTTAGTAAAAGTCCGACACGCCCTCGCCCTTGGAGACGTCATTTGATGATTTCCCACACAAAAAAAGAGGAAACACAGAGAGGGGTTGCCTTTGGAGGACACTGTTATTGTGAACGTATTTGCGATATTCTTCGGGAAGGTGACGTGCATAGTACTCGCATCGGGTTGACGTATATGATAAGATGTATGAACGTAAATGAAGCAAATGGAATGAGCAGGAATCGTAGCGGTTGGGTTCTGTAGATTGACGCATTAACGTGATTTTTTGTCTTATTAGTCAAGTCGCATTGAATGTTATGCATGTACTGGCACTGACCTTTTTCTCATAGTTTTATTGCACACACTTCAAAGCATGCCAAGTGCCTTAATGCATGTTAATGGTGTTGTCGATTCACTCAGAAAGAAATTGACTTCGTTCATATGTATATAAAATAATATATCATTTTAAAAAGTCGATGCTCTCGGTTCGGGCGAGTAAATTCATGTTAACTGACTAATAAGCCGATTTGATTGTTTCATCTAAACTTATACCTGATCGTCGTTTACAGTTGGAATGTTGCAAGGAAAACGGCTTAAGGATAGTTTTGAGTATGAATGTGGTTGGCCAAGAAGCATATTGGATGGCCCAATAGACGTTCTGTGTAAAAGATGATATGGCTGAAAAGAGGATGACTACTGAGATGATGACTAATAGAGAAGTATGGAAGAAGAAGCTGCAAATAAATTTGAATAAAAGCATGAAAATTATGGTCAATATTGTAAGTACACCAAGAATAAAGTGCACAATAATGGTAACCTAAACCTAAATAATAACCTGACCTATTTATTACCTTAAGCGATTATTCCTACAAAAAATCAAACATAGATCAAATAGATTCTGTACACAGAAACCGTTAAAATAACAGTATTTGGAAAATATCACAAGGTGATATTTGAGTTCTAAAACTGATTGGATTTCCTGTGTTGAGTTGTTTTGTTCGGCAAAAACTATGTTTGTCAGTTTCCACGCAAATCTGAATATGAAACACCATTTTTATTGAGTGCGTTACCTTGTTTTTTCTTTTTTGCGAAATCCACGACGCATGTATCCGAAATCACCATGATACAATATAGATAGAAATAGTTTACGTTAAGCTACGCTTGCCGCGGTTTGTCCGTGGATGGGTGACCATCTTTTCATACCAAGAACCCTCCGAGCCTCGGACAGCATGTTGGACCAGGCTGTCATTTTTGTGTGACGTAGGTGTGGGACGGAACACCGGGGTGGTTTTAGTCAGTAAGAGTCTGACAGACCCCTCCGCCCACCCCAGGGCGGAGGACATCCATGAGGATTTCCACCTCGTGATCAAAAAAAAAAAAAAAAGGCTGTCATTTTTGGATCTATGTCAGTCGTTACAGATTGCCAGAAGCCTAAAAGTCTGACAACCATTATTCGAAGTTCCTCGATCTTGAAAGAGCTCAGCGAGCGGTCATTATGGTTATGCATTTTAAACCTTTTAGGTTTCTCACAACCACTCTCTATAGCGAAAGTAGCCTACTATCAGTCCGAAAACTATACATTCTAAATGTGACCTTGACTTTACATAAGGCCAACTTTTGACCCAACTACTCAATACAGAAGACGTAAAGACATTGTAGCTCACTCCCCAGGAATCCGAACAGTTTTTGCCAAACGTCAATATGTAACACAGTCGGCCTACATATACAATAAAATTAACCTAAAATTACGCATATACCCCCTACCGTTGTACGATTGCAAGCAAGCTATAACTAAATAGCTTCACACCCTACCTTATGACGCAACGGAGGAAATTCTTGTCAGATCTGGCTAAACATATACAAACACTACACGCAAGCACACACGCACCCCACACATACACAATTACACCCACAAACCACCTCACACACTCACTCCCACACCCACGTACCCATATGCATGCACCTATATCATTTTTATTTTACTTTAGTTTCTTTTATAGTTGACTAGCTTTTGCCAGCGGCTTCGCCCGCGTGGAGGTCGGAAAATATCCCGCGGGGACGTACTACCAGGATAAAAAGTCAAAGCCTATGTCCTTTCTCAGGCTCTAAACTATCTGTGTACCAAATTTCATTTAAATCGGTTCAGTAGTTTTAGCAGGAAAGAGAGAGAGACAGACAGACAGACAGAGTTACTTTTGCATTTATAATATTAGTGTGGATAGTGTGGAAGTGTGGATTTTGCACTGTATACGGTCTCAACATTGTTGTAATTAATGTTTATGATGTTTTAACATCACAAACATTATATTTAAAACATAAATTTATGTTAACATTTATGTTATAGATGCAATAAAATCATTTTTTTTTATTATTACCAAGGGGGTGTCGTATTGCCCAGTCACTGGGTTGTGAAGGTCAGATAGGCTGTCACTACATTCAAAATACAGGTATTCAGCTACATCATATTAGACTGAAAACTGATCCCAATATAGTTGGGATATGGCTAGGCAGATGATAATGATAAAGATAGAAATAGCTTTGTGGTATAAATAGCTCATTGCCTATTATTTATTTTGGATCTGCCGGATATGCAAAACAGTAATAAGTAATAATAGTACTGAAACTATACAACATATCACAGGAGCTTGTAGCACACTCACTCAAAACGATTACACACATAGACACAATCAACTAGTTAACATTATACACCAAAAACTTGCAACAAAACACAATCTCTTGCAGGACCCATACACACCATACTACAAATACTCACCTCGGGCTGTATTAGAAAACCAATTTTATAAACTGTATTATGACCGTACCATAATTACCGATCATACAATATATAACAACAGGCCCGATCACACGCAATTTTTTATTCTGTTTGTTTTAGCTGTAAGTCATCCAAAGTTAGTAAATAAATAAATAAATAAATAAATAAATAATAGATATGGCAGTCCCAAACACTAATAATATACAGAAAACCATCACCGAAAAAAATAGAAAATATACAGTACTACAAGAAGAAATTACCAAAGTCTGGAAAATGAACAGAGTTGCCATAGTTCCAATAGTGATATCAACGACTGGTATCATCCCGAAACAACTATTTATCAGTTTAAAAGTAATTAATATCTCCAAATATGTTTATCTTACACTGCAAAAAGCAGCTATATTAAACACATGTCGCATAGTTCGGAAATTCTTACAATTAGACTTAGACAATAACTTCAATGCAGTACAAAACACCTAGACTATTGAACCTTAAATCTCACCTTGGTCTACACCCGTGAGATTTAAAAAGAAAAACCAGGTTCTATGAACCTGAGAAAATAAATTTAGAAAACAAAAGTAATAATAGTTTATTCTAAAGAAACTTAGACATAAATTACAAAATATTTTAACGGGCTGTTTTTGCAGCTGTAAAGTGGTGTAGTCATCTGTAGCCGAACTAGGCAGAGCCTGTATTTCGGCTATCAGCGCCAGACCCCTGGAGTATTATACATTTCAATAGCCTTAATTAATTTCAAATGATTGCATTCGTATCGTGTACGTAATCGGTAAAAAGTGCCATAATGCTAACTATCTTGCTAATGCGATTGGTGGCGTTCCGTGTGGTGCTAGTCGTAAAGAATAGCACCATTTCATTTCTTCCCGTGGGTGTCGTAGACATGGTCATACACATTGGCGACTAAGAGAATTACTAGAGACTGGGCAGCAGCGTTTTCTATGTATTTTACTACCATACTGCGATCGCCACCCCGTGTGCGTGGCGATAATGGTAAACCCTCCATTTTTTGGGAGACCTATGTCCAGCAGTGGGCGTCTATAGGCTTAAATGATGATGATGATGATGAACTTGCTAATTCAACAGCAGATTCAAAATATGAAATGGTGGAAGGTGAATCCTTCAAACGAAACTAAGTGCCAAATTTCTTAGAAAAAAAAAGAAAGTAAAAGTTAAAGTAGATTTTCAAAACAATATACCTACCCTATTATTCTTTAAAAACAAGCTTGGGAATATTAAGCACAAACATACCAACATACATAAGTACAAACACTTCTAGCTCCATTGTACACCCGTAGGCGAAAGCGTACGTACTTGGTAGCTGCAATAGTACTTACATTAAGAAGAAATGGCTTCCTAGTCCACTTACGAGCAATGCGGTGAACTGTTTTCCTTCCAGCGTTAGAGTAAATATTATAAATCGTGGGATTTCTGTTCTTGTATGTGTTTAAGAATTGCTTGCACACATAAGATTCTATGTAAGAATACATACACAAAAGTTAACTGCTTTCAATTGTAAATGGAGCTATGTTGAAGTCGTACTGTCCGAAAAATATTTGTTTAGCAAATTAACAGAGAACAGTGGTGGCCAAATAGTAACTGCCCCGACTTATGTGTCGTAGATCGTGAGTTCGAACCCAGGCCTAAATTACTTTGTGTAAATTATTCTTCAACACTGCTCTCATAACATTTTTTTTTACATTGATTTACATTCTGTGATTAGATAAAGATCTCACAAACTGACTTGTTACAATGCTTGGAAATTCTTATACTTGCCTTTGCAAATTTTGTAAATATGTGAGGACCATGTATCTACTATAAAATTAATTTATCTCTCAATGCTTCAGTTTGTTGTTTTACCTGTTGTAGTATGGTAATTTTATTCTAGGTACGTCGTCTTCACATATTAAATATTGTTTACAAATATTGAAAAACATTTAAAAAGAGTAAGCGTGGAGTTTCTTGCCCATTCTTCTCCATATGAATCTACCTTTTGGAAGGGGCAAATAGAATCAATTCTAATTTAATTTAAATGTTGACGTTCAAAAGTGCCTTTTTGTGCCTATTTGAAATAAATGGTTTGTCTTTGAATTTGTTAATTGTCGTTAGGTCTCACTCGCTCAACAAAATATATCCTTTACAGAAAGATATTACTTTTCAAAATTTTTCAACATTCTAGTCCACCTAAAATCGTATAAAATTATTATACTAATTATTATAATTATTAGTATTTATCCACTTAAACAGCTACCGTATATAAACAATTAATACACACTGAGGAAAAATAAATAAACGATAAACATTAACAATAGCAATACTTTTTTGTCACTCAAATAAACTACATTTAAATATTCTAATTAAGAAAAGCTACCACTACCACCGTATTCGGTCAACGATTCACGAATCGTATTCTCGGCGGGAACGCCCGAAGAATCCCGAGGGAGATCGGGCGCCATCGCAACTGCAACCGCCACAGAACAAATTCAATTTTGTTCGTTGTCGTATTTGCCCAGTCCATTTTGGTATTGCCAGATAGTCAAGACTGATAGGAGGGAAGTAGATTTATTCTACGACACAAAGAGATTTCTCGCAATGATTTTTAGGTAACGCGTTTTATTTCAAGAGATGTAGCTTAGGGAGTATTCTAGGTAATCTATGTGTATTGTAGGCTGCGCTTTTTCCAATAAACTGTTTTTTACATTACATGGATGAGCACTTTGTCTAGTAAAAGCCTATCAGGGGACTAGAATGTTACAATAAAATGTACAATTTATTATGAAGCAGGTAATGTATTTTTGAAAATGGAACCTTAATGCTTTCTCGGAATCTTATGCGAATTGTGTTCTACTCTCACTATACAAAGCAATGTTGATAAAAAACAGATTTAAAACTGCAGAATGATGTTTTCCACTTTAATCCACTTACGGATTAACAGCCATATTGAATTTACAAATGGATGCCCAAAGAGAAAATCAAACGATACATAATACTCATTTTACTGATAAATTTACTCTAGTTTGCAATTGCCATTCAAAAGGACAAACCTATCTTCTCGAGTCATTATGACAGGGTCATCAAAACACCAGTTAGCCCCTCAGGTATTGCATAAGTAACGTCATTGCCACCATTCTGTCACACAAAACATTGATCCTTCATAATGAACACAGAAACATGACACACACGTTGTGACAAGAGCAACGTGACTAAACCAAGGAGCACGAAGACGCTTCGGAGGCCGCTGCTAGAAGCGGCAATGTCAACAGTTTCTATAGGAAACAAACGTGACACAGTTTTCTCGCACTGCTAGAGTAATGTCGTAAAAAATGGACGGTTATAAGCCGGCAATGCGTCATTGTATTTGTGCACTCATCACAATTTTATTTTTATTACCGTTTCTAGGTGCTGCCGTGTTGGTTCCCTACTCTGTTCACAAGACATTGACCCTCAATAATAATCATCAGCTAACATTTATACCAACGTTCAAACTAACCTAAAATAATTAAGACCTCGTTGTAAAAAACACATGAATATTCAAACATTATAACGAAACTAAAATTTTCAATTTTAATGTAAATATCGTGGACTATAGCTGCAAGCCTCCGCTTTGTGGTGGCATTAAAAAGAGAAAAGGAATCAGTCGACATCTGCAAATAAGGAAATTATGAAACCGCGGCAAAACGTCGGCATTCACCCTTTGTTTCTTCAACACCTTTTATTTCAGCGCTCCGGAGTTTTTAATCAAAAACTCATATTTTACTTTTTGAGAATATTTTTAATTGCGTTTTTGCTATTAAGATGTGTCGTTGGTACTGACGATATTGAAAAGTAATTTGTGTGCATTTCACTAACATGGAAATAGTTTGCAGGTTAATATGTATTAAATATTTATAACCTGCTTTCTATTTTATAAAATTGATGTAGTTTAGAACTTAGTTCAAATTGTTGGATGAAACTTATTTAAATCTATTGATTTGGCAATGAACATAAATGCATTCATTAATGTACTCAGTTTAAAACTGATTAAAACTTAAATAAGGACGCCAAAATAAACTTAAAAGGAAATACATAATTTAAAGCTAGACCTATGCCCATTAGTGGGATAGTGATGACTTGTCAGTGATGATGATGTAAATTTTCTTATCAAATCAAATAAAACTATTTTATTTCGCTTAAACCTATATGGGCACTTATAAAACGTCAGAAGCTAGGTGCACGGTTTAAATTAGTTGATTCCTATGGAGCCGGCAAAAAACGCCACGGTTACTATTTTAAAAATAATTAGCTTATACAATAGTTTCTAATAACATTGTCACTAGGTATTGGACGACAAACAACATGTACCAGGTAGTATATAAAAATAAATAATAGTTTAAAAAAAAACTAAAAAATCACGCTTCCATAGAAAACCAAACTGTAAATAGCGTGGTGTGATTTTTGAGGTTATTTTTTAATTGATATCAAGCACCCTACGCTTTCTTCCATTATTTTCTACTTTTTAGTTTGGGTTTCTACGAAAGCGTGTTTTTTTTATTTTTTTAATACTATTATTTATTTTCAACTTTTAGGGTGTTTCGAATTTTGCGACGTATGTCAGTGTAGTTTTTGAATTTTGTTACGTTTGTCAGCGTAGTTTTCGAAGAATAGTTTTTTTCCTGTCCTGGTAACCCAGGCAAGGATAATGGCACAACTTCATGAAATTATTGTATTGTCATCAGTACTCAATAAGAGTACAAAGTTTAAATGAAATCAGGGTGCTTACTTTCGAATATAATTCCAATAGTTCGACATTGGAATTGTCAGTCAAACGTCAGTGATTGGCTGGACTCACTGAGTCTAGCCAATCCCTGACGTTTAACTCAACCAACTGACGTTTGACCAATATCGATCTATTGGAATTATATTCGAGAGTAAGCACCCTGACCGTTTGAAGTGGGTCAAAATCGAGTCCCAAGGAGTCGGTTACAAATATATAGGTTAAGCTAATAAAAGCGTTTTAAAATAGAAAAACGTCTACAAAGCTTAAAACGTACTCACATTCACAAAATATAAAAGAATCCAAATCATCTCGCCGTAATTCTAAAACACAGATTTATTTAATTTTACTTACGTACTAAATAATTTAACAACCCCCCAACTCACACATAAACCGACACAAAACTGCAACTTAAATTGCTCTGTGGACCAATGTAATCTTAATCTGTTTTGCATAATCTCACTCATTGCTCCCTATGCGCGTAAACACAGCAATGTGGATTAGAGGTTCCGCAGCTTAAATAAACACACTCATGATAGGATTTCAATTGAAGTAACATTTACTGTGTACATTTCTATTGGAAAATACCATTCACAGTTTAAGCCTGATGAAGTTTTTAATTGGTACAAGGAAGTTGGATGGGACTGTGTGATTATTTTGTTTGTTCTAGCTTTGAGATTTTATTAAGTGTCTGCTGAATAAGATTGTGTCTTATGTCGGGAGAGAAGTTTGTTATTGTGAATAAAAGTTGGCGTGTCAGCTGATTCTTTTGGTTGCCAACTTTAACGAATACTTGACTGTTGTTATTTTTATCCAACTGACATTTCTGAAAAGAATAGTGACAGTGTATTAGCTGTCCAACTAGTTTACATCGTAAACTTTAACTTTAAATAACATGTTCTGACATTTAGTAAAAGTGTATTTAAAATTCTAATACTGTTTTTTTTTTAGTTTTTGTTTGTTTCAGTCCTGTACATCTCCATATATTTTGAATTGAGTTCTACTGCATCATTGAATATATGTACTGTTATTTTTTTTTTTTAATATGCACTCTTGCTTTGCTTGCCAATTCACTTTCGACATCGGCATAATTACCTCGGCTTTGCAGTTTTTCGTCTTAATTTGCAGTCAACCGCACGTCAGTCGTAAAATCTTGACTTTGAGCTTAGGTTACGGAACTTCAATAGAATAAGTCCATGCGTATACGGACGTAAAATATCGCGGTGGATTTTTTTGGCACGTCATGTTATTGTGTTTATGTGAACTTTAGGTATCGACCTTAACATCTATTCTGAAATAGTAACAAAAAATAGCAAGTCTTATAAAAAAAAAAATCATCAGAATTGACAAATTCGTTGAAGTTTTGCTATTTCAAGAACTTTTTCTAACTTTAATTAAAAAATAAATTGTATAGCGCTTTATTTAACTTTTACTGACTAAAACCCACCCGTGTTCCTTCAGTTGTCCATGTGCCAGGGTAACGGTGTCTCTTTCAAACAATTTCGCGACCCTGGCAGGCATCGATCCTGGCAGACCTCTTCAATGCTGCTGACATCTCTTTGAGGCGTGCGTGGAACACTACGCGCCGTTGACCCAAACCTGGTCCTTACCGGACGGCGAGCTACCAATTGCTTGCCGCCCGCAAGCTCGCGCCTACGGTGGCCGGGAGTCCGTTATTGACTCCCGACGCCTCCTGCGGCGGCTAGGGACGAGAGCGCGCAGAGACTGCCACTCCCTCACGCGCCCCGCTTTCTTCTTCGTGACCATTACTGCTTCACAGAAGGAGGTGACGGCTTCCCATGCCCTCTCGCTCCGTACCATGGCTCGCAGCAGGGCCGGACGCGAGAGGTCGCCGCCGACGCTTTGACTCTTACACTAACATCCACACTTCCACACTATAATATTATAAATGCAAAAGTAACTCTGTCTGTCTGTCTGTCGGTCTGTCTGTCTGTCTGTCTCGCTTTCCTGCTAAAACTACCGAACCGATTTAAATGAAATTTTGTACATAAATAGTTTAGAGCCTGAGAAAGGACATAGGCTACTTTTTATCCCAGTAGTACGTTCCCGCGGGATATTTTCCGACCTCCACGCGGGCGAAGCCGCTGGCAAAAGCTAGTAATATATATATTTTCAATTATTTACGTAATAAAAGAAAGCCCTAATTCAATTTTGTATGTTTACCAAAGTTATAAATTACGGTTCAATATCTAAAACACAATGTATAAATCCCTCAAAGCCCGATACAATAAAAAAACATTAAAACCGTGTCGCCATCAACAATTCCATCGTTCCAAGACGCCTTACATTACATCAAATGCTTGTTAATTATATGTTGCTGTCGGTCTGTCTGTTAACCTAAATTGGACGGCCTGAGTGGACAGTGACAATGTAATCCCATCGCACTGATTATCACCGACGTTGATGCGAATTAGTAACTGAACTGTGTGTGGTTGTTATTGCATGAATTAAGCGGCTGTTTAACTTTAAATGACACTTGATTTGGAATGGGTGAGATCCTTCATGATTCTGGATTGCACGATTTATTTTGTGCAAATTTTTATACGCTTTATATTAGCTTCACTTGTATGTTTGTTTGTAACCGACTCCTTATAGCGCGATTCTGACACCTTTAAACGACCAGATTTCATTTAAACTTTGCACACCTGTCAAGAACCGATGACAATAACTTCATACATTTATTTTGTGCATTATCCTTGCCAGGCTTACCAAGACAGCAAAAACTGTCTTCGAAAACTTGTCATACGTCACAAACTACGCTGACATACGTCTCAAAATTCGAAACACCCTAAAAAATAGAAAATAAATAATTATTTAAAAAACTAAAAAACTCGCTTCCATTGAAAACCAAACTAAAAAGTACAAAATAATGGAAAAAAAATCCTGGTGTGCCTGATATCAATAAAAAAAATACCTTAAAAAGCACCCCACGCTTTTTTTCCATTATTTTGTACTTTTTAGTTTGGTTTTCAATGGAAGCGTGTTTTTTAGTATTTTAAACTATTATTTTTTATATTTGTTACCTCGGAACTTTTGACCGGTGTACCGATTTTGATGATTATTTTTTTAAATACAAGCCTATGTTGTGCCACTGCAGGGTTAAAGCCTAATTATTGATTTAAATGAACTTTGATTTATGATATAAAGACGTTTGAAAAGTCAAGGAGTTGTGTCATATCAAAATATTTCTGTTTTTTTTTTTGTACTTCCATAGGTTGCACATAAGTTCCTCAACCTAAATTCAACTATTCGATGTAAGTAAAATATTTAGTCAAAAGCGTCACCAGGCGTCTATTTCTGTATTCTCGTAGCCCTGCCTATATTCGTACAGAGTATTCCTAAACCGTTGAGCGCTGTCCCGAATTTCTCAGCCGTGTAACTGTGGATACTGTTTATACTGCTTTGTGGCTTTCGTTCACGGCTGAACGAAGACTGCAGCCAAGGTACAGGCGTTGCATTTCACGAGCGTACGTTTACCGTTGCAGTTTGAGCTTTATGTCAACAACATAGAAGTTACTCCCTTGTGTGTAACGCTTGTAAGTTATTTGTTAAATCTCGCAGACTTTGGTGTTATATTCGTCAACGTAGGACTTGGTGTAGTCATTTGTTTTCTCCTGAAACAGATTAACATACTAAACAGATTTTCTAGTTCTTTTGTGCAAACAATATGTTCTTTTTTTTGTTTTGAACCTCCCTTGATCTCCCAAAGTTTCACCCACACCTTTAGTCACAACAAAACCTTAGTGTCTGGTTTTTGATATTGTTATAATATAAATAGAAGTAAATTCAATATTTATTTAAATATCCGGTATAATACGTAGTACAATAGTTAAATTCGTCTTATCGCTCAAAGATTTCTGAAAAAATACATCTTGGCACGACTTTTTCCCCAAATAACTGTTCACCTGTTATTGAAAACCATCAACCTCATCCCCTTCCGTGATCCCAATTTATTTGGGGTCGGCGCAATACGCCTTTTTTCATCCATCTTTATAAGCCGTCATCCGAACGTTTACTTAGTTCTAAGGAGCTCAATCCATGGGGTGCGGTACGGTACGGTAAGGTTCGGTACGGTGCGATGCTGCACGGTTTTATTTTCGTGAAAGGTGACGCAAATGACTGTACCGCTTTGTTTTTTCTTCGTCTTTGATTTTGTAAACACGGCATGTGAATGAAAGTACACGTCATCTGCGCCACACCACGCTGCTAATGATGGGCTTCTTTTACATTCATTAATTGTCGTAAATTGTTCAATATTGCCAAAACGTCATTATTGATGACAGTTGCCGAGAATCGCGCAATAAATTTCCTGTGTTAACGCCTTTTAAACACCTCCCTGAATATAAATAGGTACTATTTATTTTGATATCCTGAAAAAAAGAAACTGTCCGCCATGCTTTTGAAATGCCTATCATTAATTTCATTCAGTTGTACCTGAGTGTATGAAAATGAGCTGCTCACGCAAAGTAGGCCACGTTTAAATGGTTACATTAAATAAAAACACGATACGGGCAACACCCGCGCATTTGTACCGTACGCACGATTAAATTGTCGCTGCCGTGTTCAGATACAACAAATAGTTATTTTGTTGCATGGACCTGCCAAAAATAATGTATCTGACAGGGGTGGTGAACCGACTGTGGGATTTAATAGGTAGGATGGGACTTTTATCGAAAACGGTTGGCGTATTGAAAATAGAATTTTAGTGTAATTGATCTTTAATACAGCAGGTGTATGTACAGACGTCAGCACATCTAGGTACCCGAAACTGTCAAATTCTCCCAATCAACTTTGAACCTAGTGCTTTAGCGATAAAGATGAAAATCCATTAAAGAAATTTATTAACCACCAGATTGAAAATATGAATGGACTATGAAATAAGGTTACATTTCATTTTTGATAGGCATCTTTTATCTCTTCAAGGTTTTCCTAAAAGGCACGTGTTGGTTTTATTTCAGTCTCAACTTTTTTTTTAACCTTGAATGTTACACGTGCTGAAAAGATTAATAAAGTGTTAGACGGAAGAATCGATATTTTATCATTTCCTTGAGCGGCTGAAGCGATGTAAAGGTATGGTTTCGTCGAAGACTGGTGGTTGTCACATTAGTCGAAATTGACACGGACGCATTGGGAATCCAACATGTATCGTGAGTGAGGCTCGGCGCGTCGAACAATTAAGTGTTCGATTTTATCTCTTGGCGCCAAGCAGTTTGTCGAAGATCCTGGGCCGAAAAATTACTGCCGCGATATCAGTACGTTTGTGAAAGCGTCACAGTGACTGCTGCCATGAAAATCATGGCAGCGGGGTATGACTTAACGATGTTAAAGAACACTCCGTAGGAAAACACACCAACTATCTGTTCAAAGGAAATTGAAGCTTCAGGGTGTGGAGACCTGCCAGGGTCGCGAGATTGTTCGAAAGAGATACCGTGACCCTGGCACATGGGCAACTGAAGGAACACGGGTGGGTTTTAGTCAGTAAAAGTCTGACACGCCCTCCCGCTCCGCCCAGAGTGGGAGAAGTCATTTGATGATGACCCATCCAACGAAAAAAAAGGGGTGTGGAGGCGCTGCCAGGGTCGCGAGATTTGTTCGAAAGAGATATCGTGGCCCTAGCACATGGGTAACTGAAGGAACACGGGTGGGTTTTAGTCAGTAAGTCTGACACGCCCTATCTCCGCCCAAGAGCGGGAGACGTAATTTGATGATTTCTCACCCACCAAAAAAGAATGTGAGGACTGGCATAATTTGCACAATATTATAAAACTGTTGGCATATTTTTTGAGAGTCACAATATTGTATGCAACCGAACGCAATGTGTTTTCGGCGATACTGTCAACCATTGTATCTTATTTAAAAAAAAAGATTACTCAGGAAAACGGATTGGTAAAACATATTCAAATTGTCTGTATCATTAAATTATAACTCTTACTGTTTGACAGCTAAATGAAATGGCTATAGCACAGCAAATTTCGCTGAATGTATATGTGGGCTGGTAACATGGTATATAACGGCTTAATGCATAATTATGTATATACATTAAGTCATCCTATCCATGTTATAACCATTTCATTTAACTGTCAAACAGTAACAGTTATAATTTCATGATACAGACAATTTAAATATGTTTAACAATCCGTTTTCCTGAGTAATCTTTACATACAGCCCATATACAGGGTTATTTGTAAAACACCGGCAACCTCTCAGGACTATGTTACTAACATCATAATCAACAACTTTTGTTCTATGACTTTTAAAAATTCATCATATTTTAGTTCATCAAATTTTCATACAAAATAAAAATATTTAAATTGAACGCTCTAAATGTTACGAAGTCTATGCGAAACAAAAGAAAGTGTAGTACATTAGCGAGGGAAGCGGGGTTTGGGCGGAGGGGGCGCTTAAACGTGACCTATAGACGGGCGGCCGATTTTTGTATGAAAATCTGATGACCTAAAATATGATTAATTTTTAAAAGTCATAAAACAAAAGTTGTTGATTATGATGTTAGTAACATAGTCCTGAGAGGTTGCCGGTGTTTTACAAATAACCCTGTATACAGTCAGGCTGATATTATCAGTTCCATGACTGACTAAGACGACCATACGGTCGGCTAGGTCAATCGTGGAACTGATTTACCTTTATTATAAAATCCCCAAAGACGTAGACAAAGCGTTTTCCCCCTAGAAAAAATAATTTAAAATTCAAATCCATTATTTTCTCTTTGACGTTTCCTCCTTTTATTATGAAAAATGGAATAATAACTTCTACATTAATTTCCTTTATATTAGCTTTCATTTTCTCTATGCTACTTAATTCTTGGCGAGAATCAGTTTGAATTCATTTCTTTACGTCGCTTGTGATACGTTTTTTGTACAGAATAATAAACAGAGACTAGTAAATCTCTGTTTATTATTAAGTGCTCCAGCTGAACATGATATCCTGGTTTCGATTCCCGGTTTGGCAAAGTGTTATTCAGTTTTTCCATCTGTAATTTGTCAGCAGCAGTCCAGAATGTCCAGAATTTGTGCCCGTTTGGTAACAATAGTGTCGCCCCTTATTACATGGGACTTAAATAATGTCTGGTGAAATTTGAAATGGGTAAAAATAATACAATTGAGTTCTTGATGAGTGTTGTTTTTACATGCTTTATATTAGCTTCACTTGTATGGCTGTTTGTATGTTTGTTTGTAACCGACTCCTTATAGCGCAATTTTGACCCACTTTAAACGACCAGATTTCATTCAAACTTTGCACACCTTTCAAGGACCGATGACAGTGTAATAATTTCATAAATTTGTGCCATTATCCTTGCCAGGGTTACCAGGACAGCAAAAAAACTGTCTTTCTAAAACTACGCTGACATACGTCACAAACTACGCTGACATACCTCACAAACTACGCTGATATACGTCACAAACTACGCTGACATACGTCACAAACTATGCTGACATACGTCTTAAAATTAGAAACACCCTAAAAAATAGAAAATAATTATAGTAAAAACTTAAAGACACGCTTCCATTGAAAACCAAACTAAAAAGTACAAAATAATGGAAAAAAAGCGTGGGGTGCCTGATATCAATAAAAAATACCTTAAAAAGCATTTTTTAGTTTTTTTAAACTATTATTTTCCTTATAAAAATACAACGTTTGACTTCGTGACATTGAAATATTATTGAATATGCTTGCTTAATCGTATTTTCTACGAAACTTTTTATGTAACAACTACAAAATATTAGCATAATAGTACAGACAAATTCCTTGAAATCTTGCTAATATAATATGGAACTATTCAATGTTCCATTATTTTTCAGAACTTCATTAGACATCAAAGGTATGAAAAAATCTATGGAAAATTCAGTGTATAGTTGATCCCGTATTTCTTAAGCACTTTTGACAAAAACGAGTTGTCCTATGTAGGGCAAAACTTGGCTAATCGATGATATGCAGTAATTCTGTGATAGTTTGTTCGTCCTCTATATTTAAGTTACTATATAATCTAAAGCTGTGACATTTTGCGTATAGATGGCGCTATTCAGATAGGTTATGATAACATAGTGTATCCGTAAACTTTCTCAAAAATTAAAAAAAAAGTACTGTTAATTGCTAACTGTGGTCTAACCTCTATGACAACTTGTGATTAGACTAGGCAAAAGAAAAACTGAAATATTATTTAAAACACATAAAAAATGGGAAAAACAGTTAACGTAATGATAAGGTAAGAGTTTTTAAGCATATTTGTATTTCTGTGATCTAAAGAAACTTCATTCCTAATATTCAAAATCCTTAAGTTCGGAGAGTAAAATATTCGTGTTTTTCGGTAATCATGATTGTTATGTATCACAGAATACCCAAATGTGTATGAATTTGTCTAAAATGTTTGGTTTTATTATTGGTTTTATTGTAAGATCTGTTTGGTTTAGCTTTTGCCCGCGGCTTCGCCCGCGTGGATGTCGGAAATTAATGTAAGAGGACGTATAACCGCGATAAGAATGTGTTATTCCAGGTTATATAGGTAATATAGACTCTGTGTGCTATTTTCGATCCAGATCCATTCAGCCATTTTTGTGTGATTGAGAAACAACAACCCAATCATACATATTTTCACATTTATAATATTATTTGCCCGCGGCTTCGCCCGCGTGGATGTCGGAACTTAATGCAAGAGGACGTACTACCGCGATAAGAATGTCTTATTCCAGGTTATATAGGTAATATAGACTCTGTGTGCTATTTTCGACAGATCCATTCAGCTATTTTTGCGTGATTGAGAAACAAACACCCAATCATACATATTTTCACATATATAATATTATTAGTAGTAGGATTATAACTCATATTACTTAGGATTCATAGTTTATGACAACATCATGTGTGTTGGTGTTTTTAAAATAAAAGTAATAGTATTCAGAGTAAGAAGACTGTGACATAGGGCTTGGTTTAGTTGAATATAAGTCTTCCTGGTTTTTCTTAACGCTCCTATTTTACCTATACAGACACTCAATCATTTACCAGACACCGAACATAATTATAGGAATAGTACTTTTGCCAGTGGCTTGGCCCGTATAGCTGTCGGAAAATAACACCCGGGAACCTACTACCGGGATAAAGTAGGTATCCTATCTGTTACGTATCCATGATATAATATATCTTTGTGCCAAATTCGATCTAAATCCGTTTGGCCGTCTTTGCATCATTGAGAAACAAACATCCAAAAAAACCGGCCAAGTGCGAGTCGGACTCGCGCACCGAGGGTTCCGTACAAACCTGCAGGTCATCATCATCATCATTCGTCATCATCGTTTATGAAATTAAATGTTTTTTTTTTTAATTTTTATATTTGAGTTGACTGAATGAAAGGTAAATTGTGGTTTACGATTTATGACGTATTAAAAAAAAAACTACTTACTAGATCTCGTTCAAACCAATTTTCTTTGGTAGTTTTCATGGTAATGTACATCATATATTTTTTTTAGTTTTATCATTCCCTTATTTTAGAAGTTACGGGGGGGGGGACACACATTTTACCACTTTGGAAGTGTCTCTCGCGCAAACTATTCAGTTTAGAAAAAAATGATATTAGAAACCTCAATTTCATTTTTAAAGACCTTTCCATAGATACCCCACACGTAAGGGTTTGATTAATTTTTTTTTTTGTGTTTCAGTTCTATGTATGGGGAACCCCAAATATTATTGTTTTAAAAAAAATGATATTAGAAACCTCAATATCATTTTTGAAGACCTATCCATAGATACCCCACACGTATGGGTTTGATGAAAAAAAAATTTTTGAGTTTCAATTCTATGTGTGGGGAACCCCAAATATTATTGCTTTTTTTCTATTTTTGTGTGAAAATCTTAATGCGGTTCACTGAATACATCCACTTACCAAGTTTCAATAGCACAGCTCTTATAGTTTCGGAGAAAAGTGGCTGTGACATACTCGGACAGACAGACAGACAGACAGACAGACAGACATGGCGAATCTATAAGGGTTCCGTTTTTTGCCATTTGGCAACGGAACCCTAAAAATCTAAACATCTAAGCCATTTCGCGGTCTCTTACTTGAAATAATACTATTAGGTTTATTTTGAGTATAATGAACACACACGATATTCGCAATTACTTTGAAGCCAAAGTAATATGAATTACAACCCTACTTATCCTGTACTACCCGGCCCCTGCCAACGCGCTCTGCACCCACTTTTTAAATCTCTAATATCTTCTAAGATATTCATTTAAATTACATGCTGTAAAGGGCCATATTGATCTATATTAAATGCACAATGTATTTAAGGTACTTAATTGGATAAGGATTAATGCTGTATTGCTTAAAATCGCTTCGTAAATAAGCCCTTATTTCTCGTAAAAAGTAAAAGATACAAAATGGTTATTGTGGGTTATCCCTAAGAGATAGACATATACCATTGAGGACATTTTTGTAGGCCTTTTTAAGGTGTACAATACTGTAGTACATTATTTTGATCTATTTCGTAGGATTCAGCCAGGGTTTTTCGAATTTTGAGACGTATGTCAGCGTAGTTTTCGAAGATAGTTATTTTTTTCTAAAATAAAAGAATCTTTCTAAAATAAAAATTGTTACATCAGCTATCTGCCAGTGAAAGTCCCGTCAAAATCGGTCCAGCCATTTCCGAGATTAGCGGGAACGAACAGACAGACAGACAGACAGACAAAAATTGTAAAAAATGTTGTTTTGGTATACATATGTATCGTGTATACATCCATATACACTTAGTAAAAAGTGGTTATCTTAATATTAAAAACAGACACTCCAATTTTATTTATTTGTATAGATGTATAGATTTCATGGCTAATGTTATCATTATTTTTAATAATAATAATAACTTTTTTTGATTACAGAACAAATCAAAGAAAAAAAGTTTAAAAATGGTAGAGAACGGATTGAATGCCAGTTCTGTAAAAATGGTATCATACGACATGCCAAAATGTTATTAATACTAGTTTTTTCCTCTGTTCAAATTGTGAGCTTTCTGAATAAGTTTTATTACACGCTTTATATTAGCTTCACTTGTGTATGTTTATATGCTTGTTTGTAACCGCCTCCTTATATCGCGATTTTGACCCACTTTAAACGACCAGATTTCATTCAAACTTTGCACACTTGTCAAGGACTCATGACAGTGCAATAATTTCATTTTGTGCCATTATCCTTGCCAGGGTTACCAGGACAGTAAAAAACTGTCTTCGAAAACTACGCTGACATACGTCACAAACTAATTTGTGCCATTATCCTTGCCAGGGTTACCAGGACAGCAAAAAAAACTGTCTTCGAAAACTACGCTGACTTACGTCACAAACTACGCTGACATACCTCTCAAAATTCGAAACACCCTAAAAAATAGAAAATAAATAATAGATTAAAAATACTAAAAACACGCTTCCATTGAAAACCAAACTAAAAAGTACAAAATAATGGTAAAAAAGCGTGGGGTGCCTGATATCAATAAAAAAATACCTTAAAAAGCACCCCACGCTTTTTTCCATTATTTTGTACTTTTTAGTTTGGTTTTTGGTTTTCAATGGAAGCGTGTTTTTTAGTTTTTTTAAACTATTATTTTTTGATTTGATGTTTGTTTTTGAAAGTTATTAACAATAAGAAACCAAAGCCAGTTGTACAATTCTTATGTCTAAGAATTACTTAATAAAGTGAAAACTTGATTACTAAAATAAAACATTTGATTAATAAATATGATTTTCATTCATTACAGTTTCCGCTACTATCACATATTTACCTGACTGATATCACAAAATAACCAAGCCTATATCACATAATAACTCAAGTATCACTGAATTATCTCATTTTTGGTTATGTAAAATAAAATTTATTTTATATGGTCAGTTTGGTATTTGGTAGATATAAATATAGATAATTACTATTGTAGGCAATTTAACAGACTCTTACATAGTAAATTTGCAAAACTATCTGTTCAAGAAGTAGAATTCTGTGATCAAATAATCAAACTATCACCGATTACCCAAGTTTTGCCCTACTTGTGGCTAGGTAATATCAGACGCACCTGTATTGGTAACGTTAAGATTCACTTGCCGCGGTTTATCCGAGGGTGAGTGTACCGTGTGGTGCCGGACGTAAAGAATAACAACACCCCATTTCTTCCCGTGGGTGTCGTAAAAGGTGACTAAGGGACTTACTAGAGAATGGGCAGCAGCGTGCTCTATGCATTTTACCACCATACTGCGATCGCCAACCCGCCTGCCAAGCGTGGCGATTATGGCAAAGCCCCCCAAATTGGGGGAGGCCTAAGTCCAGCAGTGGACGTCTTACGGCTGAAATGATGATGATGATGATGATGACTGACCTCCTTTTACATACAATGACAACTTCGTGCCTTGAAAAGCACGTTAAGGCAGTGATCCCGGCTAGCATTCGTAGAGCCTGGACAGTCAATTCGAGTTGTCAGAAGCCTGAAAATCTGACAACCATTCTTAGCAAGGGGTATTGTGTTATACAATAATTAGGTTGTGGAGGCCCGATGGGCAGTGTAACAATTTACTTCGCTTGTCTGACTGTTTCGTATTCCCAAAAAGTTATTAAGTACATACACATATTTAATTTATTTTGTCTATCTTCATCATCTTCCATCTTGCCTGCACACCGAATACTTTCATTACAGGTATTTATTTCCAGCGTTTCTTGGAGCATGTAAAAGTAATGAGAGGATCTGCAACGCCATTATAATAGGATTGCTATTCTGGTTTAAAGAGCAGTTCTCTTTGAATATTTTTATGAGCTCAAAATGTAACTTTGTGTTCTATTAGCTGTTAGTCACGAATTTCTCTGCGTGTATTTTCTATTTCATTGTTTCTTCCAGGATGAAAAGTAACCTAAATTCGTCCGTAAATCCCTGGCGACCCGTCTTTCAATTTTCATAGTGATCGGTTCAAACGTGAAAAGGTTACAGACAGAGGGATATACTTTCACATTTATAATACTAGTATGGATTGTTTAGGATCAAGAATTTGAAAGATAAGTAAAATACTTAATACCAAAAAAAAAAAAATCTAGTAGAAAGTAAATTATTTCAATGATTGAGAATTCATATCATCATCATTATCATTTCAGCTTAAAGACGTCCACTGCTGGACATAGGCCTCCCCCAAGCACCGGCACTTCGACCTGTTCTGTGCTTCTCGCATCCAACGTATTCCTGCGGCCTTCACAAGATCATCGGTCCATCTTGTGGGAGGCCTTCCAACGCTACGTCTTTCAGTACGCGGTGGCCACTCCAAAAGTTTCCGGCCCCATCGGCCATCTGTTCTGCAAGCAATGTGACCTGCCCACTGCCACTAAAGTTTAGCAATTCTTCGGGCTATGTCGGTTACTTTGGTTTTCCTACGGATCTCTTCATTTCTGATTCGATCGCGTAGGGAAGCTACGCAAGCATAGCCAACCAAGCATAGCCTTCTACATTGCTCTTTGGGTGACTTTGAGCCTTCATATGAGGCCCATTGTGAGCCACCACGTCTCAGTGCCATATGTCATCATTGGTAACACACATTGGTCAAAGACTTTTGTCTTGAGACAATATATGCGTTCGTCTTTCACATGAATGATTTCAACATGAATGATGCAACCAATACTTACGATTACTATTATACGATTTATTTTGATTAAAAATCGTGTCCTTGGTGTTTTTTGTTCGTTCATCTCCAGAATGACTTAGTATGCTTTGGAATGGGCAACTAGTTTCTTCTTTCTGACCGACAGACCCCTTAAAAATTCAGAAGTGTGTAATTGGTTTATTAGAAATCATTTATTTGAGTTTGAATGTTGCTATGGATTTAATTAAATATAATGCCTTCTCTGTTAGTGGAATTCTTGGTGGAAACAATATAGAATGCGTTTGCAGTAATTAATTCCGTGCTATAATACAGGTCTCAGAGTGAGTAATTATGGAATTATAACCTAATTGAGAAGGAGAATTTAATCAACGTACCTATTACAGTAACTTTGTTTATCAAATACATTGTTGGTTCACTAGGTACAGTCAAGTCTTTTAGATATGAATCTTCGTCAGTTTTCAAATGCTGTTCTTTATCAAGTACATACTTAGTACCTTATGAAGCTGCGGCAGTTGGCTCACTACTGCATTGAAAAATATAAAAAACTAGCTGTTGCCAGCGGCTTCACCCGCGTGGAGGCTGGAAATGACTCCACTCTTACTGAAACCTTTTGAAAAGTTTCATAGTAAAAAATGTTCAAGCAAGTATTGAAAATTATTGTGTAGTAAGAACCGTACAATTAAAACGATTGTAAGAAAAAGATTTCTAAGAGATTGGTAAACGGCATGTGGGGCATAAATGAAAGATAAAACAGAAAAAAATACCCACATAGTACGATTTTAAAGCAGTATCTGATGTGAATTCACTTCGGCATGAGCTAACATTGAGCTTAAAGGTGCGTTCAAACCTGACGAATGCGCCGCGAATGCGCCACTCGCGATCTGCTTACGAACTGCGCGCGTGTTGCTCGCGTGCGGGTTCAGCGTACATTTCGTGCGCCGCTCTAGTTCAAGTCCGGCAAAGCTCGAGTGGGGCGCGCGTGCAGCACGCATGCAGCTAGTGCGCACATGGCTTCTTTTGCGTTTGAACTATGAACCTCAGTTGCGAATTTTCTTCCGAAAATTTCGGACCTTAAAATGAGTCCAGACTTTGCGGATGCGCCGCTCGCGAGCCGCTTGCGAACTGCGCGTAGCTTGCACGCAAGCGGCGCGTGGCCGGCGCAGGGGCGGCGTATGAACATGATAAGCACGCGTGCAGTGCGCAAGCGGCTCGCGAGCGGCGCATTCGTTGCCCATTCGCCAGGTCTGAACACACGTTAAGACAGTCATACTCATAAACAGGCTATACTATTTCCACTGCTGGGACACAGGCCTCATACATGCAAGAGCGAGTGGACCACCGTAACTACGCAGGCCCAGTCTGGGTAGGCAGAAGTAATTTGTCATCGAATTTATGATTTTGGGACATGCTGGTTTCCTCGATATGTTTTCCTTCATTTTGTGATCATTGGTGATGAAATAATATATACAAAGTAAAGCGCCTGTATGATAGTGATCCGTTACAGGATAACTCTCAGTCAACTATCATCAACATTGGTTTAATAGCTAAGCAGTGTTAATATTATCAAACTTACTTTCAAACTACGTAACTAAGCCCAAATACGACTTACTAATGCTATTATAGCTAGTTTGTGATTGGTGGCGTCGTATATGGACCGCCGTTGAAATCTATACTAATATTATAAAGCTGAAGAGTTTGTTTGTTTGATTGAACGCGGTAATCTCAGGAACTACTGGTCCGAATTGAAAAAAAATCTTTTTGTGTTGGGTAGCCTATTTATAGAGAAAGGCTATAGGCTATATAACATCACGCTACAACCAAGAAAAACGAAGCAACAATGAAAAATGTTGCAAAAACGGGGAAAATCGTACCGGCAGGCAATTCGATACCACGGGAAGGGTCGGGACACATGAAATTTAACGCGGATGAAGTCGCGGGCAGAAGCTAGTAAACGATAATGCTGTGATTTGTCATTGGCGATTTGATATTGTTACTGGTTATTTACATACGTACAGGCGCCAGCACATAAAGCTACTACAGTGTGTCAAGCTTCTTCAATAGATTTTCAACTTTATCGTTTAACTATTAGGTTCAAGATAGATTGCGAAAATTTATACATAAAAAAATAATAGTTAAAGAAAAAAAGCGTTTCCATTATTTTGTACTTTTTAGTTTGGTTTTCAATGGAAGCGTGTTTTTTAGTTTTTTTAAACTATTATTTATTTTCTATTTTTTAGGGTGTTTCGAATTTTGAGACGTATGTCAGCGTAGTTTGTGACGTATGTCAGCGTAGTTTTCGAAGACAGTTTTTTTGCTGTCCTGGTAACCCTGGCAAGGATAATGGCACAAATTTATGAAATTATTGCATTGTCATCGGTCCTTGATAGGTGTGTAAAGTTGAATGAAATCTAGTCGTTTAAATTGGGTCAAAATCGCGCTATAAGGATTCGATTACAAACAAACATACAAGTGAAGCTAATATAAAGCGTGTAATCACGCCTTTTTCCCTTGCGGGTAGGCTGACACTACAGAACGCCACTTGCTATGATCCTTACATGCTCCTTTTCCTTTGGGTTATTATTTTATTAGTCAGTAAGAAATTTCGGGGCGTAGTGTAAACTGAGTAAATGTATTAATAGCATTTCTAATGATATGAGTACCTGAGCGACTGCTTATAGAAATTTCACGCGCTCCGTGATTGTATTTTTGAGTCTGATAAATGCCCTACATTTCTAAGAAGAGTGGTGTTTTTAACCCCCGACGGAAAAAGAGGGGTGTTATAAGTTTGACGTGTCTGTCTGTCTGTCTGTCTGTGTGTCGGTCTGTCTGTGTGTCTGTCTGTCTGTGGCATCATAGCTCCCGACCGGATGAAGCGATTTCAATTATTATTTTTTTGTATTAAAGGTGACTTATGTGCGAGTGTTCTTAGATATGTTTGATGAAAATCGGTTGAGCCGTTTAAAAGTTGTGGGGGGTTAAAGTGGGGAAGAATAACCGAATGTCTACAAATATACTCGAGTGGGGTCTCAAATGAAAGCGCACTGAAAGAGAATATTGATGACTTAATCGAGAATGTTCAAGCTTCGCTTGATGAGAAAATTGGTGGTGGGAAAATTGGGACATGGAAATCCGATTGTCACGTGAGAGTATCAATTACTACATCTCAGTCTTTGCAATTCTGCTAAAGATGATTTGTCATGTGGGTTATTAAATAATTTTCTTTGGTCGAGCTTACAAACTGCTACACCATCCAAGGAAAAGGCCAAGCCTATGTAGCCTGAAACAGAGTAAAAATACTCTACTTAAGGCTACACAGGCTTGGCCTTTTGCGAAAGTACTTTTACCTAAGTAAACCACAGTTTTTTCAACTGTCGTGCCTTGCAACTTATATGCCGTAATCGCCCAACATAAAATGATAGGAAACATTGTTCTTTCAATATTTCCATATCCTCTAAGACCTTGAAAAGTTACATTATGTGGCCTTATCAGAATCCATCCATTCTCGTCAACACCAAATTGTGGCACCATCAAATTGAATTGATATTGTTTTTGGAAGCTTCCCATCTTCCTGTTGGCCACGGCGAAGTTCTATGTATTTACAACTTAACAAAATCTACATTATAATAAGTATACCTATAAAAACTATAAAATAAAAAATTAAATTTAAAATTTAAAAAACCCCCGACACAAAAACCTAAAATCCCTTTAAAAAGTAAAAAATAATAAAAAAACTCAATCTTGAAGTACCTAAGTATGTATTAATACTTCAAAAAAAAAATACGTCGCGTTGGGGGACCGCTCTGCGAGGGCAGACGTCGTTGACGCTCGTATCCTAAATGCAATATTTAGAAGTCATTTTATAAAAGTTTTCTTCAGTTAGGTAATAGACTATTTGTAAGTAAATTGTTAGGTTTGGAGCGGTCCCCCAACGCAACGTATTTTTTTTTTTTACCGACCTTGTTATTTTTTAGCTTTTACTGCATTATCTACATCATTATTATCTTTCGTTTCAGTAAAACCTTTTTAGTGACCCTTACGTGTTACTTGTTAAAATTATGGCTGGCTTACTAGAATTTCGCTTTTAAGAATATTAACGTTTTTTTTTTAATTGTCTGATATATTATTTCAGCCGTAAGACGTCCGAGTTGGACATAGGCCTCCCGGGGTTTGGAGGTATCTGCCATAATAGCCACGCTTGGCAGGCGGGTTGGCGATCGCAGTAAGGTGGTAAAATGCATAGAGAACGCTGCTTTCTCGAGTAAATCCCTTAGTCACCTTTTACTACACTCAAAGGAAGAAATAGGGTGATGCTATTCTTTATACCACCCACCACACAGAAACTCTTTATTAAGTAAGCAAGAATTCTTTTATTTACAAAGATGCAGCCTAGGTAACATTAGTGCTGTTTAAATAAGAGATTGCTGATCAGATCAGTAAGAAAAGAATCCTGTATCTTGTAGTACAAACAATATTTTGAAATACCTGTTTGACTAAACTAAAGCAGACATTGTAGATTAATGAGTTATATTCAACAGTCTTCGACCTCAGATATTCTGTACAGCTGAATAATTATTCATTAATTATTTTCTTCCTACGCGTAACAATTCGCGTCATTGATTATCGTTGCTCTTAATATTGACGTGGATCGAAGACAATTTAATTAATTAACGAAAATACCTCACGCCTTTTGATGCCAACTAAACAGTTTAATTTTATTTTCAGACCCATTTCAGTTTAGGGATAAAACGGTAAACAATTCTGGTAAATCTACTTAAGTGAAATTATTTAGTACAATTCTTATTACTCTTAAAATACAACTTTGTTTTCAAATATTCATTGAACAATTACCTAACCCTTTTGAAAAGTTTCATAGTAAAAATTATTCGAGCAAGAATTGGAAATTATTTTGTACTAAGAATCGTAAAATTAATCTAAAGTGGAAGATTCCAGAGAGATTAATCAAAGGTATGTTGGACATATATAAACGAAAGTTAAACTAAAAAAATAAATAAATTAGATAACGATTTTAAAGCACCATTGATGTTAATGTTATTACTATTAACAGCAAAAGCTTAAGTTGAAGTTTATAACTATTGAAGTAATGTTACTGTGTTATACTAGCCATTAGTAAAACATAGTTAAGAAACAACGAAAACATGTACCTAAACATGTACCTTTACCGGGTGACATTTTATAACGTCTTGAAAAAAAAAATGGGTGTAATAGGTAAACGGAGTAGAAGCCTTTGGCATTGAAATTTTTATTATTTTTATTTTTGAAAAACATGTTATGAAATTGATCTAGCAATAAATACTACACATTTAAAGTAACATTTTCATACTAGAACAACAAAAACACACAACAAAATTTGGAAAAAAAACTACTAAAAAACTACTCAATGCGCGGCATGTATCAATGATTTCGTAGCGCGGTTCTACACTTTGAAGCCGGCCGATAGGCGGTTTCATTGATCTTTCGCAGGCGCACGAGCCGCACGAGCATCCCCGTCCGCCTGCGTCTCGCGCTCCTTGAGTCACCTGCGATGAATCTGAAGGCCTTCCTGCCTTCTATTCTAGTTACACAATATACCATATGAATATATGGTCGAGACGGTAAAAAATGTCATCCGGTATATACTATTTTCAGATTTATGTGTCTAATTTACAAAATCCGTATACTACGGGTGTAACATTTTCTCCGATTAGATAGATTGCTTGAGCGATTACTATTATAAACTACTAGCTTCTGCCCGCGACATCATCCGCGTTAAATTTCTTGTTCCCCCAACCCTTCCCGTCGCGTCGAATCGCCTACCCGTGCGATTTTCCCCGTTTTTGCAACATTTTTCATTACTGCTCCGCTCCTCTTAGTTGTAGCGTGATTTTATATAGCTTATAGCCTTCCTCGATAAATAGGCTACCCATCACAAAAAGAATTTTTCAATTCGGACCAGTAGTTCCTGAGATTAACGCGTTCAATCAAACAAACTCTTCAGCTTTATAATATTAGTATAGATATCGTTTTTATGTGCATGCATCCGGTCAGGTTCATTAGATTTATCTGTTCAGTTTCATCCCTCTGCAAATGCTATCCCGTGCAAATTTTCATGTGGTGATGGACGTAAAAATAGCACCATCTCATTATTTCTGTGGGAGTTGTAAAAGGCGAGTTTGGGACTTTTTAGAGAATAAGCAGCAGCGTTCTCTATGAATTTTGCCACCATAGTGCGATTGACCCACCTGCCAAGCGTGGTGATTATGTCAGAACCCCCCAAATTGGGGGAGGGCTATATTCAGTACTGGACGTGTTTCGACTAAAACGATGATAATATTCTTACCCTTACAGATATAACCGGTTCCTTAGATCAGCAACGTCACACGCCAACAGCGCAACGCCAAGGATTTTGATATTATTCATTTATTTTAACTGTATAATAATAATTCAAGGAAATCAGGGCAGGTCGTTTCGATCCCATATTCGCAGTGAAAGGTTAAGATAACAGAAGTTCCTGCTCAACTCGAAACACCTACAGGCTTGTATCAAGTTGTTGAGATAGTAAACTTTGTAACAAGTTGGCTCTAAACAATAAATTAAACAGTAACTGTTATAGATGAATAATAACTTTGATTCATTTGATGAAAATAATTTCGTGTGTTGTTGTTGCGAGCTAGCTATTTTCTAATCATCACCATCATTTCAGCCGTAAAACGTCTATTGCTGGACATAAGCATTCCCCAAGCACCTGCACTTCAACCGTTTCTAAGCTTCTTGCATTTTGCGGATTTCTACGGCCTTCGTTAGGTCTTCAGTTCATCTTGTGGGAGGCTTTCCAAAGCTACACCTTGCAGTACGCGGTCGCAACTCCAGAACGTATCGACTTCATCGACCATCTATTTTGTGAGCAATTTTCTCTGCGCTCTGACACCTGTGTGTAGAGTGGCAGTTATTCGGAGTATGTTGGTTAAGTTGGTTCGACTACGTATATCTTCATTCATTTTTATTTGAGCGAGTTTAAATTAATATTGTGATGGTGCCGATGGAATAAAACCAACGTTGGATGACAGATAGGAGTTTATTCTCTTTACTTCAACACTTTACAGACTTTAGCAAACAAAGTTAGACTAAGGTTAAACCTATTACCTACCTTAGGGATGGACTGCGGGGCTATCCTATCCCTTCACCTCCTAGCTAGGCTATTCCTGAGGGCGACGGGGCCTCCGCTCAGGTCAAGCTTAAGACAACAGTAGTGACTGCGGGGCTATCGACCACTGTGCCGTCTAAGTAGCGAGTGACCAGCTCCTCGGTGGTGCGGGTTTATATAGGCGGTTTGACGGATGACAGTGTGTGTCTTCACGATCTCATGCTTGTATGTACTTGTAACCTTCGTTGACGTCATGGACACTACTGACATTGAATGTTAGATGTCGCTAGTAGTCTGTATGTACTGTGGATGTTATCGTCTTATCGATGATTGATCTTGTGTAAGTTGCGATCTACTCGGGTGGCGTAGTGTTGAGCACAAAATCCGGTAGATGGCGTTAGGCGTCGTGTTATAATATTAAATATTTTAATAGAAATGGATAGGATATCGTGAGGTTTCAACTATCTTAATTGTTTGTGTGGTGTCTACTAGGTGAACAACAGATAATATAGCCCAAGAGATAACCTACCAATCTTGTGGCCGAAGAGTGAGTCAAATACAATACGACACTGAACGTCATGTTTGTGAAAAACATTCTTATTTTTAACCGATTTCAAAAAGGAGGAGGTTTTCTGTGTGTTTTTCTGGATATATATTCCATGATATATCCGGAAATACTAGATTTATTTAAAAATATTTTTTATGGTTAGGTTAAACCTTAGTGGTGGTCCCTTATAAATTTTGCATGACTAGTTTTTGCGTTAGTTTCGATAATATCGTTTTCAATCAAGTTTGGTTTTAAAAAGTGTAATTCATAAACGCATTTTAGCACTTAAACATTCCATAAGCTTACTATAAAGTTCAATTAGCCAGAACCCTACTATAACAGTACATTAAGGGAAAATTGCCGAACTGTACAGCAGCTGATTAAAAAGAAAATGAAATTTGAAGTACAAATGTTGTGTGTCAACAACTGTTAATTTAGAAGTAATCAATTTCTAATTAATTGTTAAATTAAAACAACTTTGCCGTTTCCGCGTCAATACTATCTTTGTTGTTAATATGGTCAAAACGGTCACACAGACAAACAAAGAAAGCAACTTTATTTTAAACTATTTATAGGTATTCTGTAACAAAACCGTCATCCTAGATTTAGTCTAGATAGAAGACTCTGCAAACTTACGTTCTGGAACATTAGATTAAACAACACCAGTTCAGTCGCACTAAAATGCAAGTAAACCTCCAACGCATCAGCCCGCACACATTGAGCGCACACCACGCTGCCATCAGGGTTTATTAAATCGTACAGCGACGCTTAAGGGCCCTGTAGACGTCACGATTTGTTGGCCAACCAACAGAGGATACCGACTTTACCATATTGTGATTATGTACTTGTATTAGAACTGAAATATGATAAACCTTGCAAGGTTTCAATTGGTCTTACAGCCAGTTTCACTCAATAAACAATTTGCTGTAGTGTTTAATGAATTATTTTATTCTACTATCAACTTTGGAAAATAAAAGAGTATGCTAAATATACACCATTGTAACGTGTACATTGTCTAAAAATAGTATTGATATTACAATGTTAGTTAAATGCAATAAAACAAAAGAACATACATACGGTGATATTTTTCACGTTCTCACACACGAAGCACATCTGACTTCAATTAATTTTCAAAAGCACAGAGTATTGAAAAATGCTTCGGATCCATCTATTTTTCTTTATGACCTGTGTATTAATAACTACAGGTAACGTATTGAGGAACCATAGCTCAACCATAAAACAATGTTTTTGAGCGTTCCTCATATTGGCACTGTAGTACCAGTGATGTAGGTCCCAATTTTATTTTATTGTTATGAATTTTAAGTTTTTTTTTATTTTATTTATTTACCCGACGTCGTACCGCTGCGCTGTTGGACAATCAACAGCGGCATTTTCTCATTATTTTTTAAATGTTCGCAAATATTGACAAAACACTAATTGCAATCACACAACATCGGTTTAAAGAAACTGGAGGTCGGAGAATTCTGTCGGTACCTCCATTGCCGAAAGCCAATTGGCTGTATTCAACCCGATTTGCCAACAGTTTGTGACGTCTGTAGGGCGCTTAAAGCGTATTCGCGCTCTCACGGCAAATACTAGGCGCTTAATTTCTACGGATTTGCTGAGAAACGAACACGGGAATCATGTGTGAATGCAGTTGTGCGCTACTATTAGTTTTCGAAGTGCTCTGCAAATGAAGCGTTTTAATGTGTGTTACTTCAAAAACTATGTTCTTGTACAAGTACTTACAATTAAAAGTGATGAAGTAACTTATACTGCACCATTATTTATTTAATTTCCAGCAGTTTCTAAGTTCGTTGTGGTTGATTTCATCCGTGAAATCATATCAAAAATGTTCTCTTTTACTTTTTATTTCACTTTGATGGATTGACAACTTGTAAAACGAAGTTAATGAGGCATCTTTATCTAAATTACTGAAAATTTCTATTACACAAAAAACATCGCACCAAAACGACTTCTCAATTCAAAACAACGTATTTATTTAGCTATTTTCCATTTCCACTTATTTCATTCAGACAATTTCCACAGAAAACAACACAAATACATTTTCTGTGACACGTTCTCGCGGTAGTGGCAATTGTTCAAGAGTACCAAGCATTGTATGAGAGCAGCCATCCGTTTATTTTGTACCTTTTGACTTGCAACCTTATTGGCGCTGCGCGTTTATATAAAATGTTACTGTTTAAGTTCACAATACTGTATTGTTTTTTAGAATTCTATGCAGGGTATGTTTTTATACGGGAACGGTGTTTAGGTTTTATTTATTTTACTACTAGCGTTATGTATGCGTTATGTACGGTTGATATTTGGAGTGTTACAACTTCAATTTTACTGAGTTTCTGTTGAACTAGCAGTTGTAACAATTTACTCGACATCCACACTTATGTGATAAAATCGCGGCAGGATTTTATGGTGCACTGGATTTTTAACCCTGGGAGTTGAACCGAGCATTCAGAATTCAACAGTGTGCAGCTCGGGGCATAAAAAAAAAACTCTAAAAAAAATTAACAAGCGACTTCCTTAAAAAAAAAACACTACAAAGTCAAAAATAACTTTAATTTCGGAATTCGAGGTCTTAGGATCTTAGGACTTCCGAAATTAAAGTTATTTTTGACTTTGTAGTGTTTTTTTTTTAAGGAAGTCGGTTTTTATTTTTTTGTGAAAAGTTTTTATTTTTAACTATTTAGTTATAGTAGATACCCCGCACTAATCTAATCGCGTTATTCGTTCATTTGTCGCGCAAATACTTAATGCAAAGACTTATATAGTTTTCACATGGACTCAATTGTCCGAATGGAACCAAATTAGGAATTCGGAAAGCATCAGCTTTCAAATAAAATAAAAAAATCATCATAATCGGTTCACCCAGTCAAAAGTTATGAGGTAACGAACATAAAAAAAAAATAGTCGAATTGATAACCTCCTCCTTTTTTCAAGTCGGTTAAAAACAGGTCTGCGTTGATATTCCAGTGCGCGAAGAAATTCTGCCACGATATTATTACGTCCGCGGAAACGTAGGCATATACTCATTTACTGGATTTAAATCTCGCGCTAAATCAAGAAATGTCAAACCCTTTCAGTGTGAAATAACGCAACGTGATATATTTTCACTCTATCAGTTTGCTATAGTATCTTTGCATTGATTTAAAACCCGATACAAAAACTTTATCATCATCATCATCATTTCAACCGAAAGATGTCCACTGCTGGACAAAGGCCTCCCACAATTTGAGAGTTGGCGATCGCAGCATGGTGGTAAAATGCATAGAGAAATATGCTGCCCATTCCTTAGTAAGTCCCTTAGTCGCCTCTTACGACACACATGAAAAGAAATGAGATGGTCCTATTCTTTACGTCTGGCATCACACAAAACCTAAATATGATATTACACACAAAAATAAATACAACCAAAACAAATAACAAAAAATATTCCACTAGGATTATTTTACCGACAATTTATTCCGGCATGACATCAATGTAGCTGAAGGGATCCTGAAACATTTAAACATTTTTTTTTTCTCGAATGATCTGAGAGGAAATTACTTTGCCCGTTTTAGTGGCTTCTTGAATGTCGCCGAAGCGACTAGCGACTGCCTCATTTCCCGTCTTCAATATAGAGATCATTCTTTTGTGAAATGTTATTTTAACTTTACTTTTATTAACGAAGCTAAAATATGGTTTGCCTTGACAAACAGTAAAGGGTAGATATTTTTAAGTTATGAGAAAAATCTGTTGCGGGGCTTGTAGTCGTACGTACGTCTGGTTAAGCTACCCTTGCCGTGATTGGTTCGTGGATGGGTGAACATCGTTATATACCAAGACCCCGCCATCCCATGGATAGCACATCAAGATGATGCTCACGGCTGTTATTTGTAACCAGTGACAATCGTTTGGGTCGTCAGAAGTCCGAATGTCAGAGAACCATTCGTACCAAGATACGCTTTGTATTTGAGTGGCTTAGGCCTTTAAACGAACAGTATCCTTAAGGGTTTGTTCGTTGAATTGTATTGTTACTATACCTTTCTATGTTGTAACCATTTAATTGTTTCTTTTTATTTAGCGTGATTAATAGTGTTATTAATATTCCTGTAATTGTTTATACGTCTTGTTTATCCCAATAAAATGGGAACTCCAAATCCTGACGATATACCGCTCAGCCGCTGGATTGTGGAGGTAAGATAGGCAATCGCTTCATGTAAAATACTGGTATTCAGCTGCATCTGCATAGACTGGAAGCCGATCCCAACATATTTGGGAAAAACATCAGATGATATATATTTTTCAGTTCAATGCTTTTTAATTTCTTATTTGTAAACTCTAAATAAGGCTCCGTCTAGAAATTAACCCTCCCTTGACAATATTTTATTTGATCGTAAAAATCCATGTAGTCAATGAAATATTAAGTATGTGTGCGCCGTCATTTAAAAAAAATAAACACAGTTCGACCATAAAACCGAACCCAGGCTGGCGATTTATTTTGTGTAAATAATTTCATCACCACTACTCTCAGAACAGTGAAGGAAAACATCGTGAGGAAACTGGCATGTCCTAGAACCTAAAATTTGAAGACATATGACATCTATCAACCCGCACTGGGCCCGCGTGGTAGATTACGGCCCACTCTCTCTCACCGACACGAGGCCTGTGTCCCAGCAGTGGGAACAGTATAGGCTTGTTATGTAAACACAGTTCAGTTTTACTGCTGACAAATCTATAGACATTGTCGACCAATCATACAGGTTGTTACATCCAATAATTTCGAGTTAGAACATTTGATTCGGCAGTATAACTTAAACAACCAACCCGAAGCATTTGCTATACATATTCGACTTTCATTCGGTAATTACTCTTGCTTAGGGTAAATTTCACCAATGAAACATGATCAGTACATATAAACCAAGTTTAAGAACTGTCAGTGTCATCATTATTGAGAAATATTGACACCGACAACTATTGAACGCAGTTTATTTAGATGCACCGACCACGTTTAGTTTCATTCTTGAAATCTGCCCTTAATCATATTCGGAGCTAAACAAGCTATTTCTCGAACATATATTATCTATACTAAAATAATAAAGCTGAAGAGTTTGTTTGTTTGTTTGATTGAACGCGCTAATCTCAGGAACTGCTAGACAAATTGAAAAATTATTTTTGTGTTGGGTAGCCTATTTATCGAGGAAGGCTATAGGCTATATAACATCACGCTACAACCAAGAGGAGCGGAGCAGTAATGAAAAATGTTGCAAAAACGGGGAAAATCGCACGGGTAGGTGATTCGTATATACTATAATATTATAAAGCTAAAGAGTTTGTTTGTTTGTTTGATTAAACGCGCTAATCTCAGGAACTACTGGTCCAAATTGAAAAATTCTGTTTGTGTTGGGTAGCCTATTTATCGAGAAAGGCTATAGGCTATATAACATTACGCTACAACCAAGAGAAGCGGAGCAGTAATGAAAAATGTTGCAAAAACGGGGAAAATCGCACGGGTAGGCGATTCGACGCGACGGGAAGGGTCGGGGGAACAAGAAATTTAACGCGGGCGAAGTCGCGAGCAGAAGCTAGTTTTTACATAATTATACTTTATTGTGTTGCAACGTGGTCGCTCATAATGGACTTGATGAGAAGGCTGAAAGTCAACTTAAGGGCAATGGAGAGGGCTATGCTTTTAGTTTCCCTACATGATCGAATCAGGAATGAAGAGATCTGCAGGTCAATCACGGTAACCGCCATAGCCCAAAGAATTGCCAAAATTAATTGAAATCAAAATGAAAAGTCATTTATTCAACTTAGGCTGAGGATCAGCACTTTTCGAACGTCAAAATTACATAAGACAGTCCCCCCAAAATGCTCACCCTTCACCACTTCCTAGTGCTTTAGCTGGGAAGAAGAAGCACAGAACTGCGCAAAAAGGCTGTGGGCACGACAAATTGCTCGTAGATCAGATGGTCGATGGCGCCGTAAGGTTTCTGAGTGGCGACCGCGTACTGGAAGACATAGCGCAGGAATGTTGCTCACAAGGTGAACTGGTGCTTGTTGCAGGCCACAGGAATCCGCTCGATGCGAGAAGTTCAGAAAGTGGGGCATGGAGGATTCCAATGTCTATCAGTGAATGTTTTTCGGCTGAAATGATGATGATAATATTTTATCTTGCTGCCGGTCTATGCCAAATAATGACAAGCCAAACATGTGACGAAAGACTTATTAATCAGATTCTTAATCCGTAACTTTATATTTTAGGAGCCGGGGGAGTAACCATATTATTAAGTTAAGCTATAATTTTAACTAAGGTATCAATTAGTTTTATTAAATGTCTAGTGAAAATACTTAATTTTATAGGAATAGCCTATATAAAGGTCAAGGTAATTACTATCTCAAGCAACGTTCAAATTTAGTATACAGTGTGTCTGGTCACCGGTGTCCGACCCGTTAAGGCGAAGCACTGTAATCGATTTTATGGACAAATCCACCATAATAAGGCATTTTGCCTCTACTGTTTTGAAATGGCAGCCATTTCAATACAGTATAAAAACAACCAAATTTTTTCACACTTTTTTAGTTTCCAGTATTTTTTTTTTTAGGTTTTAATGGTAAAATTTGATAAACTTTTTAGTATGAACTTATTGCTTTTCTTATTGCTTTTTAGTATGAACCATTTTTATGCCTGTAGAACCTCTAATATTGGTAGATATGGCAAAATAAATGAACCCAACCGCACTCAGTAAAAATAAAAAATAAAATGGCCGCCATTTCAAAACAGTAGGGGAAAAATGCCTTATTATGGTGGATTTGTCGAAAAAAATTATCATATTGCTTCGCCTTAACGGGTCGGACACCGGTGACCAGACACACTGTATAAACTAGCTGACTCAATAGATGTTGTCGTGGCTAAATTTGGATTATCCAGGTATACAAAAATTTACGATTTTTCGGGTCTTTTTTCCAATTTTTCTTACCATATATGGCCTTACTCGAACTGTAAATAACATTTAAAATACGTTCAGTCATTTTCAAGTGATGCGGTTGCCTGGAACAGCGCTTCATTTCCATTTATATACAAAGATACCGGTATCCTCAATTCCTCACAAAGAGTTTCAGTTTATTTTAGAATATTCAGTTGCTACAATCCCGCATTGGCTCACTAGTTAATAGAATAACGCAGCTCTTCCGGTACATAGAATATTGAGCTTGGTTCTAGTTGAACGGCGTCTATTTTTAGTCCCGGTTCATACTGCGAGTTCTAAAATAAAACTGTTATATTTCCGTGTGCAAATAATGTATTTTGGCTTGAATGTGCATTGATCGGCTTGATTTAATCTTGCCTTTCTATTGATAGAAATCATCAACAGTCTTATATACATTTTGAATCGGATCGTGACAGTAAATAAAATTGACTATGATTACAGTGTCAAACTTTTAGGTATTATGACTCATTATCTGAGATCAGTGGTGTCCCGTATGGTGCCGGGCGTAAAGAATAGCACCATCGCCTTTCTTCCCGTGGGTATCGTAAAAGACGACTAAGGGACTTACTATAGAATGGGCAGCAGGGTTCTCTATGCATTTTACCACAAGACTACGATCGCCAACCCGCCTGCCAAGCGTGGCGATTATGGCAAAGCCCCCCAAATTGGGGGAGCCGTAAGACGTCCACTGCTGAACATACGCCATGTTCAGCAGTGGATGTCTTAGGCTGAAATGATGAGTGGTGTTCCAGTGTTAAGAATAGAATAGATTAGAATAATTATTTATTTAAGTAACCAAGACTCAAAATTGTTAGTAAAACTTACGACTATGTTAGTAAGCACAGAAAATAAACGAAAAGAGAAAACAATACAAGAAATCAATAACGGTTGGTCACGGTTGCGACATCCCATGAGAGACAGCACAACAGTGACCCACATATGCACAGTCCAGGCCGCAACCATGCTTAAGACACTGTTGGAGCTACCCCACACTCTGCGCATCAGGGAAGCGCACCTTTTACGCATTGTTGCGTAAAAGCAATCTACATGCGCATCTGCGAACATCCCTGACGCGCTACAGAAACCAGGCAGCCCCACCAGTATCCTACACGCATTGTTAGGGTTAAGGGCCGCGACTTACGAGTTTAAGCTCGTAGGTTGGAAACTAAACAGGCGTTTTACTATGGCAGAGCACATTGCTCGCAGATCAGATAGCCGTTGGTGGACCATCGATGGCGGTCAAGGTGTGAAGACCTCAGGAATCCGCTAAATACAATAAGTACAAAACCAGTCGTGCTTGGCGTACTTTTCGAAGCATGGAGAGGTCTCAATATACATATAATGGATGGGTGGTTGGAACCTTCGATCAACCCAGGCTCATTTACATTTGAACTAATAATAATAATAAATATCTTTATTTCCCAAAAATACAGATAGAGAACATTTACATAAAACTTATGGATGATGCAGAAAATCTGTACACAATAGATTATCTCTGTCTCTTAAACTAGGGTATCCTGTATCATAACACTAAAATTTATATGTAAAATAAATTTATAAACCAATTTTTTTTTATTTATATGCAAATTTTTATAAATAGATTTATTTTTTATTTTTTTATAATAAAATATTTAATATTAAGAGGCAGTGATTTCGCAATGAGGTTCCAATTGGTATTGTGTATGAGTGGACTGTGTCAATTGACCTTCAGAAGGGAAAAAGAAAAAAAAGAAAAATTATTGTTTACGTTACAGGTTTTAACTTTTTGTGAGAGTATGTGAGAGTGTGAGGATGTGGGTAAATTAAATGAATGTGATTATTGGTGTGTAGGTGTGTGTGAGTAGGTAATGCGGTGTTGATGTGTAAGTGAGTGAGGGAGTTGTATATATGCGAGTGTGTATGGATGCGAGGATAGAAGTATTTGTGCAAGCATGAAGATGAGTGTGTGAGTCTTATTATTATTGTTTTGTGTAAAGTAATATTCGCAACGAGTAATGAGCACACGCGACACACGTGCACTTCCAGTGACGGACGCAAACATTCAATGAACTTCTGTAAAACTTGATCGTGTGAACACACCCGAACCGTAACTGAAGGTTTTAATTTCGGAAACGATGGCGTAGTTTGGCGTGTGTGTGGCTTTACCTGCGCTGGATAGAAGCGATTCATTTCGGTCGGAAGTATTGGAACTTTTAATTGGACTTCTTTCTCGAACCATGTTGGTTATCTAGAATTATTGGGGTAAGCGGAATAGTATGTTAGATTAGCTGTTGAGTGCAACTTTCCGCCTGTGTGTGGTGTTATTTTAAATACAAATATTCAGGATGGAAATTAGAATGTGCTTTCCCCTGGGTCATTTGTCAAAAATAATGATTGGGGCAATGGTTTAGGCGTGAAATGTGAACAGTTTTATCTACTGGAATGATTTTGCACTAAAGTTATTAAAATAACTTTTTGTTTCGTCTGACAAAAATATGTCTAGTAATAAGAATTTAGCCTGTGTTGTCCCATTCCTGGACAAAGCCTTTCCTTTTTTAATCGACTTCAAAAAAAGAAGGAGGTTATCAATTCGACTGTATTTTTTTATATATTTTTTTATGTTTGTTACCTCATAACTGTTGACTGGATGAACCGATTTTGATGATTATTTTTTTATTTGAAAGCTGGTACTTTCCGAATGGGCACATTTTAATTTTGTTCCATTTGAAAAATGGGGTCCATGTGAAAACCACATAAGTCTTAAATTTGCATTAAGTATTTGCGCGACAAATGAACGAATAACGCGATTAGATTAGTGCGGGGTATCTACCATAACTAAAAAGTTAAAAATAAAAACTTTTTATAAAAAAAATAACAACCGACTTCCTTAAAAAACACTACAAAGTCAAAAATAACTTCAATTTCGGAAGTCTGTGGCAAAAAAAAACCGTAAATACAGATCCTAAGACACCGAATTCCGAAACTAAAGTTATATTTGACTTTGTAGTGTTTTTTTAAGGAAGTCGGTTATTTATTTTTTTGTAAAAAGTTTTTTCTAACCACGGATCAACTGCGACAATCGTAGTGTAACCTAATTGACGGACCCTTGCGGTTGTTATTACTCATTCACAAGCCCCTCACGTTTAGAGTATATGAATGGTTTCACCTATAATTTTAGAAAAAACTAGAAACATCAGAATAGTGTTTCATGACTAATTCTGCTAGATTTTTCATATTGGACATAGTACCGGAACTACAAGGAGCTTATGTTACTCTTTATAACATTAGCTATCTGCGAGTAACAGTCACGTCAAAATTGGTCCAGCCGTTTCAAAGATTAGCTGGGACAAACAGACAGACATACAAAACAAAAACAAAACATGTAAGTACCGTATGTTCTCTCACATGCATTTAGTGAAAAGCTTTAATTTGAAATTAGAAGCAGACACTTCAATTTTGTTTATTTGTATGGATGGATCAGGGATAGATATTATGAGATACACAAATAACATTCACAAATATATTTTAAGAGCAACGTATAAATATATTTCCAAATACTGACGCCGAAACCAATGTAACTATCATGTTAACTTGTTTGACGAATTTGAATCGTGCGGGTGAACCTAACTTTATTACTTCGCTACGATGTGCTACGTCGTAGTTTACGTGCTACGCCGGAGTCTACGTGCTACGCCGTGTTCGTTTAAATGTTGGTAATGAAATTATGCGTAAGATAAATGATAGAACTGAAATCTTTACTGCAGATGTGTTAGTTATAAATGTGTTTTATATTAACTGTATTTTATCTATAGTAAGCTATGTATTTCTTAAATATACGAAATTTTATGTTTAATCGGATAGTAAATATTTTATTTTTTTATATACTACGATTATATTTACTTGACATTTTTTTTTAATAATATGTCAAGCACTTATTAAAAAAAAACATACATTAAATTTACTTAATTGTCTTCATCGTCGTCTTTAAATCGTAATTGAATAGCTTAGTTACCAAAAAAGTATTATTGAAACATATTATTGCTTATCAAAAACCATAGCTTACCAAGTTCTTGCTACGAATGAAAAAAAACACAGTTCGTAATAAAGAAATTGTACGCTCTATTTCCCAACATGGTACAAATCATACAGTTCGGTTTGAGACTAAAAGTTAGACGGAGCAGCTAAGACGCTCGTCGGTCTTTGAGCAAACACCGACTCAGCTTCTTTGTAAAATTTAAGAAGATTCGCACGCCTACTATGTACTTGTTAGGGATGTACTGGAAGTAAATTTAGTGGAGGTGGAAGCGGAGGTAAAAAAATATTATTAAAGAAATAAACCGCCGAAAAAACGGAAACGAAAAAAATAATAAACCTTAAAATTTTGAGTCGGCGCTGAAAAATCAATGAACAAAGATTACTCAAAGTGCTGTCATAATTTTAAGGTTTATTATTTTTTACCTTTCCGTTTTTTCGGCGGTTTAATTTTTTGTTAAAAAGTTTTTTTTTGTGGCTTTAATGTACTAATAATACTTGACAAGCAAAAAATCTATCCAATGAAAAAAGAATTATCAAAATCGGACTACTCTGTATAAAGTTATGCTTGGTTATACATTACAATCAGTTAGTGAACAATCAATCACCCCCTGTTTTCCGACACTTAGGGTTCGATTTTGTTTTCCAATTTTATATGGGACCATTTTCGAAGTATACCCTTTCCAATAAAAACAATTATTACAATCGGACTACTATGTAAGAAGTTATGCGTGATCATACATAAAATAAAATAAAAAAATATACGCGTCGAACTGATAACTTCCTCCGTTTTTTTTCGTCGGTTAAAAAAGGGAAAATATCGACTATTTGGGAATCAAAATAAAGAATGATAATTCATTTAAAAGATTGGTTCGCGTGATTTCTTAGTGGTTCATAAGTAATACCGTAGCCATTAAACCTTTGGCTTACTTGGTACTGAACCTGGTGTTAACTCGAACTTGAAACTTCCAATACTTCGGAATAGAATTCCCATTACAACAATAAGTCATACACGAACAGGCATGGTCATAACAGATATAAGAGTAATCTGCCGCTTCTGCTTGCGTACTCTACTCCTGTTCCTCTTCATCGCTAAACAAACAAACAATCTTATTACTAACAAAAATAATTGGGCCTTTAAATGATATTAGCTAATCAATCTCACACTTAACAGAATAGGTATATTTTCGACCTTAGAACAACGCTATCAACACACTAGTTACACAAAAATTAAAAGAAAATTTCTATTTATTTCAAAAAGTGTAGTACAGTCTGTAACAAAAAAAAAAATTCGAATTTAAGATTAAATAATGCAATTTTATTTGTCAACGTTTTACTTATCAAAATTTAGAAGTAGTTCACTATCTATACAAATAAATACAAAAACAAAGTACACTTAGGCGCCGAAGTACTCGTCTGCATCACTGTCATCCGGAAACGTGCCCAGAATACTGGCAGCATTGCCACGTTGAATGGCAGTGCTAATTGGCTTCTTTGGCCAAAGAATGACCCAGCCCTCTGGTCATGTGAAGTATCGACCAATCGATGAGAAATTTCCTTAAAAAGGAATTTCCTTAAAAAGAAGACGCGCATTCGGGCCTCATGACCTGAACGTCTCAAAGTAGGGTTAAATCGCATGAAAAGAAAGTCATGTAACTTTATTTTAATCTGGTGTCCTAGATATAGTACATGGTAACCTGTATTAAGGTTCATCAAAATATAATTCTTGAAACAATTTTACTTTATGATACTAGATTTTTTTCTTTAGTTATCGTCGATTTTCTTTATAAGAATTCTGTTGCTACTGAGGAAAGCCATAAAGTCAAAGTCAAAGCTTTTATTTCAATGAGGCCCAAAATGCACTTTTGAACGTCAACTATTACATGAAAAAAAGAATTAATTCTAGTTGCCCCTTCCAAAAAGTAGATTCGTATGGAGAAGAATGGGCAAGAAACTCCACCGTTACTCTTTTAAAATAGTTTTCAGTATTTATATACAATATTTATACAATTATATGTGAAGACGATGCACCTACTATAAAAAATACCATACCACAACAGGTAAAAGAACTGAAAATGAAGCAATGAGAGATAAATGGATTATATGATAGATACATGGTGCTCACATATTTACAAAACATTGTAAAGGCAATAATACGAATTTCCTAACATATTTACAAGTTACAAGTGTATGAGTTACAGTAATTACAGAATGTAAAACAGTGTCATAGAAGAAAATAATAATAATAATATCTATACAATTAAGTTATCAACTAGTTTGATAAACTCTAAGACAAAAACATTGCAAAGGCAAGAATGCGAATTCCCTAATGTTTTTACAAGTTACAAGTCAGTATATGAGTGAAGTGTATGAAGTATATGAGTTACAGTAATCACAGAATGTAAATCAGTGTCATAGAAGAAAAATAAATATTATCTACACAATTAAGTTAGCAACCATCTCACCGGACTCTATGGAGCGAGACCAGCATGTTTCTAAGCGTTCTTATCTTGGATGTAGTCCTCTAATTTGTAATAAGCTCGTTTACAAAGTGTACTTTTAATATGACTTTTAAACCTCCTTTCATTTAATTGCAATATATCAGAAGGTATTTTGTTGTAACATTTAACACAGTACCCCATAAAAGATGTATGTACTTTTGCTAATCAGAAAAATGGTTGATCTATCTTGTCTTTATTTCTAGTATTAAAATTATGTCTATCGCTTATTTTATTAAAATGATGTAGATTTCTTACATACATGATATTTTTAACCGACTTCAAAAAGGAGGAGGTTATCAATACGGATGTTTATATGTTTTTTTTTTTTTTTATGTATGTTCGGCCATAACTCCGTCATATATAGACGGATTTGCAAAATTCTTTTTTTGTTCGAAAGGAGTTTATTCCGAAATGGTCCCATATAATTTTCATATAGATCTGATGATGAGTTCGGGAGACAGACACCGGAACTCTTTAAAAAATGACAGGAAATCAACCGCGATTTCTGCTATCGCATAAATATGCATTGTTTGTTTGGAATTAGTGCAGGGTGAATACCACAACTAAAAATTTAAAAATAAAAACTTTTTTGCAAAAAAAATTGGTTGCCTGTAAAGTCGGCATACGGGCGAAAGTTTTACGTGACAACGACTTTGAGTGGTAAAATAATTTTAATGTGAATATTCATTCGTATAGTAGGAAGAAGGATGAAATAATAGTAACAATTTATTCATCTAAGGCGCTCTTAGGCGGGCTAACTGTGCTCGAGTGGAAGGGACGCGTGCCTTTCACTTTTTATGTCTGTCTCTCTCGCTCTTAGGCGGGCTAACCATGCCCGAGTGGAAGGGACGCGTGCCTCTCACTCGCTCTCATTGTGAGCGCATAACGTGAGCGGAGCGTAACGCAGTTTCTTGAAGTGTCACCCGGCAAACCAATTTATAAGACGTTGTCACGTCAAAAAACAACCGACTTCCTTAAAAACACTACAAAGTGAAAAATAACTTTAATTTCGGAAGTCGGTGGCAAAAACACCATAAATACAGATCCTAAGACACCGACTACCGAAATTAAAGTTATTTTTCACTTTGTAGTGTTTTTAAGGAAGTCGGTTGTTTTTTTTTTTGCAAAAAAGTTTTTATCGTAAATGAATTGGCAAGGTACCGTCATAATATTAATTCTTTTAAATAGTTCCCTGACGGATTCGCGGCGACTTAGATTATAAATGGCTCTGACAGCTCGCTTTTGCAAAATAAAAATGGATTCAATGTCAGCAGCCCTACCTCACAGTAAAATGCCATACGACATAATGCTGTGGAAGTAGCTAAAATAGACCAAACGCGCGGTGTCTACATCTGTTAACTGTCTTATCTTTCTAACAGCATAAGCGGCCGAGCTTAACCGCCCCGCAAGAGATGTTATATGAAGTCCCCATTGTAATTGTCCCCATAAAAAGAGGGATAGATTATACAAGCCACGACATGAAAGAAAAGGGAGAGAATTATGGCATGACGATTGACAGAGGAGAAAAGAAGAGAAAAACGTGATTTGGTGACCCCAAGTAACAATGGACAAGGGAAGAAAGGTGATAATGATGTTACAACTCTGTTAAAATCTTGTTGAGGCAGAGGAACGTTTTCTTACGGAAGTTCTGCAATTGCGGAGGTAGAGGCAAGGTTTCTTTACAACCCTAGTCCCTACTATGTGTCTACTCGGTCTTGTGCATACAGTTTGTTCATGCCGAGTGTGTTAGATCGTTCAAATAGGTTTGGAGATTACCTGCTCGTATGTGTTTAGACTACTTACTAAAATGCTTAGTTGTAAACTGAAGATATTTAGTAATGTTATTTTTTATTTTCTTATTTCTTTTTTTTTAATTCGTCTAATTTCCTTTCTGCCTTTAAGGCAAATTGCCTGCCTTATAACTGAAAGACATTTTGACGTTAAACTTCTCGCACACAATTAGGTACACAGGTAACTTAGTAAAACTAGCTTAAGGCATTTTCTAGTTGTAAACCAAAGGCGGTGTAGAGATATTAAGATGGCACTATAATAATAATAAAATAATAATATAATTTAAAATATAGATAAAATACATAGTACACAAATAGGTTATAAAAAACACAAAAAGGTTGGGTGGTATTGGTTCTACTTGTTTTTATTTTAATATAATAATTAAGATAAAAATAAGCTGAAAACTTGGCGTTGATATTTTTTAATGCATCTTAATTTATTTTACTCATAACATCGTTATTTTCATTTACCAAAATTATTCTTAGTATTTTATCATTTTAATATGACTTTATTTTTTTCGATAGATGGTACTCAATATTTCTAAGAGCAAATTCTAGGAAAAGTTAGACTCCTAAACCTCATATGTCCTCCAAAAAGCAGGCGAACTATCGATTGTTCCGAGAAACAATTTAATAATTTTTACTCGAGTGATCTCGAGAACACGATATCATTATAGGTAGGCTCTAGCCATTGAGATCGGAGAGCCCTTACGCCCACATACAATGACACTCCAGTCGAGAGCTCCAACGGAGAAAAATGGAATCGTTTTGTATTTAGGAATAGATTTTTTTTTCAGTTTTGAATTGTTTTATATGGGGGGAAGTTTTTGCACTCTCGTAGCACTACATCATTTATTTAACTACTAGCAACCCGCTCACAAAATACACGACAAAATAGAGGAAATTTCGATATTGTTAAGTTTAATATTAATGTAAGATACATAAACCTTCCGAAAAAAGAACAAAATGATGGTCAAAACCGCATTGAAATCCATTGCGTAATTTAGGGAGAACAATACTAACTTTAATTTATAAATACACTACTTTGCTAGCGGCTTTGTTCACGTATATTATTTATGTATATAAACTTTCCTATTAAATCACTCTGTATATTGAAGAAAACCGAATTAAAGTTAGTTGCGTAGTTCAGAAGTTCTAAGCGTACAAACACGAAATGCAACTTTGTTTTATACTTTTTAAAGAAGATACTGAATAATCGATAAATCAAAAGCGCAGATCCATTATTATAAATTAGCACTAAACTTTAAAAATTAATTAGCACTTTTATTAAACTAACCTGAAATAGCACTATAGTGAACGTTGCTGCATCTAAAGATAGAATATTAATAAAATATTTCACACACTACCTGTCTAATAATGTTTTATCCTATCCTATCCTACTAATTATAAAGGAGATGTTTCATTTTTATATGGGGCTCCGGCCATAACGTGTACCGTTTAGCGAAGCTGGGTAAATTACTCATGAATATAATAAAGTAACAGTTTTTTCATAATATCAATAATAAGAGTTAGCAAGTGGTTATTTTGAATTCGTTTAGAAACACACTTCAAGATTGGAGACTGAAGATTTTTGTAACGATAAAATGACTCACAATGACAACACTTAATTATGTTTACTCAAAAATATTTACAAGAGAATAATAGTAATTTATTTTTAACACTACAAGAATACACACATTTTTTAAATATTTTCTACTTAACATTGATTTGATGAGACATGATTTCAGATTCGTTCTGAAATCATGAAGTCTGCAAGCAAACGAGACGACATCTTGAATAAAACATGGTAATAATTGAAAAACTATTATTTTTTGTACACAACAAATCAGGCGCAAATTAACCAGGGAATATTTTTCCCTAATTTGTTAGAATTTTTTCTTCTTTTTTGATAAATGTACATCTGATGGCCGAAAATGAAACATCTCCTTTGAATCTTTGGATGTTTGTTACTCAGTCGCGGAAAAAGGACCGAGCGGATTGAGATAAATATTGGCAGATAAATAGTATATAGCCAGAATTAATTCGAAATATACTTTTTATCTAGGTCTAGGGAAAGCCTAGGTAAATTATGACTTTTTATCTCGGTAGTATGTTCCCCTGAGATAATTCCATCCGACCACCACCCGGATGGAGCCGCTGGCAAAAGCTTGTGTTTAAATAAATTCAGACGTATAAAATATTAATTCACTCTATCGCTTGATGGTTTTCATTTTGCATTCATCGGTATGTATTTAACTAAAATAAATCGCTGAAAAACTTATTTCTATTAAAACGTACGTGCAATTCCAATTGCATTAATATTAAAGATTAATTGGGAATAATTTATTAGATATGTTTAATGTGCACATTACTCTTAAAACATTTACTATTCACCAGATACTGAGAAACTTTGAATTCTATGCACAAGTATTTACCAAGCAAGACGAAATATTAAATATTGAAATATCTTTTACACTTGATTGTTTTTAAGATTTGTTTCTACTCCTAACGGCAACTCAAAAATTATAGTAATAAATTCAGAAAGTTATTATTAAAATTCTTATTTTTTTGGATTTCTCTTAATAATCTTGGGATAAAAAATAAAGGGCTAAGATGGAATTCTCCAGAAACGGTACTTATTTGAAAAAAAAACCAACTCAACAGAATATACGACAGACTGGACAAACATCGTAAAATAAAATGGCGAAAACTTATTTGGAGAAGCAAGTTTATTGGCTTTATCATGACATAGCTGATCCCTCATAAAAATATGTATCGGTATTGTAAGAAAAATATTACTTGAAACTTATGTTCACGACCTCTGGCGGGGCTACACGCGAATATGAACATTCAATTCGCACGTTTTATGGGTGCGATAGGGGCAATATCGCGTGGCGTGCTGACTCAGGGATATTGAAATACAGGACATTGTGTAAAGTACAGGTGCGTTCGAGGGCGTCATAATTTTGTTTGTTGGTCGGTTTTGGTGTCAGGAAGTCGTAAGGGACGGCTTGAGCATTCAGGGGCATGTAATTCAAATAACCTCAGGTCAATGGAGCCTTCAGCTATAAATAAAGGGATTCTGTGACCTATGACAACTTATATGTGGTAAGATATATCTGAGTTCTTTTTTACACACAACATGTTCATCAAAAAAACCGGCCAAGTGCGAGTCAGACTCGCGCACCGAGGGTTCCGTACAAACCTGCAGGTACTCACGGTTTATGCATAAGGTTTATGTTTATGAAATCAATTTCTTTTTTAATTTTTATATTTGAGTTGACTGAATGAAAGGTAAATTGTGGTTTACAATTTATGACGTATTAAAAAAAAAACTACTTACTAGATCTCATTCAAACCAATTTTCGGTGGAAGTTTACATAGTAATGTACATCACATATTTTTTTAGTTTTATCATTCCCTTATTTTAGAAGTTACGGTGGGGGGACACACATTTTACCACTTTGGAAGTGTCTCTCGCGCAAACTATTCAGTTTAGAAAAAAATTATACTAGTAACTTCAATATCATTTTTGAAGACCTATCCATAAATACCCCACACGTATGGGATTGATGAAAAAAAAAAAAAATTGAGTTTCAGTTCTATGAATGGGGAACCCCAAATATTATTGTTTTTTTTTTCTATTTTTGTGTAAAAATCTTAATGCGGTTCACAGAATACATCTACTTACCAAGTTTCAACAGCATAGCTCTTATAGTTTCGGAAAAAAGTGGCTTCGACATACACGGACAGACAGACAGACAGACGGACAGACAGACATGACGAATCTATAAGGGTTCCGTTTTTTGCCATTTGGCAACGGAACCCTAAAAATGTGTGTAAAAACGAGAAACGGCATGGTGAATCAGGTTATATTTTGTAAAATATAATTACATAATATTGTACAGAATCAACTTCTAGGCAGTGGTGAATGTTTCTTTATCTGCATTCTAAAGATGCGAGCTGTGGATAATCAAATATCCCACATCTCCACACTTCATCACTCTGGGCCGTTGCAGAAATCTATGAATCGTTTGCGGCCCCTGGTCGCTACAAATCTAATCTGGCCAATTTTGGTGTCATCGACCGATTAAACCACGGTGTGAATTGAATATGGGGCCTCTTTCATAGGATATGCTGCAGCCTCCAGAACTTAAATGACGGAAAACACTACTGTTTTGCAAACCACTACATAACATGAGTCATTGACATGAGAAAAAGAACAAGACAAAAATAATAATGCATTTCATAATCCCGATACAAAACTGACAACATTTAACATTTCTCATCCACACTATTCACACTATCCACACTTCCACACCTATTATTATTTTTGATATTATAAATGCAAAAGTAACTCTGTCTGTCTGTCTATCTTTCTCGTTTTCCTGCTAAAACTACTAAACCGATTTAAATGAAATTTCGTACACAGATAGTTTAGAGCCTGAGAAAAGACATTGGCTACTTTTTGTTGCTGAAAAGGGGTTTTAAGGGGTTGAAAGGGAGGATGAAAGGTTGTTAGGAAGTATTGTCATTTTTAAAGCTAGAATGATGAAATTTTTTATTTGGCTTTTATTACATAATAAATATTTATGAATTATATTTAAAAAAAAACAATTCTTACCCTTAAGGGGGTAAAATAACAATAGGGAATAGGGGATAAAAGTTTGTGACATATAAAATTATAAAGTCACTTTGCTGTCTGACTGTCCCTATGTATGCTTATATCTTTAAAACTACTCAACGGATTTTGACGCAGGTTTTTTTAATAGATAGAATAATTCAAGAGAAAGGTTTATATGTGTATAACATGCATAATATAGTAAAGAAAAGCTGATAATTTTAGAGGTTTCTAATGTGATGTCACAAATAAACTCATTTTTTTGCGCTTACATTGCGAACGCTGGCTGAACCCTACATAATAGATCAAAATAATGTAGTACAGTATTGTACACCTTAATAAGGTCTACAAAAAAGTCCGCTATGGTATATGTCTATCTCTGAAGGATAACCCACAATAACCATTTTTTATCCTTTACTTTTTACGAGAAATAATGGCTTAGTTACGAAGCGATTTTAAACAATATAGCAATAATCCTTATCCAATTAAGTACATTAAATATAATGTGCATTTAATATAGATTAATATGGCCCTTGCAAGCATGTAATTGAAATGAATATCTTAGAAGATATCAGAGATTTAAAAAGCGTGGGCGGAGCGGCTGGTGGGCCGTAGGTACGTCCGTCCCGGTTGGTAGCGGTTGGGTAGTGCAGGATTAGTAGGATTGTAATTCATATTACTTAGGCTTCATAGTAAATGCGAATATCATGTGTGTTCGTTATACTCAAAATAAACCTAATAGTATTATTCCAAGTAAGAGACCGCGAAGTATGGCTTAGATGTTTAGATTTTTGGATGGATTTAGATTTTTGGTTATCCTGGATACTTACCATACATATAGGATACTTTATCCCGGTAGTAGGTTCCCAGGTGATATTTCCCGACAGCTATACGGGCGAAGCCACTGGCAAAAGTACTGTTCCTATAATTCCTATGATCGATTTGGTGTCTGGTAAATGATTGAGTATCGGTATAGGTAGAATACAAGCATTAAAAAAAAACCAGGAAGACTTATATTCAACTAAACCAAGCCGTATGCCGCAGTCTTCTTACTCTGAATACTATTAGTTTTATTTACACACATGATATTCTCATAAACAATAAATCCGAAGTAATATGAATTATAATCCTACTTACTACTAATACTATAAATTATGTGAAAATATTTATGATTGGGTGTTTGTTTCTCAATCACGCAAATATGGCTGAATGGATCTGGATCGAAAATAGCACACAGAGTATATATTACCTACTAGCTTCGGCCCGCGACTTCGTCCGCGTTAAATTTCTTGTTCCCCGACCCTTCCCGTCGCGTCGAATCGCCTACCCGTGCGATTTTTCCCGTTTTTGCAACATTTTTCATTACTGCTCCGCTCCTCTTAATTTTAGCGTGATGTTATATAGTCTATAGCCTTTTTCGATAAATAGGCTACCCAACACAAAAATAATTTTTCAATTCGGACCAGTAGTTCCTGAGATTAGCGCGTTCAATCAAACAAACATACAAACAAACAAAAAAACTCTTCAGCTTTATAATATTAGTATAGATATAACCTGGATGAATAAATTCTTACCACAGTATTACGTCCTCCTGCGTTAATTTCCGACGTCCACGCGGGCGAAGCCGCGGGCAAAAGCTAGTATTTAAATAAAGCAAATGACAGAGATGTCCAGATCACTACCAAATATGCATAATCGATACGAGAAGAAGAAGAAGACAAAGTTAATTATGAATTGCATGCTGACAAATGCGTGTACTGACTGGATAGGTCCACTCTATCTGTGTGGTTGTTTCCTTAAAAGACCACTTCAGACATCCATCTACATGGTCTTCACATGATTTGACCAAGATTATGTCTGGACTGTAAAAGAGACTGTGACATCTGAGTTTGTTTTGGCATTTATTCTTAGAGTAGTCAGATAGGAAAAGCTGACCTCATCTAGTTCAAAAAAATATGATTGACGTGTAAAAGTGTTTGATCAAACCTACTTGCAGAAATAAAATAACTTATCATTGTTTAAAACACGGCCAAATACAAAAATATCGAACAGTTCTCACTTGCAATAAAAATTCTCAAAACAATCCATCAATTCAATTCTCAATCTATAAAAAAACGATTCGTCGAATAGTTTGACGTATAACTGCTGCACGCTGTTAGCACGTCGAGGTATTCCATGTGAACTGACAAAACATTCTACCGAAAGCAAACAGCCACCCGTCTCGAAAACGGGTGTTGTAAATAATTCCAACTGTTTGGATTCGGTTCATACTCTAAACGGTTGGAAAATACGTGAAAGTTTTGTATTTTAAACTGCTGATGTTTTTAAAACTAAATTGTGTTTTTCATGCTTCCACATCAAAAACTATGTTTTGGAAAGGACAATTTACTTATGACTTTGACTTTCAAAAAAGTGCGTAATTTAATTAAAATAGAATAAATCTATAATGGTTTTCTGGGGCTTAGATAGACATAAATTTGTTTATTGTGGGTTCGTTTAAGATGAAAAATATTGAAAGCAGCACTATTTAAATAGTAGCAATCAGTGTTGGGCTTAATTACTAAAATTTTCAACCGATTGATTAGTCAGTGCTATTAGCACTAACTAAATCTAACATGATTAAAATTTTGTTTTTTTTTTTTTTAAATATTTATCGTCATGAGTATAGTTTTCATGAAAAACCAATAGCAACAAATTGCCCCATTTCTTCCCGTGGGTGTCGTAAAAGGCGACTTAGGGATTTACTGAATGGGCAGCAGCGTTCTCTATACATTTTACCACCATACTGCGATCGCCAACCCGCCTGCCAAGTGTGGCGATTATGGCAAAGCCCCCCAAATTCAACAACCTAAGTCCAACAGTGGACGTCTTACGGCTGAAATGATGAATGATTTTGTACGGAGATACCCATCTGTTCGAAATAAAAGAATAACGAAAAAAAAAACGAAAGTTCCGTAAACAGAGAAAAAGTATAACCTATGTATGTGGTTGTTTGCACACTATGTTATAATATTAAAAAAAAAAAAACTTTTTACCAAAAAATTTAACCGCCGAAAAAACTGAAAAGCAAAAAATAATAAACCTTAAAATTATGAGTCGGCGCTTTGAGTGATCTTTGTTCATTGATTTTCCAGCGCCGACTCATAATTTTAAGGTTTATTATTTTTTGCTTTTCAGTTTTTTCGGCGGTTAAATTTTTGGTAAAAAGTTTTTATTTTATAATTTTTGTGGCTTTAATGTACTTATAATACTTGGCAAGGTATACCCTATCCAATGAATAAAGAATTATCAAAATCGGACTACTCTGTATAAAGTTATGCGTGGTTAAACATTACAATCAGTGAGTGAACAATCAATCATCCCCTGTTTTCTGACCCTTAGGGTTTGATTTTGTTTTCCAAATTTATATGGGACCACCCTCGGAGTATACCCTTTCCAATAAAAAAAGAATTATCACAATCGGACTACTATGTAAAAAGTTATGCGTGGTCATACATAAAAAAAAAAAAACAAACAAAAAAAATATACGCGTCGAATTGATAACCTCCTCCGTTTTTTTCGTCGGTTAATAAACATTATTTATTTTCTATTTTTTAGGGTGTTTCGAATTTTGAGACGTATGTCAGCGTAGTTTGTGACGTATGTCAGCGTAGTTTGTGTCGTATGTCAGCGTAGTTTGTGACATATGTCAGCGTACTTTTCGAAGACAGTTTTTTGCTGTCCTGGTAACCCTGGCAAGGATAATGGCACAAATTTATGAAATTATTGCATTGTCATCGGTCCTTGACAGTTGTGCAAAGTTTGAATGAAATCTGGTCGTTTAAAGTGGGTCAAAATCGCGCTATAAGGAGTCGGTTACAAACAAACATACATACAAACATACAAGTGAAGCTAACATAAAGCGTGAAATAAATAGTCCATTCAGTTTTTCTCGCATCTTCGTTGACAAATCTCAATCGAAAATTGTAATCTAAACTGTCTTACCATCATCATCCTTTCAGCCATAAGACGTCCAGTACAGGACACAGGCCTCCCCCAATTTTGGGTGCTAAATTGAATACTAAAACTAACACAATCGATTAATTTACACGACTAAAATGAATTTAATCGACTCATTAGTTGAAACTAATATCTTTAGTTTCTAATCGTCAGTCAAACTTAATTTTTGCCAACACTGCACACTGGTAGGAAGTAACTTACGACTATATTTTAGTTTAATTTGAGATTATTTTTAGTTTAATTTGAGATTCATCCTTAAAACTTTTAACAAAAATAACAATCGCAATCCTCCTCCATCCAAACGGAATATTTATATTGAAAACGAAAGCCTGCGGGTACGGTCAAAAATAAAGCCCGTATATTCCTATATCGAACTATTTTCGCGAAACGGCGCGTCCGGTGAGGATCCGGTAAATATTTGAACGATCCACGTTTTACAATTTACGCCCATCTGGGGTATTCGAACGTTGCTGTATGTTCTATCAAACGGCATGGAATCCTTTAATTAGAAATTGTTTGATGGCCGTCCAATAGATGGCGTTGGTTTCAAACGGAGTTATGTGGTCTAACGAAGTTGTACAATATTTTGGTGTTATTTAAATGATCTTTTTTTTTAATTCTTTGTACTTTTTGATACATCTTGTTTCAAATCAAAGTGCACAGGGTAGGCTGTTTTTTTTTTCAAGCAAGTGTAGTTGTTGAACAAGGAAAGGAAGCATTAACTTAGATTTTTTTTTATCAGCTTGTGGTTGCTAAGTAGCACCAAACGCACGTATTGTTAAAGCTATCTATAACTATATATAATTAAGCTATCGCTCAGATTATGCTACATGCAACGGTTGTTCCGTGTGTGGGTGACCATCTTTACGTAACAAGACCACTCTGTGCCTCGAAAATCACGTTAAGCCTTTGGTCTCGGCTATCATTAACCGATTTCAAAAAAAGGAGGAGTTTATCAATTCGACGGTTTAAAAAAAAAAACTACCTTCCCGAATGGTCCCATGTTAATTTGGTTTCATTCGGACAATGGGATTTATGTGAACACAATATAAGTCTTAAATTTGCATTAAGTATTTGCACGTCAAATGAACGAATAACGCGATTAGATTAGTGCGGGGTATCTCCCATAACTAAAAAGTTAAAAATAAAAACTTTTTACAAAAAATTAACAATCGACTTCCTTAAAAAAAAAAAACCGGCCAAGTGCGAGTCGGACTCGCGCACCGAGGGTTCCGTACAAACCTGCAGGTCATCATCATCATCATTCGTCATCATCGTTTTTGAAATGAAATGTTTTTTTTTTTAATTTTTATATTTGTGTTGACTGAATGAAAGGTAAATTGTGGTTTACGATTTATGACGTATTAAAAAAAAACTACTAACTAGATCTCGTTCAAACCAATTTTCGTTGGTAGTTTTCATGGTAATGTACATCATATATTTTTTTTAGTTTTATCATTCCCTTATTTTAGAAGTTACGGGGGGGGGGGACACACATTTTACCACTTTGGAAGTGTCTCTCGCGCAAACTATTCAGTTTAGAAAAAAATGATATTAGAAACCTCAATTTCATTTTTAAAGACCTATCCATAGATACCCCACACGTAAGGGTTTGATGAATTTTTTTTTTTGTGTTTCAGTTCTATGTATGGGGAACCCCAAATATTATTGTTTAAAAAAAAAATGATATTAGAAACCTCAATATCATTTTTGAAGACCTATCCATAGATACCCCACACGTAAGGGTTTGATGAAAAAAAAAATTTTGAGTTTCAGTTCTATGTATGGGGAACCCCAAATATTATTGTTTTTTTTCTATTTTTGTGTGAAAATCTTAATGCGGTTCACTGAATACATCTACTTACCAAGTTTCAATAGCACAGCTCTTATAGTTTCGGAGAAAAGTGGCTGCGACATACTCGGACAGACAGACAGACAGACAGACAGACATGGCGAATCTATAAGGGTTCCGTTTTTTGCCATTTGGCAACGGAACCCTAAAAAACACTACAAAGTCAAAAATAACTTTAATTTTGGAAATCGGTGGCAAAAAACCTTAAATACAGATCCTAAGACACCAAATTCCGAAATTAAAGTTATTTTTTTGTAAAAGTTTTTTTAAGGAAGTCGGTTGTTATTTTTTTTTTCTAAAGAGTTTTTATTTTTAACTTTTTAGTTATGGTAGATACCCCGCACTAATCTAATGGCGTTATTCGTTCATTTGTCGCGCAAATACTTAATTTTTTGAAGTAGGTTAAAAATACTGGTATTCAGCTGCATCCGGTTAGACTGGAAATCGACACCCAGTTAGTTGGGAACCGGCTAGGCAGATGATGAAGATGATATTAACTTAGAAGTTTATTTATAACTAAAGACTTATTTAGAAACAAAAATGGGCCTTCAAAACAGTTTAAATAATAATTAACTGCTGAGTGTTAAGAAAATTCAAGCAGAACCTCCAATTTATTCTGCTGTAACATCTTACATTCCAAGCCAAGCAATCACGAGCAAAACATGAATAACTTGTGGTCAAATAAAGCGGTTGACAACAACAAAATAAGCCTTTACCCATTAATCTACGAGACTTACGCATAAATTGGACTATCTGTGGTGAAACTTTCCTAGTTTGAACATTTGTTATTCAGATATCCCGTTCCTAATGGAGATTTACGAGATGCTCATTATTTTATGTAACAGATTCAATTTTGAGAGTAGTCTGTTAAGATTTTGTTGATAATTTTAATTGTTTGGGAGTGAAATGTGAGCTGAGTTGTAATAGAATGATTTAATGAGTAATGTTTCCGTTTCAAATGGTTTTGTTCATAGCTTTCCCTGACGGTTTGTGCTTGATACTTCTTGAACGTGGCTTCAGTAATAGGAAGTCGATGGTAATTTATGTCATAACGCAATATCACGCTAGTAAACCCGGAAGAGTCAAAGGTATCACTATATATATATATTTATATTTGAGAACAACCAACACACCGTTATCTGATCCCAAACTAGGCACACCCTATACTATGGCAACCAGACAACTGATACATACACTTATATATTTCTAAATACATACATATTATAGATAAAAATGATTGTGCTCATCACACAAAATTTGTCCTGGGTGGGAATCGAACCCACGACCACAGTCTCAGCAGTCAGGGTCACTAACCACTGGACTAACAGGCCAGTAATAGTAGTAACAGTAGTACTAGTTTCGATAGTTATATTTAACTTCCATGTAATAGGAGGCGAGCGTCAACAATCGGACACAAATGAAGACTGCTACAGCATGCTACTGAGAAATTTCTGGAAAAACCCAGTAACGTTTTACTAGACCAGGGAATCGAACACAGCAGAGCGCTTGAGACCACTAGACCAATATCTTTTTATATATAACTAGCTTTTGCCAGCGGCTTCGCCCGCATGAAGGTCGGAAAATATCCCGCGGGTACGTACTACCGGGATAAAAAGTACCCTATGTGTTAATCCAGGTTATAAACTATCTGTGTGCCAAATTTCATCCAAATCCGTTTAGTAGTTTTTGCGTGAAAGGGTAACAAACATACACATACACATACATCCATCCTCACCAACTTTCGCATTTATAATATTAGTAGGATTCTACTATACGTGTGTATGACATTGAACTCCTCCTAAACGGCTGGACCGATTTGAATGATTTTTTTTTTGTATGCGTTTGGGTGGCACCCTGGATGGTTTAGATTCAAAAATCAGCCTGACAGATGGCGCTGCTATCGAGTTCTAGGAAACACGACAACGTCTGTACGGTCAGCTAGTATTGTTCTAAAATGAAATATAGGTAATCAAAGAAGGATTGTTTTCAAAATGAAAACTAACAAGACAATTGTGGTTTACATATAGCTAGCATATAGTTATATCCTCGTATACAAGTATGTACATTTATATTCAGTCATAAACATCTGAAAGCCACTTCAACAACTAAACTTAACAAACTAATCCTACAACTGCAGTAATATTCTTTTTTAAAATAAAATAAATCAAAATTTATGCAATTTTAAACAGAACTAAACTAAACAGCACATTATAACTGCGATGTAGAACATAAACCACTTCACTTGAACTCGTACGGTGTTGCCAAACTTCTGCAGCTGGAACATTTTAATTGCCGCAATTAATTAGGAATGAGTTAGGTTTCCTTCGTACACGACCCACGCATAATGAGAAAAATACTTCCGAATGATGAGAAGATAATTTGCAAAATAATGAGAGGTTTCGGTATATATTATAATTTGTTTTGTACCGTTTAGAGTACGTGAACAGCATATCTTCTCCATAATTTGTAACACATTATCAATCATAATTTGTAATATTTTGAAGAATATTGCCAATCCAGCTTCATACGTATATAATCGAAATTATGTCGGCTTAGAAACGTAAATAAAGCCATAAATGTTTATAAACTGTTGAAATAAAAGCCCTGATAGTGTGTTACCCTATTACTTATTAATAAGACCTATTTGGTAAACATGGATAGGTACCTACTGCTGAACTTTTTTTTTTTAATTAGCCTACGCTGTCCCACTGCTGAGTAAAGGCCTCCCCCAAATCCTTCTATTCATCCTTTTCCAGGGCCACCTTGATCCAAACCTTGCAGTACGCATCTCGCCACCTCTTTTTGGGCCGGCCTTGGTTGCGCCGTCCATCCTCAGGCATCCACTGTGTGGAGACTATTGCCCAGCGTTTGCTGTGCATGCGGCTGGTGTGGCCCGCCCAATCCCATTTTACGTTAAATTTTTTTGAACGTATTAAGAGCATCATTTTGTGCCTCATCTTGAATAGATTGACAGAAACAGAACAATGTTTTAATATCAACGCTGATTGAGTGATTTTCGGGCTGATGAGTCGGCTCACGCGTCGTATCGTGCAGCAATAGGAAAAGTATAAGTATTAAAAACTGTACAAAATTAAATGAAACCATCTAATATCTATATCGTCAATAAAAGTCTGACACGCCCTCCCACTCCGCCCAGAGCGGGAGAAGTCATTTGATGATATACCATCCAAAAAAAAAACCTGGATAAGTCTATCAGAATATTTGACGGAAAGAAATAAATAAAGGTACTTCGTACATATCATCATCATTTCAGCCGTAAGACGTCCACTGCTGGACTTAAGCCTCCCCCAATTTGGGGGGCTCTGCCGTAATCGCCACGCTTGGCAGGCGGGTTGGCGATCGCAGTATGGTGGTAAAATGCATAGAGAACGCTGCTGCCCATTCTCTAGTAAGTCCCTTAGTCGCCTTTTACGACACGCACGGGAAGAAATGGGGTGGTTTTATTCTTCAAGTCCGGCACCACACGATACCTCGTACATTATCTGACGTCAATACGAATATACGTTTGAAGGGAGAATATAATTCACAATTTGAATTTGCGAAGGTTAGTTAAAAAAAGTAGCAGGAGTATGTGTAGGTTTTGTTTTTCACATACATATATTCAAAAATACAGCGTTATGGTGGGCAGTGGCGGAGTTGTAGGTCATATAAGAGAACCCTGACAGGCGTTTTACTTTTTGTAAATAATTTCATCACCACTGCTCTAAAAACGGTGACGACAAACATCGTGAGAAAACCGGCATAGCCAAGAGCTTTGCCTGATTATGCACATCATTACATCTAAACGAATTTTAACATGAATTTGTTTTTTCTGTCGTTCTGTGTGACCACGTTGTTCTTTTAAAATACGCAACGGATTTTTATCCGGTTTTCACCCTTATTTAGAGAATATATCCCAAAAAAAAAATGGTCTCAAAAAACCTATCCAATAATAAACACAAACGCAATAATGTCCAAAAACAACAGCGAGATGCGAATTGTTAGTTTTTTAGTCTGTTCATCCTAATATTATATGACCTGTTATTTTCTTTTCTCTTAAATTTCATAATTTATTAGCAAAATTTAGAAAAAAATATATACGAAAGCATAATATATTTAGTATGTATGTATTTATGTATCTAATATTTAGAATATAAATATCTGTGTAGCAGTTTTAGTACATTGTATGTTTACACCATTGACATACCCATTTTATGTCCAGACTTATCACTGTCCATTCCATGGTTGCCTGGAAGAGATCGCATAAAACGATAAGGCCGCCCATTGTATATTTTGTAGTCTTTGTAATGTTTTTTTTGTTTTGTATTTTAATGGTTTACAATAAAGTATATATAAATAAATATAAATAAATAAATAGAGAGGTCTCTTCTGAAACTGAAGGACCATACGTTAAACCAACTGTTGTATTATTTTGATTTATATTGTGTATACATGTGTATTCCAGTGAACATCGGAGGCGCTACACTCGAAGTTGTGGACGAATATGTGTACCTAGGACAGACTGTCCAGTTAGGTAGGTCCAACTTCGAGAAAGAGGTCAATCGTCGAATCCGACTCGGCTGGGCAGCGTTTGGGAAGCTACGCAATATCTTCTCGTCCCACATACCGCAGTGTCTCAAGACGAAAGTCTTTGACCAGTGTGTGTTGCCAGTGATGACATATGGAACTGAAACGTGGTCGCTCACAATGGGCCTTATTGGAAGGCTGAAAGTCACCCAAAGGGCGATGGAGAGGGCTATGCTTGGAGTTTCCCTACGCGATCGAATCAGAAATGAAGAGATCCGTAGGAGAACCAAGGTAACCGACATAGCCCAAAGAATTGGTAAACTGAAGTGGCAGTGGGCAGGGCACATTGCTCGCAGAACAGATGGCCGATGGGGCCGAAAGGTTCTGGAATGGCGACCGCGTACCGGAAGACGTAGAGTTGGAAGGCCTCCAACAAGGTGGACCGATGACCTTGTGAAGGCAGCAGGAATCCGCTGGATGCGGGAAGCACAAAACCGGTCGAAGTGGCGAAGCTTGGGGGAGGCCTATGTCCAGCAGTGGACGTCTTTCGGCTGAAATGATGATGATGATGATGTGTATTCTTTGCTGCTGATCAATTTAAATTAAAAAAATGATAAGTAATATTTTTATTTTCAACACTCTCAAAAATAACACTACCAAATTAATAACCCACGACTAAAATAACCCGACAACCTGTACAGGAGTAAACATCAAAGAATTAACACTAACAGAGGATCGAACATTTCAATCAAAGTGGTTATGCATAATTCAGTGAGACGCCCCGAAGGAACGTAATTGAAATACGCGAGGCCTTCGGGTAGCCACTCCGATGCTAATCGGTGACACCTAACGTAAATCACTATCCCTTTAAGTAGTGTTACTAGTGGTGATGTTAGGGGTTATTTTAATGTTGATTTTTCTTGATTGAGTGTTTTTATTACAATTTGTTGTTAATATGATTTTAGGTAGATGTCATCTGAGTACAAAATGACCGTTGCGTTGGTCGTGAGTATAGATGATGCGGAATGGATTTGGTTTTATACAATTTGAAACTACACTTAGCGGTTAAATATTAATTTAAATATTCTTTTTTTATGGAATGCACTGCGGCTTCACACGCAGGTACATTATGTACGATATATCAAGAGGTATTAAAAAAAAAAGTTCTAAAAATATGTAGGGGCTGAGTAATAACCAAATTTCAGATGAATTTTTGGTTGATACGAACAAACGCTGAGAACACATTTTTAAATTCTATATTTTAATTAATACGCAAATCAAGATCGGTTTTAGTCTGTCTAATCCTAAGAAGAGTTAGTATGATATGACTTCACATATGAATAAAATGGTGAATGATTTCAATTAGCCTTTTTAACTTAATTTCTTAAGTAATACGAAATCAATGTATGGCTCACATGGTCGTAGATTTAAACAAATTTGAAACGGGTAACCACAGATTTTGGTTTAAAACGGTTTATTTACAATAACGCTTTTTCCTTCTGTGATGATTTTTAGACCAACAAATTCTTATCGCAAGTTGCGTTAGGAACTTCAAGGAGGAGAGGTTTCGTATCGTATTTAGATCGAGTAAAAAACGTCCAAAGACAAAAAAAATAAATGATCCTCTCGTCCGCATACAGGAAATTTGTTTTTCAACGTTTTATGCAAATTTTTGACATAATTATTATCTCGTTTATTTATATTTATACATTTATAAGGTTTAAAGAAACTTTACTCTCAATAAAAACATAACATGTTGCTTACGTGAGAACAGCAACTATTACTTAATACTAATATTAGGTTCGACTACATCCGTCACATACGAATTAAAAACTACACGAAACTCGACCCATCCAACGCATTCATTTTTCAACTATTGTCGCGTTGGTTTGCGATTGGATGTTGGTTAAGCTGAGTTTTGAATGCATTGAATGAGTGTAGGTTTCTTATGCGTGAGGGTAACTTATTGTATGGCTATTACTTACAAATTTTAAATATTTTTACAAAAGAAACGTACAAAAAAATTTATTTTTTAAATTATTATAATAATTACATTGCATTATTATAATTTTTATAACTTCTTAAATTGGATATAGTAGATAGTTCTCACATAATGTGATAATTTCATGTATCTACTTATCACGATAATAAAATACATCCATGTGAAAAACGTACGGTTGGACGAACTGACAGACACCGGACCCTTAGTAATTGGGTCCTGTTGGCACCCAATGGGTACAGAACCCAAAAAATCAACTTAGTACGAAGGTAAGCATAACTGTTTAAAAATGTGAAAATTATACTTGTGTATTTCTATTATCATCATCATCGTCATTTCAACAGAAAAAAATCCATTGTTGGGCTCCCTCAAGCACCTCTATTTTGCCCGGTTCTGGTCCAACTCCGGTTTTACTTTAAAGTGAAATAGCGCAATAGATCTGAAACTAACGGATTTCTCTAGAAAAACGAAGCACCCAAGTAAAGTGGGTACTGACGTTTAAATTTATTGTACCTGCCTTTACTCAGTGATTGATATATAGACACAAACAAGTGCTTGTAGTACCTAGTTGATCGTTGAACATTTTCTAGAACTATAAAGTACCTAGGTATGTGGCATGATATTGAAAGTGTGTTGTTGTTGTTTTATGTTTTAACATAAAATAATATTACCCCTGTATTCCCAGAAGAGTTAGGCAGAGGTGTCCTTAAAATATTATGCACTCACATTTTGTCAGTTACATTTAAGTATATTATTAATAGCTTTTGCCCGCGACTTTCTCCGCGTCAAATTTTTACTACTGACCCTTCCCGTCACATCGAATTGACTGTCAGTTTTCAACCATTTTCCATCGCTGCTCCGCTTCTTTTGATTGTAGCGTAATGTTATATAGCCTATAGCCTTCCTCAAAAAATGGGCTACTCAACACAAAAAGAATTTTTAAATTTGGACCAGTCGTTCCTGAGATTAGCGCGTTCAACCAAACAAACAAATAAATTCTTCAGCTTTATAAAACTATAAGTATATAGTATATTTAGTATAGAAGTATAGATTTATTCGTTTCCATTAAGTTTAGGTACAATAATAGGGGCGACCCTATTGCCACCGACTGAACACGAACGGGCTGCAACTGAGATATTCCAGATAGAAAACCAAATAACGCTTTGCACGACCCAAGAATAGATCCCAGGATCTCATGCTCCGCAAGCAGTAGCTCCATTAAACTAGAGAGGCTTTATCAGGGTTTAAATGCATGCTCATGGGTATTATCGTTCATTTTCTGAAATGCCTAAAGGTTTCCTAAATATTTTCATGAAAAGCTATGAAAATCACATTTCGATTTCCTCAATTCTCCATGTTGTGCTCCAAAGCCCTTTTTATGGACTTTTGTTTAGTATTTGTTTATTCCAAACATTTGATAAACACATCAGAGACCGATGTATACACATTAATGCTTTCAACTGTGGTCCCTAATTAAGAGGAATCTCTTCTTTATTATATCATTCATTCGATGTGTTCGATGACGACTTTGTTGATTTTCAAATTCGCTACTTCTACGGCATAGTCTGTGGCAGTGCAGAGGTCGCTGTGGCTGAAATTTTAGGGGCACAGTAGGCAGTAGCCTAGGATAGGATATCATACATAATTGAGTCACAGCTTCAGAACCTCACCGAGCTGCCGCACCGTCGGCATAGCCCCACATTACGAGAATTAAATCAATAATTTCCTTAGATCAACGGCAATTAATCAGTTTCAAGTCACTACTTTAAAGTATAATACTTACCATGCTAATACTTTAAAGTATAAGTACTTACCATGACCATAAAAAACCCGTGCTATATCAGTGATTAATTTTGGGACGCAACATTAAAAACTAACTCATTATTTTTATCAGCATTGACCGCAACTGGATTGAAAAACGAAAAACGTTAGCCTTTTGGTTTAATTCCAAAAAACATAGTTTGTAATTAAATTTACTTACATTTCCACTGAAAATTAACCAATAAATCACATTTAAGTATATAAAGCTCCATTCACATAGGAAACATTGCTAATCTCTCTGTAATTAGCCGTTTATTAAACAGGAATGAAATAAAACCAGCTATTGAGAATTAATTTTAGCCATTCCTATATTAACCACTGCTTTGTTTCAGGCACTTTGTTAACTGAACATCGAAAATGGTCGTAATAAATTATTTTCAATGAACACGTTATTTTGGCTTGTGGCTATAATACTGCCCTCAATAGCATAGTTACAGTAAGTCGTATTTATGTCAAAAATGAGTTAGATATACAGCCGTGATCACGATAACGAGATCTACATTTTTATCTTACCCATTACGTTTGGATCGCTTTTAAACCAAATTTGGTATTTAAAAATTTGCAGTAAGTCGAGCATTTTTTTTACATCACAAAGCATGATTACAGTGGCTACACTTACTGCATAGGTTCTTATTCAGAGTCTCTCGGCCAAAGTACAGTATGACATCTATACCAATAATATGCTAAGTAATTTACTGAATAAAAATTCGGGATAAACCTAGCAAATAGACACTAAGAAGATATACGGTTTTGATCCTAAGCAGTTTCCCAATATTTACTAAATTAGTGATCTAATCATAAAAACAGTATGCTGCGATACTGCATGTATGCTTAGTAACGATCCTAAGCGTAGATTCCAGATTACTTACCACGAAGACAGTTCGATGCGTTATTGCGTTTATGTTAAGTAACGTAATCAGATCTTACATAAGGTTACTTATTATACTGAGAGCATGTAGCCATCCCGTGTTCATGTTTAGACAGCAGTTGTAGCAATAACGGTCAGGTGTACTTAGCATGGGTGCAGTAAATTAGCTATACTGCACTCATGCTTAAGAAGTACATACACATAATATGATCTTATAACTTATTATAAGAATTGTAAGTCGTTTTTACTGCATGTCTAAGTAGCTGCGATATAATGTTACGTCATAAATACAGTGCAGTAAAGTTGCTTCACTGTGAACATAATACGTCATTGTAAATAAAAGTCAGACAATTTATTTTATAATACAAGCAGTAACTTGGTCGGAGAAAGAATAATTTAAATTATGTCTTTTCCTCGAATACCCACGCTTGACGATTTGCGGCAGTGCTGGGGGCGCGAGGGTGCGCGGGAGTGTGTGGGGAGGCGAGGTAGGGGTAACTATGTCGCAAAAAGACCGTCGCAGTCGAACCCATTCATGAAACTTCTATTATTATTGAAAGAGCCAGCTCACCATTTTCATCTACTACAAAAATAACATCTGTAATGACAACTGAAAGGCGTATTTCACCGAGAAAATCATGTAATAAACCATCAGCTTCACATACAACTGATTATTTTTTTGGTAATGAGGATGTTTATTTGCCCAAAGATTTCGATTCCGATGACAGTGTAAAAGACAAAAACTATTGTGTTACTGAAGAACTTGACACTATTTTTTTTTTGGATGAGAAATCATCAAATGACTTCTCCCGCTCTGGGCGGAGCGGGAGGGCGTGTCAGACTTTTACTGACTAAAACCCACCCATGTTCCTTCAGTTGCCCATGTGCCAGGGTCACGGTATCTCTTTCGAACAATCACGCGACCCCGGCAGGCATCGGTCCTAGCAGACCCCTTCAGTGCTGCTGACATCTCTTTGAGGCGCGCATGGAACACTGACGCGCCGTTGACCTGAGCCTGGTCCTTACCGGGCGGCGAGCTACCCATTGCTCGCCGCCCGGTAAGGAGCAGAGACTGCCACTCCCTCACGCGCCCGCCTCCTCCTTCGCGAGCATTACTGCTTCGCAGAAGGAGGTGACGGCTTCCCATGCCCTCTCGCTCCGTACCATGGCTCGCACCAGGGCCGGACGCGAGAGATCGCCGCCGCCGATCGCCTCCACGAGGACACGGCGGTGCTCCGCCCAGGCAGGGCACACTTCTACCGTATGCTCCACCGTGTCCTCTAGACGATCCTCACAATGGAAACACCCGGGCGTTTCCTCCCGCTTTATCCTGAACAGGAACCCACCGAAGCACTCATGCCCGGTGAGAACCTGCGTCAGGCGGAAGGTGAGGACGCCGTGGCACCTCTCTATCCACTCCTCAAAGAGGGGACTTACCGCCGCAATTGTGGCGTGCCCTGCGCTGGGTTGCGACAATCGTACCCGCCATGTCGCCATGAGACTTGACACTACTGATTTAGATAGTTCCATTGAAGAAAACGATGTTATAAAAGAACACAAAACTAATAAAAGCAAAATAAAGTTACATAACCAAAGAAAATGTGATAAAAGTGCTGAGGCTGAAGGAAACATCCAAGGTCCTGAAGATCAAATAGACCAACAAACAAATATCTAGGAAAATAGAGTTGAAACGGAGACAGTTACAAGTGGTTCACAACAAGCTATTACTGAAAAGGAAATTGTTCAAGAAACAGACAGTAAAATAACAAACAACGAAGAAAGACAAGCTACGTCAATAATTCAAAGCGAGGATACGATAATTGGAGCTGCGAAGACTACTTTGACTAAGAGAGGTAAGATACGTAAAAGGAAAATAATAGAAGAATCGCCTGCGGAAAGAGAAGAAAAGAAAAAAAAAAGTATGATAGAAAAGCTTTCCCTGAAAGAACCCTGTAAACCTACATGTAAGAAGCTTTGTACCAAAAACATTAGTATGGAACAACGTCAGGTGCTGAACAGAGAAGTTCACCAAGGGTTATCGCCTCATCACGAAAAGAGAGAATTGTCAAAGATCTCGTTCCCTTGATGTTACCCAGCCGAAGGCAATTCTGGTTTGACTTGCCAGTTGACGATGCATCTTTGAATCTTTCCAAGGAATTTGACGATTAGTTCTCGCATTCGTGTTTTCGTAGGAGTTGATTCCTAATTCATTGAATATTTTAATTTTGTTTCAATGTTAATGAAGAAAGTTTTATTTTTTATCCTAAATGGTTATAACTTTTGTTATTTACGGTGTAAGTATCTATAAGATCCATAAGTGTTGTTCGATAAATCTATAAGTGTTGATTTGATACCGAAGAAAGGATTTTTAGTTTATTTGAAATTTAAAGCTACTTTAAATAATTCATTTTGCCTTACATTAGCATCTGTGATTCTAAAGTAATTAGTATTGAGAAGACTGAATAATACATATTAACTTGAGTGATTAATGTAAGAAAATTAAATTCCTAGTTGTGCCATTTTTTTACTGAAAAGACTGATTCAATTAAGTAAAATTAAGAAACGTTATTTTGTGATTTATTATGTGATCAAGCGCAGGCCACACCGCCAGCTAGCAAGCGAGTGAGCAAGCCAAGCGGGCATCGGTTCACCTCTTTTCATACTTCGGTTCACACCGCGAACTACAGAGATAAGCTACGTCAGCAAAACAAATGCTGCGAACAAAATATACGACGATGCAGCGTTCGCTCGCTAGCTGGCGGAGAAAGAAGTTCGATTTAAACTAAATGTGAATTTCAATCCCTAAACGTATCATGATTTGTCAAATGTTATTGCTAGGTTATTTTCAGCAACAGTTAATAACAGTATGTCTAAAACAAGATTATAAAAATTTTTAAATACATTAATTAAGACCAAAAACTAATCGTTTTATTATCACTACAGGGTCATGAAATAAAACTTATAAACCATATCAATTTAATCATACATTTATATGGTTACTTAGCATAAATACAGTAAAAAACACACTTGCTGTGTTTATGCTAAGTGTTACCTATCAGAGAGCCTCTAGGAGATACTAAGTATAACTAATATAATGAATTTATTTTGTCTTTCAAGTACTCAGTATCGGTTTCCAAATAAGTAATAGATAGGTCCTGAGGACCTCTTTCATTTAAGGTATCAACCATCATGATCTGATTACAAACAAAGGATTTATGGAAGATTATCTCACCAAAACTTTAACAGCGTTTTTCTCGAAACCGTCTAGAGCGTACTTACTGCACCTATGCTATTGACGGCAGAATAGTGGAATACGAATTACCGTTTCAATTATAATTATCTGGTTAACATCACTTGCCTAGTCTATTTCCAAACTAAAATATAGTCAGCTTCCAGTCTTACCAGATCCAGCTGAGTACCATTAATTTACATGAAGCGACTGACTTCCATAACCCAATTACTGGGTAATACAATTCCCCTTGCTAAGACTAGACGTAACGACTGCCAAAAATCTACGTATGACAGCCGGGACCAACGCCACAGCGACTTAACGTGCCTCGCGAGGCACAGAGGGGTTTGGTATATAATGCATAAAATGGTCGCCCATCCACAGACCAACCGCGGCAAGCGTAGTTTAACTTGACCGATCAACGCATGCGGCTACTTAGTTACAAACCAGATATAATTTTCTGGTGAATTTTAGATGTAAAACCGTGTTGGTACTAAAATGTTGTGATAGGTAATGTAGGTATAAAATAAGTGCTAGTTCTAGGCTCAGAATATAAATACAGTAACAGGGTTTTATAATTTCAGAGTGTATTTTTATGTTAATTTGAAATGCCACTTGCTTCATCAAAAGCCCTATTGAAATGTAGCAAGAAAAACAGAAGAGAATAAAGTGTGTAATTTTGTTAAGTAATGTAAAACTACATAATGTAGATAGTTTTAATTACTTATCAAGGACAGTAGAGCAATATAACGTATAGAATAGGTATGTTCCATCTAACTAACACAGTGAAACATAGCTCTGTATGTAGATTCATTCGGCAATTAGCAGCCACAAGCGCCATCTAATGATTTAATATCCCATTAATATAACGACTTGTAACTATAAAACTACTATTATATAAAACGCAAATATTCTCTCCTCTAATTCAGCGACAAGCAAAATTTTAGAAAGCGCCATCTAGCCAACGACTCTCGAACTCGCAACACAGACTGCTGAGCAAATATTCAGGCTTCGTCTATACAATACGCAAGTAGTTATCCTGTTGAACAGATAGAGGTATCGCCATGTATCGTTTGGGGAATGACATCGCAAAACTCTTAGTAAATTGGTTTCTTGTGACTTGGCTGCGAGTTTACGAGTATATTTTGTTTGACATTATTTTTAACCGGATGCAAAAAGAAAGATGTTCTCAAATCGTCCCGTCCAAATGTTTTTTTTAAATATTTTCTTTGGATGTATGTTCTGTGTTATCTCCGGAAAATGGGAAACGATTACGATTTTTTTGTTTCTTAGTATTTAGGGTTTGCTTCAACGGTAGTCTCATATGAATTTCATGAAAATATTCCGCCTGTAAGAGTGAAAATATGAGGGGTGACTAATCCGATCATAATTTACAATCATATTTTTAGGGAAGATTTTTTAGTAGTGATATTAACTAAAAAATTAAAACAAAAACGTTTTTTACAAAACTGATAACTGACTTCTAAAACAATTAGAAAATCCTGAAATTCCGAAATAAGAACCAAAGACGCACGGTGTCCAAAAGTGAAAATTTAAAAGCAAAGACATCAATTTTCAACTTGTATTGTACCAACCATCTCAATAAACACAGAATAATGTTAATGGAGATGGTAGAATAGTATATGCTACATAGTTAAGATAAGCCTTGGCTTTTCAAATAATGTGTGAAAGAATGTTCTGCTCCTATCATCAAAACAACCCAAAAGAATCTCACTCATTCAATTCATGTAAAAGTATTTTTATGATTACGTCATCACCACGTTATTATTAATCCATTTTATATTGAAGTAAATAAAAAACATATTTTACCTCAACATGAAACGGTTTTCGATCTATTATTATAATAGTACTTATTTGATCATGATTATATCTGGACTTTAAAGGAGACTGTGACCTCTGAGTTTGTTTCGGCCTTTCTTCTCATTGTAGTCAAATAGGAAACACCGACCTCATCAAGTTTAAAAAAAATGTAAAAGTGTTTGTACAAACCTACTTGTAGAAAGAAAATCATTTATCGTTTATCATTTACTGTTCATTTAATTTTAAAAAAAAATTACACATTCTACGATACCGATGTACATTGTAGAACACTACTAGTATGGATTAGTACAAAGATTAGTTTTTAGTTGCTGACAATTGGTGCTACTAACACCTTTTCTTATTTGATTCATAAACAACACCACGTGTAATCCACTTATGGTTAGGCAGAAAGTTACCTGAAGCATACCTACATTTCGCCAGTTATGTTCAAAGTATTTTTTATCATTTACTAGCTTTTACCAGCGGCTTCGCCCGCGTGGAGGGCTGAAATTATCCCGCGAGAACGTACCACCGGGATAAAAAGTACCCTACGTGTTATTCCAGGTTATAAACTATCTGTGCGCCAAATTTCATCTAAATCGGGTCAGTAGTTTTTGCGTGAAAGAGGAACAAACATCCACACATCCATACATACAAACTTTCGCGTTTATAATATTAGTAGGATTTAAAATACGCAAAAAAAAATGGAACGTCAACGTTTACATGAATTTAGAATTGACTAGCTTTTGCCAGCGGCTTCGCCTGCGTGGAGGTCGGAAAATATCCCGTGGGAACGTACTACCGGGATAAAAAGTACTCTATATGTTAAGCCAGGTTATAAACTATCTGTGTGCCAAATTTCATCCAAATCCGTTCAGTAGTTTTTGCGTGAAAGAGGAACAAACATCCACACATCCATACACACAAACTTTCGCGTTTATAATATTAAGTAGGATAGTAGGATTCAAGTCACCGCTGCCAAAAAGTAGTTTCGTATGGAAAAGAATGGGCAGGAAAGGAGCGAGCTTATTGTTTTCAACCTGGCACAAATGGAGACTCTGGGCTACCACTGAGAAATTCCCAATGGAAAAACCAATAACACTTTGCCATGGGAATTAAACAGTAGCTCATGCTTAGCAGTGTCACTCACGAAAACTGGTCCAACGAGGCAGTGAGCACTTTAAGTTCACATCCAAACAAAACTAACACGCCCTGAGGAAAGCCATTAAATCCCACTGAATGAATGAACTAACAGTACCGTATAATCGCACATATTTAACACAGCTCATGTCGAATGAACATTCATAATCTATTAACCGTAGACTAATTAATACATGGATTGAATGAATGCCTGCTGATCACATTGTTAGCTAATAGGGGTATTATTGCAATGACGTGGCACGTTATTTCCCTATAATCGGATTGTTTTGATGCAAAGAGCGTAGGTTGAGTAGAATTATATGCGTTTTGTGAGTTATTCTTCTGTAGAACTATAGAAGAATATTTAGTTCAGTTTTAAAAGAATATGTTACCACATAATTATGTTCCGTAATTCTATTGCACTGCACTCATATCATCATGATTAACATTTCAGTCGAAAGATGTCCACTGCTGGACATAGGCCGCCCCAAGCGTCATCGTATCGATCAGTCTAGTGCTTCTTGCATCCAGCCAATCTTCGCAATTTTCGTTTTTAAGTCGTTGTCCATCATTCAAGGGACTTACCTGCACTGGGTTTCCCATTATGGCGCAACAAAATCATTACAAATATATAGATACACAATTGTGTCCATCGTATTCGTGTAGTTAGCACGCTTTGATAGACGTTACAGAAAGAGCCAATCTCATAGACTATTTCTAGGCTGACTCTATAATAGACAGTAAAGAGATTGCTATCGATACGCCAAGAAAAAGTATGAACAATTTCCTGTAGACCCAACTTGGCCAGATCTAACAAAGTTTCCAAGAATACACCAGAAAAACGAAATGGCAAAGATCTTACAAACTAACTGCGGTGCAAGTTCTCATATTTTCCGTTACATCAAATACCACAAAAGACTTGGAAGTTACTTCTTAGTTAACAGTAGAATCAACACTGAACCCGTGGTAACTTCTGACGATTCAAAAGTTCTGGCAACATCCTAATTGAATGAAAACATTTGGACTTAAAACTACGTTAGTATTTGTAGATGCTAGTTTATGAGTTTATGGTATTTCTAGTTTATTATGATTCTTGTTTAATTCGAACGATGATTTTGTTTTCTTTTGCAGTGTAATGCCGAGATTTTTCGGGTCTTCATCTCAATATGGGTTTTATTTATTGTGAGCCAAAAGTATTTAAGTTTATTGAGATTAAAATGCATTTAGACGGTAAATCAAATAAAATAGTAAAATATTTATTTCATAATAGTATTAGAATACGTTGTATAAATAATTGGATCTTTTAAGCGAAAAATACCTTAATGTCGGTATTTATCCAACTTCATAAAAAAGAGGAGGTCTCTCTCAATTTGGTTGTCAGTATTTTATTTTATGTTTTAGTTTATTACCTCAGAATTAAATCGATTATATACCGATTCTTTGGTTTCAAAGGATATACTTACCGACTGGTTCCATACGAATTTAGTCAAGATTGTATTAGTGGTTTTGAGTTAGCCTCAATTAGTGGTGAATCTACCCAAATTAAAAATGCAAAATAAAAAGTTAAAAATATACCAACTAACTTCTAAAAACCCTACAAAGTGAATTATAACTTGTTCTATAATTTTGGAAGTCGGTGGCAAAAACCAAAATATAAAACTAACTTCCGTGATTAAAGTTAGGTACTATTCACTTTGTAGCGTTTTTTTGGAAGTCGGTTGTTTTTTAACATAAAAATCTAAAAATATCATCATTATTAACACAAATTTTGTAATACTATAAGCTTGTACCTAACGATACTTCGATTCAAAAGAAACTCAAAAATAATCCCCTAAAATTCAAAAACTTTATTTGTTTTATCTTACGTAAAGACCGTATATCCGTGAAGTGTTCCACTTAAGTATAGAAAATCTTTTCGTAAAAATATTTCCTCGTTAATATTCGTACATTTTCTTTTATCGTCCTGCGTTAGAAGTTCTGTTAATTATGCGTCATTTAAATTACCGATACCGTAAAACCCAGTCGCTTTCGGGCACTGCGGGTAATGTTAGATATCGATGGCATTGCAGAAACATGTGCCGTAATATTACTCAGAAAAATATTCGGTTTCACGGATTACACCCACGTAAATACGTGGGTGTAATCCGTGAAACCGAATATTTTTTTTACCAAAAGAAGGGGACTTTAAAGAGGTGGCTGAGAAAGACTGGATACAGAAGGTCGAGACTGGGTGGTGCGCTGCAGTCTGGGCCTATGACTAGCAGTGGACTGCTATAGGCTTAATTTATTGTCGATTCATAACTAAAATAATGTCCAGCAGTGGACTGCTATAGGCTTAGTTTATTGTTGATTCAAAACCAAAATAATGTAAAGTCCTGAATCATATGAGTTTCTGGAACAATTGCATTTTTTTGCTGAAGTCAGGAGAATTTATAAATATTCAGTCATTGATGTGAAAGCAAGCAATCAATAAACGCCCACTTCTTATATCTGATACCAAGAAAAATATTGACGACGATCGATGAAAAGTTAGTTCGTGACCGCAAAACTACAATACATGCCCAAAATAACATCCTGTTAGTTGTTAGATAGCGGTCAGTCCTGGCCAATTGTCGTTGCGAAGGAGCATTTATAAAGGCGAAATCGGTGAACAGTCATTAAAAACATATAAATATACAGTAGAAAATATAACCTCCTCCCTATTATGGAGTTGGTTAAAAAGTGGAATACTAGACATAACTGAGAAGATGACAGTTACGAGCAGCACCATAATTGTGTAATCCACAATCAAACAGAATCATTTAAAATAAAATTCATAATCGATTTCTTCATATTTTCGATAAATTTGTCTGCTTGACAATGTTATCAATATAGTGAATATTTTTAAACTCTGCGGTCTGCAGACCTAACAAGTCTGTTCTAGATTTACCTCGCAGATTCCTACAAAACAATAATTTTGACATGACATTCACGATAACCTCGAATCCAGAACTAGAATTCTGACAATAAGTTCGACTGGGACGTAAAACAGGTTGGAGTACGGATGGATCAAGTGCCCACCACTCCTGTCGAGTGCTCCTTATGATCGCTGTGTAGTGGCTTTGGCGTTTCCGAATTAATTCGGGTCTTGCTATGAGTGGATCGATTCGATAGTTAAAAAATATAGGCATAAAATGTAAAGGTTTTGTGTTTGCGTTCCATTAAAGCTTGAAGTTTATTTTATAAGTTTATTTCACGCTTTTGAAGCATTAAAAACGCAATAGGTTTTAAACAAAAGTATAAAATATTGGTTTTAGAATTTCAAAAAAAAATATATCTTTTCTTTTTCTATTATAGTATTAGTGGAATAGCCAGTCATGACCAAAAACTGTTTCTTTTTTCAAATTCAATTTATTATTTGTGTTTTGCCTTGTAATTATCATTTAGTTTATAATATTATTTATTAATTCATAGTTACTAAATATAACTATTATTTTGTAAACAGGAGTCAATGGTTTAAGCTGAAACCAAGCGCTGAGCAATCTGCTACGGGGACCTAAGCGTAATGCTGCCGCTTTAACCTTTGCTTCCGGTATTATAGTTTTGTGTGTGTGTGTGTGTACCTACCTACTACTAGCTGTAGCGCTGGAGGCATTAAACTTTATTATATTCTGTTCTTATTCTAAATGTTATGGTGTGATTGGTCGTACAGTCAAATAAAGAGGTTAGTTCGTTATAACATAAAAAAATCATTCATAACTTTTCCCTTAAATTACTTATTATACTGTGAATTGTTAAGTCACGACCGAAAAAATACAAACGCGACTCAAAAGAATTATCTGATTTCAAACTCAAACAGATTTGGGATTCATGAAAGAGAGAGGGCCAAAAACTCAATATACATTAAAATAAGTAAAACAAAGCCCTACAGAAGGGTTTGTAATAATTAAACTGAACTGATTTTTAGACTTTATTTCACGGCTGACCCTTTTGTACTGAGACAAAAGCTGTCGACTTACAATAGAGCCCGCCACCTGTACCTGGTGGATAACTTATGTCACCATGATTTAGCGAAACGTAGGACAAAATGAAAATATGCTTCAACCTACAGCAAAATTGTTGAAATTTTCTTTTTATTCTTTTTCGAACGCAAGTGGCCAACACATAACACACGTGATCAGCCTATATTGTTCCAACTGCTGGGACACGGGCCATGATCTACCACGCGGGCTCAGTACGGGTTGGAAGATGTCACATGTCTTCCAATTTTTGATTCTAGGACATGCTGGGAGCCAACGTGACCCTATTACTACGATTCCGCTATCCGTTTGTGTGTCTACTTTTGTGAAAGTGTGTGTTATGGCCACTATCATAAAAAAAAATGTAAAAATTAAATTAAGTTAAAAATTAAAAGGGGTACAGGAGACGTGAAACTCACCAAAAATACACACTCAACACTAAACACACACTCTCACACTCTTCACTAAAGTTTATTTTAATATTTAGTACTAATAAAATATTGTACGGTGACACATAACTCTTCGTGTGCAACTTTTGTAAGGGGTTATTGCTTTTATGATGGATTTTGAAAACTATCTCGTTTTACTCTTTGTGAATTGTAGTAGTAATTTAGGTTATTCAAGTATTTAAATTTTCTCAAAACAAAATGATATAAACTTGTTCGTATATACGTTTTCGAAAGTCAAATTATTTACTTTTCAAACTTATAATGAATTTTTTTATTGTGTGAGTGACACAAGCTCTTAAGAGATGACATACGCAAGGTCTTTAGTTTTAATCCAGTAAAACTTAGCCGCATTTTACACAGATAAAAAAATAAACGAAGGCGATTGAATGGAGTGCTCTAAAAAACATTAGCAGATCGTTAAATTTGAATTAAGAACCTTATGCTTTCTTGACGCCACTCGGTTGTAAAGCATTCTTATTTTTTTTTATGTTTTGATAGAAGATAAGCATTATATTGCAATCTTCGTTGGTAAAAACACCTTATAGTATTTAAATCAGCCTAAGCCAATAATTTTCCCTCAGCTGGGACAAAAATAATTAAAACATTGCGGAGTACAATAAATAATTATTATGGTCACTGTATACTTAAATATCCCTTATTCCCTGAGAAGAATAGTACTCGTAATAACTGAAAAGATCTCGTCAGATTATTTTGACGAAATATTTTATTATTATTTGCTCAGTACCTTTTCATATTAATTTCTACAAATAAAAAAAAAATCTGCGTTGCTCTGTCAAAGCTTTTGAATTCGTCCAAATAGTTTCTTTTTTCGGAAAATTTGTTTAAAAACTTATTTTGTAGAGTATATTGGAAAATCTGAAAACTATTTTTACTACAAATATTTCACTATTTTTACCATTTACTAAATCATTGTGACTACTAGCTAAGTCGATAATGCATTTTGTCATTCAAAACTGTGTCATTTTCTATAACAATGCCCAATTCATTGTCATAATTTTAACTCCAAACTAAACAGACAGTAATTTAATTATTGTAACAACATTCTGTTAACTTTGTAACCAAATACAGTGACCTACTAATGAATTTGTTAATTAATTATAACGCGATCAAAAGCAATCAATATTTATTTAGAAAGCATTAATCAATTGCTGTGCGAAAATTTTGTGTAGCATAAACCTGCGCGCAGACCTAGTCACAATAATTTCAAATCAGTTTTGGTCGTTGTTGCATAGCTTTTATAAACTAATTTTAACAAAAAACTTTTTACAAAAATATAATAACCGACTTCTATAAAAAAAAAACACTACAAAGTAAAAAATAACTTTAATTTCGGAATTCGGTGTCCTATGATCTGTATTTAAGGTTTTTTTTGCCACCGACTTCCGAAATTAAAGTTATTTTTGACTTTGTAGTGTTTTTTTTTTAAGGTCGGTAAGGTTGTTATTTTTTTGTAAAAAGTTTTTACTTTTAACTTTTTAGTTATGGTAGATACCCCGCACTAATAATAATAATAATAATAATATCTTCTTAGGACAACCAACACACTGTTATCTGATCCCAAACTAGGCAGAGCCTGTACTATGGTAACCAGAATCTAATCGCGTTATTCGTTCATTTGTCGCGCAAATGCTTAATGCAAATTTAAGACTTATATGGTTTTCACATGGATTCCATTGTCCGAATGGAATCAAATTAAAATGAAACCATTCGGGAAGCACCAGCTTTCAATTAAAAAAAAGTCATCAAAATCGGTTCACCCAGTCAAAAGCTATGAGGTAATAAATCACTAGAAAAAAATACAGTCGAATTAATAACCTCCTCCTTTTTTTGAAGTCGATTAAAAAATTGATCATTTCTTTCATCATTGACTGCCAGTTAAATAATCTAATAATATCGTTTAATAATCGTATCACATTTACTTACCATCGGATACCGAGTCCACCATTGTATACCAAATTCTTACAAGATACCAAATATTTTCCATTGTACATCAAGTACTTGTCGTTGGACACTAAGTAGTTGCCATCGAACACAAACTACTTACTAACGAACACCAAATACTTACCATTGGATACCAAATACTTACCATCAGACACCAGTACTTACCATTGTGTACCAAAAACTTACCATCGAACATCAGGTATTTAGCTTCGGATACTGAGTGCTGACCATCAAACACGAAACTGGTAAAAAATATGGCTCACTGTACCATAATCGCTGAGTGACCTTGAATTCTTGTAGTGACCTCTTTTAAGTTTTAGTAAAAATAGTTATGCTAGATCAGAAGCGTGTCACTAATTTTATCACAGAAACGTGTACTTTATCATGACAATATCGAGAACAGATCGAAAACGCAACATTGTTCATCCACATTTCAGCGTAGTGAATGCAATCAAATGTCACAACGGCGACGTGGCTGGTTGATCTAATCATCAAACGGGAAATTGGATGACATGAACTAGTCAAGTATTTCATACTATGGCTGAGGCTTAGCATTCGCACTTCTATGTAATGTTGACGATCCAATAAAGGTTCTATTTCTCTGTTTGCGTATTATACCTCATTAACCTAGTTGCATTAGATTTGCTCTATCGAGAATATCTGTGCTAATTGTGTGTATCAGTATTGTTGAAATGACAGAGCATTGAGTGATACAAGCGCGAAACCAATTGGGTTTAAAATACGTTGCTGATTACAATAGACGAAGAGATTCAAGGACGTTTTAATTATTAATGCAACCATCCCCACAGTATTTCGGCACGTTCACCCATCTAAAAGAATCAGATTTAGAGTGACTTCACAAAGAGTTAGAATAACTTCAAACTCAAAACGCTCTTAACTATGCTATGGATTAAATAAAACGTTTATTCTCTTCATACAAGTTATGAAATTATTGATAAACGTTGACAGTATTCCACTGAAAAGGAGTTGCTTTTGTGAGAGACTGGTGCCTGCAGTATGTTTACAAAAACTTTTAATAATCAAAAAAAATATTAATCATTATTAGTTTTAAAATTAAAAGACACATTTACTAATTTTCATCCAGCGTGTGTGTGACTAAATGTATTAACGTGAACAAAGCAAAAGGAGTATGTAAGGATTGTAGCAGGTAGCGTTCTATAGAATATGTCAATCGCTATTTTTTTATTTATTTTTTAAATAAAATGTTTTTATTTGGAACAAATTTGAGGACACAAATTTACAAAAAGAAACGAAGATAGCTACAAAATTTAAAAACTGCGGCGCAGCTATCAACGCCCATGGTGCATTTGCTCCAGACAAATAATTAAAAGAAAGAAATAACTTAAAAATAAAATAAAATAAAGGTTATTAAAATTTTACTAACTATGTCTCAGTGTATAGTGGTTGTTGAGGAGTGTGTGAGTAGTGAGTGTCAGGGTGAGTGAGAGGGGGTCGGAGCTGGGGAGGGGGGGGGGGGGGGTTGTGAGAGGAATGTATGTGTTATGTTACCACAAGTTTTTGTGTAGCTTCGTGGGACAAAGATTTTAGCATTTCTGACAGTTTTCTTTTCAGTAAATTTCTTGTTAGTGGAATTTTTTTTATGTTTCTATTTATATTATTGTACAGTTTAGGGCTAATGTAGTTAAAGTGGCGCCTTACTAGTGCCAATCTGGAGAATAATGTCTTGCAGACAAATTCGGAACGTCGCTTCTTTGAAAGGTACTGAGGGCCGAACTTCGTGAGGTCGTGCTTCTTAACAATCTTATTTCAAGAAAGTATACGTTTTTGTATGTTACATCATGTTACTTAAACAAAATGAAACTCACCTTGCTATTTCATATGCAGTTTGTTAAAACACTCGCAGCTTCACGTAATTTCCCAAAAGCATTACTCTAGATGGTTTGATATTTCATTCCATTCCGAAAACTGCAAGCCGGGCTCCTGACAAGGCTTTTGTAACATCACAGCTAAATAACTTTGTTGAAGCACGTACTGGATTACCACGCTGTTCTCACGTGATATCTGAGCTGGCAACTCCTTTCCCTAAGGATGTATAAACTTTAAATGTAATAAATGTAGTATTATATACATCAGCTTCAGTTGGCCTCAAATTATTAAAGCATTTCTTGGTTACTGCTTAATTTTCTCTATTAGGAGTGAGGCTGATGTTTTGTTGAGCAAGGCCTTTATCTATATACTAGCTTCTGCCCGCGACTTCGTCCGCGTAAAATTTTTTGTTCCAAGCCCTTCCCATCGCGTCGAATCGCCTACCCGTGCGATTTTTCCCGTTTTTGCAACATATTTCATGACTGCTCCGCTCCTCTTGGTTGTAGCGTGATGTTATATAACCTATAGCCTTTTTCGATAAATAAGCTACTCAACACAAAAATATTTTTTCAATTCGGATCAGTAATTCCTGAGATTAGCGCGTTCAATCAAACAAACAAACTCTTCAGCTTTATCATCATCATCATCATTTCAGCCGTAAGACGTCCACTGCTGGACTTAGGCCTCCCTCAATTTGGGGGGCTTTGCCATAATCGCCACGCTTGGCAGGCGGGTTGGCGATCGCAGTATGGTGGTAAAATGCATAGAGAACGCTGCTGCCCATTCTCTAGTAAGTCCCTTAGTCGCCTTTTACGACACCCACAGGAAGAAATGGGGTGGTGTTATTCTTTACGTCCGGCACCACACCACACGGTTCAGCTTTATAATATTATTATAATGAAAGAGTAGAATGCTGGGTACGGTAAGCCACATGTTGTTGTAACAAAACTAGTATAATCTAGTCTCGTATTTGATTGAAACTACGTATTATACTAGGCCTTGACAAGGTCACAGTGTTAGCATTGACGTGCGGCCTACTGTATTACAATAGCTGCAGATATGTCGAAGATATATGAGTTCGATCCCCATCAGATTTTCTATAAGTGTGAACCATGGCGTGGGATTTAATAATCATGTACGGAATCCATGGTACAGCATCTTGCTCGTCGAAGTCTCTGCCACCTTATATAGTACTTTGCCAGTGGCTTCACCCGCGTGTAGGTCAGAAATTATCCCGCAGGAATATACTACCGGGAAAAAAATACTTTCTTGTTAATCTAGGTTATAAATTACCTGTGCGCCAAATTTCATTAGTTTTTTTTTTAATTTTTTAAAATTTATTATTTACTTTTACAAAATAAGTTTTTTTTTTACATATTTCCCTCGCCAAACTTTACAGTTTGATGGCGAGAAGCGCTCGTTTACCATACATAACTTAAAATTATAAACAACTTAAAATGATAAACAACTCTCAATTATAAACTCAACTTAAAATTGAGTATAAAATAACCCGACAACGGCAGACCGACACCAACATACAACAGACAGTGAATTCCAGACCAGAGTGACCAGCTGGCCACTCTGGTCTAGAACTCACCGCCTATCACAGCTTGACGACGTGTCTGCGCCCTCCAGAAAAATAGTTAATAGTTAAAGTTAGTTAATAGTTAAGTTCGAAATCCGTTCAGTAGTTTTCGCGTGAAAGAGTAACAAAGATCATCCTCACAAACCTTCACATTTTATAATATTAGTAGGATACTATTTCTATGGCGCGAAACCTCTCTTATACTTGGTTTCCTGAAAAGCTGTCAAAGTGATGTAACCACTGTGATTGATAGGCTTAAATAACCACGACCAATCGAATCACTTGAAATCTGTTTATATATTGATTAAAATTATAATTATAAATGGTTTAACAGAATTATTATTATTAAAATCATCAATATCATTCTCTAAGTACATTTAAAAATATATAATCTTTGTCATCTGTATTTAACTTAACGTAAAAGATCATGCCATAAAAGGAGAAAAAAATATTTATTCACCAATTTTATTGCACCTACCATTGTATGTCGCTGCATCACCAAAAGGTTAGTTAACTGGTAGAAAATGCCAATGTCATTAATTCCGGCTCTGTACATTTGTATGCGTTAAGTATTAAATAACGGGTTAAAAGCTACTGTTTATGATCGGTACTGACCATAATTACATATTACCTAAATATTTCAAGAATGATCTCTTAAAACAACAAAGAGACTTAACGATAACAGGCTACCATACTCGAGGCCCAAAAGGAGGCTTGCTTAAAAATATCGTAATAAACTTTCAATCGTTAGTAACACTTCGAATTAATTTTAAAATGAAAAGTTCTCTACTGCAAGCTCCAATAAATTAGCATATTTTCCATTATCGTGTTGCTATTGATTGGTATGATAAGACGATAATTTTTGGATAGGTATTGTATCAGAAACTATTATTTTCTTGTAATAAACAATTTGTGAGCTGGATAAATTCAGTGAAAACTGGAAGGAGGACGCGCAGGCTTGCGAAAGATGGAAGGAGTGGAGGGAGGCCTTTACCCAAGAACCACGGAGGCTAGTAAAATAAAAACAATTAATTAATTCGACCACTTATGGTAGAAGCGCCAAGGTATCTCGCGAAATTAAAACTGTTTTACGTTATTTTGCAATTTGCATGTTCGTGTTAGGCTGTATGTTCCTGCCAGGGTCACGAGATTGTTTGTAAGATATACCGTGACCCTGGCACATGGGCGACTGAAGGAACACGGGTGGGTTTTTTGCCAGTAAAAGTCTGACACGCCCTCCCGCTCCGCCCAGAGCGGGAGAAGTCATTTGATGATTTCCCATCCAAAAAAAAACGCTGTATGTTGGACAAAATATGATTCGGTACGGTAAAAGTGTGTACCTATAGGGTTATAATAATTAAAATCATCAATCCAACTCCCCAAGGTCAAATTACCCTATTTAATGGCTATCGAGGCCGATTCTTCGAACTTCGACTTTTGTATTAATGATTCGTATGGTTACAATTTTGTAGATATATATTTGTTACGATGGCGAATCATATTTTCATCTACATACAACTCAATACTGACATACAATTTTTTTTTTTAAATTTGATTTTTTCTGGCTACCTTACGCATTCCGTTTTGAAAGTTGAAGTACATTAAAAGTTGTTTTATGCAAGTCATTTTTGCTTGTTTATTATTAAATTCCACAGGCTTAGAATACGCATCATGTAAATGGGGGCTTTAGAGCTAACACGAGTGAAAATACAACATTCTGATGGGCACACAAGGCATTGTTCTACCTCCGGCCTAGCATAGACTTGTCATGTAGCGAATGAGTAAACCAGTGTAAACATGAATTGTTTTCGCTGACTTCACTCGACGTGGAATGACGGCAGGTAACCGCAAGCTCGCCACTGTGCTGTTCCAGCTCCGGGCATTGATAACGTGCCAACACTGCCAACCAACTGACTTTTAATAATGCGAGGTAGTTAAGCGGATGGTCTGTTGTGATGGTCCGGAGATTAAGGGATTCTCGGGCTAACAGATTGTGTGTTTAAACCTGGCAAGTAGGTAATCTTGAACTCTGGACAGTGAAAAAAAACATCGTGGGAAAACTGGATTTAAAATTATCTAAAGTTGTCCGCCCGCACCGAGCAAGCGTGGTGGCCTGTCTAGCGCCCGAAATGAGGTGAATTTGTTTATTAGTTAGTTCGACAGAAAACAATGCTATAAGCAAGTTGAATAAACTGAGACATAGGGCTTGGCTTAGCCGTAATCCATCATGTCGGCCCGCGCGGGTTGGTATATGTCATTTCTGTTCCAATGTTCATTTCTAGGACATGCCGGATTCTTCACGATGTTTCATTCATCGTTTTGAGAGCAATGGTGATGAAATAATTTACATAAAGTAACGCGCCTGTTTGGGTTCGAACTAGTGACCTACAACTCGCAAGTTGAAGCCGTTACCGTTGGGCCACCAGTGATAACGTTGGATCTGAGAACATGCCATGGGTAAACATATGTATTTTTTTGATGCAATGTCATTTGACCTGTAATGCAACAAATATGTGGATAAAGTTTTCAATCAGTTATTACACCGTTACTGATATATTCACTGCAATAGACCCTCGCTATTATTTCCAATGACGCGATCTAAAACACTTCGCTCCAAGTTCGCCCTAAGAGCTCGGGTGCCGGTAATCCTCACGTTGGCACGTTGTCAACGCTACAGTTTGTGGTCAGCGGTCCCTGTTTGCGGTCACCGGTGTCGGGTATGTTCTGTCCCTTGAACAACTATATTTTAGTGTTAAGTAGTAGTAAAATAGATAGGTCCTATTAAATAACTTTCGTAGAAACTCTGGATTTCAATAGAGTCATGTTTCTGGCAGTTCTTCCCTGTTGTTGACAACAAAGCAATGCCAATGCCATTTTAGTTGTTAAAAATCACTTGTAAAGTGTCTCTAAAAATATACCTACTCATGGAAAAATATTTACAAATGACTTTTATTTTATATCATAAATGTACACATTTTAAAATGTGTTCTGCTATACAGATCATCTGATATTTGGGATTTCTTTTGGATCTACATGGACATTTTGCTAATTAGGTTAACCGCTCATTAGACGTTTTGCGCTGATGGACATTTTGCTACTTAAACCTTATATAAGATCAGGAAGATTATGTTCATGTTTACAGTCCACCACTACAATATGCATCTGGAAAGTAGTGCTTCTACCAATACTACTCACATTAGTTTTGCGGTCTTATCGAATCCACCGTGTGGTGCCGGACGTAAAGAATAACACCACCCCCTTTTCTTCGCGTGGGTGTCGTAAAAGGCGACTAAGGGACTTACTAGAGAGTGGGCAGCAGCGTTCTCTATGCATTTACCACCATACTGCGATCGCCAACCCGCCTGCCAAGCGTGGCGATTATGGCAAAGCCCCCCCAAATTGGGGGAGGCCAAGTCCAGCAGTGGACGTCTTACGGCTGAAATGATGATGATGATGATGATCGAATCCACAGTTGCCAACTTCTGGCTTATAATTACACTTACTAATTATTTTTTTTAAATACTTTCCAACAGCTATCGATTGTTCAACGAAAAAAACCATCAGTCCCATCGAACTGACACTGCAACTTATGTTAATGCAACGTCTAAAGCAACAAAGCTATTCAAGCCATTTCAATACAACTTGTACTACGAAACTAAGTTGCTGCAACCAGGCGTGACCGATCGTCACGCGTCGAGTACGTGAGAGGGAAACTCCACTGATATTGTATTATGTTTCTATATCAGATATAAAGAATATCCACTGGTAAAGTTGATGGGAAAATTCAATTTCACAGCTCTTGGTGTGAAAGTGTTGGGTTTAGTTCTGGCGATAAATGGAACTACGTTCTTTTAGTTGTGATGCTGTTGTACTTTAGCGTTAGTGCATTTTAGTTTAGCAGTAGGTTTGATACTTACGACCCGCCACTGCATCGCGTAGACTTTTTAATCGAGATTTGGCTATTTCTAATTTAAATATTAAAGTATTTTACAAAAAAACCAATGTATTATTCACACACTATTGTCTACATTTCTTTTTAATTTCTCCTTTCGCAAGTCTGCTGGAAGAAATTTCTTAAGAAATAAGCAGTACCTTTGTACTCAATTCTATTACTATGCCTTATCACTCTGTATTTTACTGTGTATACATAAATAATAAAATAAATAAATTATATACTTTATAAATTTATTTAAGTATATGTTAATTTCTTGCATTATATATGTATAAGTATATTTTAGTTTAAGACTTCGTATATTCATATTTTCTCTTCTTGTTTTCACACACTATTGTCTACATTTCTTTTTCATTTGTCCTTTCGCAGGTCTGCTGGAAGAAATTTCTTAAGAAATAAGCAGTACCTTTGTACTCAATTCTATTACTATGCCTTATCACTCTGTATTTTATTGTGTGTAAATAAATAATAAAATAAATAAATAATCTACATTAATTGGAAGTTAAACACATTAATAATGGCTGATGTTAAACTTAACCTCGTGTACGGGTGCTGCTTGTGGTGACTGGTCGTCTTGTTGACCGTAGTTTTGTTTTTGTGATTAGTAGGTATTTAAATGTATTTATTTTACTTCAAAGGTCGTCACATTTCATATCCAAGCAGGCAGTCTCAACCTATTATGTTATACCTGGTGCCTTTTATTTAGGTGTTTTGTATTGGTGTCTGTTAGCTGACATATGGCAAATAATTTAATTTAATGTTTTGCGTTTAGTAATGTTAATAATTTAGTATTGTATAGAATCAAGTTATTCTAACTTATCAGACAAATGTTATGTCTGGAGAATTTGTTGCGCCACTTCTTCTCAACTGAAGCACCAGGAACGTTCAAAAAGTGCTAACTTTCAGCCTAGTTTGATTATATTGTGTAGTCAAAGAAAGAAAAACGAAGCACTCACGCAGACAGATACTCAAGGCGACATTCTTTTCTTTTTATATGGGTACATAAAAACCTTCACAATTTAAATGGAGAAAAAAAAAAACGGTCTAAAAATAATGTTTTATATTATAGAATAACTCACCTTATTATGGATCCTAAACTAAAATAAATTTTGATTTTCTGTGAAGTATCATTTCAAAGAACTACCTTTGTAGTCAATTTAGACACCAAAATATTAACAACAAAGAATTAGATAGCTAGACTTATGAGTAGAAACTCAGTTGGTCTTGTTCCACATTTAGAAAGTCGAAGGTGACATTGTGACCAACATAGCTAAGCCATTGGCCATCTATTTCGATCTGAATGTCACTTGTCTTCTACTGTTACTTAAGGTCCTATTTCCGTTTTATCGGCTTTCTGTGATTTTAGATATACTTGGAGTTTGTTCTTGTCCAGACAGGTCCATTAGGCATTATGCTTATAGAATCATTCATTTTGCATAGCCAATGGTAGTTAAATATGGATGTAGCTAAAATATAGGTATAAAAATATAACAAGTTACTTTAAATACAGGGTCTAATTGAGTGAGTTAGCAAAACAAGATAGAATAAAAATATGTTTTTGTTGGGGATTAACGAGCTCTGGTAGTGTTGTTATTTTAATTATGAGGTGAGAAAATTTGTTTACTTTTGTTCTATTGGTTTATTTTTAAGCATATACTGCCCCCATGCTGAGCAAAAGCCTCTCTGTAATCCCTCTAGGCATCCTTTTCCAGGGCCATTCTCGATACAACCCTTGCAATAGGCGTCAAGGGCGTCCTGCCACTTTTTCTAGCGAAATCCACCCACAGGCACACAGTGATGTATTGAGAATATTGCCCAGCGGTCACTGTGTATGCGGCTGGCGAGACCCGCCCAGTTCTATTTCAGCCTAGGATTCCCGTTACGGACTGCAGCGTGGTGTTTCGTATTCTGTCGGTTCGTTTAACATCTAAAATTCTGCGCTCCATTGCTCTTTGGCAAACCCCAAGACGGAGCTTTAGTGAGTCGGTGAGCGACCAGGTCTGAGCACTGTAGGTTAGGATGGGTTGGATACACATATCGATGAGCTTTCGCTTCAGGGAATTCGCTAGATTTGTGTTAATATATCAATATTTTTCACGACGATGAAGTTTACACAAACAAAAACAGTTTTATAGTATAAGCTGATATGTAATGTGTTGTGCCGAATTTTCAGTTCTAGGACATGTCGGTTTCCTCACGATGCTTTCCTTTACCGTTTTAAAACCAGTGGTGATGAAATAATTAAAAATATGTCAATTACCTGTTTGGATATATTAATTAAGTACATACATGGTTTTAAATACTCTGAAAAAATTAAGTAAGCTTTTTCAAGCCTGCATAAAGGCTTAGACAAAGTTTTTCATGTCTTTAAAATCTATTCCGCTTGCTATCTTGTAAGGAGGATAAAGACTTAGTCGTAAATACTGAAATAGCGTATGTAAGTATATAAATATGATACACAAACAACATTGTTAAAATTAAGCATAAAAAGGATTAGTTAATTTAAAATTCCCTGAAAGGGGCCGTATTCATATTCGTACACCTTTGAATTACACCATTCATTTTCCACCACTGTTAAATATGTATGAGAATACGTCAAAAGTTTTGTATGAGAATCGAAGTAGAAACTTAAAGTATCACTTGGAAGTTGCGAGCTTAAGTATACGAGGTAGGACTAAAGAGCGTTCGCTATTAAGATTCTGTGACATAGTATAGTCAAATACAATATTCAGGAAAAGCTATTGTGAATGAAAATGTCTCTTTGTTCGTGGGTCCATTGTTGGTCGCGTTCGCTACTTGCTAATGGAGCCTGCATTGTCTTAAACTGTAGTGAATCAGCGTCTGCCGACTTGATTTGGTTCTCGTTTAATTGTATTGCAACCGATTGTGACGAGAAAAACGATTACGTTTTGCTTTATCGATATTATTTTGAGCGTTTTGTACTGTACCTGTTTTTAGGGTTCCGTTGCCAAATGGCAAAAAACGGCTGTCTGGCTGTCCGAGTATGCCACTTTTTTCCGAAACTATAAGAGCTATGCTGTTGAAACTTGGTAAGTAGATGTATTCTGTAAACCGCATTAAGATTTTCACACAAAAATAGAAAAAAAAACAATAATATTTGGGGTTCCCCATACATAGAACTGAAACTCAAAAAAATTTTTTTCATCAAACCCGTACGTGTGGGGTTTTTATGGATAGGTCTTCAAAAATGATATTGAGGTTTCTGATATCATTTTTTTCTAAACCGAATAGTTTGCGCGAGAGACACTTCCAAAGTGGTAAAATGTGTGTGTCCCCCCCCCCCGTAACTTCTAAAATAAGGGAATGATAAAACTAAAAAAAATATATGATGTACATTACCATGTAAACTTCCACCGAAAATTGGTTTGAACGAGATCTAGTAAGTGGTTTTTTTTTAATACGTCATAAATCGTAAACCATAATTTACCTTTCATTCAGTCAACTCAAATATAAAAATTAAAAAAAAAAACATTTAATTTCATAAACACAAACCTTATGCATAAACTGTGAATACCTGCAGGTTTGTACGGAATCCTCGGTGCGAGAGTCGGACTCGCACTTGGCCGGTTTTTTTTTTTAAGTAAATGGTTTCAATATTCATTTTCATACAAAAAATAATAATATCGGACTTTAATCGTCAGGTATTTGATCATAGAGATAGCATTGAATTAATATCCAAGGACCAAAATATAGAACAGTGGTGGCCAAGTGCTATCGGCTAAAGAGATGTAGCTCGTGGATTCGAACCCAGGTAGGCGCTTTACTCTATGTTAATAATTTCATCACCACTGCTCTCATGACGGTAAAGGAAAACATGATGAGGGAACCGGCATATCCTAGAACCATATAGACATGTAACATCTACCAACCCATACATCTGGGCCCGCGTGGAAGATTACGGCCCACTTCCTCTCACCGAGAGGAGGCCTGGGTCCCAGCAGTGGGAACAATATTATGTTGATTCTGATTATGATGGACGAAATACATATATATGGATTTTTTGTCTTCATTCAAATGGATGCCAACATTTAGATGCCTTTGCACTTTTATAATTTGTTTTGCATTTACTTAAGGCACTTTATTTTATATTATTGTTCTTGATATAATATAATATAATATCTTAGGACAACCAACACAACGTTATCTGATCCCAAACTAGGCGGAGCCTGTACTGTGGTAACCAGACAACTGATAAACATACTTATATATTTCTAAATATACATACATATTATAGATAAATTACACCCAGACATGGAACAAATGATTGCGCTCATCACACAAAGATTTGTCCTGGGTGGGAATCGAACCCACGACCTCAGTCTTAGCAGTCAGTGTCACTAACTACTAGACTAACAGGCCAGTCAATGATGAATTGATAAAGAGAGCCTTTTCAGAAGTACTAGGGCACCCTTCAGTAAGTAGTAATTCTAGTAGGTATTTAACTTCCATTATCTTCATGCTAACGAGTACCGACTTCTACAGTTAGAAGTTTATCTTAAAATATTTCGGTCCCTTTCACGGTCTTTCAGCTAAGAACCGGAGTTATTTAACTGTCTGTTCGGTCGATAAGCAACGCTGCATTTTATGGCCCTTCGGAGAACATTCTGGAGATAATTTGTGTTGGTATTTTTTTCTGCATTTTATATGTTAAGTAATAGCTGTCTCCCGTCTGGTAGATTATCATAAAACTGCCGCTGAAGTTTATATGGATTGTAGCGTTCGAGTTTTTCTTTTGGAGGTGACGCAGCTCTCCGTATATTTTTGTTTTTGTTGCTTCTCATATAAAACGGAGTGTGGATATTATGTTAATTCTGTGTAGGGGAATTTGAGTATTATAATAGCTCGCTTTTATTTTACGTCTGATTCAAATGTGAACATAAAAGGCAGGTAGTATTTTGATAGCACCATTCTGTTGAAATCTAAGTTCTCACAAAGCGATGTCAGTCAGACAAGAATCGCTTTGCATAAAACAAGTAACTAACAACGCTGTTACTGAGATTTGCGGTTTAAATTAAGATGTTACAGTCCTTCAAATTCATACTTCCAAAAAAATTCACAAATCGTACGGAAATTACTTCTAATACCAAGAATAAAACTCTACGAGCTCATAAAACTTTATATAAAGTTATTAAAGGAGAGATTTCAATGAAACCGCGTGGGATCAAAATGGCCGTTTACCTGGTTCGGCCACAGTCTTGTTCGTACAAAGGTGTATGAACTCAAGATCACTGGAATGCGGGCTTGGCATCCAAACTGCTTAATCAACTTTAGACACATATTCTAAACGTGCACGTAACGTTTAAGGTGATATTTTGTCAGTTAGTCGCTGTAACGGGGTATATTTTAGCGATTTGTAAAAAATCTTACGTGAAAAAGATCGTTTTTACCGGACTATGGCGTAGCAAAAGGAGGGTTATGATTTTGACCAGTTTGTGCGTATTCATCTATCCGTCATAACGTCTGAACTATTATTCAAAATTTGACGAAGGAGGTATCGTTGGAAGCGTCTTGATCGTCCGCTGGACATACTTTCATTTGGAAAAGAACACGGTCTAAAAAGTTTGAAACAAGAAAATATTGCCTTCTAAAAGCCGTGGTTGTATGCCATCTACATACCTTATAAAACATTACTAAGGCAAACCACAACGCAAAGTAACATACGACCACGGTTTTCAGATGAGAATATTTTCGTATTTCTTACTTATTAGAGCCAGAATTTTTTTCCAAATATTTCTTAAGATGAAATGATAATACAGCACTTTTTCGATAATTTTCTGTTACCTTACATGGCTTACGACCTCATACAAATACACTTACAGTTTTAAATTTGAAAATCTTAATTTAAACTTTAAGTAGACGGTTAATTACCGTGTATAACAAACCTACCTAAAAAGTGACTTTCTCAAAATAATGAAACCAGCCGTTGAAAATTTCGAAGTAGGTCCTCTGAAACAAACTGTATTACTTTACAAAACAATATTGACGTAACTTTGCAATCCAATTTCTAATTCTATATTTATCAAAGAATGTTCTAAGCCAACGGCTTTGGGAATACGTTAGCTTTACGTGTTTATTTTGTATCCCAAGTAAATAGCAGTCCGGTTCTGATCATCTTTATAAATACAAAGATGGCCACTGTTTATTATTAGTCAACCTATTCATAGCTTCCCATCAGGCGTGATCGAGGTCCAGAGCAGGATCATTCAACAATAAAATTTAAAAAAATCATCATCATTGTCCAGTCCTTATTAAAAAATATTTAGGGTCAGCTCGTGACATTGTTTTACCTATGCAAGAGTAGAGACAAGGCTATATTTTCTACGCGTATCTGATCATCCATTATTTTATTTTGTATGTGGGATTCCTTATGCCTTTTAAGTATCTGATCAGCTGGTATTGATATTTAATTCGTAATTGTTTCATACTTCAGTGATAGATGGACATTTAATTCATTGCTACGAGTATAGAAGTAAGTATTGTCAAATGTATACAACGTGTTCCGGAATTAACTTACACCACCAGACTCCCCATTAGAATATTATGGTATCTTCATCATAAGTAGAGTGAAATTTTAGCATGATGTACAAAACCTTGTGTACTAACTAAATAAGTTATACTGATCATGGGAGAAAAAGGTAGTCACATTACAAATCCATACACGCACAACGTTGCACACGAGAGTCTAGTGTAGTAGATACTTCGTCCATTTTGGTTTTTTTTGACTGTGCAGGGGACGTGTGGTGGTAATTTACATAGTTTTATTTATTTTTGGGTAAAAAACTCTATTAATAAAGATAGGAATTGATTCACTCGACGATTTTGTACAACTTTCATAATGTGCATTAATTCAGTAACACATTGTATGGATTCTCCTTCTAATTCGTTTGTACAAAACTGTACTTTTTAATTCGAAAGTTTCGCTTGCACTCTCTGCATTCAATGGCTGTGGACGCCGGTCCTGACTCTGATGTATTTACAAATGGAAAATGCATTTGTCGATATGTCTGGAGTATATTGTGGGAATATGAGTGTGGGACTGTAATGTAGTTCGCATGTTTTCAACAAACATTTGGTGTTATGACATGTTTTACAATTAACGTTAAATGTTGAGCATTTTGATCTTTGAGAAAGTGAATCAGTTCTGAGCAAGTGGAGTTTGAATCCAGGTAGATGTTTTATTTTTTGTTAATTATTTCATTACCACAGCTCTCAAAATTATTAAGGGAAACAGCGTGAGGAAACAACATGGCTTAAAACCAAACATTCAACATGTGACATCTACCAGCCTGCCTTGGGCCCGCGTGGTGGATTTCGACCTACTCCTGTGTCTCTCTGGCCTGTGTCCCAGCATGAGAAATAAATAAATAAATTACAGGCTGATTATGCTTTAAGAAAGTAATTTTTATTATTGAATGATAGCTCAAACCAAAGTAATATTCAATTTACTTACCTACTAGCAAGGTTTCGGCAATGTTGTACAAATTCACAACACAGTACCATACATTTTTAGGGTTCCAAACCCAGCTCCCCCAGCCCTCCAGCAACCCAGCTCTCTGTCCGCCCATCTGTCTGTCAGCGGGCTGTATCTTATGTACCATAATAGGTAGTCAATTGAAATTTTCAAAACGTGTGTATTTCTATTGCCGCTACAACAAAAACAATGAAAATAAAACTAATAGGGGCCTAGCGAGAGTCCGACTCGCACCTGGAGTTAAGATTTTAAAACTAGAACCACAAAAAAAAAACAAAATGAATTCTTATAGACCAACAGACGCAACTTAAAGCGCATGATATTTTGAAGAAGATGTGATGACTTAATAATGAGAGAAAATGTTGGGATAGAGTCCATTCACACGTACCATAACCATACCCACATCACAGCGACAAAATATGAGAGCAGCAATTACGTGTGAATAGTGTCGCTACAACTTCTTGCAGTTGCGTTGTTGTTGCGTTGTCGCTTGTGGTTGCGATGTGGTTATGTTGTGGCTAGTTTTTACAGACAGGTTGTGGTTGCATTGTAGCTGCAAAGTGGCCTAGGTGTGGTCGGTATTGCCCACACGGTTGAGTGGTCCGTGTGATACCATTCATTTTCATACAAATTTGCGTTGTCATCGTGTTGTGGTTATACGTGTGATCGAGTTCTCATAAAAATATACTCAAATATTGGTATCACACACTTTCTTATGTGTTCCCCGTTTGAAATTAAATAGCGAAAGAGGTCGTAATATGGCTTTGTGTTCTGTTTGAGTAGCTAAGTATAACCTACCCACTGAAAAAAACCTTTAGACGCTGTCGACATTGAAACTCGGCCCACAAATTCATTCCTTATGGGACTTGATTCGAACGTGACGCGAATTCTCATTCTGTGATGTTTTGGGTCGGTTAATGTCGTTTTACTGCTCAATCTCCTACGGGGATCGGACAGAATTTGATACGAGAACTCTTCTACTATACCTTTTTTTTATAAAAGTTGAAGAGTGAGTGTGGAATAAATAATACTGTGGTGTTGTATTTATGAAAATAGTCGTGATTTTGGTTTGACAGTTTAACGTATTTCAAATTCGATTTATCGTTATTGTTTGCGTGATTCTTGTAGGAAATAAAGATTCAGGTGTACTTTAATCAAAAAATAATACCAAAATCACAATTTACGCCACAAAAAATCTGAAGTATCCTATATAACCTATACACTAAATCCACCAAAATGTTTTTAAACTGCTATTTATCCAGTCAATCGCTCAAAGAATTTTATTGCTACACTTTCACCCCAAAAACACGATAACATTCATCTTTAATTTCCAACACGATGCTAAAATTCAGCCGAACAGGATCGGACAAATCCGCTTTCGGCCGCTTCTGGGCGGATTATACCAGTTTTAACCGGATTCAGGCGGGTGCCACCGACACTGGAATTGTAACAAATACATATTAATTCTTGTCCACAACCCGCGCATAATTGAAACGACAATATCGGTTAACATGGGGCTAATATAAACTGCTTTTGATTGTTAACCTATTTTAATGATGTCATTGATTTATGAATGGAGACAATTGTTTTGGTTTAATGCGAATGAGATTAGTGGGGACTTGCTGAATAATTATGAGGCGAACTATTAATTGAATTTAATTATTCAGTTGTTACTTAAGGCTACTTCATATTATGCATCGTGCCTCTTCTCAATAAGGGTAAGTATGAACTATGTACCGCTAATAGTATATCAAGCAAAGCATTTTAAGAATTATTAGCTGTTGCCAGCGGCTTCACCCGGGTGGAGGTAGGAAATTATTCCCACAGGAACGTACTACTGCGATAAAAATATCATCATCAGCAGCCTATAACGTTCCCACTGCTGGGACACAGGCCTCCTCTCGGTGAGAAGGAGCGGGCCGTAATTTACCGCGCAGGCCCAGTGCGGGTTGGTAGATAATAATATCTTAGGACAACCAACAAACCGTTATCTGATCCCAAACTAGGCAGAGCCTGTACTATGGTAACCAGACAACTTATAAACATACTTATATATTTCTAAATACATACATATTATAGATAAATTACACCCAGACACAGAACAACTGATTTTGCTCATCACACAAACATTTGTCCTGGGTGGGAATCGAACCCACGACCTCAGTCTTCGCAGTCAGGGTCACTAACCACTAGACTAACAGGCCAGTCAGATGTCACATGTCTTCGAATTTGATTTTTGGTTTCGAGTTTTTAGTTTTAAGACATGCCGGTTTCTTCACGATGTTTTCGTTTAACGTTTTGAGAGCAGTGGTGATGAAATAATTCACACAAAGTAAAGCGCCTGCTTGGGTTCAAACTCACGACCTACTACTCGTTAGTCGCGGCAGATACCACTGGGCCACCACTGCTCTCTCGATAAAAGTATCGTATGTGTTAATCCAAGCTATAAACTGTGTTTCAAATTTCATACAAATCCGTTCGATCGATTTTGAGTGGTTGAGTAATTAACATTTAGACATACAAACTTCCACATTTATAATATTAGTAGGATTAATTTTCCTTTTTGACTAATTATTTTATTTCTGTTATTATGTTTGTACAAACATTTTTACACGTCATTCGTATGTTTTTAAACTCGAAGTGGTCGGCGTTTCTTATCTGACTACTCTGAGAAGAAAGGCCGAAACAAACTCAGAGGTCTCTTAAAGTCCAGACATAATCTTGGTCACATCATGTAAAGACCATGTAGATCGGTGACTTAAATGGTCTTTTGAGAAAAGAACCACACAGATTTGATTAAAATATTTTAAATGAAATATACTACAAAGAACATCTCTTCCGAAAAACGGGAAGCATAAAAGTAGATAATATAATATATTTATATATATTTTATTCTATAATATTGCGAAGCTCACATAATATTATCATTACATAAGGAAGGGACAGATGTAATGCTAATCTCAATAGAGGAAATAGATTAGTTGCTGAGATCAAGGAAGGGACGGAAGCCAGATAATTTTGTATCGGGAGGTCGGCTGGATGATTGTGTGATAGGACGGAATTATGTATGATAAGGGTGGGATATTGGATGAAGTAACCATGTGAATATGTTGTATAGATAAGGTTAAGGATTTTTTATTTGAATAAAATAGGGAAATGTGAATAAAATGTACGTAATAAGATCTATGATTATAAGGATAGCAACATTATATTAAGCCATGCGAGGAGGTGATGGTCGCGAAGCAAGCGGTGGAAAGGGAGAGGGAGGACACAACCTCGGGATTCCTATCCGCAGAAGGGTAACCGGGCGACGGAGGGCGCGGAACGATCTCCGGCTGCCTTAGGGTGAGGCCTGCAGGCAACAGACTTGGGAAGTCTGTTACCTGAACAGAGAAAGGCCCGTGACGGCGGCGTGCCGTGTTCCGCGCGTGCCTCTCTCTGAAGGAACTGCGGCCATTTGTGGCCGTTAGGGAGACCGGGTCCGCATGTACTCATGCGGACCAACACCTAGCTCGTGGAGCGTGACAAAATGCGTAAGCACTCCAGCACCCCGGCTAAAGGTAGCTGCAGAACACCGTGTGGTTTTAGTCAGTAAGAGTCTGACAGACCCCTCCACTCACCCCAGGGTCCACCCTGCGCAGAGTGCACCCTGTCCTCCAGGACATCCATGAGGATTTCCACTCGATAAAAAAAAAAGGTCTGACAGCATATCAGTGCTCACCAGGCTCAATAGTATCGGCCCCAACTAATAAGTTGTAGGTCGTAGGTTCGAACCACAGCAGGCACTTTACATTGAAAGCTGAAGGAAAATATCGTGTGGAAACCGACATGTCCTAAAACCAAAAATTCGAAAACGTGTGACCGTCGCACACGCCGCACTGGAACCACGTAGTCGATTTCAGCACACACCCTCTTCAGGAGAGGAGGCCTGTATTTCAGCAGACACAATGTCATATCCTGCAGCTTTCCCAACTTTCATACCTTTCAGCGCTCTTACTCATTATCATCATCATCATCAGCCTATAAAGTTCCCACTGCTGGGACACAGACCTTAAAACTAAATGATGTTATAAAAATTGCGTGATTGGTTTTTTATTTTATGTTTTGCTAAGCGGATACTGACGTGGTTCAAAAAGTTCATATCATACTACATACTTTAGTTATAAACTTAAATTAACTACTACACAACACAAGTTCGATCCCTGTAGTTAATATTAGTTCCTGTCAAAAATTTATGAACATGAGGGTTAAGTATACGAAAGTTTACATACAGGTGACGATCGTAAGTAGCTGTATAACTTCACGTGCTTCTGTCCGCAACTTCGGCTACTTGTTCTGTTGTTTTTTGTTTCTTAACCCACCTCTTTACAACGCATCACCTGCCCGGGCTTACATATACTTTGTTTTCGCTAAGCGTTCTTTATTCCATTTTTTGTCCTTTGGCTTTTAAGGGTCATAACATAACGTAAGGAAATTATAGTTTATAGCCTTCTTATTTTTTTTTTTAATCCGACGGTTTTACCAGAGATTAGCACGTTTAACCAAACATACAAACTCTTTATCTTTATTATTAGTATATAAATAATAGGCTCCACTAACACAGCCTTCACTAGTGATCACATAGGTACAGTCGACTTCGTAATTATTTAACCGTTTTTTTTTTAAACTATTCCTAGTAAATTGACACTTCTCTAAGGTTGAATTTATCCAACTGGTCCATAGGGAAATCAACCTTATTTATTTATGATGTGCAAGTGGAATTCAACATTAGTATGTGAAAGCAATTTCGAGGTTGTTACTGCTTATCCTGTTTCGCATAAACTGCTGGCTCGAACTGTCAGCTATGCCATTTCGTTCTGAGCATTCTATATACGGTACGCTTAAATGGCAGGTACGTCAGGCGCAGCGTTCAGGCAATGGGCTGTCATTCTACGCTGAAAAATATTTCAGAAATTTTGGTCAAATAAAAACATAAACGTATACCTCAACCGGCGAAAAAATTCTAAACTTATTGGAACACTAGGGCCATGGAGATTGAGTACCCACTTGGTTATTTGAGACATCGCCACTGAAGAGTCGACCAACTGCTTGGCATCGCAATACCGCCAGCCTTTTGGGCACTCTTTGTGTTGCCCCTCCTGATTATAAAAAAAATATATGGTAATCTCAAACGGTTAAAATATTCCAATCTAATTGAGGCACTAGGACCAGGGGGTTTGAGTGCTGACGTGGTTTTTCGAGACATAGCCAATTTTTAGGTCGACACTTTCCGCGACCACGTGCAATAGTGCCAGCTTTTTGGCCAATCTTCCTATTGACAGCGATGCAAACAAATTTTTGGTGCCCAGTGGTGCTTTACTTTCTTTCTACATAAATTCTATATTCATATTATTAACATAAGACTGCAGCGCATAATAAAAGGTCATTAAAGTAGCGAAATAACCCAGCAGTAACTTAATTCTACCTCCATACAACCTGTTTGAGTATTCCAGATATTAAGGCAGGTTCATACTTACATCTATAGCCCCGTAGTTAACGTGGCCTGTAACACGAAAGGGGCGGTCTCAACGAGCAGTGTATACACTGTCGCAACCTTCCGGCCAGCGAGCGGTGTGTACCGGCTTTATTGTTGTGTATGCTAGTGTATACAGTGTCTTAGTGGAGCTTGTGTAATTGATGTGTTGTGTTTCATTCGTAGGGAATTAAAGTCACGGACGGGAGTAATTATTAAAATTATAATTTGTTTGGTAATTAATGTAGGGTTGGAATAATTAATTTGAGTAGCACGCAGGAATGGCTCTTTTTAATCGGGGCTAATCTATTGAGATATTTTATAATGATTAATTATTCTTTTTAATTTACAAACAAGCAGAACTGTTTGAAGTTCTATTTCCTTCAAGACACAGGATGTCATCAATCGATTTAACATATTTTTATTAATATAGTAAATTATGTATGACACAGATGTCATTCTCAAATCTATTAGAAGGAAACATTTGTTTGCAAGTTTGATTGTATGTAGGCGGGATAATCTCTAGAACGACAAAACGTATTTAGCTATTTGTTTTGCATTTGGTAGGTCAATTATTCTGGAAAGTGATGGCTATTTAACACCACGCCCCTTAGGAGCCGAGCAAAGGAAAAAAAAGTCAGAAAGAACTGTAAACGAAAACCCATTTTGTTATGAAAATAAGTTAACACACACATAATTCCATTTTAAAATACACAAGTCTTCATTAACAAGTAATTAAATTAGTCTAAGGCAAAAATTACTGGAAGCAAAACCAACTATTAGATAATGTATTATAATTTCAGTACAACATCAAATTCCAGGTACTTGTATAATATTTGGCAGCAAATAATGGAACCTAGTAACGTCGTGAATAAAAAATGACGTTACAGCCTACTGAAGTTGAGGCAAAATGCGAGCAATTTCCCTCCATGATGTTACTATAAATCATCGAGTGAGGTTTATGTTGTCTACTTAACAAAGATAAACTTGGTCGTTATGTTTATTTAAATTCTTATAAACAAGGTCATTTTCATACTCTTTGGCTCTTGAGAAAAGATAGGTAGAAAGAAAGAAAAGCCTTATCTTGAAGACAATACACATCATCATCACTACAGCTGTAAGATTTCCACTGCTAGACAAAGGCCTCCCCCAATTTGGGAGTTTTGCCATAATCGCCACGCTTGGTCTGCGAGTATGTGATAGAAGTATGGTGGTAAAATGTATAGACCATTCTCTAGTGAGTCTTTTAGTCGCCTTTTATGACAGCAACGAGAGGGAATGAGGTGATGCTATTCTATACGTCCAAAACCACACGGGCGAAGACAATACTAAACTAATATTATTGAGGATCAAACCAACAAAATCTGTAATTGCCCAGCCTTGAAACGGGGACTGGTAAGCAAGAGGGTATGACTTCGCTGCCAGGGTCGCGAGATTGTTCGAAAGAGATACCGTGACCCTGGCACATGGGCAACTGAAGGAACACGGGTGGGTTTTAGTCAGTAAAAATCTGACACGCCTCCCCGCTCCGCCCAAGAGCGGGAGAAGTCTTTTGATGATTACCCATCCCAAAAAAAAAGGGTATGACTTCGACCAACGATGCCATTGCACGTTGCCAAAAATCTCCTACGCCATGCTTGTCGTCAAAATTCTAAGACATGTGACATCCACCAGCACGCGCTTGGGCCGCGTGGTTGATTACAACCCACTCCTTCTGAAAGAGAGAAGGCCAGTGTCCTTACAGTGGGGACATTATAGGCTGATTAGTAGTTGAAAGTATGCTTGTCGTAAATTGACAAATGGTAACTTCAATATTTATCCTGCCAAAATCTGGGTCGTGGGGCTTTCAGGACCGGGATCGGGGTCCTGGATTCCACCTAAAATACAATAATTATTTTGCAGTAATATTTTGGGACCACAAGAATAATGAAGTTAAATTACAGTGAACAAAAAGATTACGGAAAAAAAAAAACATTTTCTCATACATTTTGTGTGGCAGCTACAAAACACGTTATGCCTTTGAAGTACCAGGTTGTCATAACTTAGTAGGAGCTTACCGAACATAGGAGTGTCAGCTAGAAATCGCTTTTTGCCTTTGAAGTACCAGGTGGTCATAACTCGATAGGAGCTCACCTAACATGGGTGGGTATGTATTAGCTAGAAAATGCTTTATGCCTTCGAAGTACCATGTTGTCATAACTTGTTAGGAGCCTAATAAGTTAACACATCATTTATTGACTCTAAGGCAGTACAACGTTTACCGTGACCCTGGCATATAGGCAACTGAAGGAACACGGGTGGGTTTTAGTCAGTAAAAGTCTGACATGTCTTTCCGCTCCACCGTAGAGTGGGAGAAGTCATTTGATGATTTCCCAACAACAACAAAAAAAGGCATTACAAAGTTCGCTGGCTCAGCCAGTATATTAAGATAGTTATATTTTTTATGTCTTTTGATTATGGTTAATTTACAAAAATAATGTTGTATGATATTAAATAATTGTGATGATTATGACCGCTGCCGAGGTGTCTAATTAAGATAGTAAAGTTTTTTTAAAGTATATTGTTACGTTTCGATGGGTGATTAGGGGGACCATAGGTGATTCAAACACTCAAGATTACTTTTTTTTAAATAGTATTCTTCTTTAATTGTTATAGAAGGCTACCATTGTTGAAATAAAATAAATATTAGATCGTTTTATTAAAATAATTTTATTTGTATAACTTCTAATTTTTTGGTTGACTGTACTTTTCCAAGACACAACTTTGTTTACTTAACTTGTGGTCCCAAAATACTACTAAATATATTTGTTATATTAATAGGTGGAATCTGGGACCACGGTCCCAGTCCCTAAAGCCCCACGACCCATTTATCTTTACCCTGGTTAGGTAACTACAGTTTTTGAAAATGATTAGATATTTAATACGAGAATCAAAAACAAAATGTTTTATTTGAAACCTACATGGGCACTTAGGAAACATAAGAAGTTAGATGCACGGTTACAATTGGTTGTTTCCTACGGAGAAGAGTCGGAAAGAAACTGTAAGATTATTCTTTTAAAAATAATTGGCATTTACAATAGTTCCAAATTACAGTGTAATAAGATATTGGAGGACAGTGTAGGCCTGTCAACAAGTAGCAGGTAGTAAATGAAATAGAAAACGTTCTACACAGTGTACAAGGCCTACAATTTATTCAGACTCAAAAGATAATCTACCCGAACCAACCTTCGACTGAAAATCATTTTATCATATCAAATATATGAAAACTGTAACTTATCTAATCCTTTACTGCTTGCTTAAAAATAAAACATTACGTCGCAAATAAAAATATTATTTAGCTTCTGTTCTTTAGAATTTAAACGAAATGTCTAAATATTTCACTAGCCTGCAAAACAAAAACCACAGTCTCAATGGCATACAATTTCACAGCTGCATATAAAATGAAATCGACAAATCTTTTTCATAAAATAACTTGGTATTATCAACAGTGTTTTATTCAATCTACGTCAGAGGGGTTAAGCCGGGTCTCCATTTGTGGGTTTAAAGCCAAGCACAAGCTATTTTGTCAGCGACAGTGTGCTTCTGACAGGGTACAAGCTATGCCGGTGTTAGTGTGGCTTTATGTCACACCGGAGCGTAATGCTCGCATGGCTGGAGGCAATATGAAGTGACTCATGGGGAATTAGTTTTAAAGTGATTTTCCGACGCTTTTTAGTATTTTTATGAACTTATTGCATACTAGCTTTTGCCCGCGGCTTCGCCCGCGTGGATGTCGGAAATTAACGCAGGAGGACGTAATACCGCGGTAAGATGTGTTAATTCAGGTTATATTATAGGTAATAGCTGTTACCCGCGACTTCGTCCGCGTGGTATTTAACAAAAAGTTTTTCATAAAAACTGTCTTTGACAACTACGCTGACATACGTCACAAACTACGCTGACATACGTCTCAAAATTCAGCGTGTTTTTAGTTTTTTTAAACTTCGTCCAAGTCAAATTTTCGCTCCCCTTCCCGCCCCATCGAATTGCCTGGCAGTTTTCGTCCATTTTTCGTTTGTTGCTCTGCTCCTTTTGACTGTAGCGTGATGTTATATAGCGTTCTTCAATAAATGGGCTACCCAACACAAAGAGAATTTTTCAATTCCGACCAGTAGCTCCGCCGATTCTTGACATTCCCCTTTTCGTACAAACTTTCATCCCCTATTCCCTATTGTTATTCTACCCTCTTAAGGGTAAAAATTTAACAAACTTGAAATATAATTCATAAATACATATTTACATATTATGTAATAAAAGCCAAATAAAAAAGTTTCATCATTCTAGCTTTAAAAATGACAATACTTCCCTACAACCTTTCATCCTCCCTTTCAACCCCTTAAAACCCCTTTTCCGCAATAAAAAGTAGCCTATGTCCTTTTTCAGGCTCTAAACTATCTGTGCACCAAATTTCATTTAAATCGGTTCAGTAGTTTTAGCAGGAAAGCGAGACAGACAGACAGACGGACAGACAGACAGAGTTACTTTTGCATTTATAATATTAGTGTGGATTACCAGCCAGGGACTTTGTTACGTAGACATTTTTCAGAGATTTGATGCCAATGGTTGGATAGGTATGAGATGAAAAGGTATGAAAATGAATAGCTGGCTATTGTAGTGATTTATTTGTCAAAATATTCCAATACTGCAACCGCCTCTGCTTTGTGCGTTTCTTACGACTTAAAAGTAACATGAAAATTTATTTGCTATATCAAAATTAAATATTAATGTTTTCTACAAATAAATCTTCGGGAATGAATTTGGTAAATGATGTTTAAAACCGCATTACAATCAAGAACAACTCTGTCACACAGACAGACAAGAAAAGTCACTTCAGTATAGTATAAAGAAAAGACACCATGCCCATAAATGAAAAGAGATGCATAATATAATTTAATTATAATTACTATCACGAATGTTTTACTAGATAAATAAATCTAAAACCCGGATTACGACTATTCCGGTGTAAAAGAACACCAGTCCGTTTCTCATAGTTGTAGAACAAGTAAATTCTTTTCCCGACTCTGTTATAAGAACCCATTTATTTCATTTTTGTGATTTTTTTTCATTAAACAATGACAGGCTAATAAGATTATGTATACATTGTAGTATAAGGTTTAATACACAATCTTTAATAAGTAATGGCACAACAGTGTCCTACTCAGAATTGTGGGTTCCATTATGTGAAGAAAATAATGTAGAGGAAAACTGCCATTATCTAAAACTATTTCCAACATATTCTTTTTGTATTAAGATTTACTATCATGTCCTTTGATATTAGGATCAAATACTCAAAAGGATTGTTTCTTTATGGAATTCATTTTTGGGACAAGGCAAAACGTAAACGACTCAATTGGATTCATTTCTTTTGTTACTATTTTCCTTATTCTTTCTTTTGTATAGCACGTTATTTTCCATTAACTATGTTCGTATACTTAGAAATGAATTTGCATCACTATCTTTGTGTTTATTAACCGACGAAAAAAAAACGGAGGAGGTTCTCAAGTCAACGCGTATTTATATATACATATATATAATATTTTTTTCATGTATGACCACGCATTTACAGAGTGGTCCGATTTTGATAATAATTTTATTGTAAAGAGTATATCCCGAAGGTGGTCCCATGTAAATTTGGAAAAATTTGGTAGTGTATCTTAATCGCCATGCTTGGCAGGCCGATTGACGATCGCAGAATGGTGGTAACACATGGAGAAAGCTACTGCCCATTCTAAAGGAGTTACCTTTAGTCTCCTTGAACAACACCCACGGAAAAAATAGGATGTTGCTATATTTTACGTATGTTGATTAAAATGAAATTTGTAATTACGACACGTATATATTTACAGAATTATAAAACATGAAATCATCAGTACAACTTTTTTATGAAAAAAATCTTTCAGTAGGATTAAATGAATTAATGTTAGATATGTCAACGTAATTTTGCAACACACTAATTTTTTATTTAAGTATTCTGCTTGTTACGGTACTCTTGGCATGTAATGTTCGCAGAAATTCCAATGCTGCCATCAACGATGCAGCGTCAAAATAAATGAAATACCAACATACTCCACAGAAAAATACTTTCATAAAAATTATAACGCTCAGTTTTAAATAAGCTGTAGAAAAGTAAATCATCATAGAGGATAATATTTACGATGACACTCATGTTTGTAAATATTTCGCTATTGCGAAGGAGTATAGAGATATTGTGTTACCCAATAACTGGATTGTTGAGGTCAGGGGGCCTACCACCATCTTTTACAAAACAATCTTATTTCAAGAAAGTATTGTTTCAAGATTATAATAACATTACTCATATTCGTACCATGACCTTCATCGTTCAATATTGTTTTAATCCTGCTTAGTGCTGAGAAAGAACGAACTATTTGAAAGATTTGTCTATTGCCTGCTAGAATAGAAAAGAAACAACGCTATTTGAACTGTATAGCGCTGTCTCTTTCACACGTCGCGCGTCGGTCCGAATCCCTAATATGAAGTAGGCTCTCGAAGCAAAATATTATTATTTTTTTACATAAAAAGGTTACTTTGTATAAAAAGATAATTGTTAAGAGTAATTTTCATGAAATTAATACAAATATTAAAAGATTATACTTTGAAAACTGAGAAAAAATTATTTGAAAATTTTAAAACGCTGTGGCTAGGTGTGCTATGATAGGAATCCGAACAAATTGTGTTTTTATCAGCTGTGTAGTGCAAACGAAATTTGAAACTCGATGTAATTTTATAAGTGATTTTCTAAGTGGTTGAACTTATTTTATCTTAATTGCATAAGATCTATGTGTCGCCAGCATTTTAGAAGCCAGTTGCCTATAAAATCAACATGGAATCAAGGTAAGTTTAAACACCGTAACTCAGTAAATAAGTTTAAAACAAGGAAATATTTTACTATAATGTTTATGTAAACTATATGTCGTCAGACTCAGTGATTGGTGTTTTGTTATTAATTTTGCAACCGAAGAGTTTAGTCGCGTTTCCTGGCGGCAGCTAGAGATACTATGGGAATTTTCACAATCGCTCTCTGCAAGCCAAGAGTACTCAAGAAGGAAATGGCAAAACTCCGCTTCATCTAAATTGAAAGGGTCGCATTCCTTACGAATCTGCATACGACCCCGCTTTCTTGTACAATGGGCTTCTGCGTTATCAGCTTCCAAAAACTCAAATATGTCGTATGTATTGGCCATCTAGAATCAACTAAGAAATTTACTACCCATGTACGATGTAAGATCTCTTGATACACAATTCAATCGGCAAGTTTACATAAATAAATACATTTTACATAATTTATATGACACGAAAATGTTTCTTTTTATATAAAATTGCAAAACAAGAATACTTCCGTCGAGTCCGAGAAACTTTTTTATGATTGCTAAATTTGACATAAAAACAATCTTGCTGGTTGTCAAAAGTCACGTCGTAGTACGAATTGAATGAAGTTTTAGAGCCGACGTCACCAAAACCGCTAAGAAAACAACATTATTACAACCTTATAATAACCTTATTTTAAGGAGGTTATGGTACAAAAAGTCAAAGTAAGATTATAATAATACTGTTTTAAGAGCTGGTGGTTGGCCCCCAGGTAGGCCATTCCGCCATGTTAAAAGCTGATATTCAGCTGCACAAGGTTGGACTGGAAGCCGAACGCAAGATATGTTACAACTATGAGAGGCGAGGCAGATGATGATTTTCTTGTTTGTAAAAAATTGAATTTCAGTTAGGTTTCACAGTTGACGCGTTGAGGTTTGCGTCCGTCCTAATCTAGACACATCTATACACAAATAAATAAATTTGAAGTATCTGTTTGTACTAAATTTCGAATTAACAGTTTTTCACTAAATGCATATGAAAGTATATATGGTACTTACATCAATAAATCATTGTTTTTAAATTTTGTCTGTCTGTCTGTTTGTTCCGGCTAATCTCTGAAACGGCTCGACTGATTTTGACGGGACTTTTACTGGCAGATAGCTGATGTTATAAGGAGTAACACAGGCTACTTTTTGTCTGAGTAGCACGTCCCTGTGTGATAATTTCTGAACACCACGCGGGTGAAGCCGCGGGCCAGCTAGTCTTTAATGAATTTACTTTGACTTACCTTAAGCATTAATAAAATACTTAATTGGCAAAACCAAAGTCTTTGTATCGCACAAAGCAAACTATCGATCAAATGCTATTCTATTTAAATAAAATTCAAATTCTATTGCATGACAATATGAAGGAAGCTACCCGCTGGCGAATGTCCAAAAATTGCTTCATTCACCATCCTGTAAACCACGTTTCAGTTTCATTCATGTGTAAAGATACTATTTGAACCAGATCGGGGCAGCTTTATCTGGAAAATGTTGGTTTAGCACGTGAAAAGAGCTATTGAGCTGGACGAAGCTTAGTTATGGTCATAGTTAGCTAGATTTTTTGAAATCTCTGCGATAGTGGGTATTGGGAACTCTTCAATTCAGTTTTTCCTCAGTTTTATTACAAAAATAAAGGATACTGGTCAAAGTTATGTGGTAGTAGTTTGTCATCCAAAAGCGATGTTTTTTAGTCTATACGCAATATTTATGTTACTGTCTAAATTTTATTTACCTATCACGTTTAGGCTGTCAGATATTGTATGAATCCATAGCTTGACACATCATAATATAGGTAATCATACCAGGAACTTTAACTAGAAAACTGTGACAAAACTTTTTAAAGGAAGAAGTTTTGCAAAGTTAGCCAACACGTTCTCAACTTCTTCATTAGAACTGCAAAGCAGAATTAGACAAACACTTAAAACTTTCGTCTTACCATACCGCAATTCACATATTCCAGGTCACTTGCTGGCAAAGCGTCGCCGAAATTCGTTGCAAGGCAGGCTTCAACAACAGGCAAGCCTCAAAATCGGGCTTAACGTCTGAATAGTTCAATTCCCGGGGGTTATTACCAAAATAACCAAGTTCTTTCATCAAAATTGCTACACCCACTGGAGAATCTGTCGGCGACTCAAAGGACTAAGCGATATGACAGGCTCAAGTGTTAATGACTGATGCGTATCTCTATTTTCGTGTGGCAGACATTACCAAACGCGCCCAACCTCCTTTTGTTGGTCTCCAAAGCCTTTAGTTTTGATGATATGAACGCTTCGAGGTGATTAAACGACAGATATTTTTGATTCTGTGTTTTGAAATTGGGTTCTGTCTGTATAAAAGAGATGGTGGGTCACGATTAGATTATTCGTCGTTGATTAAATAGCGGTGAAATCCGATTACGATCTTTGCTGACGTGAATTTCAAAATGTATTTTTCCTAAACTCAAAACGTGAGAGTATAAAATGTAATCCCAATATCCTTTATAGCAGTTTACTTAAGCCGGTGAAACTTGAGACCACCGATGATGAGTTTCAAACTTCCAGAAACTTGTTCTTTGAGATAGTTTTTGAGAATCTGCACAATGTAACACGAGCGTGGCGACGGGTACTCAGGCAGAAGATTGATCAATATGTCCTTCAAAGTAAAAAGTTACAATATAGTTAAGGTACTCTATTGATATTACTTTTAAAAGTTTTACGGGAAATATACCTGTATGTGGGCTTTTTATGAATAGTAGTAACTGTGTACCTGTTTTGGCAAAGCCCCCCAAATTGGAGGAGGCCTAAGTCCAGCAGTGGACGTCTTACGGCTGAAATGATGAATGATGAGTACCTGTGATGTTTTTTTTTTAAATTGAATATTAAATATTCCTAATATCATCAACACATCATCATCATCATCATCACCATCTATTTTTAATTATTTTTTATATAAAATGATAAGACAAACACTTGAGTCATAGCCAATTCATTCTTATATTATAAATTCGAAAGTATGAATAATAATAAAGATGTCCTGCGGGTCCAGTATAACAACATACTCAGGATGATGTTGGGGCTGCCTTGCTTCTATAGTGAATCGCTGATGTTTTCGCTGTATCGCATTGATGGCTTTCATGCCGTCATCCGCAAGAAAACTCTCTCCCTGATCTGCAGAATGCGTGGCAGTTGGCACCGGAATTCTGAAGACTGTAGCAGATAAGATCTCTTCGCCGCTGTGGAGAGCCTTTATTAAGCGGTTAATTTGAATGTTTTATTGTAATTTTTTTATTTGTTAGATTGAACTGTATGGATTTTAAGTAATCTGAAGTAAATTTATTTTAATTTTAATAATCTGTATACTGCCATACTGCGATCGCCAACCCGCCTGCCAAGCGTGGCGATTATGGCAAAGCCCCCCAAATTGGGGGAGGCCTAAGTCCAGCAGTGTACGTCTTACGGCTGAAATGATGAATCTGTATGTTACCTTTATACGCTTACATTAGATAAACGGTCTACTCAGCCTACGGTACTTTGTGCCCCGATAGCATGTTATTGTGGAGTAATTCCGACATTCACGCAGGCGAAGCCTCTGACAGAAACTAATTCCTTCATATTTAAAAATCATGTCTTTCGGGTTAGTCAAGTAATTTCAATATTTTTACTAACACTGCTAGCTTATTAGCTAAATAGATACATATCAAATAATCAGATTTTAAAATAATGATTATATTCGTCAATGAGCTAATATTAGTTTTGTATTTCGGTGCTAATTAGGAACGTGATTTATCTATTTGCTACTTAGTTTTACAATGTTGCCTGTTAGATTTTGGGCTTTGTTCACACAGTGTTGTAAAAGGCAAATGTAATCAAGAGCTTAGGCAAATATTTTTCTCAGCTCGGTCGCATCGCATCGCCTGCCGTGCCGCGCTGCTTTGATTTTAATTAGCGTTCTATCAGATTTTTTTTCTTTTTGCTCGGTCCTAAGGGTTGTGGCGTGACGTTATAAACACTTTCTTGAATAAATATGACGTGAGAATGATCTCAAACGGGATTTTCTAAGGAATGAAAACCAGAGGGGTAATTGTGTAACTTGTTATCAGTAGGAATCGGTTTCATTTTGATAGTTAAACAACATTCATTGCGTTTTTTCGTTGGTGAGCCGACAATTTATTCGCACAAATTACGCAATGGATTAGAAATAATCTTCAATACGATTCAGATTCTGATTAATAGTGTATTCCGCAATTAAGATGCAGGTTAAGCTAAGCATGCCGTAGTTGTTCCGTGACTCATGACCGGTAGATCATCACATTTACATACTGAGATCCTCAGAAAGCATGTTAGGCCGTTGGTCCCGGCTGTCATTTCTTGATATTTGAGAGTTGTTACAGATCACCAGAAGCCCGTTTGTCTGACAACCATTCTCACCAAGAGGTATCGTATTACCCAGTAACTGGATTGTGGAGGTCAGATAGGCAGTCTGCCCATGTAAAATACTGGTGGTCAGCTGCAGGTTTGACTAGAAGTCGACCTCAGATTCGCAAATCAAAACAAAAATATTTATTTCCATTACTGAAATATACCTTACTAAATGCTCAACATAATTTTACCAACAAACATTAATACTATCTAATTACTCAGACCAACGCACGTAATCCTCCTCCATACATAAAGCCTACCCTCATGAATACATAGGAAGTGACTAGTTGTGATGAAGCCCTTAAAAGCTTTCCGCAAATGGAGCCCAAACGTGAGATCGTTTTGGCCGCACACTTATCACATAGATTGATTGCAATAGGAGGTGATTGGGTTCCTATATGTCCGTCAGGTGCTAGGCAATTCTCTGGCAATTCGTCGGCTATTTAGAAGGGTCTGAAGTTTTATTATCTCGCAATTATTTACATGATTATTAAAAATTCTTCAATATAATACACAATCTAGTACTAAAATTTTATGTATTACTAGCTGTTATCCGCGACTTCATCCGCGTGGCATTTAACAAAAAAGTTTTTCATACGTTTTTTTTTTCGTGAGATCCTATTTTTTTTTCTAAAATAAAAGTACACTAAGTTACTCTTTGTTACATCAGCTATCTCACAGTGAAAATCCCGTCAAAATCGGTTCAGCCATTCCGGAGATTAGCCGGAACAGATAGACAGACAGACAAAAATTGAAAAAAAATGTTGTTTTGGTATATGTACCGTGTATACATCCATATACACTTAGTAAAAAGTGGTTATCTTAATATTACAAATACTCGTAGACACTCCAATTTTATTTATTTGTCTAGATGTACAAGTCATCGAGATTTCGATAAAAGTAGTATGAATTAGATATATCCTCAAAATTATTCAGATTCTGATGGATAATGTGATATGCCATTAGGGTGCTGGTGAAGATCTCAGGAATCCGGTTGATGCGAGGAGCACAGAAGCAGTCGATGTGGCTACGCTTGAGGTCTATATTTAGCAGTGGAAGTCTTTCAGCTGTCACGATGAGAATGATGATATTTAAGCTATGCTGTTGTTTTTGGAAGATGGAGGATGCCGCATCTGATGTCTTTTCTCTCGTCTCCTCATTTCTCTTTAATTATTTGTAAAAACATGACTGTAAAATACAAATTGGAGTTGAGGATGACTTAAAGGAAGTGTCGAAGGGCGGTTTGGGGGACTGTCTTATGTAACTGTGACGTTCAAAAAGTGCTGGCTCGCAGCCTAGTTTGAATAAATGACTTTTGATTTTGATTTTACGTTAATGGAATAATTGGTCTATGACAACGGTGTGCAATGCAAAAGTTGATTAAGATTAAACCTAAAGATTTAAGATTTTACGCTGCTTTTTAACGTTCGGTGCCCGAAGCGAGCCAACTAAAGCCTATTACTAAGGTTTAGTTGTGCGTCCACCCGTCTGTTTGTCAGCTGTATTATATTGCTTTTTATTACAATATATTGTTACTCATAGCTAGAGGAAGCACAGGTAGACAGTTTAAATTTTTTCTTAGTGTGTTAAACAAGAAACACAACAAACTTGGTATTTATTAAATGTATTGATTAAAATTATACGTCGGTATGGAATCTGACATGGCAATTTTTTTTTTCAAGTAGATGGACACTGTAAACACAATTTATATCGTAAGAAATTTTCTTCATACCAACGCGACGCGACGGTCACATATTTCAGTCCGTATTCCATGAAATTCCAGTTTGCGGCTTCTGGTTTATTTCACACTGCGAAATAAGAGTCTTGCACTGTGGGGTTTTGTCGACTGGCTATGTTATTGCACACTTTAACACTTCAACAGAGAGACTTATGTGTAGATTACCTTAGTAAAGTTCGGAGCGTCATAATTTTAGAGAATTTTTGCACTTTGCGCAATCGTAGTAAAGTGCGGTTTTATTTCACTGCTTCTGTAAAAGTATGCTACATGTGTCGAAGTTTACAGCAGCATGTTGATTGGTAAAAATGTGCATTTTTTTGTATCTATTTTATTTTATTTTTCGTAATGTGCGTGTTGTTTGGGTATAATAAACATTTTTTCTTTCTTGTTAATAGACATTTCAATTAAATACCATCTGCTTATCATTTTCTTTTTAATCGACTTCAAGAAGGAGTCTTACTTTTTTGTGTTTTTTAAATTGTTATTTGAATTTCCGTATGTCACGATATCTCCGGCAACTGAAGAGCCATTTCGAAAGTTAGTGTCTGTCGGCGTTTAGTTGTACACCGAAGAAAAACAGTAGTTGCGTATCAAGCGAAATTAAATTTCGGAAATCGGTGGCTAAAAACGACATCACAAAATTTATTTATGTATATGTATCTACACTAATATTATAAACCTGAAGAGTTTGATTGGTTGAACGCGGTAATCTCAGGAAGTACTGGTCCGAATTTAAAAAATCTTTTTGTGTTAAGTAGCCTATTTATTAATAGGAATATAGGCTATATAACATCACGCTACAATCAGAAGAAGCAGAGCAGCAATGAAAAATGGACGAAAACTGGCAGGCAATTCGATGCGAAAGGAAGGGTCCGGGGAGCAAAAATTTGACGCGGACGAAGTCCCGGGCAAAAGCTAGTTATTAATAAAATTATGAAATATGCTACAAGGCCTGCCCTGAATTGTAGTAAAACATACTGGTTGTCAAGGATATCGACACAGAACTGTTAATCGGTTATTTAAAAAAAAATGCCGTTCCATACATTTCTAGCATGTAGATATTGCAGTAGGAAATAGCTGCTTTTTTAACCAACGAAAATTTTCAACGCATCGAGTCCCAAACTCACGAACACGTTGCGCGGTGATGTATTGTTACCCTGTATACCTACTTAGGTAAGTTTACTGTTTTATCTTATCACTATGCAAATCCAGAAATACAAGGCTGCGCCCGTTAGCTTCTGCAAATCCTTATTCCATTCTCAAGAATACAAGTGATATTATTCTACCTCGTAGAATGCTGTAATAAAATTATTTCCTTCCGTCTCCACTACTAGGATAAATAATGCTGCTAATAAATTAAGGGCTTTTGTCTGTTAGTATTTTGTTTCAGTAATTTGCAAGGTAAGATAAAGATGGCGGATATACATAGTTTAAACCTGCTTTAATGTGTATTATTATGAGGGTTGGAACAGTAAATTGTAGTCGTATATTCTGCCCACTGTAAAATATTTTGAAGCATTTGGGTAGAGCGTCAGCAAAAAAGATTATGTTAGCTAAAAAAGATTAGCTTTGTTTTAAACAATAGGTACTACGAAATGTGTAAATATTTATACGAGATTGGTACCTATCTTATTTAGATGATACCTAATTAAAGCAATACTTGTGATGTGCTCACACAAACAGATCAGGTTTTCAATGTCGTGTCGAAATGCACACTGCTCACTTTTAGTTGTCGCTGAAAACCAGCGCCGGGGCTCTGTCTCGCATAGGATCACAGCATTATGCTGAACAGCGTAGATGTGATGTATGCTTTTTTTTTGTGTGTGTTTGGTCTTTTTTTTTGCATTATATTTACCGCAAATAAACGAATTTTCTTACTTCTTTCCTTCTAGAATTAAAAAATAACTTTATTTTTACGTTTTTTGACATTTCTAGGTCTGGGGTCTCGTTCCTTTGGGGGCCGAAAACAACTCGCAGAGGCTCGTTAGAAATTTTGAATAAAACGTTAAAGACACAACAAAAACTTTAGGAAAAGTATACTAACTTTATTAAATTAAATACAAAACGTGCTAATTGTCTAATACATATTTTTGGAAGTGGCGATTCGCCTGCAAATAAATTAACCTCTACAATTTTTTTTATATAGTGTTGCCACTTTTACCCGATTCAGGACAAATAAATTCGTACGATACAAATAATTATAGTATTTTCCAATTATTTGTATTATGAAAATATCTAATAAATTTCCAACTGTTCAGTAAAATATCCTTTAAAAACAGATTTTCTTTTGTGCAATGGCTTACGTTACTACATATGTTAGTACAAGTCATTAACTGGCATGGTATTGCACTTGCGTCAAATATCCAGTATGTTCGTGACGTGTACATGCTTCGGTTATACCTTGTAACCAATCTGCATTCCAAGGGTGCTTAATTGCATGGTTTGGAGAATCGCTAACAATACTATGACTTCAGTAGTAGGTACAGGTACAGGTAGGTAAATACTGTCCGTTGCCTTGTTTATTATTACGATAGAAACATGGTATTTTGGAAATATGTTCCAACAAGGGCAAGAGAACTTCTAGAATCCTATGTCTCTGTACCCTATTTGGATTATACAAACACAACAACATAACAACAAGAACAACAACAACAACATAACATGCCTGTTAGTCTAGTGGTTAGTGACCCTGACTGCAAAGACTGAGGTCGTGGGTTCAATTCCCACCCAGGACAAATCTTTGTGAGATGAGCACAATCATTTGTTCTGTGTCTGGGTAAAAAAATATATAAGTATATTTATCAGTTGTCTGGTTACCATAGTACAGGCTCTGCCTAGTTTGGGATCAGATAACGGTGTGTTGGTTGTCCTAAGATATTTTTTTATTTTTTATAATACCACGTCATGTTTCTCTTAAGATTTTGTCAGAGGTTTATCTATAATACAGCCACATTACGCCGGTAATGTTTAAGTTTCATGTAATAAAGATCGAGCCTATGGCTTTTGGATGATATTTTATTAATATTACAAATATTCAGCATCGTGTCAGGTGACATGAGGCTATAACATCTTTCCTGGCAAGGATAGTACAGTAAGGATGGCGTGGATGTAGCCACTTTACAAAAAAAAACACACATTTTACCAATTTGGAAGTGTCTCTCGCGCAAACTATACAGCTTAGAAAAAATGATATTAGAAACCTCAATATCATTTTTGAATACCTATTTATAAATACCCCACACGTATGAGTTTGATGTTTTTTTTTTTAAATTTTAGTTCTATGTATGGGGAACCCCAAAATTTATTGTTTTTTTTTCTATTTTTGTGTGAAAATCTTAATGCAGTTCACAGAATACATCCACTTACCAAGTTGCAACAGCATAGCTCTTATAGTTTCGGATAAAAAATGGCTGTGACATACGGACGGACAGACAGACAGACAGACAGACATGACGAATCCATAAGGGTTACTTTTTTTGCCATTTGGCAACGGAACCCTAAAAAGTGGCACGCAATATGCGAGCCTTAATGGGAGGATGTGCGGTCATGGGATCGGCCACATTTTGTGATGAGGCTGGCTAGGCATAGCGTACTGATATCAGTCGGGGGTGCGGGGAATGTACAAGTATTTCCCGGACCCTCGACACATGATACTCGAAACAACAGTGGGGTTTTAGTCGGTAGGAGTCATAATTCTCTGTTCATCCCAAGCAGAGGGTGTCCATGAGGATTTCCCCACGGAAAAAAGGTGGCCTGCTTAGTTAGCTAACCAACAAGCTTGTAAGGCTTTCCACCTAAAACTAACCAGTAGTTTATGCAGTTACGTGCACAATGTAGTGGAATTTTGAAAACTCCTTGTTTATGGTAAACTTTAAACAAGTTTATTTTTATTTGAATGTTCAGCATTATCATCATTTCAGCCGAAAGATGTCCACTGCTGGACATAGGCCTCCCCCAAGCACCACCACTTCAACCTGTTCTGTGCTTCTCGCATCCAACGTATTCCTGCGGCCTTCACCAGGTCATTGGTCCATCTTGTGAGAGGCGAGCGTTGGACGCTCCGTCTTTGAATGTTGCACTATTCTTATTGCTTTTATCTGTATAAAGAAATGGTGCGCGTTTCCAATTGATCTATATTTGTCGTAATTTTCTAAAATCCTTGTATCACACGAGCCTTTGTTTTATTTCAATCAATTTCTATTGCTTTATCTTCTTTACATTAACTATACCTATTCATTATCATTTTTACCGAAAGACGTCCACTGATGGACATAAGTCTCCATCAAGGGGGGTTTGCCACCATCGTCAAGCTTGGCTGGCGAGTGGAGTGATTGCAGTGTGGTGGTCAGATGCATAGAGAATGCTGCTGTCAATTCCCTAGCAAGTCCCATAGTCGCCTTCTTCAACACTCATGGGAGGAAATGGAATGGTGCTATTAGAATATATAGAAATTAAAGACACAATTCTTAGGTATTTTTACACATGCACAAAAAAGAGAAAATAAATATACAGAGTTATGGTAAAAATAAAACTTAACAACACTTGGTACTCACAGTAAGTACTTCTGATATGCTGAAAAAATCTTCTTCCATGCGTCCGCAAACAAATTGCTGGTTTGGTTAGTGTCAAAGAGATCATTGAGCTCGGTCGGAATAAGAGTGGGCATTAGCACGCGCAACGGTGCGACATGGAGGCACAGCACACAACCTATGTTTTCTGCCGCGCCAATAATTGTCTGGGACAAAAAAGCGAGCCAGCACAGCATGTAGATCAGGATAATGTTTGCTGTTTGTTTGCTATGTAGTCTGTGTAATGGTCTTCCTGTGCGAGTCCTAATACCTACATATTTTCATTTTATATTTCTATTACTAACTTCTCTTAGAGTAACGGCCAAACGAAGCGTGAAAAGAAACTGTCAACATACAAACATCACTTACTAACTACCGAGCCAGCTTTATCAAGAAAATCTTTCTCAATACTAATGGAAACCAGGAAAACAAATACAATGGAACTTGGTAAAACAAAGGTCTAAAGTAAAGAACAAACGGCACAGTTCTACAAAACGGGCGGAAATAACCAGAGGACATTGTTAGGAGTTCAAGCCAATGCGGTGATTGTGAAAGAAACTGAAAATAGTTCAGGATTGTAGATCGTAGTTAGCCTAGATGCCCTCGATTATTATTTAATCCTTGATTGGTTCTATTTTTATCTTTGATTGCAGTTGGTTTTATTTTAATGAAATTAGTGGTTCTTGAGTTAGTTACGTTGTTACCACCAAATATGGTGAGATATATTAATTGTTAAGCAAAACGTGGTCTTATAGCCGTTTTTATATAAGTTTAAAGATTCATCATCTGTCTAACCTTATCCTAACTATGTTTAGGTCAGCTTCTAGTCTCACCGGATGCAACTGAATGCAATTAACAAATGAATGTAAGTTTCAAAGAATAACAGTTGTAATTTAAATATACGTACAATTTAAGTTGGTTGGAAAAAGTTCATGGAGCACAATGAGATATGACGCTGTTTTAGTTGTCCAATATGTAGTGACTTAGTGAGCTTACTATACAAAGTCAGCTACTAGTGCCACTTTTGCCTTCAGTAGTTATTATAGGTACTTTTCATATACGCCATCTTTGCATGTCATACACTGTTTATTGCATAATATACTCTTTGGTTTGTTTTCACGGAGTCTGTTTAAACGAAGCCTGCTCTTTAAATAATGTTTTTCTTGCGAAACCGAATAATAACAAATGTACGCACGGTGACAAGTCAAGCTATACATTTCCAGTATAAAATGACTTCTCATTGTACGAAAAAATGACTTCTCATTGTACGAAAAATCTGTCAGCTCAGCTACAACTGGAAATGTACAGCTTGATGTGTAGCCGCACGTGACGCGTGTGCCGCGTGTAAATTCATACAAATACACTCAAAAGACAGATTTCGGTCAAATTAAGATAAAAGTAATCATAGTACACATAGTAAACATACATGTTATCGGGGCAGTTCCTCGGTAGATATTCAGTTGGTCAGTGCTAGTGCTGTGGTTGTGTGGAAAAGATCGACCAGAGGTCACGTAAGTTAAGTAATTTGATATTATGTAATACTTATTGCTTATTACGACAATTTTGTTGTACCATTTATATTGTTGGCAATATTGCTAATGTTTTAAATCATATAAAATGGAATATTCATATTCTTTTCCTACCTATTGTTATTATTGTGATTATGTTGATATTATCCTGAGATCTCTTGGACACTGTTTCAAGAGATAGAATTAGATGTATTTAAGATAATTATAATTTATGGCAATGTAAGAAGGGTGTTGATATATAATACTTTAATACTGTTTCCATGGAGTTTCTTGTCCTTCTTCTCCATGAAGACCTAGTTTTGGAACGGACGACTAGCTTTCTGGTTAATTACTGACAAGCTTAATTGAAATAAATGTCTAGTCTTGTCTTTCTGTGCTTTACTTAGTGAAACCCTTTCCCAACAAACCATATTCATAAGAACCTTCCTACACAGTAAATAAGCCGTAACCATTCTGATACACAAAGCTTGATATTTGGTATATTTATACAATACTTATACAGATTTTTCCAGTACACATATTATGATTACTTTTATCTTAATTTGACCGAAATCTGTCTTTTGAGTGTATTTGTATGAATTAACGGTAAACGAAATGAGCTGCATAACATAGAGTCGTGCATTCTTCTTTATTGAAAATATTTTTATTTCTAACATTGTTATGAGAAGAAATAGCTAGAATAACAATGCCTATAGCTTCGGTAACGTAGAGGACCGAAGACGTATGTGGCTACAGAACAAAGTTAGTATTTAAGAAAAAAAACAGCATAATATTAGTTTTCTAAGTTAAACATAAGAAATAATAATAAAATAAAATACAGAAACATTATATTGCATAATAAAAAAGAAAGCAACCATGTTTTTGACAAAATTGTAAACCCTGAATTTTCTCACGAAGATGAACAATATTTCATTCACTACCAACCCAACACTACCCAAATACATGGAGAATTCATAACAAAACAGCAAGACAGAGTAGATATGTTTCCAATCAGTAAATGGAACCACAATAAGTTTCTAGTGCTGTTAAGGTGCATATGTCACCTTTAGCGCGAAGTTTCGGCGTTCCAATGGTTGAACCTTCCCGATTCGCCCATCTACGTGGATAAGGTAGCGGGCTTAGTTATAGCGCAATTGAAATGCGGAGGTAGTCTTTTCTTGCCATGGATTTTCATAAAATATTAACAATATTGATTTAGTTTTAGCTTGAAGTAGTTCTACTTATATTGTATGTAGCCATCACCAGCTTAAAATTTTAATGTTTGAAGTTCTAAACAAAATGAAATATATCAATCACAAGAAAAAAAAAATTATATGTATTTACGAAATTATTCTAATTGTTTTTTACTTTTTTTTGTGGGTGGGAAATCATCAAATGACCTCTCCCACTCTGGTCGGAGCGGGAGGGCGTGTTAGACTTTTACTGACCAAAACTCACCCGTGTTCCTTCAGTTGCCCATATGCCAGGACCACGGTAACTCTTTTCAGATTCAGATTCAGATAACTTTATTTGCTCAAACACGTGTTTACATACAATTACTTAAATAAAATGCATGCATGGTGTTAAACGTACATATAGTTGTGCAACATGTTTACCATATTGTAATGGTGTGCAAATATTAATTAAACAAATTAAATTAATTAAATTATTACAATTTAAAAAATAATAGCAACTTTAATGAAAAAGGACAATACCGACATAAGTAAATAAATTAAACTGATTGATTACATAATTAATTAGAATAGTATGGAGTTAAATACAAATTTTTCAATATTCCAATTCAAAAATAAAACATAATTATGTCAACGTAGGTCCAAAATATTCAATAGAAAAATCATTATCAAAAACATTATTACAATAGATATATTTAACAATCAATTAATTTTAAAAAAAAGGTCATGTCAGTATAAACATTATTCATTTAAAAATTCTTTAACATCATAATATGCTTTACTAACTAAAAAAGATTTTAATTTTCTTTTAAATGGCACTATGCTTAGCTCTTTCCAGGTATTGGGAAGCTTATTATAAATAATGGGAGCCATACAAAAAACACTCTTGCGCATAAGTGCAGTTCGGGACCAATGTTGGCATAGTTGACTGTTATCCCGCCTATTTCTAGGAAACCGGTCTGCCATGCGGGGAAATAACTTAGGATTCGTTTTAACAAATATGGCGATTTCCAAAATATAAATTGATGGTAATGTCAAGATGCTATGGCTTATGAAAAATGGCTTACAGCTATCAGTCGTTTTTAATTTAAATATGGATCTAAGGCACTTTTTTTGGGCTTTAAATGCGATATCTCTATCCGTAGAGACTCCCCAAAAAATAATGCCGTATCTGATACTGGTATCAGCTATGCCATAATAGGCGGTTAATAGGGCATCAGGCTTTAGTATTCGCGATAATTTATATAATGCAAATGCACTGTTACTTAGTTTTTTACTAAGAACCTCTTTCGAACAGATCTTGCGACCCTGGCAGGAATTGTAGTGTTTTTTTTAAACATTTTTTAATTGTTGTGTTTAAAAATGATTTCCAAGGTGTACCAAAAATAAAAACTAACTAACCTAACCTACCCTTTTTTTCATAGAACACAAATATCCACCTGGAAAACTATGAATAAAACTTTTTATCCATTTCCTAAATTGTTATTGAAGGAACTTTTGAAACCCAAATATTTTACAATCTCCAATAATATAGTACCATTTAGCGTAGGTAAATTAATTCAAGGACACTTTAACACATAAGACTTCGGTTAGATTATATACACGTTGAATATGCTTGAGGTTAAACTAATACTATTCCACCTTCCCGGTATTGATAATTCATAACCTCTCCCGCTTGCTCCTAAATCGGATAATAAAGCTTGCTCCTAAATGGGAAACAGTATACCGTATTGTAAACCAGAAATCTTATAAGATCTTCCATATACAGTATGTATCACAAAGGTTTAGTCATATTTTAAGCGTACAGGTCTCATATTGTATCTTCACTTTATCTGTAACCTAGGTAATCTGTGGAAACGTCGGGGATTGTATAGACGTCAGCACATCAAGCTACCCGAATCTGTCAAATTTTCCTAACCCATTTTGAACCTAATTAGCTTTAGCGATAAAGTTGAAAACCTATTAAAGAAATTTGACAGATTGTAGTAGCTTTATGCACTGTCGTCTGTACATTGACCCACCTCCAATAATTTTGTAATCTAAGATGTAATTTAAAATGTAAGAAGAAGAAGAAGACAGAAAAATTGTTTATTCTGCACAAACAAAACGGACATTACAAGATAAAAATTAAAAAAAACCGGCCAAGTGCAAGTCGGACTCGCGCACCGAGGGTTCCGTACAAACCTGCAGGTCATCATCATCATCATTCGTCATCATCGTTTATGAAATGAAATGTTTTTTTTTTAATTTTTATATTTGTGTTGACTGAATGAAAGGTAAATTGTGGTTTACGATTTATGACGTATTAAAAAAAAACTACTAACTAGATCTCGTTCAAACCAAATTTCGTTGGTAGTTTTCATGGTAATGTACATCATATATTTTTTTTAGTTTTATCATTCCCTTATTTTAGAAGTTACGGGGGGGGGGACACACATTTTACCACTTTGGAAGTGTCTCTCGCGCAAACTATTCAGTTTAGAAAAAAATGATATTAGAAACCTCAATTTCATTTTTGAAGACCTATCCATAGATACCCCACACGTAAGGGTTTGATGAATTTTTTTTTTGTGTTTCAGGTCTATGTATGGGGAACCCCAAATGTTATTGTTTAAAAAAAAATGATATTAGAAACCTCAATATCATTTTTGAAGACCTATCCATAGATACCCCACACGTAAGGGTTTGATGAAAAAAAAATATTTGAGTTTCAGTTCTATGTATGGGGAACCCCAAATATTATTGTTTTTTTTTCTATTTTTGTGTGAAAATCTTAATGCGGTTCACTGAATACATCTACTTACCAAGTTTCAATAGCACAGCTCTTATAGTTTCGGAGAAAAGTGGCTGCGACATACTCGGACAGACAGACAGACAGACAGACAGACAGACAGACAGACAGACAGACATGGCGAATCTATAAGGGTTCCGTTTTTTGCCATTTGGCAACGGAACCCTAAAAAGACACATAAAATGCAACGTAGCCAAAGCCCCGTATTTAAGTCAATAAAAAAACAGTTTAGCAATATTGACATTGCTTGTGATGTCAGGACTAGTAACCAAAGACAAAACAGAATATGTTACGACATTGACAATTACATCACACAACATGTAGGTATAATTGTTTGTTTTTCTTATCAAAATAAAAATAAGTAAAGACCATCAAACTGAGCAACTTTCTGCATGATACGAACATTTTTTTTAAATTTTATTTGCCTACACATCTCAAATCCTTTCAAGCATCCTTTTTAACGAAAAAAAAACGGAGGAGGGTATCAATTCTACGCGTATATATTTTTTTTTTATGTATGACCACGCATAACTTTTTACGTAGTAGTCCGATTGTGATAATTCTTTTTTTATTGGAAAGGGTATACTCCGAGGGTGGTTCCATATAAATTTGGAAAACAAAATCGAACCCTAAAGGTCGGAAAACAGGAGATGACTGATTGTTCACTCATTGATTGTAATGTAAAACCATGCATAACTTTGTACACAGTAGTCCGATTTTGATAATTCTTTTTTCATTGGATAGGGTATACCTTGCCAAGTATTATTAGTGCATCGAAGCCACAAAAAAAATACAAAATAAAAACTTTTTAACAAAAAATTAAACCGCCGAAAAAACAGAAAAGCAAAAAATAAAGTTTTCCAAAGCCAACTCGATCCAATCTTTGCAATACGCGTCTACGTCGTTTCGCCAACTCTTCCTGAGCCGGCCTCGGCGCCGCCTTCCATCCTCAGGCACACACCGTTTGAAGACTATTAACCAGTGATCACCGTGCATGTAGCTGACGTAACCCGCCCAGTCCTATCAGTCTTTTTGCCTACGTATAGGGATCTTCGTTTTGAAGCGCACCGTGGTTTTTATAATTCTATTGATTCGTTTAAGGACGCTATAACATTTTTCTACAAATATCGGTGGTTTTCCAGTACCAATTACATCAAGAGGAATCACAACTGCGAAGTCAATTATGGTCTTTAATTAAAGATAATTTATTCATCTCTATTATGGTACCATAAAATTATATAGTCCCATACAATATTTTCACAAAAATACGTTTTCCCCACCGTAATAATCGAAGAAAATGAAAAATAATGGGGTCTGGAAAGGTACCTGTATAGTGAGATCAACTGCATATTTTAACTTCAAAATGACAACAAATTGTGGCTAGTATAATCTTCTACGTTTTGCCTAAATATTGTGTAATTAAATACATAACTATTTTATTTATGAGAAAAATAAAGAACGTTCTCAACTTTCTTCATACATTTTAAACTCGCAGCTTCTCATTCCGCGCTCAGACGCGCCCTAGGAAGCACGGGCGTATCGCTTTTTTGTACAAAATAAATACGATCAAAATAATAATAAAGTGAGTGCCGTGCTGTATACTGTGGTTGAAAAATGTTGATACTTTTCGGACCAAAACTATGAGTACCAAACTTATTATCAGAACTTGATTTAGAAATAAATAACTCAAATTCTATTGGGATTATTGAGGTAGGGTAATTATGACAATGTATTCATTTTCAAGAATTCAAAATGGCGGATAATTATTCAATGAAAAGTTATATTTTCAACGTGGTAATTAAATTATGCAAGTGTCGTCCATTTTTGGAACGAAATTCTTTAATGTAGCTTGCGGTAGGGGTAAACAAGGGTGCTGAATCTGATTCAAAATCAAAAATGGTGGTTACGAAAATTTTCAAAATTTTCATCACGGGTGTCGTTTTCAAGATTTTCGAAGGTGCTGAAGCTGAAAACTCCATACAAATTACATTTAGAGCCAAAAAAAGGCGACCCCACAAGTTTTTCATTCAAAACGACGAATATTTTATTTTTTTAAATAAAAAGTGGGCATAGCTATCAAATTTGGATAATTTTAGGATAGTTATTACGAATGATTCATCCAAATTTGATCCAAATACGGCGGGTATTGTTTTTTTATAAAAAGATCTTTATCCATATTGGGGGTAGGGATTATAAAATCTTCGATTTTTAATTTAAAATGGCGGATGTACTGTTATGATGAAATGTCGACATGGGTATCAATTTTGTGGGTTTTGCTAGTATGTAGTCACAATATTTAACGTAACTTTAATTATTAACATAAATAAAAAAATCTGAATACGCGCTGCAATCTCAAAGGTGAGGGTCGCGCGTCACACAATTTTTGCTTAATTTTCTTTAAGGAATATCCTGTATATTTTCAACGATTACAACGATATTCTACGATTACCATCAGTTATATTTGTTTATTACCCAAAAATATTGTTGAAAGTATTTTATTGTTACACCTCGTTTTTTTTTAATTGTCAAATTATACGTTACCCCAAAAATATTGATGATCATGGTAGTAAAAGTTATTTACTGTCACTAAATGCAGATAGTAAAGTTACTTTACTACAAATTTTACTCAACAGTGCTAGTAAAATAAAATAAATAATACCTTCGAGTATCAAGATTAGTTAACTAATGTTTAAAATCGAGCAGACAATGGTTTCAATGTGTGCGTGCGCGTAATGTTGTTGTGTGGCGACTCAGATACCTAACTTGAGCGATTCAAAAATGTTATAGCGTCCTTAAAGCCTTGTATGCGGCGTTCATTGCTCTTTGGCAAACCGTAAGGTGGAACTTTTGCGACTTGGTGAACGACTAGGTCTGAGCATCTTAGCCAACAAACAGTGCTGTCCCATATAAAATAGTAATACCTACCTAATAGATCCAAATGTACGGTCCCATGTAGAAAATGGTTCAGTTTGATAGTCTCTTCTACACCCGCAATATGAACGCACTTTTCTGATTCACGCTGTATATAGGGATTTCTCGGAAGGGCAGCATAATTAGCCTATGAGAGGGAGTGGGTTATAATCCACCACGCGGGCCCAGTGACGTATGTCACTTTTCTTCGTATATTTGGTTCTAGGACATGCAGGTTTTTCTTCTCCGTTTTGAGAGTAGTGGTGATGAAATAAATAACATAAAGTGCCAGCCTCAGTTCAATCTTTCGACTTATATAATTAATTGCTTCTATCCAGTTCCATGTTTCAATTTTTATATTACATTATCAAGTAAACGCAAATAGGAAAACTGTTCCCGCTCCTGGGTATAATAAAAAACAAGAGACATTAACTATGACTTCCTTTTATATCAGAAGTTATGCAACAACGTTCCCTAGCGAACGATTTATATCGTACAATAGTCGTAGTTACGAAGTCATACTTTAAAATTGGATCAAATATAAATAGAAATAATAGTTTATAAAAACTAAAAAACACGCTTCCATTGAAAACCAAACTAAAAAGTACAAAATAATGGAAAAAGCGTGTTTTTTAGTTTTTTTTAAACTATTATTTATTTTCTATTTTTTAGGGTGTTTCGAATTTTGAGACGTATGTCAGCGTAGTTTGTGACGTAAGTCAGCGTAGTTTGTGACGTATGTCAGCGTAGTTTATGTCGTATGTCAGCGTTTATTGTGACGTATCTCAGCGTAGCTTTCGAAAACAGTTTTTTGCTGTCCTGGTAACCCTGGCAAGGATAATGGCACAAATTTATGAAATTATTGCATTGTCATCGGTCCTTGACAGGTGTGCAAAGTTTGAATGAAATCTGTTCGTTTAATGTGGGTCAAAATCGCGCTATAAGGAGTCGGTTACAAACAAACATACAAACAAACATACAAGTGAAGCTAATATAAATCGTGTAAAAAAAAGATCATATTACATGGAAAATTATAACATAATAACATGACGCCTTAAACCCCGAAGAGTAAAGCAGAGGTTTACTTATAGTACTCCTTCATTTCGCCAGTTATGTTTAAGTCCCATATACTAGAGGGCAAATTAATTGCCTTCAACCGGGCACAAATCTAGAATCTATGCTGCTACTGAGAAATGACAGATAGAAAACCTAATAAAAGTATACCCGACCCCGAAATCAAAACCAGAACCTCACTCTCAATATTTACATACTCAGTTAGTCAATAGAAAAAATTGAAAATAAATAATAGTTTAAAGAAACACAATAAAATAAATTAAAAAATACCTCAAAAGCACCCCACGCTTTTTTCCATTATTTTCTACTTTTTAGTTTGGTTTTCTATGGAAGCGTGTTTTTTAGTTTTTTTAAACTATTATTTATTTTAAATTTTTTAGGTTGTTTCGAATTTTGTGACGTATGTCATCGTAGTTTTCGAAGACAGTTTTTTTGCTGTCCGGGTAACTTTGGCAAGGATAATGGCACAAATTTATGAAATTATAGTATTGTCATCGGTCTTCAATAAGTCCACAGAGTTTAAATGAAATCTGGTTGTTTAAAGTGAGTCAAAATCGAGCTATAAGGAGTCGGATACAAGTGAAGCTAATATAAAGCGTGTAAAAAGTAGCAGAGTATTAAATTTTCATCTAAAATATCTTCTTATGCGTCTTCACGTGAGGCGTCAATTTACTTTATGATGACGCCGTATATAAATTGCTCTAGAGACGCGGACCTACTCGTGATTGTATCAGAACTTACTTCACGTACTTAACTGAGTTCACGAAAAAAGAAGATGTCTTAAAACATTATACTAAGCCACTAAAACCTTACCTTAATCTAGCGGTTGTTCTCTTTGTCACCTTTATTGGACCATATTGAGCCTCTGTGAAATGTGTAAAATTTCCAACGGTAAACTCTACGTCAACTTTTAAAAAGATAGCATAAATGAATTACTCACACGAATGAAAAAAATCGGAAAGCAGTTTTCAAGTTATAAGCGCACTGACACGGTGTGTTTTAAATGAACGGAAATCAATAGTAACCTTTACTATCCGAAACTTTTTTAGAGACAACCTTTTAGCTGCTTTGATTTTTGAAACTGAAACAGACGAAATTTAACCAAAAGAAGAAATAAAGAGGAAAAAATCGACCATTTAAAAATAGTTGCCACTAAAACCTCACCTGAATCTAGCGGCTGTTCTCTTTCCCGCCTTTATTGGACCGTATTGAGCCTCTGTGAAATGTGTAAAATTGCCAACTGTAGGATTCTAGGGGAACTTTTGAAACGAGTTTGCTAAGAACGGAAGCCAAAGAAAACTAAACATCGGAATGGAAGCGCTTCTCTCGTAATGTTTGACGGTGGAACTTTTTGTGGTTAAATCTGAGAGTTTTACTGGTATTGTCTTGGACGTTGACATGCATTTAGTAGGAACTTAACTGACTGTTTTTACTGAGAAGGTGGATGATTTTAATATCGATGAATTGGAAATATTTTATTTTATTTTGCGGGTTTCGTAACTGTTATTTGGACAATATAGGGAATTTGTGTTTACGAGTATAATGCTATTTCCTACTATAATATACTCATCGTCTGCCTGGCTTTTTCGGCTTCCAGTCTGTCCGGATGCAGCTGAATACCAGAATTTTACGTGGAGCGACTATCTATCTGACTTGCACAGCTCAGTTGCTACTATAATATACTATCAACTCAGCCTATCGCAGTCCACCGCTGGACATAGGCCTCTCCCATGTTGCGCCACAAAACCTCAATATCATTTTTGAAGACCTATCCATAGATACCACACAGTTATGGGTTTGATGAAAAAAATTTTTTTGAGTTTCAGTTCTAAGTATGGGAAACGCCAAAATTTATTGTTTTTTTTTTTCTACTTTTGTGTGAATATCTTAATGCGGTTCACAGAATACATCTACTTACCAAGTTTCAACAGCATAGCTCTTATAGTTTCGGATAAAATTGGCTGTGACATACACGGACAGACAGACATGACGAATCTATGTGGGTTCCGTTTTTTGCCATTTGGCAACGGAACCCCAAAAAAGTAAAAAAAGATAGATGCAAAGGTCGAAAGGTCGCCGGAAGACAGCTTCCGGCTTCCGCATCCAGTCTATAGTAATATTATAATGATTAATATACAAATAATACGAGGAACTTAAAATCCATGTTGCTGAGAGTCGAGCATAACGCCGTGAAATTGGAAGGGCCTATGCAGCAGTGGACTGCTATAGCAGATCATGATGATACAAATAATAATTTTGTATATGTGAAAGTTTTTATGTATAGATTTTTGGTTGTTTGTTACTCAATTCACGCGAAAACGGCTAAAAACATTCTTTATCCCTGCAGTACGTTCCTGTGGGCTGAGTTTCCAACTTCCACCCGGGCAAAGCCTCTGGCGGAAGCTAGTCGGATATATAAATTAAGAATTTCCGAAAATAAGAGATATCAATACTAAAAAATAAAAACAGTTTAAATCTATATATATAAAATTCAAAGTCCTGAGTGACTAACTGACTGACTGATATATCAACGCACATCCTAAACCGTTGGTCTCAGAGACGTGAAATTTGGAGGGTGTGTTCTTTGTGAAGAGTAGGTATCCACTAAGAAAGAGTTTTTTGAAATTCCATTCCTAAGAGGGTGAAATGGGGGGTTGAAATGGTGAATTTAGCGACATCCGTGCGGGCGAAGCCGTGGGCAGAAGCTAGTCCACAGATAAAATATGCGGTCTTCTCCCAATCAGTGATTACCTGCCACCTCCAATCGAACAGAAACTGTTTTTTTCTACTTTACTTTTTATATACATATTTTGTTGCTATAACAAAGAATCTATCTTTAAATAAATGAGTGGGCAAAATTAAACTGTGATAGCCGAACGTCTAAGAGGTCAGGCTGATGAGCAGTAGGTCAGGAGTTCAAACATCTATACACTATCGATTTGAACCAATTTCTACAGTGTAAAATTTAATAAGCTGGCAATGCTTTAACCTATTGTTAGACATCGTTTTTTTTTGACTGAAAGTCTTTGCAATACCATAAGAAAACAGACGCTTGGTAGCTTTAATGGACATTTTAGTGATATTTAAAGTTTTGAACGAATTTGGACTGGTCGAAAATGATTTTTTTTTTTGTTTTTTAGTTTATTCGTTTTCGATTTAGATTCCCCAACACGAGGGTAAAGTATTGCCAGGTAATTTAATTTGATGTGTATTATAAAGCTTTAACTCATTTCGACGGGTAATTCTACCGCTTTTCTTGGGAAGTTAGAGGAATACTAATAATAATGTGTTAACTACACTTTATAAAAGTGAAATATTTAATTGCTCCTCCAAAAACGTATTGACCATCGAACCATGAACACATTAAAAAAAAGTGAAGGTTTATGCGCGTCTGAAAAAGCACTCGGTCATGATAATGTTTTTTTTTTGGATTTTGTACCTAACAGGTAGATATCTATCAGATATAGAGATAATCAGATATTAGACATATACAGATATATATCAGACTACAATTTCAATTCCACTTGAATGATCAGTATCATCATTTAAGCCGAACGACGCCCACTGGTAGACACCCCTTCTCCCACGCACCACCGCAAATAAACGTTTTTTTTTTTCTTCTTTGCGACCACCATCGACTGATTCTGAGCCACACGCCAATACAGAATTAGCATTTAAACAATTTAGCATTTCATCAATCCAAAACAGTTCAGAAACTCCAACGATTCACATTACTATTACCAGTCTGGGCACTAGAATTTTTATTGGCCATAACTAAAGGGGTCAGTTCACAATTTTATACTGAAGCTTTCCATAACGGTCGAAACTATGTGCGTTTATTAGCACTAGTATGAAGATTAAAGCTCAACGGAGTGAGGGTCAGACCTTTAATTAAGGAACCTTGAATTTGAGCTGTAGGTGGGGGATGGGATTTATAGTGGTTGCCGAAATTCACAGATTATTTAGGGCGGGGTAGTTTCACATTTTATAACTGTTGGGTTTTGGAGTTTGGTGTATATTAGAATGCTGGTCTGTTTTGGGAATTATTTGTTGGAGTTTTTGTATGAGTTCGTATTTTGTATCAATTTTGTGACTCGTTATTTATATTCAATGTCCCATTTTTTTATGTATTTTGATGTATTTGTTAACATAAAAAAAATACAGAAATTATGTTTAATGAATAGCGCGCTATGTTAAACAAGAAGGTGTACAAGTATAGTGTGCAAATCTAGACGAGGATTACTAATAAAAAATTACCTACTAAAATATTTCAGAAAGCTTTCAGGAACACTTGTCCCGCATCATTTCGAACCAGCCCTTGCGGTAGGCGTCCAGGTCATATTGTTATCTCTTTCTGGGGTGGCCTTGCTGACCTTCATCTGCAGGCACCGATTTTTTTTCATTCACAGATTTTTTATTTTATTTTTTCAATTGGTATATAAATTAACCAATTACATACTAATTAGTACACGAATCATGTTAGACCTAAATGAGAAATGATAAAAATGTCAAAATTATTGAATGTTAATATTAATAATAATGCAAATGAATGTGCAAAAATCGAAGTGACATCAGTTCTACTATTAAACTTTCAACATTAAAAAAAGTAATTTATTCAAACTAGGTTTTTTGAACGTCAAAGTTACATAAGACAGTCCCCCAATACGCCCGGCTGTCACCACTTCCTAGTGCTTTAGCTGAGAAGAAAAAGTGGCGTAACAAATTCCCCAGCAGCACAGCTGTCTGTTAAGTTAGAAGAACTTGATTCTATACAATAAAATGTAAGTCATTAATATTATGGAAACAAAACATATATTAAAATGCTTTGTCTACAAGATTTTTTATTTGTACGCTTTTGGAAGTTAACCACGCATTTCCAGAACTCATTTACCATCACCAAAGTGGGAAATACAATTCTGATCACATTAAAGCAATAAAAATAAATGATCCTTTTTCACATCTAACAACAAACAATCTTCAACGTAAAAAAAAAACATGTAATCAACCCCAAACGTATAAGAATTTTATACAAACAATTTTTCATAACAACCCGAAGCAATGTTCCGGGCTGTCAGTTACAAAGTACTGACGAGGTGCGAGCCCTGGTCTCGGTTTAATCAAAGCTCTAACTTGTTCCGACAACGTCGCGCCACAGAATATAAAGGTACAGAAGGACCACTGCATGCAACGAGTGAAAATTCACGCATATATAGGCATAGATAGACACGGTTCACATACAAACAAGTGTTAGTCCAGCGTAGTGCTTGAAGCGCATTAAGGCGCTATCTCACCAAGAGCATTTTCCGTAATGTTACCTTTGCATGCGGCCAATCCATGTTATACCTATAGGTAACTATTTAATTTTACATGCGGTCGCCTAGATCTAAAATCGACTATTATTCGTTTGAAACTTAATGTATTTCGATTGCATTAATCTGGTAAAGTATTATCTTTTTGCACTCCTTCTTCACATAAACTTTAACCGTGTCAAATTTCACGTGATTTTTGTAGAAAGGGTACAACATTTTTTCTTCACTTATAAAGATGCAAAATTGAATCTGACAGAATAGGTTAATCACATCCTTATGGTTTCAATTATCTCTCTCTGATGGCTTGCACATGACTGTACTCACCCTAAATGTTACAGTGGAATCATGAATTTTTACGTGGAGCGTCTTTACGTCCGTTTGGTATTCGTTTGAGATCGCCGTACGTACACTTCTATACGTGTCACGTAAGTACCGTGTGGTGCCGGAAGTAAAGAATAACACCATCCCATTTCTTCCTATGGGTGTCGTAAAAGGCGACTAAGGGACTTACTAGAGAATTGGCAGCAGCGTTCTCTATGCATTTTACAACCATACTGCGATCGCTAACCCGCCTGCCAAGCGTGGCGATAATGGCAAAGCCCTCCAAATTGAGGGAGGCCTAAGTCCAGCAGTGGACGTCTTACGGCTGAAATGATGATGATGATAACACGTCTATAGAAAGAAAAAGAAAGAAAGAAAATACGTTTATTTGCGTAACTATGTGTGCGTGAGCTTGTCTTTGCTCTTTGTATGGAACCGACCTTCTGTTTCTATCTATTTTGTGATCCCAGGGTAATTGTTTCAACGAAACTAGCTTTAACAGTCGCCAGAGAATTAGCTGTTAAGGATTTGCTGGCGACTTGACGGATTAGCGAACGTTTTAATTTTGTGTTTGTAAATTTTTGGCTCCTTTAAAATTGTATGATAAAGGATAATATCTGGATTTTTGATTGAAGTTGTCCATGAAATAATAAAGATGTGGTTAATTAGTTTCAAAAATATATAGGTTCAATTTATTTATAGGTATTAAATCTAAATCATACCGACAATTATTTATAAAATTATTTAAATAATAGTAGTTGCTGCCGGCTCTTCTTAATACCAAACAACCAATTGGGAGCATTCACCGTAAAATAACCGTGATTTTGACGTAGCATAAGTGTCATGTAAGTTTATACGAAATAAAATATTTTAAATTTGGAACGACTTTTACGAAGCAGTCATGAGCATTGAGCTACATAAAAATGAAGCGCCTTAACAACATAAGCATAATTTTATGTCAGTACGTATGTTTTGAAGAACCAGACAGCTACTTAAATATATGATTATTCAGTTGTTAAATTTTTAACACAGTTTCAGACGTATATTTCTTCAAAATCACGTTTACCAATGACTTGTTTATGCCTTGAAGTTAATTAAATGCTCATAACACACGACTGTATTCTAAGTTATATAATTATGAGAAGTGGTTTGAAAGCTATTAAAGGCTATTAAGTGAAATTTGAAATTAATATAATCTCATATATTATTATATCATTGAGTGAAATTTAAAAGAATAAGTCACTAATATATTAGATGAAAGATCATTGCATCAACTTTTCAAATTGGTTCATCGCTCTTTTTTTACAAAATAATATAATTTTTATTTTGCCATTAGTCCAATTATTTGAGACAACATAAGAAGGGTTGTGTATGGAAATTATGAAAAGTAAAAGCTTGTTACTAGAAAGCTAAAATCCACACCACAAATTCACTTTTTTATTTTAACTACCTATACGTATACTATAAGGTACTCTTTTCTAGCGCCACCTCGAACCAGTCCTTGCAGTATACGTCCAGGTCATCTTGCCATCTCTTTCTGGGCCGGCGTCGCAAGCGGTCTCGTGGAGATTTGGCCGCCCACAGGTTCTAAATTCACATGTAATTTGAATAGTGTATATAATAAATATTATTCTATTCTAATCTACGAAGCCTGAAAGTCGGACAACCAAAGTTTTACCAAGGGGTATCGTATTACCCATTTGCTTGGTTATAGAGGTCAGATAAGCAGTCACATGTAAGTTACTGGTATTTAGTTATATACGGTTAAGAAACTTACAAATTCCTTCAAAGCATGCAGGACCAACAGCAGCCACTGTGTAAACGGCCCAATCTCTCATAATTCCTGACTTACACGGAGACACACAGTAATTGTTTTAGTTCTGCCTTCGCAGTTCGACATGTAATTACAACTGGATAGCCCTGTTTGTTGTTTTATGCAAATACAGTGTTCCCCTCTGTGTCAATAGAGAGTTAGAGATTTGTTATTGTGACCTTGTTGTGTTCTGGGCTTATTTGGTTTATTAATGTTTAGTTTGTTATGTCTTTCATAGGGTTTGCCTTGTTACAGACGTTTTTTGGTGTGCCTATTTCAGTTACCCTTGTTTGGTCTCTTAAATATACAGCCTAGAATGTTGTCACGTCTGTTGTGTGTTAGGAAGTATCGTTGGCAGGAAGTGGGCCGTACGTAATCTACTACGTGAGTCCAGTGTCTGTTTGTAGAAGTAAAATAACGAGTCTTCGATTTGTGATCAGAGACATGCTGCTGAGGATACGGTGGAGCATACGGTGGAGGTGTGCCCTGCCTGGGCGGAGCACCGCCGTGTCCTCGTGGAGGCCATCGGCGGCGGTGACCTCTCGCGTCTGACCCTGGTGCGAGCCATGGTACGGCGCGAAAGGGCATGAGAAGCCGTCACCTCCTTCTGCGAAGCAGTAATGCTCGCGAAGGAGGAGGCGGGGTGCGTGATGGAGTGGCAGTCTCTGCGCCCTCACGTCCCTAGCCGCCGCAGGAGGAGACGCCCCGGGCGTCGGGAGTCTATAGCGGACTCCCGGTCACCGTAGGCGCGAGCTTCCTGGCGGCGAGCAATGGGTAGCTCGCCGCCCGGTAAGGACCAGGCTCGGGTCGACGGCACGTAGTGTTCGACGCGCGCCTCAAAGAGATGTCAGCAGTACTGAAGGGGTCTGCTAGGACCGTTGCCTGCCGGGGTCGCGAGATTGTTCGAAAGAAATACCGTGACCCTGGCACATGGGCAACTGAAGGAACATGGGTGGGTTTTAGTCAGTAAAAGTCTGACACGCCCTCCCGCTCCGCCCAGGGCGGGAGAAGTTATTGGATGATTTCCCATCCAAAAAAAAAAAACAAAGAGTCATGCTGCTGCTTGCGTTTTGTTGTTGTTTTTAGTGAAGCCTGGAATAATGGCCAAGAATGGACCAAATTTTCATAGTCACTTATAGGATGGAATAAATGTGAAAATCCACGTACTTGCAGCTTATCCAAAACCAATATTTCAAAGATCTAGCCATCTAGCTTATTTCGTATCTTCCATTCCTGTCTATTCAAGTTAAGGTACATAAAGACCGTACAGTAATTGGATGGGTCAACAACTTTATTCGATAACGTTCTAGTTGCGTCGTTCTCGAAGAGCATAAGTGGATTGAACTCTCGTTGGACGTTTTCTCCAAGTCCACGACAAGTTTCTTCGTTGTATGTCGATATTATGTTTTGCAATATGTATAACGCTGTCTTTGACCGTCATCATTGCTCCATATCAAGAGAGAGCTTCGTGTAAACCAAGTGTGCAAAAGAAAATACACTAAAACATTTAAAATACACCAATGAAAGTGAAAAATCGGAGAAAAGATACCCTGTACCCTGTTTTTAATGATTCCGATCACTAGGCAATTAATGGCTAAAAAACAGGAATCAGAGATTACTAGACTGTTTAGCAAGTCCAATGAAATAATTATTACTGACTAGCTTCTGCCCGCGATTTCGTCAGCGTTAAATTATTGCTCCCCTGACCCTTCCCGTCGCATCAAATTGCCTGCCAGCATTATAATTTTATAGTATAGATGAGGTTTACACCAACTTCGTATTAAAAGAAACTCAAAATATCTTCGCTATAACAAAACACTGTTTTGTTATCTAAAATATTTTTTAGGTACAAAAATTCTAAATGTTCTAACTAAAAAACGAACAAAGTAATAATCAAACTATTGAACGCTTGACTGGTTTACGAAAACTATTTTTATTAAAACTGTGAACTGTTGTGAAGGTCTTTGTCCCGCCGATGTGATTTGAATTCAATAAACGGCACCGACTCAGATCGTTTTCCATGGAAATGAAGGGAGTCACTTTTATTTTGTGCGAGAAAGAATAATTCTATTGGCAGGTAATCGTCCCAGAGATTGGAGGTAGATATTAAAAATCCACTGGCAAGCTATTCAAGCATCCGATAGCTTTGCCGTTTTCATTGTTGGAAAATTTATGCGCAACTTTTTTGTATTACTTTTTTGAATTTACATTTTTCTGCTCTTATCGTTTTTCTGAGAGTGCGATGAAAGGCTACAATTCTGTACGTTATTCAGTTTGTTATTTATGAAAGTAATGCATATCATTCAGGTCTCTTATGACGTGAGTTTTACGGTACTTCACTGCGACCAAAACCCTTAAGTTTAGTTAAAACAAATGACAATTACCAATTAAATCCAACATAATTCGATTTAGTTGAGTTTTTCATGTTAAAAAAACTTCACAGTTGGCCAGTTTCGTAATTTTAAGAATATTTATAATCTAAGCAGCCAATATATCAAAATGAATGGAAATTAGAGGTATCTTTCATAAATATTTGACAAGTTTTTGACATTTATTCTCGCTGAGATGAAATTGCGTCTGGAATTTGATCCGGACGCAATTTCACGTTTTTAATTATGAGAATTGGACTTCCGAATCTTCTTCTTTCGTGTCAATGGTACTCGTACACTTTTTACTATATCGTTTGAGCCCAGTAGGTGGCCACGTTTATTGCGGCATCAGTGGCATTTTTGAGATCATCTGAGGTACAGGTGAACGGGCACTTGGGACACTCCAGCAGATGGTTCATGGTCTGATCAGACGTACCGCACTCGCACTGGGTGTCGGATGAGTCTATCATCACCCACTTTGACAAATTGTGTCTACAGTGGCCTACCTGGGTACGCAATCGATTGAGAACTTTCCATATATAATAGGCCATTGCAGATCACGGCCGGAAGGCAAGTGTTCCTGGGGTTCAACGAAGTCATCACGTCAGAAGGTGGTAGATATTTCTCTTGCCATAGTTTGGTCCTCACAAAGGGTGGTTTGTCCTGGGTGGCCTGCGTAGAGCATAAGAAGCTCTTACGACTTTTAAGCCTGCCGGGAGTCGTCTTGTAATCGTAGAGGGGATGTCGGAAATCGGATTCTTGGTTCTTTTTTCCAGCGCGCATGCGACATCCCTTCGCACGGGAGGTGGTGCAATTCCTGCAAGCGGGTAGAGCTTATTTAGAGGAGTTGGTTTTAGGCAGCACGATATTATCCAGCATGTCTCATTTAAAGCAATGTCCACTTACTTGGCGTGTGTGGATCGGTGCCACACTGGACACGCAAATTCGCCAGACTTCTGCATACCGCGCATTCTATTAAAAAAACGTACTATGGTTATGGTTAACTTAACGTTTTAGTGTTTTACCCACGATGTTGGGAAGCACAGGATGGACTTCCTTATGACATGCCGTAAAAAAAAACTTAGTATAGTGGTGTTGGAGTCCTATCCTATCTGTTTATTCCGTAATGTCGCACTGCTGGGCCTCCTTTTACATTTTACACATATGTCTGTCCATTGCCATTGCGAGCTTTCAAGTTCGTCCCTCTATCTACGTCTTTGTCCGGCGCAATATTGTCGAGCATACAATGGAACTCAAACAGTGGTTATTTTAGGCCACAGCTCATCTACAATGTGGCTGACATAAAAGATAGCATTTAAAAATCCAGAAATGTGATTAAACATTTCGTTCATTCCAACGTCCTTGCATGATCACGCGTGAACAATAAATAATATCTCGATCAAACAGAGAAACTGAATGCCCAAACAAAGGCCGCTGATTTAAACACGCCGAACTTACTGTATCAGATGCAAATCAACATAATTCAGGCTTTCATGAAAATCCAATTGAATTTGTCCATTTTAATAAGTTTAATTAATAGATAGGGGTGAATTGTGCCGCCTTTTACGTTATCAATTGACGTATTATTTGCATATTCCACACTAGTGATGTATGCTTTTTGATTTAATTAACCTGATATTACCATATTTGGGGCACTATCAATTCTATAAGTTATGATTATATTATGTTGAAATATTTCCATTATAATTGCGTTTATGAAATTTTGATTAATTCATGACAATATAAACGTGAGTTAATCAACTTTTCATGAGTTCTTATCTATTTTAATCTTAGGTAAAAAGGTACAGTATTTTGGCAACGATAATTGTGATTTCGGGAGTGGAGCTCAATAGTTAGGTTTTAGTTAAGTAGAATTAATATTCTACTGATGAAACTGAGTGCTGCAGAAAGTACAACTTTCCTCAAAAATTATACTATTTGAGGATCAACGAATATTGCATTAGAAACCAGTGCAGCAAGCAATAGTAATAAATAAATTTAATTTAGAAAAATTTGCTCGCAAAGTTCTCAAATTCGGACATACGAAGATTACAAAAGCTCATACTTACTTTGAAAAACTGTACTCCGTGTTACCATCACGCAATTTTTGTTCGGCCAACCGGAAGGCGAACTCTGTCGGCGCGACAACGCGTTCCGGTTCGCCACACAAAAAGTGACATGTGAACGCAACGATCGCGTACTGAACTGTTCATGGAGAGTTCTCTATAGGTCGGGTGAAATGTTAATGCGTTCTTTCTGTAAACTTGTCTAATAGGCATGAAAATTAAGGATTTCTATGGTAGTACTCTACTTACGCTTTCGAGGAATATAGTCAACTAGTAGGTACATTATAAAGACAATATTTCCCTTTAATTCCATCTTCACGGCAATGTTAGTCCCCCTTCATCTAACAGTATGATGTAACAACAAATCAAACTATTGTGGGCCTTGTATTGACATTGTTATTCTGTTTATGTTTCTCCAACTCCTTGTTATTCTGTAAACATCAATAAGGAGTTGCTAATTTCAGTTTGCGGCAATAGTTCGTAGTATTTACTTACAATCATTGTAGAGTATTGACATGGTGGTGGAGTTCGTTGAATATAGTTAGTCTAAGTAATACTAGGTACATAGTTCATCGAAGGGAAAGTTACCGATTACTTACGAGGGTTTAGCTTGAAGCCTGAGGCTCACCCGAAGACCTTAATGCACAAGAATTTGTAATCGCACTTTCATCCGAACGATACAAAGTGCCGTATACGAGAAAAACGTTCCTAGCAAAAAAAAAAAAAAAATCTGCGTCATTTGTGATGTCGGACTTATTTTGTGAATAGAATTATTGAGAAATTTAAATCAATGTTGAGCAAAAGTATGTGGCCAGTATTATTTTATGCTTGGTGATAAAAACTTTTTGTCTTTTGACAATATACTAGATTTAACTATGTCAGATAAAAGATTGCTGAATTTCCCTAAATTAAAAAATAACACACACAGCAGAATAGATTTTCATACACTTTTCGACCCACACGTTTGTATTATATATTCTGTCTCATTTAAACAAAGCAATAAGGTACTTTTTGAGCCGGTATAGTAAAATAATAGTTTAAAAAAAACTAAAAAACACGCTTCCATTGAAAACCAAACTAAAAAGTACAGAATAATGGAAAAAAAAGCGTGGGGTGCTTTTTAAGGTATTTTTTTATTGATATCAGGCACCCCACTGTTTCGAATTTTGAGACGTTTGTCAGCGTAGTTTGTGACCGTTTTTTTGCTGTCCTGGTAACCCTGGCAAGGATAATGGCACAAATTTATGAAATTATTGCATTGTCATCGGTCCTTGACAGGTGTGCAAAGTTTGAATGAAATCTGGTCGTTTAAAGTGGGTCAAAATCGCGCTATAAGGAGTCGGTTACAAACAAACATACAAATGTACAAACATACAAATATACAAACCTACAAGTGAAGCTAATATAAAGCGTGTAATAAATAAGTAACATCACGCTTGTTTCCCGCGAAAAGTTATTCAGAGCTACACCTATAGTACACAGATTTTGCCAGTTATGTTTTATTTATAAATATTGATTATGTTTTTAAATCAGATCAGTATTTACACAGATCCTTTCATCATTTCAGCCGAAAGACGTCCACTGCTGGATAAAGGCCTCCCCCAAGCACCGCCACTTCAACGGAATCTGTGGGAGAGGCCCAATGTGAGAGACCTTCTACAAACCGCAAACATTAAATCATTTTGAAAAAATGTAATATGTACATTTAGATTAGTAAATTTCAATTAGATGCATACCTACAAATTTAATATTCTTCATCACATCCAGGATACTTCAGTACTGTTTATTTATTATCTAAGTAAAGTAAAAGTAAAAATTCATTTATTTTCCACACTAATCTAAACACAGTATAGGTACATAAAATAAATGGAGTGGACTGGAGTCCAAACTAGGGCAGCCCTGTATTTCAGGACTCTAGGTCTTCCTCCCGCGGCGAGTAAGTTGGTACGAAATTACAAATTACAAATAGAGGTGTAGTTAATAAATAATTACATTGTTTGTGTTTGGGTAAGTAAGTGATCTCCATATTATTATTTACCCAGTTATTATTATTGGTACCCATTGATGCCAAACGATTAAAATATAAGTCGTTTTAAACGAATTCAATAAAGAAGGATTTTCCCAATTCAATTGTATTTTATTTTATTTTTCTATTTTTTCAGAACAACTTTTATTATTTAAAACTAATCTGGAAAATTATTCGATTTTGGAAGGGTATACTTACCGAGTAGTCCAACATAAATTCGGAAATTCTGATTAGTGGTTTTTGCTTGAGCTTCAATACTTCGTATTTTTTTTCACTTAGTGTATGTTGATGATGTTATAATAATTTCCTGTCACTGCACTGTGATTTACTACTACTACTGTGCTATTTACTTAGTAAGTGAAGTTATACAATTTTATGTAGGGTAGGGACTGTAAATAAAAAGTTACAACACAAAAAGTCTATATTAAAAAATACCAGCATTTTTTTTAAAGGAATGATAATTTTAAATGCGAAAGTTGGTGGCAACAAAACTTAAATACTAGACTAAAAACACCGACTTTTACCTAAAATTATTTTTGGCTTAGTAGTGTTTATTATATGGACTTACTAGAGAATGGGCAGCAGCGTTCTCTATGCATTTTACCACCATACTGCGATCGCCAACCCGCCTGCCAACCGTGGCGATTATGGCAAAGCCCCCCAAATTGGGGGAGGCCTAAGTCCAGAAAGTTATTTTTTTATTCAGATATGAAATAAACATTTTAGACACCTCAATCACCACCACTTTAGTTTCGTTCGTACTAAAAAAAACGCTGCTACAAATAAACGTTGGTGATTCAAGAGTCCATAAACACATGAGAGATTTCAACTGTAACTCGTTTTTAAGTTAAAGTCTCCCATTTGCCTGTAATCAGTAGCAACCAAACCGAACCGGAAATGTTTTACGAACGGCGGAATTACGAATAGTGTTAGTAATTACTCGGACTAATCACAACGAGCTCTTTACTACTGCTAATTTTAAGCTTACTACGGCTAATGTTAGTAGAATAATTACTTAGGTACTAGTGCTAGGTAGTGACATACGAGTATTAGTCAATGCACACGAATTTTCTCAAATTTAGCGAATCGATACTTATTTAAATTGTTTCTTTTCTCCTTTTCTTTTTCTTTCGGACTTCGTCCGCCTAAATGTCTGTTGTCGCGGACGCAGACAAATTCACGGAATAAAAAGTAGCCTATGTCTTTTTTCTGAGGTTCAATCTTATCCCGTCCCAAATTTCATCAAAATCGCTTCAGCGGTTTAGTCGTGAAAGCGTAACAGACAGACAGAGTTACTTTTGCATTTATAATATTATCATCCATGAACTAACCTCGACAAGCGTAATTTAACGTGATTGATCGACTTATGCGGCTTTCGTTACAAGCCCCAAGCTACTTTTCCCCTATATAAGTTTATAATAAATTCAAACAAAGAGAAAAATCTCATAAAGAAATAACATAATACACACATTTTATTTACTCAAACAATTTACGCGAAGTAACAAAAAAATAAAATGCAAAGTCGGATAAGTGAAATATTCGCGCTCACTGCAGTAAACTGACAAAATGAACATCACGAATAAAAAGTGGCTACATGTTCACACGGAATTATCTCTCACACAAAAAGAGAAATTCTCTAAATGTAGCGAAGCTATTGTTTCACAGAATAATGCGCAGTTGTATGAAATTATTTATGTGTCCATTATGTACGACAGGTCATGCCGATAGTTCTAGCAATAACCGTGCTAACATTAATTTAAATTGAATTATTAAGTTTGTTAACGAACCTACCAATTTCAATAGAGCCCCATTTGACAACACATGTGTGATTCTGTATAAGACAACGATCGCAAAGGCGGGAGATGAGGGAGCTCAGTTCAAACTGGTCGTAATCCATTAGATGGGTTCTTGGTCTAGAGATTACGTCCTTAACTGGGCCCTGATAACAAAATTGGAACCTCTTGGGCCCAATTCGGTGATTAACAGCTACATGATAGGTGTACCCCAAAAGACAGTGTTTTGGAAGGTGTTAAGTTCTGACGTGGAACTTAAGTTAATTTATCTTGTCCCAAGACACTGCCGGAAAAAAACGAAAAAAAACTTTGCGGTTTTAACAAGGTTTTTTAAGTAATTTTCTGTATGAGAGAGAAGTCTATTAAATATATTTATGAATATTTTGCTGCCTTGTCTAATTCATATACTAAGCTAGATTTTGCCAGTGGCTTCGCCCGTGTTAAGGTCGGAAATTACTCCGCGAGAATGTATTACCAAGATAAAAAAGTACCTTATGTGTTAATCCAGGTTATAAAATATCTGTGTGTCAAATTTCATCAAAATCCGGTCAGTCGTTTTTGCGTGAAAGATTAACAAACATCCATACTCACAAACTTTCTTATTTATAATATATTATAAGTAGGATTAACAGACAAAACTAAGACAAGTAGCCAACAAAATCCATTATTTATATTAGACAACTGTCATACAAATACAGAAAGTTATTCGGGACAAAACTCGAAACCATCTCACACAGCTTAAGTGATGATGGAAGACAGAAACTATTTGTGAAATAGTTGCAAACAGAGTGAGTTTGGAGTACCTATTTGTGTCTCTGTTGGTCTGTGGAATTTGATCGCGAATTTCAACGTTAGAACATTTGATAATTTGGTAAAGCATTTTCAAGTCTATCTTAAGATTCACTAAAACAGATGTCAACAATTTGATTTTAATCAATTGTCTTCGCGTCTGAGTAGTAGACGAGGCGACATCTCCTGAGGATCCTCCGTGGACAGGCGAACATATGTCGATTAGAAATGGGGTTCCATATTGCATCATAATAACCGCACCATCATGTCCATATGTTTGCAGGCGGGAAGGTTAGTACTGAATTCTGTATTCAAGCTTTGATCAAGTAATTGTGGAATTAAAACTTTTTTTTACATTTTACCGTCATGGATGTTCGCAAAGTAACGCCTGATTCTTTAATACATCTTATCCTCATGATTTGATTTTGTTATTACCGTGAAATTTTTCTAAATTATTCTGTTGAGAGTTGGCTTTGTGTAACAAAACGTGCAAAATAAATAAATAAGTACTAAAACTTAACTCTCCTAACGGTTTTAGTCAGAGAAACGTTGCGTTTATAATGATAGAATTTGTAAATCTGTAAGCAATATTTAGTTGCCAAAACAAAATCTAATAATGCCTAAACTTGCTTTTAAAAAATGCAAACCCCAGTTTAAGTAAACAAAGTCCTGGAATATCGCAATTCACCCCAAAAGCTATTTGTACGAAGTGAGGTTTAAATATTCAAACTTCGTAAGTGGTTCACTGGGAAGTGACATTGGCCGTTGGAAAACCAGTAAATCATCAAAGTACTTTTAAATTAAACCAAAAACGTCTTCAAGTCATTTTGAACCAAGCCTTGGTAAATTGGTCCTTTACTGAATTTCTCTGACAAACTAACTTTAGTTAAATTAATTTAGTGGGTCCCGTCATTGTACTGAATACAAAGTTAATTTTCTTGGCGGTAACCGTAAGTATTGCACGAACAACTTTGAACAGTACCATGCTAATATTCTAACTATTTCAATAATGGTTAGGCATTCTGATGTTACATACGATTGGGTAATTTTAGATCTATTATAATTTTGGTATTTCGAACTGTTTGTGCTGGCTGAATGGAGTCCGAGTTGGTCGGTTGTATAACTTCTAAATTAAGATGGGCCAGACTGGCAATTAAGGTATCTAGTCGCATGTTTGGTTAGTGACCCTGACTGCTAAGATTGAGGTCGTGGGTTCGATTCCCACCCAGGACAAATCTTTGTGTGATGAGCACAATTATTTGTTCTGTGTCTGGGTGTAATTTGAGTCCACCATGATGAGTCCCCATTTCCGATAGTTGGGGCCGGATTCCAGTCTTACCAGATGCAGCTGAATACCAATATTTTACATTGAGCGATTGCCTATCTTAGAAATAGAAATATACATAATATTTATTTCATAAAACATGGTATATAAAGGTGTTAAAGATAAAGTATAGAGCATACATGTTTAGCTTATATTATAGCATGCAAATATTATTGGTTACATTTAAAAATGTATCCCGTCTGTAAATTCTTTGACACTATATTTTTTTTTAGTTTTTAACCATTCGAGTAGTTTTTTTTTTAAAACAATCTCAGATATAAAGTTTTATAATCACTTGGAATTTTATTATAAATTCGAACACACATGGCTAAACAGCTTTTACTATATTTAGCTAGTCTCGGAAATTCACTTAATACAAGCCTGTGAGGATCTCGCCAGTTTCGAGAACATACATCCTCTGCCTTTTTAAATAGGTCTTTATGCTTCTTAACAAACATGCATACTTCATAGATATAGAGAGAAGGTAGCGGTAATAAACCAAGTTCTTTATATATTGGCCTGCAAGATTCATCAGGTTGAAGCCCATATATTGCACGAATACACTTTTTTTGGGCAACAAAAACTCTATTCCTATCGGTACTGTTACAACCAGTTATTGGATAACACCATTCCTCTTGGCAAGACTGGTGGTCAGACTTTTGGGCTTCTAACGACCCGTAACAACTGTCAAAGATACATTATTGATAGCCGAGACACAGTTTAACGAGCTTTGACCCTCATGTGGATGCATGACCATTTTTACACAAGACCCTTCCATCTTGTATTAAGATGGTCATCCATCCACGGACCAACGTTTATCGTAGCTTAGCCTTTTCGATCGACCCAGGCGGCTGTTATTACTTATCTACAATTCTTTCCTACTGAACTGTATTAGTGTATGAAACCCGTGGGTACGTTGCAACGAAAAGCTAAGAAAAATCATAATTTTTGCTTCTTGATGTTATTATTGCTGTGTGTCTTTCTTCTCTAAGTAGGTATCAACCTAGTTAAAAAATTATAACTCCGACCATCAACAAAACAATATGAAGACATTTGGCAAGCTCAATCAGTTTAACCACAATTTGATATTTTCTTGGTCATTAGATGGTGTTGAAACTATAAACATATAATGCCACGTTTCATTAGCTCATTCAAAGGAATTAATGTTTATTTGCTCAATGTTCCGACGGGACCGTGTGCTAGCTGAATGCACCAATAAATGAGCTGCCACTACATGCATTAGTTAGCGGTCATACCCAGTAGCGTTGTGGTTTAACCTCAAGACGTGTGGTCAGGCAGTTAAAGAGCTTCGGAAATTCTGGATCGGTGTCATTTTGTTCTATACCATATGCTCTCAACGTTATTTTGCCCACCACATTTTTTTCACTCTGCAATTATATACTTAACATGTTTCGCTGATTTGAAACAGATATCGCGTAAAATTATATAGTCGTAAGATAGGTTATGACCCCTATCCCATTTTTGGGTTTAAAGAAGAAAGTCGCAAACGTACAAGAGGGAAGTTACATCGCCCATGTTGAGAACTTATATGTTCTGTACGAATAATAATATGTTTTTATAATAATAATATCTCTTTTATGTCTCTTCTGTCCTTCTAAGACTTTCTTTATGAGTGATTTCAGTCAAATATATCGAAAATATTCTGACTCATGTTAGTCATTAAAACACGTAGATCTTCATGCCATCTTTACCGTGATGGATCTAATTACCTCATTAGTAATGGCTTTTCTCATACCATGCTTACTACACTCATGTTCAGTGAGTGGCTATCTTCGTTTTCCTGACTTTACAAATCATCCAAGCTAGTACACTCAGGGAAATTAATCGTTTATCAAATTAATATAATACGTCGATTTGCCATGTTACAGTCATTTCACATATACACATTTCAGTGTGTAACAATGATGTTCGTGATTTAAATATACTTCCGGACGGATCCTTTAACGTGGACGGCGTCGCCAAAGCCAGCCCAAGAAGAAGTAGCGAGATGACCTACATGCGTATTGCAAGAGTTGGATTGAGGTGGCCCTGGAAAAATATGTGTGGAGGGATTAGAGTGAAGCCTTTAGTCAGCAGCCTGTACACTGTCCCACAGAGTAGGCTCATAAAAAAACAACCTAATCACATTCACCATATTTGCAACAACCAAAATCACAAAATATTCGTCGCCAGCGTCTTTTTAGTCGTACAGCAGTCGAAATAAATTGTCCTTTAATTGCACGCTAAACATTTTACCTACGTTTCAAGAGGGACCGCTAATGCATACAACTTGAAAAATAAGGAAACTGTCTTGTGTTCTGTTTCTCGCTGTTTTTTTCCTCAACAAGTAATTGAGCATGTTGATGGGAATGAAAACTGAACTTCAATGCTATTTATTTGGGGAAATACCGAATAAATAGCATTTCAGTTCAGTTGGTTGCAGTATTTTCGGCGTTTTGTGTCACGATTTTATATTTTGTGTCAATCCACTTTTTTGTGTTGATTGAAACCTATTAACTGTATTGTCTCATTTATAATCAGCCTATATTTTTCCCACTGCTCGGTCTCTCCTCTGTAAGGGCCGGCGCCCATTATCGGTGGGCATCGGTGCGGCTCGGTACAGCTCGGGCGCCTTATGGCGGCTTCGGGCGCCTCAGAGCTGCATCGGGCGACTTCGGGCTGCCTCGGCAGCCGTAAGCATGGCTAAGGACGCCGAAGCTGTCTTCGGGTAGCTCGGGTGGCATTTTCGAGACAAACGTCGCAGAACAGTCATTTCGATCACCGCACGCGCCTCCATTATCGTATCGTATCAGTTTGTTTTGAAACTATTCTGAGGCTAACCAAAACCAGCTACGGCGTCCTTAGCCATGCTTATGGCTGCCGAAGCAGCCCGAAGTTGCCCGACGCTGCTCTGAGGCCCCCGAAGCCGCCCGAAGCCGCCGTAAGGCGCCCGAGCTGTACCGAGCCGCACCGATGCCCACCGATAGTGGGCGCCGGGCCTAAGAGGGCGTTGGCCGTAATCTACCACGCCGGCCCAGTGCGGGTTGGTAGATTTCGAAAAGCTTCGATTTTTTGGTTCTAGAAGATCCAAATTTCCTCACGATGTTGTCTTTCACCGTTTTGAGAGCAGTGGTGATGGAATAATTTACATAATAAAGCACCTGATTGGGTTTGAACCTATGACCTACAACTCTTAAGTCGCGGTAGGTAGCACTGCTCCCGTTGTCTCAGTGCGCATGACAATATCTCTGTAAAAGTAACTGTTATTTATTTAATTTATTGATTATTGGAAAAGAATCAGCAGTTTTTAAAACGACGTAATTACGAAAGACTCTTTCTCAAAACATAGGATTTTTACAAGTAAGATACACTTACCATTTATGTAGTATTTGTGTTTATACAGATTAAAATACCACTAATTCCAGGTAAAACTTCGATAAATTCGGTTAATTGGTTCTCAACCTTTCACTTTTGTCTGCCTCCACCACTTTCTTCAGATCGTCTGTCCATCTAGATAAGGAAGATCTCAATATAAGAACTCCACTTCTCACCCGCCAGCACTTTCTCCAGCAGGAAAAGCCAGACTACTTTAACTTGACATCCAGTTAAAAATAAACCCTTATAAAACAACACGCGAAGGAAAATACTATTTAATTTAAATTTTAACGTCAAAACGGCGCCAGTTCCCACGTTCACACTACGAACAGTGTGACACAGGCAGGTGGCCAGCTAAGTAGCCGGTCACTTCACTACAGTGCCGACAATTTATAGCCTCCGGCGTGGACAAAAGAACGCCTAGATTTCGTGGTAATACGAGGAATGGTGCTTTAATTGCACGTACAAATAAAACGTGGGCCGTTATTCACGGCAACAAAAAGTAATGACTGTTGCCGTATTCTATGCTATGCTTAGCATTATTGTGTTAAGCCTATGAAGTCAAGAGTCATTAACACCCTTTTATTAGTAGCTTAGCCTGTATCTATTTAAGTATGTAACAAAATTTTGGAATACGAATTTAAGCCACTTCAAGACATCAGATCAATTTGTTTTGCACACTTATCTAGAACTAATGGCAATAAAATAATTTCATAAATTGGTGCCATCAATATGTCAAAGAAAATTGTTTAAAAAACAAAAACCAATCTTTAATAGATGACCAAACTAAAAATATAAATAAATTCAAAATAAGGATTAAGTCATAAATAAAATGACATAATTTTAGTGTAAAAAGCGTGGGGTGCTTTTTGAGGTATTTTTATAATGACTTTTTAATTGTTACTATTTCATCAATATCTATGAATAAAATATTCACATCAATTGATATCACGCACCCCCGTTTTTAATATTAGTAATTTCAATTATAAATCATTCTATCCTTATTTCGAAAAAAAAATATTTTCTACTTTTTAGTTTGGTTTTTATTAAAGCGATTTTTTTATGTAATAGGCTGAGACCAGTACTTATGAAATGGCAAAAGTTCTTAACACCTCACGATAGCCTCCCAAAAACCGCCCTTCACGACTTTAGCTGGGAAGAAAAAGTGGCGCAACCAACTCCCAAGCTGCTACAGCTAGTCTGGCGCGACATAATTATGTAAAAGTCTACTACTTAAGAAGTAAAGTTTTTATTCCAGGAGACTACACACTTAATTCAGCGGTTAGTTAAAAAAAGTCTTACTTAAGTAATATTTCTAGTCGATATTAATCATCATCAATTCAGCCGAAAGACGTTCTCTGCTGAACACGGGTCTCCCTCAAAAGGTGTTTGGCAGGCGGGGTGGCGATCGCAGTATGTTGGTAAAATGCATAGAAAACGCCGCTGCCCATTCTATAGGTCCCTTAGTCGCCATCTTTCCTATGATATCATTAAAACAATAACTCAGGACTTAGACGACCAAAAATATCAACAAAAAAAAACTTTAGAGCTGTCAAGGGACACCTGGATGGAACGAAGTTCCTTTCCAGGATTCATAATTTTTATAATTTTTTTATTATTTATTTTGTACAAAAACCTGTATACACTCAACAAAAATATTCTCTCTCTCTCTCTCTCCCTCTCTCTCGCCCTCTCTCTCCCTCTCTCTCCCTCTCTCTCTGTCTGTCTCCCTCTCTCTCTGTCTCTCTCTCTCCCTGTCTCTCTCTCTCTACTCACAACAAAAAAAAACAACAATATACAAACAAATAGAAACAAAAAAATATATACAGTCGAATTGAGAAACCTCGTCCCTTTTTTTGAAGTCGGTTAAAAAGTGTCGTGACAACTTTTCGTAAGATTTTTTTCCGTCTAGCCCCCTTTCACAACGCGCGATAAGGAACTTCGTTCCAATAATTTCTGCATTGCAAAACCAAATAATATGACAAGTTTAATAATCTATTCATTTGGTATTGCCATTATTGGAAGCTTAAAAGCCTGTCTATAATGTCAGATATAAGGTTGCATCTACATAACATAATTCCGGCTATATTGGACGCTAATAACATCAACCATCGACATCCAATAATCTTGCTAAGTGTATTGGCTACTGCACGTTGTACCGACATTAAAGGGGATCGCTCATTGGCGGGACGGTGCGGGACGGCAAATATTAATTTACTCTTTTTAGGGTTCCGTAGCCAAATGGCATAAAACGGAACCCTTATAGATTCATCATGTCTGTCTGTATGTCTGTCTGTATGTCCGAGTATGTCACAGCCACTCAGCTATTCTGTTGAAACTTGGTAAGTAGATGTATTATGTGAACCGCATTAAGATTTTCACACAAAAATAGAAAAAAAAACAACAGTATTTGGGGTTCCCCATACATAGAACTGAAACTAAAAAAAAAATTCATCAAACCCATACGTGTGGGATATTTATGGATAGGTCTTTAAAAATGACATTGAGGTTTCTAATAATATATCATTTTTTTCTAAACCATCTAAATAATTTGCGCGAGAGACACTTCTAAAGTGGTAAAATGTGTGTCCCCCCCCCGTAACTTCTAAAATAAGGGAATGATAAAACTAAAAAAAAAACCGGCCAAGTGCGAGTCGGACTCGCGCACCGAGGGTTCCGTACAAACCTGTAGTGTTAAATACCTCTACGCGTTCATGAGTCTTTGTTCATGAGGAAAGGAGTAGTAAGTTTAAAATTATTAAAAATATTTTTATTATGTGATGTAACTAAAAATTTACGGTTTTCGCAATTTTTCCTATATCTGTGCTATAAGACGTTGCTTATTACCAAATTTCAAAATTCTAGATCGACTGGAAGTACCCTTTAGGTTTTGATTCCCTTGCGAGTTTCGAAAATTGGCGGAAATTTGCGGCATAAACGGCTATATCTTTTGATTGCGTTAGCTTAGAAGTTTGATTTTTTCACAGGTCTAAGGGACAGTAGACTTGAGTATTTGATATAAATTTCAGCTTGATACCTCTACGCGTTCCTGAGAAAAAGGGTCGTGACAGATGGACGGACGGACGGACGGACAACAAAGTGATCCTATAAGGCTTCCGCTTTTTCCTTTTGAGGTGCGGAACCCTAAAAATATATGATGTACATTACCATGTAAACTTCCACCGAAAATTAGTTTGAACGAGATCTATTAAGTAGTGTTTTTTTAATACGTCATATATCGTAAACCACAATTTACCTTTCATTCAGTCAACTCCAATATAAAAATTAAAAAAAAAAAAACATAAACATAAACCTTATGCATAAACCGTGAATACCTGCAGGTTTGTACGGAACCCTCGGTGCGCGAGTCCGACTCGCACTTGGCCGGTTTTTTTTAATACCTACAGCCATGTGGTGCTGACGTAAAGAAACATCCCATTTCTTTTCATATGGGTCGTAAAAGAGAGACTGACTAGAGAATGGGCAGCAGCGGTCTCTTTTTTACAACCATACTGTGATCGCCAAACCGCCTGACAAGCGTGGCGATTAAGGCAAAACTCCCAAATTAGGGGAGGCCTATGTGGACATTTTACGGCTGAAATGTTAAATACCTACAGCTATCTTGCTTCGTTGATATTGTCCTGGAAGACTTGCGCGTTTCATGGGAAGCTTCAGAATGCACGGGATAACAGGATGGTGCATCGTTCATGTCACTGTAAAAGTATCCCATTTTTCAAGCATTACAAGAAGATTTGGCAATCCGAAGCATCCCTCGGTATTTCATTGAAAACTTTGCAGTGCCGCCCGTTAGTGAGCGTCAGCCTTAATGTGTCCTTCCACAGAAAAGGTCAAAGCTCTTAACAGACTTTACTGAATAGATGCTGATGACGTATTCACACTAACTCATATTTTACATTTTACACGCGAGACATAAGTGGGCAGGTCACTTTAGACTACAATAGCATAGGATTGAATGCTAAAAGCACATGACGTAACAACTAGATTTTCTGTTTTGAATCGTTTTCATGAGATGAAGCGTGGGATGGTGGACGTGTTGTGTTAGTGTAGGTGTTTATGATGATTGTGATTTATTTACGTAAGTTATGAGGTTATAGTATATAATTATCTTTCCCTTAAATTAAAGGGAATGATATATACAACCATGGTTAGACCTGCTGTCTTGTATGTAGGAAACCATCTTTTCTTTGAATCACTCTGTGTGCTGATGAAAACCTCATTGAAATCCGTTACGTAGTTTGAAAGATCTAAGCGTACAGCCTCCTGAAGCGACATCTTATAACAGTAGCTATCGGAAGTCAAAATTCCGTCAATATCGGCAATGTAAGCCCCCGGATTGCCATAATCGCCACGCTTGGCAGGAAGGTTGGCGATCGCAGTATGTGTAAAGTGCATAGAAAATGCTGCTGCCTGTTCTCTGGTAAGTTCCTTAGTCGCCTTTTATGAAACCCATGGGTGAAATGAGATGGTGTTATTCTTTCCGGCAGCACACGGCACAAAATCGTTTTGGAGACTAACAACAGATCGATAAATTGTTTTTATTCTGTTATTATTCCCGTATTTGATCACAGACATATACACCAATTTTATTTATTAACGGTATGTAATTTAGAAGATGACAGCTCAGAGACGATCTTTATTTTGACTAACAGAGAATAGACCACTAATGGCGTAGACTCGACTTGCACTTAGCCTTTAAACTATTGCTCATAAATGTATCTACACACCTACCTAAATGTTTCTTTTCTAATGTAAGTTTACATTCTCGCTAAAAGCGAGGTGTTAAGATACAACGGTACATAAGCAGTGTCGGACTTAAGTGCAGGGTCACCACTTCACACGGCGTTGGTGTAAATTTATTGCCTGGAGCTCTAGACTAAGAGAGCGCTAGGATTACATTTGTTGAATAATTTCCACGGTAGAGTTATTTAAAACTGAGATGTGAGTGAAAATTATGGAGATAGAAAATTGTTACTAGACTTTTGTGTGGGAAGGACCGTTGTGGCTCGGAGGCTAAGCACTTCTAAAGCTCAAGGTTACAGGTTAAATTTTGATGTATCTTAATGATTTTTTGAGGTATTTTAAGGGTCGAGATAGTGTGCTTTTAATTTCTAAGATGGTACTGACAGAAAACTACTTCGGGAGACTCGATTAGAATCCATTTCTAAGAGAAATTGTCAAACCACACAAAGCAAGGGTTGTGTATATTGATCGTTTCTTCTCTGTATGAAAAAAGCCTTTAATCTCCAATGAGTTATTTGGCCAGTACTTTAGAATGGACTAGAACTTCTACTTTCGTTTATTCTTATGGAAATTTGACTTCTAGTCTAGAAGTCAAATTTTCATAACAATAAACGAAAGTTTATTCATTAAATTCTTAAAATGAAACAGCATCACAAATGGTTTTATTTGAAACAAAAAACAATCGAAGCTCGAACATTTTCACAAGCATATTCATATCGACATCAACTAAAAAAGGAAAAGGAACTCGGAAAATGTAAAATGCAATTTTAAAATTGTATTTCATTTTGAACAATGGAATCAATTGTTAAAAACGTATTTACCTGTAATAAAGCTGCTTAACTTGTTCGTTACATCGTCAGTTTTAACGCTTAATAAAATTAAAGCTCTTTTATTTCAATGCTACGGTAATCCTACAACTTTTATTACGCAATTACGTGTTCTGGTCGGTTTTGTGTTGAAAAAAAGACACGTGTTACAGGAATTTTAACAATATGGGTAAGTTTATGGTTAAATACGTTTTTAGGTAAGTAAGTCTAGCCTAATATTTACGTGGCAATCATTTCACGCAAACAAAGTCGAAAGCAGAAGCTAGTTCGTCACTTTTGCCGAAAAACATCTGCTGCTGGACCAAAGCGGAGTTTTCCATAATCACCAAGCTTCGCAGGCGGGTTGGCGATTGCAGTATGGTGGTAAAATACATAGAGAACGTTGCTGCTTATTCTCTAGTAAGTCCCTTAGTCGCCTTTTACGACACTCACGCGAAGAAATAGGGTTGTGGTATTTCAAGCGTCATAATTCTACTTCCTATTCAAGCCATCTATTAAATTGTTTCATCCCATATAATAAAAGATTACAAAAACAAACAAATAAACAAAATCCGCCATATTTTTAAGAAACCTCCTAGTTTATTGGACAGAAACGTTCGGTCGCCGGTCACCCGACATGGCATTCAACGCATGATATATGATAGCAAGCTAACTGCGCGGAAGTTCCACATTTGTATGGGAAGTCGTAATTTTATGTGTCCCAGTGCCTACACAGAATAAATATTATGATAGTGTTTCGTTGTAAAAAATTCAATAAAACTGTCTGTTTGAATTTCCTTTGGTATACCTGATTGTTGCTTGTATGTTTTATACGTAGCGTAGCGATAATACGACATTGGGCTTAAAATTAAAATCTCAGCGAATAAACTGACAAACAGCATCAAAATAAAAATACATAATAGGGGTGAGGAGATTGCAATTGTCCAAGACTATATCTATCTGTGAAAAATAGTCTCCTTTCAGGCGCGACAAAAGAAAGAAGTTGCTCGACGCACCGAGACCACTTGGAAGAGCAATTGGTCAGTGAAAGCTCATCTGACAGGAGATCTACCACTTTATCTCAAACAGAGACTTATAGACTCCTACCGAAAGGACTGGCCAGTGCTAACAAAAGACAGAATTCTGCCAGCACTAGAAAAAGGGAGAGGGAGGACTTTGTCTTGCAGTGGGATAAGACAGTCTAGTTAGATTAGATTAGATAATAACAAACAACAAACAAACGAATACACGTGAAATAGTTAAATGCTAACGTGGTTGCTGCATATACATTGTGATAGAAGTGAAGCTTCTTAAAATAAAGAATAAGAGAGAATTAGTGTGAAAGACAGAAATAACTATATCGCTCTTCTCTCACATGTTATGAAACGTGCCTAAAGGTGACGCATCCTTGAAATACCAGTCTCAATTCTCGTCCAATTGAATCGCCACCTTAGAAGTGTCACTTCAAACACGTATCCTATTTCTATTTAGTCCGTACTTCTTTTCTATTTTTATGGCATCCATAATAAAGAGTGTTCTATTTTCCTGTCTACCTACCTCTTCATCATCATTTTATGCTCTTATCCTAATTTATTTGGGATCGGTGCAACATGTGTCTTTTTCTTTCATCTTTTGTCGACAACTATATAATATTAAGTAGGCACCTCTAAAAGTCAAACATCTTATGTCGACAAATATACGTATTTGGGTATCTTTAAGTATTTCCACATTTCCCACGATGACAATTCGAAAATAATACAGCAATTACCAAAATATAACCAACATAATTCCCAAATACATGTAACGATCTTGTTAGGTTTACACATAAAAATAAAGATAACAATACGGTCACAAATGTACCAAATAATACAGTTATTAAACATAGCTCTTAGTAATAAAATCTTGGAACGAGTCACGTACTTACAATCAAGTGAAACTGAACACCTAGAGGTCCTGGCCTAGACTAGAAGAATGCTGCTTGTGGCTAGATAAAGTGGTCGTGCGTGATCTTGTGGTCGGGGATATCATAGCTGTCTTATAGTGGTGGTTAGTACATTATGTAATAGAATAGATATTACCGTTTATAGTATTTGTATTAACGCTATACTACACTTTTACAAGAAGGCGTCCACTCTCATTCAATCTGTTTATTGCTAATCCATTACCATACTACATCTACACTAATATTATAAATAGGAAATATTTGATTGTTTATATTTTTTTTTGTAATGGATAAACTCAAAACCAATCTTAGCCGGTTTTAAACATTCTTTTACCAATGGATAGTTACTTTATGACGGAGTTACAAGTTCTTTAGAATCATGCCTGGCCTGTTAGTCTAGTGGTTAGTGACCCTGACTGCTAAGACTGAGGTCGTGGGTTCGATTCCCACCTAGGACAAATCTTTGTGTGATGAGCACAATCATTTGTTCTGTGTCTGGGTGTAATTAATCTATAATATGTATGTATTTAGACATATATAAGTATGTTGATCAGTTGTCTGGTTACCATAGTACAGGCTCTGCCTAGTTTGGGATCAGATAACGTTGTGTTGGTTGTCCTAAGATATATTTATATTTACCGTACAAAGTCACGAGCGAAGTGCTATAAGATTACTCTTCGTATGTTAAAAAAAAAAAAATTGGCTCAACAACGTAAATAACACAATGTTGTTGACCTGCCAAAATGAATGTCAATTTTAGTGTGTTATGCAATAATTACTCCGCGGGACATTGACGTGCTTACGGACGCCATGAATTCAGCAAATGGTTATAGAATAGCATAAAAAAAATCTGTTCGTTTAAAAAAAAAAAACAACTGTATCATAGAAAATTGCAATACCTCATCATCAGCCTATAGCAGTCCACTGCTGGACATAAACCTCTCTAATTGCATGCCATTCAGATCGATTCTTGACATTCCTACGGAGCCGAAACGTGGATACTCACGGTACGGGTAGTGCATAAATTCAAAGTCACTCAGCGAGCTATGGAACGAGCTATGCTTAGAGTATCTCTGAGGGATAGAATCCGGAATGAGGTGATCCGGCAGTGAACCAAAGTTGTCGACATAGCTCACAGAATTAGCAAGCTGAAGTGGCAATGGGCCGGCCACATTAGCCGTAGAACCGATGACCGTTGGGTTAGACGGTGTTCTTGAGAACCGAGACCGTGAATCGGCAAACGTAAGGTAGGACACCTTCATGCTAGGTAGAGCGACGATCTTCGCAGGGTGGCTGGTAGCAGCTGGATAAGAGCTGCCGAGAATTGCAATATCTATATTTATTCTAAAAAATTACAGCAGGGCAAATTTATTAAAATACTGACCAAAAATTTCAACGCAGGTTCATTATAATGTTCTGAGTCCATGTTAACAGGTTGTTCTTCGATGTCTCTTCACTTATGCAGAGCATGAGGTCTAGGGCTAGATTCCTAAGGACAGATGTTCTAGAACGAGTATATAGGTAATGAACGTATTGTCTAGCTCAAATAAGAATACTATAATATGAAAATAATAGTATAATAATCTCTTTGCCTAACTCTGAGCTCGAATTTTACACTCAGCAGTCACCTTTCCGACCACTAGACCAACGAGGCGTTCACCTTTATACAAGTCCACTAAACGATTTAGACAAAAGAATCCAAACCTTGTGTCTAATTATAATTAAATCCAACTTTCACTTCAGATTACTAAGATTTACATTCAAGCGCCCTTAAATTAACTTCGGTACCCTTACATTATTTAAGCTTTATTCTAGTATTTACTTATTACTTTCTAATTTTACAGTTTCAAATAAGACTACAGACAGTATCTAATACATTGTACGAACAAAATAACGCTAAAATGTATCAAATTTTAACTTTTGTAGCCTGAAGAAACTAATTACTAAATTGTGTTTGAAAATTGAATTAGATTGTAGCTTTGTTTGTATCTACCTCCTTCTTATTTACTGTAACAAATGAAAAGGAAAGCTAGAATCTAATCTTGTTAGTGATATTAGAACCCATTAAATAATTTTGTCTCCATTTATTACCCCGATTAAATAAATAAAACTGCTGTCTACTTCTAAGTTATTTTTTTTAACCGACTTCAAAAAGGAGGAGGTTCTCAATTCGGATGTTTACATATATATTTTATTTAATGTATGTTCAGGCATGATGTCATGGCATGCATGTCAACGTATGTTCTTTTTTTGTTTGAAAGGGGTTTATTCCTAAATGGTCCCATATAAATTTCATATAGATCTGATGATGAGTTCCAGAGATAGACACCGGAACTCTTTAAAAAATGACAGCAAATCAACCGCGATTTCTTCTATCGCATAAATATGCATTGTTTGTTTGGAATTAGTGCGGGGTGGATACCACAACTAAAAATTTAAAAATAAAAACTTTTTTACAAAAAAAAAAAAAACTACCGACTTCCTTAAAAACACTACAAAGTGAAAAATAACTTTAATTTTGGAAGTCGGTGGCAAAAAAACCATAAATACAGATCCTAAGACACCGACTTCCGAAATTAAAGTTATTTTTCACTTTGTAGTGTTTTTAAGGAAGTTGGTTGTTTTTTTTTTTTTTGTAAAAAAGTTTTTATAACTATTAAGTTGGTTTTTTCCAGAAGGAAATTCTCAGTAGCAGCCCGGATTGGTATTTAGCCCGGTTCATGTCAATAGACTCGTTCTTTATAACATAGGACTTAAACATTATTATCGTCATCTGCTTATCTTTTTCCCAACTATATTAGGGTCGGCTTTCAGTTTAACGGGAAGCAGCTGAATACCTGTATTTTACATGGAGCGACGGCCTACCCGACCTCCAAAACCCAGTTCCTGGGTAATACGATACCCCTTGGTAAGACTCGTCAGATTTTTGAGCTTCTGACGACTATACTGACCAGCAAAATGCAACAAATGAAGGAAAGCTTAGACAGACTGCCTTGTCTAAGCAAGAAAGGTATTTACTATCACATCCCACAAGTTAGACCTATCCACAAAGCATATTTAATCAAACAAAAAACAACCCTAAAAAAACCGTAATGATCGCAGACCAGCAACATTGCCAAAATAAATTAGCAACAAAATATATCACAGACTATCTCTGGGAGAGCTTACCAGCCGTGTTTGGGCACCTAACATCCCAAGTCGACCAACAACAGCGCCCTGGAAGCTTTCCAACCACAAATCGCGGAATTTATTTGCCTTCAACCGTTGCTAGTGCATCTACGTGGGTAGTATACAAAATGCATTGGTGTAAGGAGATAGAGCTACTGGATAAGACAAGAAACTAGATACAATTATTTGTTTTCAGTACACTCATTCCACGGATCCCGAACCACGAGTGAATTCTAAACATGTTGGGTTGTTTCTAGGCAATCCTCAAATCGATCCAACAAGATACACAACCGCGTGTATCTTTGCTGACCGTATCATCAGGTAACTTGGTAAACCGGGTAAATGTGACCATCCTCAACAAAAAAGCTTGGAAATAAGATATTTCAGTTAACTGCAAAGGCACTCTTTTTTTAGAAAGAAGAAAGAAAATACATTTATTTAGCACAAACTCAAAAGGCACACAAAATAATACAGCAAAAAAATACACAATAATTAACAAAAAAACAAAAATTAAAAAGAAAATCAATTTTAAATTTCACGTTAAGTTATATACTGCAGATCGACCACAAACGTGTTTCCTTACTTGGATGTGTTTATTAAACAAGGCTGTGTCAATTACTACTTGTAGAAAATGGCTTTTATACGTTTGCTGAACTGTTTAAACAAATGGAACTAGTTAAACTTTTCGAAAATTAGAAATTATCTATTTTATATTCTAGTAGAGTATTAAATAGATAATTTCTAATTTGTAGCTTGTAGTTAGGAAATTATCCTACGGGAACATATCTACCGAGATAAAATGTTGTTTATCCAGATTATAAACTATCTGTGTGCCAAATTTCATCTAAATCCGTTCGGCTGTTTCGCGTGACTGAGTAACCAACACGGAGTAACCTCCGTAATGTTCACGTAGTCGTTTATCTTGTACGACACTATGTCTGAGCAGACGAGACGAACACACATCTAAATATACAAACTTTCTCATTTATGATATTAGTAGGATGTTCCTTCTAGTTCCTCTATATCTCAGTCAACAGACTTGTAGCGGGAGGCCGTATTTTACTCAGTTCAGTTATGGCGTTGCAACTCAAGTATTTGGTGATAAATAAAGTCACAATACATTCGAGTTTTATCTACCGATCGTTCAGTTTTAAGTGAACACTTTTGTTCACAAAAAGAACATTTATTTTCGACCTTAGGACTAAAGTTGAATGACCGCACGCTTATATATTTTACAGGAACTTAAGCTTTTTAAACGGAAGAGGTTCTGATAAGCTTTAAGAATAATTGCTTCATTGGGAAAATTAAAGAAAATTTCTTCAGAATAATAATAATATCTTAGGACAACCAACACAAAGTTGTCTGATCCCAAACTAGGCAGCCTGTACTATGGCAACCAAACAACTGATAAACATACTTATACCTATATTTGTACGTACGTTAATACATTTATGTCATAGATAAATTACACTCAGATACAGAACAAATGACTGTGCTCATCACACAAAGATTTGTTCTGGGTAGGAATCGAACCCACGACCTCAATCTTTGCAGTCAGGATCACTAACCACTAGACTAACAGGCCAGTCTTAATATCTATTTAATTGCCAATCACTCACATCAATTAAACCTTTCACACTCTACTGCTAGACAAAGGCTTCACCTAAATCCCAAGTTATAATTAAAAAAGGCATAATCAATAAATACGGCCGTTTTTTAAACGCAGTCTTTCATTATAAGTGTTACTAAGGTAAAAAGTCTTAGTTTTTTAAGCTTTTACCTTTCATCTATATATATAAAATTCAAAGTCCTGAGTGACTGACTGACTGACTGACTGACTGATATATCAACGCACAGCCTAAACCGCTGGTCCTAGAGACGCGAAATTTGGAGGATGTGTTCTTTGTGAGGAGTAGGTATCCACTAAGAAAGGGTTTTTAGAAATTCCATTCCTAAGAGGGTGAAATGGGGGGTTGAAATGGTGAAATTTTCGACATCCACGCGGGCGAAGCCGTGGGCAGAAGCTAGTAACATAATATTACCCTTGTTACTCCGAAGGGTTGGACAGGTTTGCACCTTTAGTTTTAAACATTTCGCCCGTAATGCTTAGTCTCACCTCACTATATTTTTTTCTTGTCCAATTTTACCGAATTATTTTAATTTAATATTGAATCCAAGCTCTTAAATCAGGTTTTAGCCTGTCTCTCTGTAATTCTATATAGGAATCTCGTGAGATTAACCACAAACACTTTAACCGAAACTATGTACATATTCAAGACATACATCGCTGTTTTCCCAGAACCTAAATAACTCCTCACAGATACGCTAGTTTAAATTTATACAAACAACTAAATCTCAAATGTTTAATTACCTGTTCATGGAATTTCAAATAGACACCTCTATTAAACATATATCTATCTATTTATGTAATTAAGAACTAGTTAATTATGGTGCTGATATCAAGGTGTATTAGATGATTAAAATAATTATATCTAATCAGAAACCTAAGTACAAGTAGAATGGTTTCCATGAAGTGATTACTTGGAACAGTCTGTATAAGTCAACGTTCACACGGACGTATATCGTTGGATTTTCAGCGTTCGGTGTTGGACCGAGCATTAAGAATCCGATAGAGTGCATTTCAATACGTCGAAAAAACAATTAATTCGATTTTCAACTCTCGGCGTTCAAGTCTCGTCACTATATACGTTTTGTTTGTACAGAATAAATATTTTTCTGTCTTTCTTTCCTTCCTTTCTTTCCTTTCCTTTCTGTCTTTCCTTTCTTTATTTCACTCCTTTCTGTCTTTCTTTCTTTCATTATTATATCGGGATTTTTTTCCGCAAAATTATAATAGCCTGTATATCTATATTTTACTTAAAATGCGGAAGTATTTTCTTTTTGGCTATCACACGCAGCTATTTCACGTTCTTCCTGAAATAACAGACAAAAAACTTTCCTTGTAACATTAATTCCTTTTATTTTTGCAGGCCGACTTCAAAGACCGAATTTGGTCCTTCAAACGTATACGTTCCATTATATTCTTCCCGTCCTTTCCTTCCAATTATTATCTATACGTTCCTACATATCACTCAAATCAACCTTTGACCTGAAGACTTAATTATGGTTGTAATTAACGTTAGTACAGTATAATTACATTAATTTCCATACTTTATTAAGGTCCATGGAGTTACGAAGGGTATATTTAAAATAACACGTTAACTTCTGCGGGAGTCCGACGAAAAAATACAGTGTACGGTGGTAGGCAACAACTGTTTAATTTACCTCGGAAATGTTTATTATCTTTAGGGAAATTTAACAGAATCGTGACTGGGATGTTGAATACTGTATTTTCATCAAACGCTCGCTCCGGCATCGGGGAGCGTTACGGGTTTTTTATTGTAATCTTCATCAAATAAAATTTGAAGTCGTTTTTAAAACGTGCATGAGTTAATGGGGGATTTGGGGGTTTTATGTCGGTTTAGCTTAGTTTGTACCATTTAGATTCAGGCAGATTCTTTTTGAGATAGAATATTTATTTTTCAGTGGTAAACCTGACAGCAAATAAGCATTGAAAAACATAATATTATTTCACAACAATATTCCTCGAAGAGTTACGTAGAGGTGGACCAATAGTACTGTAAAGTTTGGATATTTATCGAAGGAAACCTTATGTTGTACCCAGCAGGCAACGAAATGGCTTTATTACATTCGAACTGTCAAAGAGATCTAAAACAAGCCTTCAAATATTTTAGCATAGGTTTTTTGTTTCAGAAAAAAGGACGTGTTTGACAGGTGCAATGCTAAATGCGAATGTAAATAATTTATAATTATACGCATAAAATTGTTTTATTAATCAACCCCGGTACACAATGGAACAAAGCGCTCCCACAATACACTCACAATTTGCCAGTTATGTTTAAGTTCCATGTAATACGGGGCAAGTCTACTGCTATCATCCCGCATGCACAAATCGGAACTCCAGGCTATTCCACAAAACTTTCAGATGCAAAAAACCCAAGATTACATTGCCCAATCCGGGAAACGAACCCAGGACTTTATGCTCATTGGTAGCTTACAACTACGAGGTAGAATAGAATAGTAGTTTGTTTTGTGTGCAATGCATGTTTTTGGTCTCCGAGAAGAACCATTCGTCCAGGGTTAATATTTTATGGTCCTATTGGTGCCTGTGGGAAGTTAAAACAGGCACACGTGTCGATCGATAAGGTTTTAGTCAGTAAAAGTCTGGCACGCCCTCCCGCTCCGCCCAGAGCGGGAGAAGTCATTTGATGATTTCCCATCCAAAAAAAAAAGGTTAAGGTACAGCTGCTGCGGTTGGTCCGTGGATAGGTAACCATCATGTCACGCCAAGATATCTCCGTGCCTCGAAAAGCACATAAAGCCATTGGTTCTGTCCGAGTGTCCTGTCCACAACGCTTTTGTGTAAAAACCTTTTTACCAAAAAATTTAACCGCCGAAAAAACTGAAAAGCAAAAAATAATAAACCTTAAAATTATGAGTCGGCGCTTTAAGTGATCTTTGTTCATTGATTTTCCAGCGCCGACTCATAATTTTAAGGTTTATTATTTTTTGCTTTTCAGTTTTTTCGGCGGTTAAATTTTTTGGTAAAAAGTTTTTATTTTATTATTTTTGTTGCTTTAATGTACTTATAATACTTGACAAGGTATACCCTATACAATGAATAAAGAATTATCAAAATCGGACTACTCTGTATAAAGTTATGCGTGGTTAAACATAACAATCAGTGAGTGAACAATCAATCATCCCCTGTTTTCTGACTCTTAGGGTTTGATATTGTTTTTCAAATTTATATGAGACCACCCTCGGAGTATACCCTTTCCAATAAAAAATTATCACAATCGGACTACTATGTAAAAAGTTATGCGTGGTCATACATAAAAAAACAAATAAAAAAAAAACGCGTCGAATTGACAACCTCCTCCGTTTTTTTTCGTCGGTTTAAAAAGTTCACCGTGATCAGTTGGGAGAATTGAGTTTAAACTGAGCTGTCATTCGTGCCAATCCTTAGCATCGGATGGAGTGACAGTTACTTTTAGGTCCCTTTACCTAAGTTCTCATTGTAAGATTTTAACAGAATAGATCGGCTGGTTGTCATTGTTCGATCTTTGATAGTCGTTGCGAGTCGCCAGGAGCTCGAAAGCCAAAGGGTATCGTATTATCCAGTTACTGGGTTGTGCAGGACAGAAAAGTAGTCTTTCCACGTAAAATACTGATATTCAGCTGCTTCCGGTTTGACTGGAAACCAACCGCGATATAGTTAGGAAAAGGCTAGATGATGATTCGATGGTACGATTATAAATATGAAAAAATTGTGCGGAAACATAGCAGAATAACGTATAAATCACTTATTATTTTACATACCCCAGCGCTATATCTAAGCAAACATCACCAACAAACGCATTTGAGAGCCCGAAAAAGTATTCGCTCAAGGTTTTTCTCCGTTGTGTTGACGAGACGAATAGACGATCTTATTCAGCCCTGTCGAATGTATGACGTGTGAATTATTCATAGAATATTTTATCTTTTCAGTGCGAACAGGGAATCATGTATGTTTTAGGGAGTTGATACTCGGATCACGGCATTTTCTGTCTCAATGAAGGAACCCAGGAGTTTCAATAACGCTTTTGTTTTTTTTTTCTTTTTTGGATTGAGCAGTTTTGGCAGGGTTGTTCGAAAAGTTGAATTTTGAATTTGGAAGTTGATATCTGCAATTTGACATTTAAGACTTGACATAAAGTTTGAATTTAAAGAAAGAATAAGGAAATAGGTTGCGTTTGTACAAAACTATAAAATAAACTCTAATCTCACTATACAAAGTTTTTTTTACAAACCTAGAATTCAACCAGTTTGACTTTTTAGCCTACAATAGAAGAAGACTTCGCAATAGAGTTAAGCTCCTTAAACCGTTAAATATTCGATAGTTCGAGGCAGTGACGGGACTGTACAAACTCTGCCAGCTGTCGCTACGACTGAATAATTTTATTTTACATCTTTTATTTTACTAGTACTTCCAAACACCAACAAAAAATTGTAAAATATTTTCAAAAGTGATTCTGGGTTTTATAAAGACAACACTCCGAAGGAAAAATCATTCTTCCATAATTTAAATTCTTAGAAATTTTAAGATCAACAACAGGTAAAAGAAAGTTACCGGTCCGCTTCCTTTTCGACCGCCTTCGAAAACGGCCGAGGCTTTTTTTTTATATTTTGATTTCACGAGATTTTTGGGCTGTTTAATCTACGGCATTCTATTTTGGTTTTTAAGGTGTTTTTTTACTATAAAACTTATCAACCACATTTGAACGTTTTGACAACTTCCGCAAATTCATTCGTTTTTAATAAACAAATTTATCGCAATAACATCGATGGGAAAAATATGAAAGGGAAGAAGGAAGAAAATAATACAAAGAGATGGAGGGGGAGCGGGATAAAACTCGTCGATTTATCTTTTGTATTTGCATAATAAAATGGTAGGTATATACATACTTGTATAGTCTTTTATGCATGATTTGGGTAAAAAGTTCCCAGGCGCTAATACATTTTTGGTTCGGTAATAGTATTTTTTTTTTAACACGAACCTCCTTGAGATTTTTCAATATTTACATCAACATAAAAAATAATATCACAGAATTACATTTCCAATATTTGATGTAGTTTATTTATGAATAGATTCCTACTTGTACACAGCTTTTGGGTCTTTTGAGAATAATTACTGTTATCATGCACACTAGGGTGCCGTCATACGTCACGTAGACCCTACGCTAGTGTTTCTAAGGCTTGATTGTATTGAAGATAACTGCATACTTTTGTAGCGTTTATGTTCGACGAACGCTTAAACTAAAGGGTGCCATATTGGTTTACGGGGTGTGGATATTTATATTTTAGATTACTAAATCCAAGGCTTTCACTCGGTTTCTGGCTACAGTTGAGCTTACTTGCCATTTCACGCGTATTTGATATGGGTTAGATTCAACAAATACAAATCGATTGATTCCAGCAAGTTCCAGTTCAGGTGGTCTACCTGCTAATCCCAACGCTGTAGTCTCCCGAATTAAATACATATAACAAACCACCTCTTGCATGTTGCTGCTCTGGGCGCATCGCCACCTAATACAGTCACTACATTTCGACGTGCTTCAGCCGCGCTATGACCCAAACAAAACTCATATAGAGCTTTTATCGTATCTCAATCGAGGCTTCAAACTTTTTTGGATTATTCTACTCTCATATTAACTGTACTGGCATACCGAAGTGTGTCCTTTACCCCACCACGACCCGAAAAGTTCTATGAAAATTGAGACATTTCACAAAAATGGCACAATACTTTTGAATCAAAGTAATATTACATCCAAATTCTCAATTCCAAATCCGGATGTAATTCTCTGCCTCAAAGTAGGTTCTTTTCCAGCACAAAGTAAAATTATTCCCTGACAATAAACAATATCGGTCGTCCTCCAATGTTTAGCTCGTTATCGTGATCGGGTATTGCAACAATGCCTTGGAAGCCTTCCAAACGCATCATGAACATCATATTTTCAACTGGCAACGACGTCGCTTTTTAGTCCCACTGACAATTATTGCTCTATTTGAAAAGTGAACCGAACGAGTCAATATTTGAGCGGTTACTCTGCCAGGGCAGCGAAATTTGTTCGAAAGAAACACCTGGTACATGGGCAACTGAAGGAACACGGGTGGGTTTTAGTCAGTAAAACTCTGACACGCCCTTCCGCTCCACCCAAGAGCGGGAGACGTCATTTGAGGATTACCCACCCACAAAAAAAAAAGTTTTCTTTGGCAATTTTGTGGCTTTTGGATAAAAGCTAGCTTAAAATATATGGCTACTTTTCTGATTTTGTGTGCTAAATATTAAATGTAAGAATTTGCATTAATTTTGACACCCTATCGATACATCACCATTTCAGCCAAAAGACGTCCGCTGCAAGACATAAGCCTTTCCCAAAAGGGGGTTTGCCATAATCGTCACGCTTGGCAGGCGGGTTGGCGATCGCAGTAAGGTGGTAAGAAGCATAGAGAGTGGTGCAGACCATTTTCTAGTAAGTCCCTTAGTCGCCTTCAACGACATCCACGTGAAGAAATGGAATGCTGCTATTCTTTACGTCCGGCACATTATGAATTACCTTATCAATACATAGGTTAATTTTAAACTAGAGAAGGGACACTCTAGTTCAGATTATGTAATCAGTCTACAATGTTGCCACTGCTGGGACTCCGGTATCTTCTCAGTGAGAGGAAGTGGGCCGTAATCTACCATGCGGGTCTAGTGCGAGTTCTTGCTGATGTAATATGTCTTCGAATTTTTGATACAAAAACATGTCGGTTTCCTCACAATGTTTTCTAAAATCGTTTTATAAAGTAAAGCAACTCTCTAGATAAGAACCTACGACCTTACAGATAATCTAATGTCGCGGCCATTGACTCTAAGCTACCAATGATTAAATAATGGACTAGTTACTACACTCTTTTGGTGCAGTAGTAGTCTCTTGTTAGTTATAATCGAAAACTCAAGTTCATAACTACTACCAAATTAATTGTAAAAGAAAGGTGTCCTCCAAATCTCTTCCAGGCAACAAATAAATACTGTCTTAGAAACTATATTGAATGCTACTGACACTAGAGTTAGGAACTCTTAAAATGATACAAGTTACAAGCTTTTCTTTGGTAGAAAATTTATTTTTGATTTCTTTTGCTCTTGCTTTAGCCTCCTTGCGTCAAAATCAGCGAATAATATTCAAACTGCTAAGGCTACAATTTATTTATTATTTATAGTTAATTAACACGGTACAATACCAATTACATGAATTAACATAGAAACATAAAGAAAACAAAACTATACAATTAACAATCTACTTACTAACATGGAACAGTGGACACCCTGGCATACTGTTTCTCACTGAACATCAGACATACGCGCATAATTCTACTCCATTCGTCCGCAAACACATCACATTCAGGGTTGGCCGTCAAGAGGGCATTGAGCATCCTCAATGTACGACATACAGGCGATTCAGCTCTAGCGAGTGTTCTGCAAGGCAGTTGCGCGAACAGATTGTGTCGGCGACTTAGGCGGTGGCCGATGTATTTGTCGGGCACAAATAGTTGACAGAAAAGGCCATGGAGCTCAGGGCAGTCGATACGACCGTTAAGGGTCTTACAAGCTACCGTGAGCTGATCAAGGCCTCTTCTTACCTTCAACGAGTTGAAACCTAACGTCCCTAGGAGATAGTTGGTGGGGTACATGTAAGGGTAGACATTGAAAATTCTTTTAAAATAATATCTCAGAAAAGTTTTCTGCACTTTCTCGAGCATAAGTGTTTGAGCCACGGTGTAGGGATGCCAGACACAACTACTAGTCTCCAGTTTACTGCGAACTAGAGTGGTGAACAGTAATTTAATCACATGCGGGTTGTGAAAATCACGAGCATATCGCAACACAAATCTTAAGCGTGTGAAGGATTCTCTCGCAAGAGTGGAAATGTGATCTCTGAAAGTCAGACAACGGTCGAAAGTCACTACAAGGGCCTTCGTTCCTCATCTGTCGTACCTTGCATAACATAGCCTATAATGTTCCCTCTGCTGGGACACAGACCTTCGCTCTATTAGTAGGAGTATGCCATAATCCACCACGCGGGCCCATTGCTGGTTGGTGGATGTCACTTGTCATCCTCCTGGTCTACTTCTTGATATGCAATGGCCTATGTAGTACCATGAATCATGAGGCTTCAAAGGCTAGGGCAAATCTCGGGGTTCATTCGTTTAATCGAGTATGGTCAAACCACGCTGGGATCGGTGCAATTCATTTCATTTAATTTCATATGAAATGTCCGTTTCCTCACAATGTTTTTGGTCAACGTTTTGAGAACTGTGTTCGTGAAATTATTTACACAAAGTAAAACACCTGGTCGGGTGCGTGACCTTATGACTCGTTAGTCCCTTAACCATCTGGGCCATTACTGTTTCTACCCTTGCTCTTTTCTTTATTTTGGTGTCAAATAAATTTTCTTAGAAAGAGAGTGTGCTTACCTCACTGTCTCTCATTGCGGACCTTAGACTGATCTTACGCTGTAATCTTAAGTCACCGCCGTGCCTTCATCGCGTCACGGCATCCCAAATCGTTTAGTTACCCGCTACATTACTGCACTACTTCACGAACTTTCACTACTCATTCTATCTTTTATCTACATGTATCAAGAATAGTTTTCGAAACGATACTAAACGAAGGTAACACTAGTTAGCGCCAATAAGCAGATAAAGGCTAATTAAACTATTATCTTAGCCTACCCCTACATGGTCCCGATGAGCCGGCTGTCACTAAAATCCAACGCTGGGGCTTTTTTCGAATAGCACGGTAGCATTATGCTGAGTGTTGGCCGTTTTGCGTGGATGTAACGCTGATTTTCTCCCAAATTATTCTTTTTGTGTTTGTGCTCTTTCTCTGAGTAATTTTGTACCGCAAATAACCGTTTTTTTTTTCTTCAGCAAAATGTAACTGTAGGTTAGATCTGCAACTTTTGTGGACTCATCAGTGAGAGTGTGAACTAAATTATCAGTATATTCATCGTGTCGAGCATATTCATAATACTCAGTGAGTGCATACGTAATTATATCATTAAGAATATTCCAGCTTATAACTTGCGCCAAATATCTTTTAGTTTCTCAGCATCGTCCAAGAGCGTCTAAGTTGACATCACGCGCAACAAATATGTCGGGACAACACACAAACTTTAGTAACTTTGTTTGGATTTCTTGTAACAGTCTCGCAACTTTTTAATTGGCTTTTGTTATATCGTATGTCGACTTAGTTTCGGCTCTTTACGTTCAACACAGATTGGGTTTGTTAATAGTTTCGTGATTTAATTTATAGAGTAGATTGTGTGGGTGGATTAATATTTGGTTTATTTATTGTTCTTACACAGTAGAAACAGTTATTTGGTATACCTACTTACAATATTTACCTGCAAAATATATTTTTAAACTAAAGGCATACTAAAGAGAATGATATAAAATAACAAGTTGCAAGTAAGCCCTTTGTTGAGAAAAAAAAAATGTAAACTCTTAAACAAGAAAGGAGTATTTAAAAGTAATAAAATTAACATTAAATCAACAAAAAAAGACTAGTGCGGTCCAAATAAGCTCATATATCAGCATAATGCTGAGATATTTTAATAATAAATATCCCAGTGCTGGTATTCTGATAGGGCCTGCCGTCATGGAGATCTATAAAAATCTAGCTAATGGATTAAAAAATAAATCAATAATAACATACAGTTAAGTAAAAACACAAAAACAAATAAAAAGCATAATTCTTTAATGTATTACATTTTTTTATAATTAGCTAGTTTGACTATACAATAGTGTTTTAAAGGTAGAATGAGATTTGCTACCAGTAATTGTCATCATCGTTTTGGTACAAGTCTTTACTTAGTGTACGCAAATTGTATAATTTATCGGAAAACCAAATGGGCTTTTTGCGTCCAATAGACAAATCATAAATGGCAAATGATATATTTCTGTCTTTACACGTCAATCATATTTGAAAAACTAGATGTGGTGGGCGTTTTCTATCTGACAACTCTGAAAAGAAAGGGGATTAAATATAATGACCACCATAAAATGCTTTGATACCCTTAGTTCTTTTACCAAAAATATATACTTGACACCAGAAAAATAAAGTCTAAAATTACAATAGTACTAGCTATTTTAGTCACAACTGCACTTCAAAATGTATTCGAACACCAAACGTAGTAAATGATCACCAAATCTTAATAACTGGGTGTACTACGTGAGCTCGACAAATGAATGTGCGAATAACACTTGTGCTACACAACTACAACTGTGACCTCCTATGCACGAGCCGAGCGAGCGAAGCGAGCGGTGCCGCGGCAGCGGCCGGCGAGTGCTTGAAACGACTCGATTCAGTGTGTCGCACAAGCGTGCATTCGAACTGTACTGCAACTCACCATAGTTGCAGTACAGTTTTGTCGCACAAGCGTTATTCGCACATCCATTTGTCGAGCTCACGTAGTACACTCTTAATAATTTGGTGTTCATTAACTATTTTTGGGTTAACAATGATTTTTTTGGAGTCAGTTTGCTTAAATAGGATAGCAAGATGTAAAAACTTTGGTGATAGTTTTACATTGAAATGCTGGTTTAATTTTGGTGATCATTTACTACTTTTGGATTAACAATGATTTATTTGGAGTCATTTTGCTTAAATAGAATATCGAGATGTTAAAACTTTGGTTATAATTTTACATTAAAATGCGGGTTTAATTTTGGTGATCACTTACTCTTTTTGTCTGTTATATGTTACTATATCTGCTGGTAAGTTAAACATAAGCCAAAAAAAAGGCCAAAACAAACTCAGAGGTCACATCTAGCGAAATCACGATAACCAATTCATATCAGATGGGCAATCGAACTCAGTTTGTAATAGTATGTATAAATACAGGCAAAGGAACTGAGTTTTATCCTATTAAGCGCTTTGAATAGGACTTAAGTTCCTGCATATTTTCCTAGAAAAGATAAAACAAAAACAATGCTGTTTATAACTGCACTACTTTTAAAAGTTTTCTAAGAGGAATGTAGTTTATAGGTACCATAGCAACTGGCCTCTGCTTCACACAGTTTAAACTACTTAACAAAAACTTCAGAGTTTTTTATTATAATTATTTAAGTTTAAATCGAAAGTTTTATACGTATAATTCTTACGCAATACATTCGGTAAGCTGTAATGAAAGTTGTAACGAAATAATGGTACCGTGTGGTGCCGGACGTAAAGAATAACAACACCCCATTTCTTCCCGTGGGTGACATAAAAGGCGACTAACGGACTTACTAGAGAATGGGCAGCAGCGTTCTCTATGCATTGAACCACCATACTGCGATTACCAACCCGCCTGCCAAGCGTGGCGATTATGGTGATCCCCCCATAAATTGGGGGAGGCCTATGTCTAGCAGTGGACGTCTTTTGGCCGAAATATAATAAAATATTTAGGACAACCAACACACTGTTATCTGATCCCAAACTAGGCAGAGCCTGTACTATGGTAACCAGACAACTGATAAATATACTTATATATTTCTAAATACATACATATTATAGATAAATTACACCCAGACACAGAACAAATGATTGTGCTCATCACACAAACATTTGTCCTGGGTGGGAATCGAACCCACGACCACAGTCTAAGCAGTCAGGGTCACTAACCACTAGACTAACAGGCCAGTCAATATATCTATAGACTTATAGGGAGATCCAGTTAAATAGCTATTTGTTCTTGGTAGCTTGAGTGTAAAAAAAACCGGCCAAGTGCGAGTCGGACTCGCGCACCGAGGGTTCCGTACAAACCTGTAGGTATTTAAGTAAAAGTTCACCCATCACGACAATCGAGTCGTAGTTCTGTTCTGTTTGTTGGCTTGGTTTTATTTCTGTCTGTTTTGTTCTGTTTATTATATGATGTAACTAAAAATTTACGGTTTTCGCAATTTTTCCTTTATCTGTGCTATAAGACGTTGCTTCGTACCAAATTTCAAAATTCTAGATCGACTGGAAGTACCCTTTAGGTTTTGATTCCCTTGCGAGTTTCGAAAATTTGCGGAAATTTGCGGCATAAACGGCTGTATCTTTTGATTACGTTAGCTTAGAAGTTTGATTTTTTCACAGCTCCAAGGGACAGTAGTCTTGAGTATACGGTATAAATTTCAGCTTGATACCTTTACGCGTTCCTGAGAAAAAGGACAGACGGACGGACGGACGGACAACAAAGTGATCCTATAAGGGTTCCGCTTTTTCCTTTTGAGGTGCGGATCCCTAAAAATGGGTAGACGCCCACTCTATACTCATACATCGAGTACCCTAAATAAATGTTACAGCAATTTATTTGAAACGTGACGAACTTGAACTGTTCCTTCTTCAGTTCTATCTAAAAATACAAGTAAATAAAGATCATGTGTCCGATTGCAATGTCAAAAAACTGCTTTTTACTGAATGCATATGAAAGTATTTACTGTATTTATAATATTTTATTTTTTCAATTTTTTCCACCTAACTATTTGTTTGTTCTGGCTAATATCTGAAACAACTGGACTAATTTTGACGGATCTTTCACTGGTCGGATAGCTTTTGATATAAGAAGTAAAATAGGATACTATAGATAGAATATCTTTGTCCTGGTAGCGCGTTACCGTGGGATTATATCTAATATCCACGTGGGCGAAGCCGCGGGCACAACTAGTTCATACTATAAGCAAAATAATCAAAAGTTCTTAAACTCCTTTATCAAGGCACCGTACATAAATGTTGTTTTCTACTAAATGATGCTGTTTACCCAGTCGATCATACAGAACATGGAATCAGTCTACTGACAAATTTCAGATAAAAAAACCCAATAATACTTTGTTCGACCTGGGAATGGAGTCCAGGACCTCATGCTCAGTAGTAGCGCTTACGACCACTAAACCAACGAAACAGTCACTGTTATTAAACAAATATTATATGTATTATTTTATAATTCAAACAACAAAACAAATTGCAGTCTAAAATTTTATTGTATACGGGTGAAATTGCGTTTCAAAAAATTCTGCCAAACTGCAATCAGATTTATACTACAGCGAGTTATATGAGCATTTTTGGCAGCACCAGTGTGTTCTAAACAAAAAAGTTTGTGTCGGGGACTCATCTCACTAGACGAAACAGTTCTGGCTTCGTTTATGATATTAGTTTCTTGTATTGGAGACTTTCTCATTGAAGTTTGTTGGGGACTTCACACGAAGACTAAAAGTGGTCTGCATACACCTCGTTAAATAAAACTTGCTCAGCGCTTACAGGGATCTCGAAGTAGTTCGCGCATACATTTGTCTTGTGCACAACCATTGCGAGAATAAAAGAAGATTTTAGCTGTGCATTTGGAAAACTACTAAGTGTCTACTATTCCACAAAAACCCGAAGGCAGTGGTTCTAAATCAGGTCGTTTTACTTATTTAGACCTCCAGAGTTGACACTTTTTGGTTCAGTGATATAATATGGAATTTTTTGTTACTTTTTTAACTTCACAGTGATCAACAGATTATACGTGTGATCAGTGTGCTTCACAAGATAACCGCAAACCACAAATGGGAAACTTTAGAATATAGTGTCAGATGTCGTAAGCCTTGATATAACTCCCATTTGATCAAGGCCAGGGACTGTATAGTGGCTAGAGCATGTATATAGGTAAGATTTCGACTAGCAAAACATCAGATTTATTTGTGGGTGTTAGATAAGGGATCCATGTCGTACTAATTTTTATTCCTCAATTCATCATCATTATTTCAGCTGAAACCGTGTGGTGCCGGACGTAAAGAATAGCACCACCCCATTTCTTCCTGTGGGTGTCGTAAAAGTCGACTAAGGAACTTACTAGAGAATGGGCAGCAGCGTTCTCTATGCATTTTACCACCATACTGCGATCGCCAACCCACCTGCCAAGCGTGGCGATTATGGCAAAGCCCCCCAAATTGGGGAGGCCTAAGTCCAACAGTGGACGTCTTACGGCTAAAATGATGATGATGATGATTTCAGCTGAAAGGCGTCCACAGCTGGACACGGGCCTCCTCCAATTTGGGGGGGCTTGCTATAATTGGCAGGCGGGTTGGCGATCGCATAATAGTGGTAAAATGCATACAGAAAAGCTGCTGTCCATTCTCTAGTAAGTCCCACAGTCGCCTTTTACGACAGCCATGAGAAGAAATGGGATGGTGCTATTCTTCCTCAATTAGCATCAAATAACTCAAAACTTCCTGCATAAACAACAAATCAGCGCCAACAGAACAGTTCCAACTTTACTGAGACCCCAAAAATGGTGAGAAATACTCTTTAGCTTTTAACCGTGGAGCCGGCAGACAATGTTGTTCAAATACTGTCGTTGCGCAACTCTTGGTTCGTTAGCGACCACGTCCTGAATCACGGTGCACCCGCGAAATAAAGTTGCCACAGCAAAAATAAGCTTTATACATTTTTATGTTTACATTGTACAAGTTAGCTGCATAATGTTTTGTCTGTAAATCTCTCCGTGCGTTTTATGGGGGTAGGATGTTATTAAAATGTTCTGGGTTAAGAATTTTGTTGGGAGTTTTATTGATATGTATTTTTTAATTTTTTATGTGGAGTTTATGGTATAGTCCGCGTGTTTTTTGTGTACGCGATTCGAAATGATTTACTGGACGTGGTTTCTGTTTAAAACTGGTATGGTCAATTTACACTGCAAGTTCAAATTGATGCTCTTTTTATCGTGACTTATATAACATTTTATCATCTTTTATACAGATCGGCAGGGATATAGACTCGCAAACCATATCCATGAATTCAGTACATGAGCCAAGACTTCCTAGCGTCGAAAAGTTATTAAAAAAACTATGCTTTCATAGAAAACTGACCTTCAAAATGCTGTTCCATGCCTGTATAATTATTGTAATGTCTTAGAATTTTTTCTTTGGTCTCAGTTATCCTGATTTACTGATGGTAAATAGATTAAAATAATGGTTATTTTTGGTCAATGTTAAAAAGAAGGATAAAAAGACAGAGTAAAATACTGCCTCTTAGTTCTTCTTTTTTAGGCTCATGGAAAAATGTCATGAATAGTTTCGACACCACGCAGTGACGCAACTTTGCGATACGATATATCAACCGCTGCGTTCATGCCGCTAATTTCTTATCGCCGTCCATATTTTCCGATAAAGATCATCACTTAATTGTAAATAATAGTCTATTCATGGGTCCAACTCTAAAATTCAAGATAATCGTTATTAATATTATATTTACCAATAAAGAGACATGAGTTATTTAAAGGATTTATCAAGCATGTGCCAGGTGTTTTTTTTTCTCCATCCTTTTTTTCAAAAACATTGTAGGAATTTCCAACTCCACGCAGCGACGCAACTTTACGATACGATACATCAAGAGCTGTGCCCATTAGCGGCATTTCCAAACGCCGTCCATATTCTACGTGCCGGTAAAGAGCATCACGTTGTCGCGATTATCACGCTGTACCAAAATGTTTCCAATTCACCCTAAATGCTGTTTAGAGGACGATTATTTTTGTTTTTGTTTGCTTGTCTTTTGTTTATTTTTGGGTAATATGATGATTTTAATGTCAGATAATCCTGAGTGGTAACTGACTCGCTGCAGGATAAAGGATTATTTTCGAGTTAAAAGGGTTGATCAACGCAATTGTTCGATGAGGTTAAGTTACCAAAACAATATCGGTAAATAAATTTCGTTCTCTTAAACAATCAGCTTATTTAGTGATGTCTAAGATTAACAATAAATAGATAATGAGCTTTATCCATTGACCCGCAATGGGCCCACGTGGTGGATTATGGCGTTTCCCTCTAGAGGAAAAATGATTGGCTAATTATATATTTTGACTAATTATATGTATACTACTTGTTCAAACCTTCTCCCTTTGAACCACGAACAAAAAAGAAACGAAAAAATATTCCTTTTAAATAACCCCAATCAGCTGATTACATGAAAGTACCGCTATTTTAAACCGTTTTCACGATGACCGCAGAGGAATAGGAGTGAACTGGAAAACATAATACTGAACAAGGAAAATTACAGGAACAAAACACCCGAACTGTGAATAGAGGCTGCGGAGCGCAAAATTGATTGAATTTTAAACTTTTGCTACCAACTCGTTGAGTTGGGCTACGGAATAGGCGGGCTTAGTTGTTACATATTGAGATTTATTTGAATAGTAAAGGTCACATGTATGTGAAAAGAAAGTTGGAATTTTCAATTGCGAAGGAAATCTTTTTATACATTTTAATGGTTTTGTGCATTTAAAAGGACTTATGAATGATTATTATACTGGGTGACTTTTTTTAGCGTCTTGAAAAAAAATGGGGGTAATAGGTGAACGGAATAGAAGCTTTTGGCATAGAAATTTTTATTATTTTTATTTTTGAATAACATGTAATTAAATTGATCTAGTAATAAATACTACACATTTAAAGTAACATTTTCGTACTAGAACAACAAAAACAGAATTTTGGAAAAAAAAAACAAACAAAAATAATTAAAATCTATCGAAACTCAAATCATACGCACCCTACTCAAGGGGCGGCATGTATCATTGATTTCGGAGCGCGGTCCTACCCTTTGCAGCCGGCCGATAGGTGGCCTCATTGATCTTTCGTAGGCGCACGAGCCGCACACGCATCCCTGTCCACCCGCGTCCCGCGCTCCTTTAGTCACCTACGATGAATCTGAAGGCCTTCCTGCCTTCTATTCTAGTTACACAACACACCATATGAAGGTCGAGACGGTAAAAAATGTCATCCAGTATATTGACTATCATCTGCCTAAGCTTTCTTTCGGATGCAGTTGAAAACTAGATTTTCATTTGGAGCGACTGCCAATGTGACCTACACAATTAAGTTACTGGCCTGACCAACTGCTTAACATGCTTTCCGAGGTACGGAGAGGTTTTAGTATGTAGAGACGGTCACCCATCTTCAGATTAACCACGGAAAGTAACTGAACCTGATCGATATGAATAAAAAAATATGGTGTTTTCAAAGTGGAACCGTCTGGTATAGCAGAAATACATTTAGTTGCAGTTAGTACCAACTCTCTATTGTTGCGCGTAGGAGCAATTGTCAGTTCATGGAGTAAAAAAAAAGAACAGATACAAATACATATGTGGAGATTGTCACATATGTTGCCCTGTAGTTTTTGCCTTGTATATGTATGCACCTACGCATATATAGGTACGATATATCTACGTATTTTTAAACACTTAAAATATCAAATAATTATACATTTATAATCCCCGGATATCTTCATCCCAGAGTAAACCCTGGACCAACGACCTGCAAAACACAGGATAGGAGAAAGTCGAAGAAAATGGAGGAAGCCTTTGACAATGGGCTAATAGCCCAAGACAGCTGGGTCAGATATATTTTTTTTATTGTAGTGACGTAGGTTTTAAATGGTCTGAATAAACGGTTTTTATTTTTACTTTTGTTAAACATCCCCAGTCGTTTTAACAGCTGCACCCTTAGACCTGTTGGCTTCCCCCACGAACAGTGGAGTTAATTACCTAACTCTCGCTTTGAAGCCCGATAGATAACTTGTAGTATGGGTTGTACTTTAAAATCTTAAATGTATGTAGTTGTTTAACTTTCACGTTCCGACGTACAAGTATATTGAAACTTTGGAGAATTTTAAATAAGCAATCTGTAAGTATAGAATATACTTGTTGTGTTTATGTTTTGGGTTTGTTTATTATGTATTATGTGTGTTGTTGTTACCTTGTGTGTTATGTTTCTGAATATAAAAGTTATGACTATGGGCGCGGTGTTGGAAATGACGTCAGATTATGTAGGTGAGTTGAAGTATGGCTTATTAAATAAGTCAGAGTGGTTGTTTAGACCGCTTTTGCGTTATAGGTAAGTTTTAATTCCTGTACGAGCCTTTTTTTTCTATGGTCTATGGATAGTTTCATAGGGAACGATATAACAAAACTTTGGTTTTGACTATTCATAGTTCAAAACCTATGTAGAAGTTAGTCAACTTCTTGAAATCGACAGCGTCAAATCAAATCAAATCAAAAGTCATTTATTCAAACTAGGCTGAGAGTCAGCACTTTTTGAACGTCAAAGTTTCATAAGACAGTCCCCCCAAAATGCCCGCCCTTCGACACTTCGTAGTGCTCTAGCTGGGAAGAAGAAGTGGCGGAACAAACTCCCCAGCAGCACAACTGTCTGTTAAGTTAGAAGAACTTGATTCTTTATAGTATTATGTAGTAAGTAATTAATATTATAAAACAAAACAAAACATACATCAAATTATGCGTCATATGTCAGCTAGCACACGCCAATATACGAACAAAACATTAAAAACTAAACTCAAGCTGAAATAATAAAAATCGTAAATAGAACTTAAAACCTAAATAAGAGCCTCCAGGCATAAAGGGCGTGCCCGTCAAATCAGGAAACCCGTTTGACGCCTGTTGCAAACTATTGGCAGGATACCTTTAACTCACAATCCCTTTTACTCACTATCTACCACCAAATGAGCATCTTCCTGCTACGTGTAACCTTCCATGGTCTACTTGGAAGTCCCTAAACTGTCTCCGACCCAAACTGGGGAAAGTGTGAACCTTGTAAAGTGAGGTTAACTCGCCGAAACGGTTGCAGGGTGTGGATGTGGAATTGTTTCACAAAGTACGCTCCACCTCCTGTCCTGACCGTTGTGCTCCAAAACATGCAGCCAAGGTACACATAACGCGGTGGAAGTGGCGAAGTACTAGGCTTACTAAATGTAATAACTGTCATGCCAGCGGCAAGAAAAGAAGAAGTCAGCTGCATAGGTACTGCATTTACTTTGACAGTACCTATAGTATAATAGATACCTGTTCTATCAAATACGTTTCGTGTCTACTGCCTAATAATTCTGTTCTATGCTCTTGTTTATATGTTTGTTCTTTTTTATAAAATAATGTAATATTTTTTTATTTAAAGAAACTTAGAGATTAATTATAACATATTTTTACAAGCTAATTTAGCCAGACATGCAATGATATGCACATGTTTCTAGGGCAAATAAGCCTATTTATCTCTTCTCTTCCTTTCTTTCTCTTTTTTCTTACACACGATGGCAGGGACATCGACGTACACTAAGCCATACCCTACATTCAAAGTAATGACTTAATGGAATACATAAATTTTCTAACAAAAACAAAGCACATTTCGCCGAAAAAAAAAAGCTACACTTTTCCATCCAAACAAAGAAAATCACCCACAGTAATCCTCTTCTAAGTAGAAAAGTAGAAATCAGAAACCCCAGTAATTAAACTAAAAAGGATTGAACGGACTAGCACTATCCATTAGTAGTGAGGGATCGGGATTGTCTTTGTTTCTCAGTCTTTCACTTGCAAGACAAAGTGCTTGGAAGCACAAATGGTGAGCGATAGTACAATCGTTAGCAGAAGTGATTTCGTGAAAAGATTGGCGATATGTTCTGGTGTTGTTTGGCAGTTTACGTTTTGTATGCTGTGTAGATCGATTTTATTTATTTATTTATTTATTAAAACTTTATGCACAAGTAAAAAATACTGTACAAAGGCGGACTTAATGCCTGAGGCATTTTCTACCAGTCAACCTTAGGGTGATGCAGAAATTTTACTTACTTTAAAAAGCTTATTCGGTTAAGTAATTTGACAAGTATAGATTAGATTGAGTGGTTTGTGGTGCGCCTACCGCGGTTGGTCCGTGGATGGATGACCATCTTTACATACAAAGATCTCTCAGCCGTCCTGGCTGTAATTCGTAGACATATGACAGTCGTTATAGGTTGTCAGAAGCCCGAAAGTCTAACAACCAAATTCTTACCAAGTATGACCCAATAACTGGGTTAACAACAAAAAATTTAACCACCGAAAAAACTGAAAAGCAAAAAATAATAAACCTTAAAATTATGAGTCGGCGCTTTGAGTGATCTTTGTTCATTGATTTTTCAGCGCCGACTCATAATTTTAAGGTTTATTATTTTTTTCTTTTCAGTTTTTTCGGTGGTTAAATTTTTTGTTAAAAAGTTTTTATTTTATATTTTTTTTTGTAGCTTTAATGTACTTATAATACTTGGCAAGGTATACCGTATCCAATGAAAAAAGAATTAGCAAAATCGGACTACTCTGTATAAAGTTATGCGTGGTTAAACATTACAATCAGTGAGTGAACAATCAATCATCCCCTGGTTTCTGACCCTTAGAGCTTGATTTTGTTTTCCAAATTTATATGGGACCATTTTCGGAGTATACCCTCTCCAATAAAAAATTTTTTATCACAATCAGACTACTATGTAAAAAGTTAAGCGTGGCCATACATAAAAAAAAACAAAAACATATATACGCGTCGAATTGATAACTTCCTCCGTTTTTATTTTCGTCGGTTAAAAATAGGCAGACGCTCTATGAAAAATATATTCAGTTGCATCCGCTTGGACTGAAAGTCGATCCTAACATAATCGGGAAAAGGTAGATGCTGAATTTAATATAGAGTAGAAACTATATAGACGAGTGATTATATTTAATGGCGATCAATATCGACTCATCAAGCAAAATCATACCAAACTTCCAAAAAATCACAAAAAAGTGAAAAATAACTTTTATTTCGGAAGGCAGTGTTTATGAATCTGTATTTTGGTTTTCTCCTACGATTGCCGATATTTAAATTCATGTTTCAGTTGGTATTGACTTCGTAATGTTTTTCTTGTAAAAAGTTTTATATTTTTCACTTTTTAGTTATGTTACCTACCCTACACCAATTTGCTTACCAGTACTTGCTATGTTAACAACAGTAGCGGTGAGTATAAGAACATTATCAAGATACACCAAATGGATTTAATAAGTATTATCGAAGGTTACGCAAGAACTACTAGTAAAGTTAATAATAAGAATTTTCGAAATCGATCCACATTTGCTGGAGATATCGCGGAATATGCAAACAATAAAAATACAAATGATTTGAGAACCTCCTCCTGTTTGAAGTCTTAACAATGACAATACATGATACTTTAACAAAAAAAAAAAAATGCTATCGAAAACTCAATTATCACTTCATAAATATAAAATAAATATAGAACAGAACAAATGGACGTCACAGCTGAATCAACCATCCCAAGAGAAGCGAAATGGCGAAGAAATTATTCACAATTTGCCAACGTTACCGTGCAAGCAATGAATGCTTTTATTTGACAAGAGGAAGATTTATTCGCTTTTGTCTAGAGTGAGTGAAGTGAAGCTGTCCGGGCATCTGCTGAAGAGATAGGTGATGTAGTTAGCATGTTTTAATGACGAGGGGATAGAACTTGGTTGATTAAATTCTTGCTTGCATTTGATGAAGCTGCTAGAATTTGACTGCAGCCAGAAGTTATTGGAATGAGACAGTATGTTTGAAATAAAAAAAAAAAAATTTGAAAGAGAAAAGATAATTTTTAAAAGTCTCGAACCCGTGAGTACATTGAAATAGAAAATATCCTATGTCCTAATCCAGGTCATAGTCTACCCTTGAGCCAAATTTCAGCCAAATCCATTCACCTATTTTAGCAATCAAAATGCAATGTTTTCTCTTTATAATATTAGATTAGAAAAACTAGATTTGTCTTCGTAACGAGAAAAGCATAAAATTTTAAAATTGAATAAAAAGAAAATTATTATTTTGAGTATCGAGAATAGTGTTATGTTGTAAGTAGGGGAATATCACTGCAATTTTTCAGATTACTGAATTCTTTTTTTGATTTTTAATTTATTATGTCACGCACCATCGGAATCGTTACAAATCGAAAATCCCATGTTATCGACGAAAACTTGATTTAAACGAAGAATATAACAGCTTTACCGTCGTCACAAGTTTTCCAAGTCCTAGTTCATCAAATAGTTCACCAATACGCTGATTTCTGACGTAACAAACAAACGTAAAAATGAGTTAAATGTGTTTTTAAACCAGTGAACCAGTGAATTAAGTAAAAAGTGCACACACATGAAAAACAGCAGCACTATCACTAGTGATGTCGGAAAGCAATTAAAAGTTATCCCCATTTATCTGGCGTCGACATCGTGCGTATACTATATTCTAACATAGATTAAGAAAACCGTAGAAATGAGGCGAAACTCGTGTAAAGTCTGGGAAATTAATATTTTTTTCTCAACAATTTTTAGCTTGTCTTTAACTGTATATCAGTATTTTACGTAGAATTACTAGAATCCAGTTATTAGGTTACACTTACTCCTTGGTACGTTTGGTTAGTTGAATTGACGGCCTACCTATTTAAAAGTCTTCATAAATATAGAAGCATCTTAGAAGTCTCCTCAAGTTCCCTCCCCACTCAACCGACTTCTACTCCTACTCCTTCACCGTGCATGCGGTTCGGTTATGGAATGCACTTCCGCCTGACATAAGGAACTGCCCTACTATTGCTGTATTTAAAAGAAGAGTGAAAGAACACTATCTCTCCACTTTGTCATAATTGCTCATGAATGTTTTTATTTCAATTACATTATTAGTATAATATATATTTAGTGATATTTATTCTAGAAGTATTTATGTATGTTTGTATGTATGTATATTTTTATTTTGTATGTTTATATTTAAATTATAGTATTATTTTTCTTCTACTATTACACACGTTGTCTACATCTCTTTGTATATTCTCTCCTATTGCAGGTATGCTGGAAGAGATTTCTATAGAAATAAGCATTACCTTTGTACATATTTTTCTGTTCCTTTCTTCTTGTCTATTTATATGTGTGCATAAATGGTTAAATAAATAAAAAAATTAAATTGTCTGTTTATTCAAATTATTCTAAGTATGTAAGTATGAATTGAGTATAACACGGCAAATTGATGCGACTGTACCAAACTTCATGCATGTCGAAGAAATTATCTGCCATTTCCCATCATCCCGTTATGACCAGTGTTCGCCCATGCCAAAATATGGTTTAAGTTCTATAGATAATCAAGCACTTAAAGGACATTGTATGCGACGGCAACCTCGGGGCCAACCACGGAGGTGTTAAATCTATCACCATCCCTCATCAGTTCTACTGCAGATTTGGGATTGTGCTTTGTCTCTTTCTCGCACTGGAACAGTAATGACTCTAAGACTGAGGTTGATAAGCATTTCTTAGTACATACCTTGGGCTAGCATTATTGTCACTGAGGATACGGCGTGGCATACGCTGGCAGAATGTGCCGCTTGGGAGGAGCCGCGTCGTGTCCTCGTCTCAGAAGTAGGCAGTGACCTATCGCTGCCAGCCGTGGTCGAGTCGATGGTCGGCAGCGAGGAGTCCTGGGACGCGGTGGTATCCTTCTGCGAAACTGTCATGTCGCAGAAGGAGGCTGCGGAAAGGGAGCGGGAGATATCTTCCGCTCACCCAGCCCGCAGCAGGCGCACCGGGCGTCGGCGGAGGGCGGACAACGCCCTCTTCCAGCCCCCCTAAATGGGTCCAGGGGCGACGGATCTGGGGACATCCGTCGCCCCCTATTGCTACGGACCCGAGATGGTGGCGCGTAGTGTTCCACGCGCGCCTCTCTGTGATGTATGGGGGGGAGTTTAACACCTCACTCCCCCCCAACGTGAGGAGGCCCGCAAAGGCGGGCCGGCACGGGTCGGGGATCGCGGAAGACATATTGGTTCCCGTGGTCCCCGACGTAGGTGTGGGACGGAACACCGGGGTGGTTTTAGTCAGTAAGAGTCTGACATCCATGAGGATTTCCACCTCGTGATCAAAAAAAAAAAAAAAAAGCATTATTGTCACTATCGCACAATCGTTAACTACAAATGCAAGAAAGAGCTGGGAACTTAATCTAAGCCTAAGCTCGGGTAAAACGCACGGCGACACATCAAGCTATACAATTCCAGTATAAGCTGACCTCTCATTGTTCGGTAAGCCTACACAATGCTAGGTCTGTTAAAACTGGAAATGTATAGCTTGATATGTAGCCTTGTGTACACCTTTAATCGATCCTTACAGCTTCTGACTGTGTTGAACTAGATTTTATTTTCGCTTTTAACAGTTTTTACGACCAAAAACTGTAGGCATTTTAAATGCGTTCGGAACGGCATTACCGCATCTGTAAATGTAAGTTTATTCTATGACGGTAGTTTTTGCTAATCGCGTTTACCGTACAAGTTTTAATTGCCAAGTGGTCACGTGTAAATTTATCTAACGTGGTTTTGTTACGAAATAGTTGGTTACATACATGAATTGTTTTAAATTGATACCACAAATTGTTGGTGACGCAACAGTGAATAATTAAAGTTTCTTTAATTTATTTGGCCGTTTGGTATGTTTAGGTTAAAGTTTGTGTTTATTTGTACTGTATGGTTCGATTTACGTGACCTTTTCTGCATTTCACAACTATACTGTAGAATTAGTTTATAAAAGGTTCATAAAAAAACGTGTGTGGTGGGATTCCCCGCCAGGAACGACGTACCTTGTGCGAGCACGCACACATAAACAGATAGATAAAAGTGTGAATTTAATGTACGTTTTTATGCAGAGACATAAAGCATAAGATTTTTTCATCACCTGCATTATTTGTATTTTGGATTTTCATTTTGACCTCGCTATAGGCTTTAGCGTACCTACTCAAAAAGGTTTAGACTACAAAAACCATAAACACGACATCCATGACAAAAAATTCTAAAGTTTGCACAGTTGTCATCTTAATTTTGATCCTCTCTATTGGATTTAGCATGGGAAGAAATGGGATGCTGCTATTATTTACGTCCGTACGACACCAGTTCATAACCACCAATAAAACATAAACTAACTTGTAATCAAAATATCCAATCACTCCATCCATCGTATTTACTTTAAATTAAATTAAAAACAGTAGAACGCTAGCATTCAATAATTCACTCCTGATTACATTTTGATTTTATTAATTTGCTTTATACGATTCAACTACACAAAAGTTTACAGCTGATTAACACTTGATTAATAGAGTTTGCCAAATCCAAAAGTGAAGATATATTCAGGCGTACATGTATACAATCGAACAAACCATTTGATATGCAAGCTAATTTGTAACTACTTTTTAGGGTTCCGTTGCCAAATGGCAAAAAACGGAACCCTTATAGATTCGTCATGTCTGTCTGTCTGTCTGTCCGAGTATGTCACAGCCACTTTATTCCGAAACTATAAGAGCTATGCTGTTGAAACTTGATCAGTAGATGTATTCTGTAAACCTCATTAGGATTTTCAAATAAAAATAGAAAAAAAAACAATAATATTTGGGGTTCCCCATACATAGAACTGAAACTAAAAAAAAAAAAAATCATCAAACCCATACGTGTGGGGTATTTATGGAAAGGTCTTCAAAAATGATATTGAGGTTTCTAATATCATTTTTTTCTAAACTGAATAGTTTGCGCGAGAGACACTTCCAAAGTGGTAAAATGTGTCCCCCCCCCCCGTAACTTCTAAAATAAGGAAATGATAAAGCTAAAAAAAATATATGATGTACATTATCATGTAAACTTCCACCGAAAATTGGTTTGAACGAGATCTAGTAAGTAGTTTTTTTTTAATACGTCATAAACTCAAATATAAAAATTAAAAAAAAGCATTTAATTTCATAAACATAAACCTTATGCATAAACCGTGAATACCTGCAGGTTTGTACGGAACCCTCGGTGCGCGAGTCCGACTCGCACTTGGCCAGTTTTATTAACCCCCGACGCAAATGCGGGATGTTATAAGTTTGACCGATATGTGTCTGTCTGGGGTACCGTAGCTCTTAAACGGGTAAACCGATTTGAGTGTAGTTTTCTTTATTTAAAAGTAGGCTGCCTAGTAGTGGTTTGTATACTTGTTTTATTAAAATCAGCTTAACAGTTTCGACACAACGGTCCTTAGATCAAATTTCACTTCCGACTTCTAAACTAAACGTTAAGGGCTAATACTTACGTATATTTTTTGGTTTTTGTTTTGCTCGGGGGTTTTTAAAATGTAAGCAATGATGCGAGTTTGCTGGCTAATAAATTCGTTTATATCACTCTCATATTATGTTCAGGGAATTATTATCAAATTGACATAGGTACTTGGTACGTCAGTTGGCCGTGTTACAAAAATTTTATACAATTGCCAACACGACCGGAGAGAGACGGACGGACGGACTATGAGAGTGAGGGAAGAGTGAGTGCTCTTCTGTCTGCGCACACACTTGAGCACTATAATATCTCCCGCGCCGAATGGCTAGTCTCCGTTGAGATTGGCCGCTGTGGCCGAAATTCGGTCTGGAGGACTATATACAATTGCCAAAAAAAGACAGCTGTAACTTTAATATACGGACAATCGAAAATGGTAGACCGTTTGATGAGTAGGTAGATTTCTAAGAACTAATTCTCGTAATCTGAAGAACGTTCAAATTCTGATCTCAGTCAAAAAATACGTCGACTTGCCCAACATTTTTGACATTTGGTTATCGCCAAGGTGACACTGCGACTAGATTTTGCACGTTATAACTACGAGAAATGAATTTCTGTTCTGACTTTAAAATAAAAACGAATGTTAATTAGTAGTGTAGTGGTAACATGAATATTTTTGTGTGCTTGTGTACGAAATTGCTTGTTTGAATGTACATGTGAATATTGTATGAGTTTGAGCCCGAAAATGTTCTTGTTTGTGGTGTGGTGAATCGTTACCCGTCTATGTCAAACTTCTTCAGAATGAACGTTAATTATTTAGTTGCAGTTTGAGTCAAACGAGCGGAACACAGAGTTGGTTGTCGTTTATTACGGTTATTTTAGGTTTATTTACAATCATAATAATCAGCGTATAACGTTCAAACTGCTCAGATACAGGCCTGATGCTCTCTTCAAGAGGCTGTAATCTACCACGGGGACTTACGGGACAGTTGATGTCACATTTCTTGGATTTTTTGGTTCTAGAACAAGCCTGCAGTGATGCCGACATGATTTTTTCACTATGTTTTCTTTCGCAGTTTTGAGAGCAGTAGTGATAAATTTATTACTTTGTTACCACTTGACCACCACTGCCTTACAAACAAAAATCAAAGACATAGAGTAGAGGATGTTTAAAAAATATGATGTATTTTAAGGTATTGATTATTATCAAATAAGCTGCTGCAATATATTTCTAATCAGATGCATGGAAGGTGGATATTAAAAACGGCACCCATATCCTGCCATTCTGTTTATCATCTGCCTAGTATTTTTTCAACTATGTTCAGGTTGGCTTCCAGACTTATCGGTTGCCGCTGAATACCAGTTCTTCTAAATATCTTAAATTCTAGTAATTTTTTTAAAGGCAAAAGGAGCATCATCTAAATCGGTTTAACAGGTATTGGCACACCTATCACTTAATTCAAATGAAAAATAAATTAATCAAATCTGCTAAAGAGTTTTAAGTTATCATTATCATACAATAATTTAAAATAAAAAGATTAATCCGTGCCGATTCAACTTACTTCCGATTAACTTTAGCCCGAATTTTTCCCTGGATTTCAATGAACACAATTTTTTTTAGTAGTTTGTAGTACCTATTGGAATTGGGCGCCGTACACTGACACAAAGAGAATTTGAATGGTCGAATGTAAACAAGGACGTAATACTGTTGACTGGTCACAGTCGTTTGAAACTTTTGTGGGATAGAATTAACTACTAAGGTAGAAGTACGTATTCCCGTTAGTGTCCCAGTACCCGTTAACATGTCAGATTTTTTATCATTACACTTTTCTACTAATAATTAGTTAAAGTTTGCGAATGGCAACACATTCTTGGTAATATTTTGCACAATTTAAATGACAACACTGACCGAAAAGTTTAATGGTGTCAAAACTACTCAGTCACAAAAGATTATTATTTAAAAAAAAATGTAAATTCTAAGTTCTGACAGTGAACTAGCAAACCACCACGTCGCGTTAATCAACTAGCCACGCTGCGACGAGAAACGTAAAGGTAAGAGTGTTTATTTTCAAAAATATTTGAGTTTATTCTTTATCGATATAACCTATAAATTGGGGTAAATCTTATTGTAAATTAAATATTATTACACATCACATCTATTGGTACTTAAAAACCCCTAGTTGACCCATTACCCGTTAAAGTCGTATATTTTTTTACCGGATATTGGTACACAATCAACCCGATTATACAATTACACCGAAACCCGTTATTGTACACTTATTGCCTTCAAATAGGTCACATTTTCCATTAAAATTGTAGAATACATTTTTGCCGGTTATTGGGACATGAATTAACAGTTGCATTTAAATCCGGCATCGTTCTTAATACCTTGAGTTAAGTCTTATTTTTCTTCACTCAACTTTTTTCGTTTTTTCTGTATGATTTTTATATTTTGCACATTTTGCTTTACTAATCTGCTGTTCTGAAATCAGGCTTTTCTATGCACATCGTATGGCGTGCTTTTGATTAAGGCAAACTTCAGAGCGACAAACTTTCATGGTGCGATGTGGGGGCACTTGTTCTTGTACCGGAGGCAAGGAAGCAAAGGGGAAATTTTAACCTTAGGGTTTTGTGTGTTTTTAAATAATTTGAACCACCATGTTTACATAGTTAGGTTCATAAGATATTTTAATATAATATATTATATATATTATTTGATACGAATTCAAAAACTTGCAAGAGCCGTGTTATTTTTTTTTCAGCTAGCCATGACTGATAGGCAGAAGGCTATATTAAAGGCCATGGAGGCAGTCAGAAAAGGGGCCTCAGTTTCAGCTGCTGCCAGGCAGTTCAGTATCCCACGGTCGACATTGGATGATAAGATACGGGGCCGCTATTCTGTTGAATGCTCCAAGGGACCGTCTACAATACTCACAAGAGATGAAGAAGAGCATTTGAAAAGGTGGATTATTTTTATGGCTGATAGTGGGTTTCCCATAACTAAGGCGCAGTTATTGGATAGCGTCAGCTTACTAGTAAAAAAGATGAAGCGAGAAAACCCATTTCAAAATGACCGACCAGGTCGGCATTGGTTTGAATCGTTTATAAAACGACACCCCGAAGTAGGCCAACGAGTGGCTCAAAATTTGACGCAAACCCGTGCCTTAGTCAAAGAAAGTAATCTAAGGGCTTGGTTTAAAGAAGTGGAAGATTACTTTATAATAACTCATTTAGAAGAAGCAGTTAAAGATCCACGTAGGATATTCAATTGTGATGAAAGCGCTTTCTTTTTATCACCGTCTGATAACAAAGTCTTAGCTAAACGGGGCGCAAAAAACGTTTACAATATTATTCCCAGCGGTGAAAAAGAGTGCGTAACCGTTTTAGTTACGGCAAACGCGGCAGGTGAATTGGCACCTCCAATGGTATTGTTCAAGCTTAAGTCAATACCACATAAAATTTCGAAAACAGCACCGAAGGACTGGGGTTTGGGATTTACGCCAAAGGGTTGGATGACAGGAGAGTCCTTTTATGAGTACATGGCTAACGTGTTCTATCCCTGGGTTTCAAAAACCAATATTAAATTCCCAATCATATTTTTCTTAGATGGCCATTGCTCACACACCACGCTTCCATTGAGCAATTTCTGTCGGGAGAAAAACATGCAATTGATCGCACTATACCCCAATGCGACTCATCTTATCCAACCCATGGATGTGGCTGTTTATCGCCCTCTTAAGAGTATTTGGAAGAGATCGGTTTATGACTGGCGAAATGAAAACCACTTTATAAAACTACGAAAAGAGAATTTCTGCCCGCTGCTACATACATCTCTTATGCAATTGGATCCCAACTCGATCAAAAATTGATGATTTCGCAAATGTGGGTTGTCACCTTTTGATGCAAATGGCGTAGATTATTCCAAGTGTGTAACAAGTCACCCTAAAAAACCAGCCAAACCAGATAACCAAAAACAAACAGATGCCGTTAGCCATTTCAAATTCTTTGAATCACAAATAAGTCCTGAAAACCTCGAAGCTTTTTACGGTACCAGAAGTCCAACTTGGAAAGGGGATAAATCCTTAGAAGGATTATTCAATGTCTGGAGGCAAATGCATATTCAAAATAATGTACCAGACACAATAAATAATGGTTCTTCAACTTTAACACAATCGTGTGCTCAAGAAACGTCGTATAATAACGAATTGCTATCCGGAGATATAGGAAACTTCACAGGCCTGACTGACGTCTTAGAGTTGAGTCCAAGATGTCAGTCAGACTTGTCTTTGTGTGTGAATATTAACTCAAATGAGTTCAGTGACATAGTGACTGACAATGAAAGCCATACAGGAAAATTAGAAATGTATGAAAATGTTAATGGGATACTAACGAAAATCGTGGATGCAGAAATCCCAACTAATGACACTTCTGAACTGACAAATTTTATCGAAGAAAATCGATATCGTCCTCAAAATGAAACTCAAAACACACACCATTTATCTGGTCAAGTAATCCGAACAATAGCCTCGAACCCTATATACATCACTTCTAGCAGAAACACTGTACTGGAAAACATCAACCACTGGAATGACATCAACAGCTATACTGAATTAGTGCCGACACCAACACAATTTCAGTCAACTATGACACAAACATCATTTTGTAGCAAAGAACTCGTTCCTACAACATCTCCAAGTAAAACATCACTAATACTTCTAAAGAGAATGAATGCGACATCGATAATGGCTGATGATACAACTCCTGATTATACACAGAACATAATTAAAACATCCGAAAATATGAAGACACCGCCACATACACCTATCGTACAAGCGTTACCTGAAGATGACAACCGCAACCAACCAAAAACTAAATATTATGGAGATTTAGTTGTACCGACACCATTTAAAGACGCTTTATTTTGGCCAGAAACTCCTAGTAGCAGCACAAAAAGTAAAGTTAAATTACCCAGCGTTATAACATCTGATAGATGGCAAATCTTTGGACAGAAAAAACTAGAAGCAAAGACAAAAAAAGAGGAGAATAAAGTTAAAGCAAAACAAAAGAAAATTAAAAGATCTGAGCTTGGAATTGATAACAAGAAACGTAAGAAGAAATCAGTAGACACTGACATCACAAATGAAGATTGGTTTTGTCGGTTATGCCAAAGAAGCACGAAATTGGACATGATACAATGTGTGACTTGTAGGACCTGGTACCATACGATTTGTGCAGAAGTTTCGCCAAACGAAGTAACGTTTACTTGTACGTATTGTAACGTGTCGTTCGATGAATAAGTAATGTGAAGCGTTGGGTTTGATTGCCTTGTCAATTATTCGTAAACTTGATTTAAATAATAACAAAGCTCTAAGTTTTCTCGTTCATTATTTTCTTACACTAAGATGAGGCTTTTAAGCTGGGTACCTAATTTTAATTAAAAATATTGTTTAACTGTGATGCTGTATCCATTATAACTATTTTATATTCCGAATTGAATTAAATGATACTCGTTTTTATGTACGTGATATTGTGTAGATTTGCTTGAATATTTCAAGCTGACACGAGGTTAATTCTTCTCATTTTTCCTAGTGATCTCATTACATTCTTCCAAATATTAGTTGTAAAGTTGTTTTGCATAGTGTAATTTTAATTTAAACATTTTTTATAGTATTTTTTTTAAAGTGACCAGATTTGTATTTTTTGAAAGACTTGACTTTTTATAAGACTGCTAGTGTTTTCCTTGGTAGGTAAACCTAACCTAAGAATTTGTTAAGTATTTAGGGAATAAATTGTGATATTTGAAAGCCAAGTGCAATCATAGTTATATAGTACTTGATTCTACCTATTTACTTTATAATGACTGATTGTCAAGATACCTAGTGACATTTTTTAATTGAGACTGAGAGATAAGTATTTTTTTTGACTAATTTGTAAGTAAACCAGTAGATTTATGTTTCATTTTAAGCATTTCGTAGTTGATTGTTTTATTTTATCTGTTTTTTTTTTTAGGTAAACGAACTGAAAACTAAAGTTTTAACAAATGTCTGAAATAACTAATATTAAGTATTACCTATCATTTGTATAAAATATATTTAAAAAAAATCATAACTAATAACGTCTTTTCTTTGAATATGTAGGTATAGACCCCATGACTTGACCGGACCCTTTCTTATTTAACTTACATAGAAATTTAAAAATAGTATTTCTGTGAACTTTAACGTAAAGCAATAGATTTCAAATTCGCTATGAAAATTACCGGATTCTGGGACAATTTAACGTTTACTAGTACAAATCTACCGGGTACTGGTACAATTGGTCCTTTATGTATTTTTTTTTGTATTATTGTTAAATAAAATTGGCACTAATTTAAAAAAAGCATATAGCATTAAAACTTTATTAAATTATCTATCTAGTCATGTAAAAAATGTATTTGCAAGTCTAGCAGTTATAGCATAGTAGACTTGCAAACTCTGTGAAGTTCGAAACTTCACGGTTATTGGGTCGTTTACCTTATGTTTCATTGCGTTCGACGCTGCTAGCCGATTTTTAGGGTTCCGTTGCCAAATGGCAAAAAACGAAACCCTTATAGATTCGTCATGTCTGTCTGCCTGTCCGTGTATGTCACAACCACTTTTCTCCGAAACCTTAAAAGCTATGCTGTTGAAACTTGGTAACAAGATGTATTCTGTGAACCGCATTAAGATTCTCACACAAAAATAGAAAAAAAAAAACAATCAATTTTGGGGTTCCCCATACATAGAACTGACTCAAAAAAAAATTTTTCATCAAACCCATACGTGTGGGGTATCTATGGATAGTTCTTCAAAAATGATATTGAGGTTTCTAATATTATTTTTTTCTAAACTGAATAGTTTGCGCGAGAGACACTTCCAAAGTGGTAAAATGTGTGTCCCCCCCCCCCCCCCGTAACTTCTAAAATAAGGGAATGATAAAACTAAAAAAAATATACCATGTAAACTTCCACCGATAATTGGTTTGAACGAGATCTAGTAAGTAGTTTTTTTTTTTAATACGTCATAAATCGTAAACCACAATTTACCTGTCATTCAGTCAACTCAAATATAAAAATAAAATAAAAATCATTTAATTTCATAAACATAAACCTTATGCATAAACCGTGAATACCTAAAGGTTTGTACGGAACCCTCGGTGCGCGAGTCCGACTCGCACTTGGCCGGTTTTTTAATTATTTTGTCTTGTTACTTGATGAGGGGAGGGACTTGTGGCTAAGCAATAACCGATTGCCGCGGTTGCGTCACGTCACGGTCAGTTCTCCAACTGGAAATGCAAGTTTGTAAACGCCAAAAAAGAAATTCTATGTTATAGTACTAAAAATGAATAATGTTCGAAAAGTTTCTTTTTCTTGTGCAATTAGACTTTGATTCGTTCCAAATTTTACCATTTTTGGTCAACGAGACTTATTTGCAAGATTTTACTATATGTTGCATCAATAGTCATATTTTTTATTGCGATGACTAGAAAGCACATTAAGGGTTGTGGCTGGCATTATTAGTTCTTTGGCAGTCGTTACGGGTCATCAGAAGCACAAGTCTGACAACCAGTTTTAACAAGGGGTATTCATTGCTTAATTTTTTAGAGCTCCAAGGAACTGTAAACCTATGTCTTTTATTAATTTCAATTGAATTCTTCTACGTGCTCCTGAAAAAAAGGGTGTCGACAGTTAGACAGACGAACGGACAACGAAATCATCCTGTAAGAGTTCCTATTTTTTCTTTTGTGGTAAACTATAAAACTAAGATGGCCACATTACTTTCTATTCTGAACACGCACTAAAATATCCTAGTCCTAAATTAGTAAGTTTTGTGTCATTGTTGCGTGCCAAAATAAACTTCTCGGATTTGTGCATTTGGATGGATGTCTATAGAGGCAAAGTAAAATTAGACAGCTGATGGACAGTAACAACGACTCCTGGCTTTTCGTGGCTTGAAACATATGGACGATTCTACAACGCTTCAATACTATGAAGCGACAATGCTTCTGTAATAACATTGTAAATATAAGTAGGCCATGTAGCTAAGACACATAAGTGCGTCATCAACAAAAAAAAATACAAAATTGTTTCAATCTCTCTTTAAAAATTCTTCTTTTTGCCGTTTTATGACAATCAAAGTTTAAACTAAATCATGTCAGCCCGAAATTTGGCTACGAGTTTAGCGGCATACTATGTTGGTATTAATATATAAACTTTGGTAGCTTAGTTGTATACTATATTCTTTATGTTGTGGTTTCTTATGAATGAAAAAGTATACCCACTTGTTACCTAACTTGGAACTTAAACATAACTGGTGTACAGTACACTAGTTATGTTTATGTCCCATATAATAGGGAGTGGCCCTATTGTCATCATCATCATCATCATCATCATCAGCCTATAGCAGTCCACTGCTGGACATAGGCCTCCCCAATTGCACGCCATTTAGCTCGATTTTCGGCAACTCTCATCCAGCTGCTACCAGCCACCCTGCGAAGATCGTCGCTCCTCCTAGCCTGAGGGCGTCCTACTTTACGTTTGCCGATTCGCCGCAAAAACATCAACTGGGCCTAAAGCCAAACTCCGCGCTGCTACTGAGAATTTCCAGACGGAAAACCCAATAATATTTTACCCAACCCGGGAATCTAGGACAGTTTGCTCCGTGGGGGCGCTGTTCAACTCAGAACTTTAGGAGCTCAACAATTCCACGAACAATATCAAAGAAAGGACATTTGGGTAGGGCACATAAAATAGTCAATCTACCAGTTCATGATTACAACTTACTGAAAAAGAAAGAAACCACATAAAAATTGAACTGAAAAAAGGACTGGCATAGTCTTCATATCCTACTAATATTATAAATGCGAAAGTTTGTGAGGATGGATGTATGTGTATGTGTATGTTTGTTACCCTTTCACGAAAAAACTACTGAACGGATTTGAATGAAATTTGGCACACAGATAGTTTCTAACCTGGATTAACATATAGGGTACTTTTTATCCCGGTAGTACGTTCCCGCGGGATATTTTCTGACCTCCACGCGGGCGAAGCCGCTGGCAAAAGCTAGTTTACAATATAATAGTTCACAAAGTTAGTCTTCATGTCATTGTATAGGTATATAAAACTTATCAATTTCAATATTTTTATAAAACATTGAGTGGGTAGAATTTTGACATGCCTAACAAACGTTGATCAAAATATCGAAACACATTCAGATAGACTAAAAAACACTGAAATGTTATCTAAATTTTACATACAAACAGACAGTAACAAGAATGAAAGCTACAATGTACAAATATGTGCTCGATCGCAATTTAGTAGCAGTGATAGCCATAATCCAGAGCGTATTGAATATTATAGTAACTCTACAAAGCAATTTTGTGATACTACTATTTATGGCTCAAACCGGAGCTGTACGGAATGGAAAACATCGAACATCGAAGGGATGTACAGCATGTCTATTCGAGATAATAACACAGGAAAGCCGATTGTAATACTCAACGTTTTTCAAATATATTTGTTTACTACCCACCGCGTCGCATCGTATCGCCCGCCCTCGCTATTAGTTAGTTTTCAAATATATTTGTTTATTACCCACCGCGTCGCATCGTATCGCCCGCCCTCGCTATTAGTTAGTTTTCGCTTCGCGTTTATTCTGACTTGATTTTTTTTTTTGCTCAGCTCTTAAGGGTCTATTTGCCTCAAGAATTATGCAATCAAATCATCAAACAATATTTTTCAAATCCGATTAATTTTCCAGACATTAACGGTATGAAACATTGATTACTTAATATTATAAAACTGAAGAGTTTGTTTGTTTGGTTGAACGCGCTAATCTCAGAAAGTACTAGTTCGAATTAAAAAATCTTTTAACGTTGAGTAGTCCATTTATTGAGAAAGGCTATAAGCTATATAACATTACGCTACAATTAAAAGGAGCGGAGCAGTAACGTAAAATGGACGAAAATTGGCATGCAATTCGATGCGACGGGAAGAATCAGGGGAGCAAAAATTTGAGAGAAATTTGAGAGTCGCGGCCAGAAGCTAGTAAAAATATATTTATTGATTGATTATATTTATGTATAATTAAATAAAGTACCAGATAGTAAAAGAACAGATTGGACGATGACCCCAAACTACGCATTTCCTTGTATAATGGTTGTCAGAACTCTAGCATGCCATAATATCTAATTTATGAATACATGGCGTAATTATTATGAATTAGAATGAAACAATTTGACTTTTTTTTTTAAATAAAACAACCCAAAATAATACTAAAATGAGAGTAAAATTCTCGACTAGTCCTTCTCAGATTGGTTGGGGATGGCAGAATATTAAAAAAAATGGGGAAAGAAGATATAGGCGAGTCCTTTGCCCAACTGTAGAAAAACATATGATAATGAAAACTAAACACGTGCGAGTCGAACACACCAGGGGCTCTGTACCATAAGGCAAAACGCTAAATTATACACGCTACTTCTATGGAGATCACTTTAACTTTACTTTAATATTAGTACTGATTATTATGGCGGCAATAGCTTCTCACTCTTTGAATTTGTTTGAATTGAATTACAGTCCGCTAACAGACACAGATGGACAGCGGAGGCTTAGTAATAGGATTCCGTTGGCACCAATGGCACCCTTTTCATCTGGTCTTTCTTTGTATAACTGTTATTCGAGCGACCGTGGTCCTCATAAAGTTTCTGGTCTAGCGGCTGATATGATTTCTCGCCATTCAATGCGATTTTTGGAATTTAATATGTCCTTATACAAGTTTGGTCCCATTTCTTCCCGTGGGTGTCGTAAAAGGCGACTAAGAGACTTACTAGAGAATGGGCAGCAGCGTTCTCTAAGCATTTTACCACCATACTGCGATAGCCAACGCGTCGGCCAAGCGTGGCGATTATGGCAAAGCCCCCCAAATTGGGGGAGGCCTAAGTCCAGCAGTGGACATCTTACGGCTGAAATGATGATGATGAAGAATGATCTAAATTGTGAGCGTCCGCGTAGGTTAGTGCCCTCCACTGTACACTCTACTGCGGATAAGGAACACTAAATAAGAGGTCGATAGAAAAATAAACCCTAAACCTTTTTCAACATGAATTACTATAGCACGTCATGCTACTTAATATTAGTTGAGTCAGCACATTGATCTAAGTAGCATTTTTTTACTACAATTCAAGTGAAACCATGAACAAACACTGTTCTAGGAAATTCCTGAAACATAAAACTTGCGTGTTAAATGCTCGTACAAAAACCTGAAAAAGATTTCATTTTCTATACTATCCTTTCACTCTGAAGAAACGTAGTGAACGATCGCAAAGAAAAATGTGTCGCAGAATGTATTTTTTTTCCTACAAGGTACAGTTTCTTAGACTTTTTGTACCGATTTACCTAATCCCAGGCCTAGAGCGATATCGTTCTATCAGCTTAAGCGGATTTGACGGATTCGCTTGTAACGCTAAGATAAAATTAAAATGTCTACTCAAGTCTTGCCAGCTTATCGATATTATGTTGAAAGTTCTGCGTTATTATATTTAAGAGTATTATTTTGTTAGTTTTAGTAGACGATAACTGTGTCAACAACCTCGTAATTGTGTTAGTAATTTAATAAATTCTCCGCCACTAAATTTAAACCCCAGCAAGGTTGAAAATATCTAACTGTTGCATTGGTCTTAAAACAAAAATAGACCTTAACGTCTTCGAAATGCAAACCTTAGAGAGTGGTAAATCAATATTTACCAGGTCAACAATAATGAAAAACAAATGATAGCAATAATATTATATTAACTGGTATCTTCGTGCGACGTACACTTTATCAGTCATCAGCCGAACGACACTCGTACATCGTCACCCGACTGAACAAGACATGATAAATATAGAAAAAAGTGCGTAAAACTAGTAATCGGACGTCATCGGCTGTCATCGGCCGTGTTCGGCCGACAAAGTACGAGCAATATACAAACGTCGTAAAGCAAGCCGTTATTTTGTAAAGACAAAGAAATTAGGTCGGAATCATAAAAACTCAATTGAATTGCAGCGTCCTCATTGCAGTCAGATAGAAAGGAGGAATAGTGTTCAAAATTGACATTAGATGACATCATAAAATAGCCATTTATTGGAGCTAGTTATGGAAGCAATAACGTCACAATTTTTATGACCAATACATGTTACAGTTTAGCTTCTGCAATTGCGCTGCAAAGAGATACTTTGTGTTTTTAACCGACTTCAAAAAGGAGGAGGTTATCAATTCGGATGTTTATATGTTTTTTTTTTTTTTTTTATGTATGTTCGGCCATAACTCCGTCATATATAAACGGATTTACAAAATTCTTTTTTTGTTCGAAAGGGGTTTATTCCGAAATGGTCCCATATAATTTTCATATAGATCTGATGATGAGTTCGGGAGACAGACACCGGAACTCTTTAAAAAATGACAGGAAATCAACCGCGATTTCTGCTATCGCATAAATATGCATTGTTTGTTTGGAATTAGTGCAGGGTGAATACCACAACTAAAAATTTAAAAATAAAAACTTTTTTGCAAAAATACACAACCGACTTCCTTAAAAACACTACAAAGTGAAAAATAACTTTAATTTCGGAAGTCGGTGGCAAAAAAACCATAAATACAGATCCTAAGACACCGACTACCGAAATTAAAGTTATTTTTCACTTTGTAGTGTTTTTAAGGAAGTCGGTTGTGTTTTTTTGCAAAAAAGTTTTTACTGTCACTGTTAGATACATTTTTGTAATATCATAGCTAAGATTGATCGGAAAAAAAAAAATCTGCTTACTGTCTTTTATTCAAAAGTCTATAAAGTTATGAGGGTCCCTTTTCTTCTTCTACTTATCTCCGACCACACGTATGATGTGTCTGGTGGCAGGATGCCGAACGATTGATGTCAAGACGTTGTATACACCGTGTACACATTTTAATCGTCTTACAACGGCACCACACTTCATGTAACCAATGACTACTACACATCCATAAGAAAAACTGGCCAAGTGCGAGTCGGACTCGCGCACCGAGGGTTCCGTACAAACCTGCAGGTATTCACGGTTTATGCATAAGGTTTATGTTTATGAAATTAAATGTGTTTTTTTAAATTTTATATTTGAGTTGACTGAATGAAAGGTAAATTGTGGTTTACGATTTATGACGTATTAAAAAAAAATTGGTTGCCTGTAAAGTCGGTATACGGGCGAAAGTTTTACGTGACAACGACTTTGAGTGGTAAAATAATTTTAATGTGAATATTCATTCGTATAGTAGGAAGAAGGATGAAACTGTCTCTCTCGCTCTTAGGCGGGCTAACCATGCCCGAGTGGAAGGGACGCGTGCCTCTCACTCGCTCTCATTGTGAACGCATAACGTGAGCGGAGCGTAACGCAGTTTCTTGAAGTGTCACCCGGCAAACCAATTTATAAGACGTTGTCACGTCAAAAAACTACTTACTAGATCTCGTTCAAACCAATTTTCGGTGGAAGTTTACATGGTAATGTACATCATATATTTTTTTTAGTTTTATCATTCCCTTGTTTTAGAAGTTACGGGGGGGGGGGGGGGGCGCATTTTACCACTTTGGAAGTGTCTCTCGCGCAAACTATTCAGTTTAGAAAAAAATGATATTAGAAACCTCAATATCATTTTTGAAGACCTATTCATAGACACCCCACACGTATGGGTATGATGAAATTTTTTTTTTTGAGTTTCAGTTCTATGTATGGGGAACCCCAAATATTATTGTTTTTTTTCTATTTTTGTGTAAAAATCTTAATGCGGTTTACAGAATACATCTACTTACTAAGTTTCAACAGCATAGCTCTTATAGTTTCGGAAAAAATGGCTGTGACATACTCGGACAGACAGACAGACATGACGAATCTATAAGGTTTCCGTTTTTTGCCATTTGGCAACGGAACCCTAAAAATGAACATTCGAATAACTAAAAAATAAAAATATAATTCATTATGATGACGCATGACGTCGTTTGAAATTGATATTTTGTCTCATGGACAATGGAGATGGAATGATCTAGTCGACTCGTGCGCTGGAGAGAACATACCTACTATGTTCTCTACCGTCTGATACGTAAACATTATTAACAGGATGTTTCATAATTCTAATGTATTATTTATTTTTCTTAGTACCTATTATCTTAATTAATGGTAACAATATTTTAATCACGCCTAGAGGTATATTATGTCGGATACATTGAGTGGACAACCTTTGTAAAGCCGACTAAAATGTCACGGTGTATATAATTGTCGCACGCCGAACTTTGCTTGAGACGTGCGGGATTTTTCGTGACGTCATTGTTATGAGTAGTTCATTTGTGGTGACGTACATGGAGCCACAGAATTGCTTTTAATTTCCGATTCCATCCAACGTTAAAGACTGGATAGAAAACCTTGACGAGTGGCAATCGTTATCAAAGCTTTTGATTCAAAGGTTTTGATTATTTTTAAAGAAGTCTCTTCTAGCATACCTGCGATAACAAAAGAGAAAAAATACATTAAATCAAAAACAGTTCACCTAATAAGATTAAAGAAATAATCGAACAACATACTTACGTACACACATACAATTTAATGTCAATCCAATGCATTTTTAACCGACTTCAAAAAGGAGGAGGTTATCAATTCGGATGTTTATATGTTTTTTTTTTTTTTTTTTTTTTTATGTATGTTCGGCCATAACTCCGTCATATATAGACGGATTTGCAAAATTCTTTTTTTGTTCGAAAGGGGTTTATTCCGAAATGGTCCCATATAATTTTCATATAGATCTGATGATGAGTTCGGGAGACAGACACCGGAACTCTTTAAAAAATGACAGGAAATCAACCGCGATTTCTGCTATCGCATAAATATGCATTGTTTGTTTGGAATTAGTGCAGGGTGAATACCACAACTAAAAATTTAAAAATAAAAACTTTTTTGCAAAAAAAAACAACCGACTTCCTTAAAACACTACAAAGTGAAAAATAACTTTAATTTCGGAAGTCGGTGGCAAAAAAACCATAAATACAGATCCTAAGACACCGACTACCGAAATTAAAGTTATTTTTCACTTTGTAGTGTTTTTAAGGAAGTCGGTTGTTTTTTTTTGCAAAAAAGTTTTTTTAACATCCCAATAATCATTATTGCTTATGGAATTGAACTTTGTTTATGCCATCGGAACGAAATGATTCTATCGCATAAAAATTAATAAACTACTGAATTCCTAACTTCATTAATTACTCATTCGAATTAGATCACACTTTTCGAGTAACAGTATAAAATGAAGACAGACTACAAGTAATACGCAAAGTCACTGAATCGATTGTGAAAGTTTGACATAACCCAGACTTCTATTGTAAGGGAGTTACTATACTAGCTTTCATTTAACGGGTCATGTTAGACTCTATCTTAAAACTACTACGATTTAGCTGGGCAAATATCTATTTAAAAGAAATTGTAACTATGGAGGTAATACTGTCAATATCGGCCAGCTTAAAACCAACAAAAATGACATTTAATTTTTTATTCATCACCTGTCAGTCGCAACGCTATTTTTTACACCGTGTCGATATGATAGTACTGATTTGTTTTTTTTATTATACATGGCGATGTGTCTCGCCTGGGTTTGGCGTAGCAAATGAGCTACGACCGCGTAGCAGATATGCTACGACTGCGTAGTAAAATTGCTACGGTAACGAAATTTAAAACAAGGAGTTTTAAAGCAAACTATTTTCAAATGCTTTCAAAACGGTGCGGAAACTCCTTCTGGAAGAGCTTGTGTCTAGGCAGTGCTTGATATATTTTTTTTAACCGACTTCAAAAAGGAGGAGGTTCTCAATTCGGATGTTTATATTTTTTTTTTTTTTTATGTATGTTCGGCCATAACTCCGTCATATATAGACGGATTTGCAAAATTCTTTTTTTGTTTGAAAGGAGTTTATTTCGAAATGGTCCCATATAAATTTCATATAGATCTGATGATGAGTTCCAGAGATAGACACCGGAACTCTTTAAAAAATGACAGCAAATCAACTGCGATTTCCGCAATCGCATAAATATGCATTGTTTGTTTGGAATTAGTGCGGGGTGGATACCACAACTAAAAATTTAAAAATAAAAACTTTTTTACAAAAAAAAAAAACAACCGACTTCCTTAAAAACACTACAAAGTGAAAAATAACTTTAATTTCGGAAGTCGGTGGCAAAAAAACCATAAATACAGATCCTAAGACACCGACTTCCGAAATTAAAGTTATTTTTCACTTTGTAGTGTTTTTAAGGAAGTCGGTTGTTTTTTTTTTTTGTAAAAAAGTTTTTTTCAAATAGCTACAGCTTTTTGTAAGAAATCCTATTAATTGAAAATCGTATGGACTAAATGTACTAGCCATAAATTCCCAGACGACAGGTGATATATATCAAGATAAGTATGACGGATTGTTTCTAATACAGTAGACACGACTGAATTCATATAAATTCTCTGAACACTTACCTATTTCAAGATATAGTTTGACGGCAATAATTCATAAGTCGACAGGCAATTTTCTGTGATAGTACCTACAGATAGATATACTGTTTTCTTTTTTGTAAGGTTTGTGACTTAACTGAATTTAAGTGACAATGTTAATGCGTTTTTTTAGAACAAGGTAGCGCAGGAGTGTTAAAATTCTCGGATAGAAACGACAAAAAACGTCTTCTCTCATTTAAATTATATGTTTTTGGCAACTTAGTCCATACTGATATTTAAGACGCAATAGCAGTTTAGTCTGTCTGGAACTCAATTTTGATCTTTATACTCCTAAGCCACTGACCGACCACTAAGCTGGATGAATATGTAATTTAGAGACCTGGACATTGGACATAGACTACTTTACACTCGGAATAATTGTATTTAAAAAACTTGAAATACAAAACAGCCGCAGACAAAGCTTCGGGCACCATCTAATAGATATAATATAATAACAGTTTTACATTTCATGCACGCAAATACGAGAACGATAATACCTGTCTGGCTAAGCCTCGTACCAAGACATGAGGCTTTAAGCATGAACTGTACAATAATACCTGATTAGGGAGTCTCTTACAAAAGCATTAGGTTTTGGTAAGAGATCAACACAGACAGTTACATTTAGTTGAGACAAAAACCGAATATTCAAAATTAAAAGTCATTTATTTAACTACGCTGAGAATCAGCACTACTTGAAACTGCCAAAACCCCAGTCTTTGCCCCCTTTTTGTGCTTTAGCTGTGAAGTAGAAGTGGGGTAACAAATTTCACAACGGCCCAGCTGTTTGTTCAGTTAAAAGAACTTAATTCTATAGAATAGTAATTAAAATTATAAAATATAAAACATTAAATTAAAATATTTGCCATTGAAGAGGCACGAGGAACGGGAAATTAAGTTCACTCGATTCCATAGAAAAGGTAGAATCTTCCAACCAGACAGGTATTGCGTCTTATGGGCAACTGCCCGACGAGTGATGTCGGGACGTTGTATATATGTATATCTTAGGACAACCAACACACCGTTATCTAATCCCAAACTAGGCAGAGCCTGTACTATGGTAACCAGACAACTGATAAATATACTTAAATATTTCTAAATACATACATATTATAGATAAATTACACCCAGACACAGAACAAATGATTGTGCTCATCACACAAAGATTTGTCTTAGGTGGGAATCGAACCCACGACCTCAGTTTTAGCAGTCAGGGTCACTAACCACTAGACTAACAGTCCAGTCAAATATAATATATTTGCTAGTTGCATGATAAACTGTGACTGCACCATGCAGGATTTGCATGACATCAGTCTGATGCTTAGCTTGCTTATAGTGTTGTAGATGCCACTACATCACTACCCTTCTGGGGACCGGAGGTTGATAGTGGGCTGAGTCTTGTATCTTGCGATACTTGTCAAGGCCAGTTGAGGTTCCAGGGGATCGTGCCGAGTCCCACATAATTCACAATAAGTCGGAGTGGCGCTGCGTTATGCTCCAGTGGGTCAGATGTTGTACAACACTGGGTTATGGTTGACTGCTGGCGACGTCAAGGACAGAAATGTGCTGTGCCAAGGTTGCTGATGAAGCTGAAGGTGATGACCTGGAATACACGTCCACTGCATGCTGGTGGTCAGGATACCCAATGAAGCTGTGAACCCTGCCAAGGTCGCGAGATTTGTTCGAAAGAGATACCGTGGCCCTGGCACATGGACAACCGAAGGAATACGGGTGGGTTTTAGTCAGTAAAAGTCTGACACGCCTTTCCGCTCTACCCTAGAGCGGGAGACGTCATTTGATGATATCCCACCCAAAAAAAAAAAAAAGCTGTGAATTTGTTGTTGATAAGTCATTCTACCTCCACCTAAACTATGTAATTCACTATCAATCAGAATTTGAATCATTCTGGATGTTATTTTTAATCCGCTGCTTCTTAGGTTCGAAAAATGTGTGTGCTAAACAGCATAAATAAACCAATGAATGTGTTTGAACTGTAAAAATGAAAGCGATTCCTATAGTTAGTGTGGTATGCAAATGTTCATCTGATGCTAGGGATTGAGACTGTTGACCTCACCCAAACAATAAAGGTTTTTTTTTGCTTTCCCTATAATAATACAAATAAATCTAAACATTTCATGGCGCTAATATAAAAGCCAACACGACGTCACGTAGTTCACGCAACTTTTGTGACGTTTTCCCCCTTTATTAAATTCTGTCCACGTACTAAAATACCGAAGGTTTCATAAAAAATAAAAGTAATGGTATGATAGTAAAATATTGTATGAAATGGTCGGACCGTTTTGTGCGATTTTAATGACGACTATGTTTGCGTTGCGTAACAAAATTGCATCTTTAGCCTTATATCATAGGTAGTTTGGGCTCAGGGTCTTTTAGACTCTCGGATATACGGGTACTTCATAGCAGTATGCTTAGAAAATCTGTGATATGTGAGGACAAGTAAATACAAAACGTAAGCAAAAAATCTATTTCCATCTCTGATATAAAGGCTAGATGGCTCGCAACTTGTAACGTTCTGACTCTTACGATTTAGAGAGACACTTAGTCACATGCTTCCAACTTTTTTTAAACTATATTTACGTACTTTACCTTAACATCCAAAGTATACATTTTGTGTCTCATTTTTTGTTCTGTTTCATAATTTAAAAAAATAGCGGTGTCAAGGGACACCCGGATGGAACGAAGTTCCCTTCCAGGATTCATAATTTTTATATTTTTTTTATTATTTATTATGTACAAAAAACCTGTATACACTCTACAAAAATATTCTCTCTCTCTCTCTCTCTCCCTCTCTCTCGCCCTCTCTCTCCCTCTCTCTCTCTATCTCCCTCTCTCCCTCTCTCCCTCTCTCCCTGTCTCTCTCTCTCTACTCACAATAAAAAACAACAATATACAAACAAATACAAACAACAAAATATATACAGTCGAATTGAGAAACCTCGTCCTTTTTTTGAAGTCGGTTAAAAAGTGTCGTGACAACTTTTCGTAAGAATTTTTTCCTTCTAGCCCCCATTCACAACGCGCGATAAGGAACTTCGTTCCAATATTTACAGAATTTATAATTTTTTCCCGTCAGTGCCATAAGATGCGACTATAAGACTTACTAGAGAATGGGCAGCAGCGTTCTCTACGCATTTTACCACCATACTGTGATCGCCAACCCGCCTGCCAAGCGTACCAATTATGGCAAACTCCCCCATTTTGTAGGAGACCTATGTCCTCTAGTGAACGTCTTTCGGCTGCAATGATGATAGAATTTATTAACTAACGGTCTTAAAATAATGATGTGTACAAGTATTGGGTATCCATAATTAATATAAAATATAAATATCTTAAGACAACCAACACAACGTTATCTGATCCCAAACTAGGCAGAGCCTGTACTATGGTAACCAGACAACTGATAAACATACTTATATATTTCTACATACATACATATTATTGATAAATTACACCCAGACACAGAACAAATGATTTTGCTCATCACACAAACATTTGTCCTGGGTGGGAATCGAACCCACGACCTCAGTCTTAGCAGTCAGGGTCACTAACCACTAGACTAACAGGCCAGTCAAATACGGCCAGGCCAGTTAATTACGTCCGCAACATTTTTATAGGAAACTAGCTGTACCCGGCCACGCTGTGGCACATTCGAGTATTTTCCTCACTTCCGGCAGATGACGCGGTCACTGGTACACAGCTGATCGTAAAAAAAACTGATTTTCGCGGTCGCGGATATATGACCGATGCAAAAAATAAATAAAAACAATCCTTGATACGGATTATATATCATGCTAAAATTTCAGCTCGATCGGTGCAGAACTTTTTGAGTTTTTGAAGCGTACACAAACCAACGTAACTTTTTTATATAAATAGAAGTGCTCATCGATATTGATTCTCTCTGTTACGTTTTCGTTTTAGTTACAAAATTTTCTTTCATTAAAGTAAACCTCATTTATCCCATAAAAGACGATTTATTTTCCTATTAATACACGACATACAGGACCAAGAAAAACGCTTAACAAATCGCTAACAAAACTGACACTGCCATTTTTACTTCCAATGTGAACCGAGCTTAAAATTTAAATGAAAACTTTACGCGGATCGCCCGAGGCTGAAGTCATTGTCTCCTTCAACGATTATAATAGATCTAATTTTCGAAGAGCACTCCACAAATTAAGACGAAAATATGGAACGAGCCGTCGACCTGACGCTCCGAGCTACTGTTATTATAGTAGATTGTGGAGGATTATGTCGTTTGTGTATTTTTGTGTTGTGACTATAAAGTATATTATTCTTTGGGAAGGATTTTCAGTTTAAAAGTGTTTTTAATGTTTAACTGACTTATAAAAGTTTTTGTGACTTATTAAACTTTGTGGTTCTTTTTTTAAGTCGATTGCTTTCAACCTTGCGTTTGACTGTTAAAAAACATTCGGTTAACTTTTTATTGAATCCAATGAAGATCGGAGGCGCTACACTCGAAGTTGTGGACGAATACGTGTACCTAGGACAGACTGTCCAGTTAGGTAGATCCAACTTCGAGAAAGAGGTCAATCGTCGAATCCGACTCGGCTGGGCAGCGTTCGGGAAGCTACGCAATATCTTCTCGTCCCAAATACCGCAGTGTCTCAAGACAAAAGTCTTTGACCAGTGTGTGTTGCCAGTGATGACATATGGCACTGAGACGTGGTCGCTCACAATGGGCCTCATAAGAAGGCTCAAAGTCACCCAAAGAGCAATGGAGAGGGCTATGCTTGGAGTTTCCCTACGCGATCGAATCAGAAATGAAGAGATCCGTAGGAAAACCAAGGTAACCGATATAGCCCGAAGAATTGCCAAACTTAAGTGGCAGTGGGCAGGGCACATTGCTCGCAGAACGGATGGCCGATGGGGTCGGAAGGTTCTGGAGTGGCGACCGCGTACTGGAAGACGGAGCGTTGGAAGGCCTCCCACAAGATGGACCGATGACCTGGTGAAGGCCGCGGGAATACGTTGGATGCGAGAAGCACAGAATAGGTCGAAGTGGCGGTGCTTGGGGGAGGCCTATGTCCAGCAGTGGACGTCTTTCGGCTGAAATGATGATGATGATGATGAACTTTTTATTAAAATGTAGAGTTACGTACAGGGTAGGGTACATTATATTACAATAATGAAGTGTACACTATAATATTTTTGAAAAAAGTAGTTGCTACGAGGTGTGATGGATGAGGAATGAGTCTGATGAATATTTATCCATCTGAATCTATATATAATACGCAATAGCTCTTACGGCTGAACGTATTTTAATGAAAATTGTCACGCTGATAGTTACCTGGAACAACAAATAGAGTGCTTTTTTCTTAGTAGTTCGTTCCCGTTTATTTTCGAAAACACATACGGCCAAAAGTGAGAGAAAAAGCTGTCCATAAAATAGTTACAGTAAAAAGCAATAAAATCTACAAAGCTTTCCAACATAGCTATTCAAAAGATGCAAAATTGACAATATTTACGTCTCAAACAGAAATCCTTACCATACGCTTGCAATTAGGAATAAATATCGATAAGGAAATAAAATGGAGAAAAAAAATCGTTTTCTGGAGTATCGAGTATCATATAAGATGGCTGCAAAAGTGCAATATGCTGTTCATATCATGTCTTGAACCTTCATTGAAAAGCTCCTTATGTGCATTGGCAAGGGATTTTGTTTGTACATTTGTTTTTGAATTCATACGAGCAAACCATTTGATGTACATGCCTTTGACGTTCAGGAAATTACGCGTTCTTAAACTTGGATAATTCTTTCAGGTTTCAGGAACACTGTTTCAGTGTTATTTCATGTTGATAAAAGGTTAACGTTATAGTTCCATCCTGATAACGGATGAATTGAAAGACAGTTTTATAAAATTACTAGCTTTTAGGAGGTCGGAAATTATCCCGCGAGAACTTATTACCAGGATAAAAAGTACTCTATGTATTAATCCTGGTTATAAATTATCCATGTGAAAAATTTCATCTAAATCCGATCAGTAGTTTTTGCGTGAAAGAGTAATAAACATACATCCATACATCCATACTCATAAACTAACTATAGCTTTCACATTTATATTGTGAGTAGGATTAAAGATATTGCTTGTGAATTTTTCATTTAAGATTTTATTATTTTTTAACCGACTTCAAAAAGGAGGAGGTTCTCAATTCGGATGTTTATATTTTTTTTTTTTTTTTAATGTATGTTCGGCCATAACTCCGTCATATATAGACGGATTTGCAAAATTATTTTTTTGTTCGAAAGGGGATAATTCCGAAATGGTCCCATACAAATTTCATATAGATCTGATGATGAGTTCCAGAGACAGACACCGGAACTCTTTAAAAACTGACAGCAAATCAACCGCGATTTCTGCTATCGCTTAAATATGCATTGTTTGTTTGGAATTAGTGCGGGGTGGATACCACAACTAAAAATTTAAAAATAAAAACTTTTTTACAAAAAAAAAAAAAAAGACTTCCTAAAAAACACTACAAAGTAAAAAATAATTATAATTTCGGAAGTCGGTGGCAAAAAAACCATAAATACGGATCCTAACACACCAACTTCCGAAATTATAATTATTTTTTACTTTGTAGTGTTTTTTAGGAAGTCGGTTGTTTTTTTTTTTTGTAAAAAAGTTTTTTATTTCAAATATTTTGCTCGATTGGATGACAATAAAATTAACGTTGTTAATTTTGAATTTATAAAAATAAATGACATTAAAGTGTCTGTTTTTAATATCACAATGACAGCATTTTATGAAAGTATGGTACGGTTCTTTTAGTAAAAAACTCTTATTCATTTTTGTCTGTCTTTAATTCCGGCTAATTTTGGAAATGCCTGGACTGTAATTGATCAAATTTGGGTTGGGATTACTTAGAATACTAGGAACGGACAAAGGCTACTTTTCAACGACATACCATTGCGGGCGAAGCCGCGAGCGAAAGCTAGCAGGTAAATAAAATGCTTTGTTTTTAATGAGGGTCATAAAAATAATCTCTTTGAATCAATTAAGGAACTAACATGGATTGTATTTTATGAATTAAATGACATTTACAATTTTTCCACGATAATGCTTTCTATGAATTGTTATAAAACAGCTTGCAGCATTTATAAATTTTATTGCTAGCTCTCGGGAAAATTGTAGCGAATTCGTGACCACGAGCACTTTGGAAGAAAATAAAATTTAAACAATAAACATGCGATATTCTCACCCGTAAAGATTTCTTTCTCTAGAATGAAATAAAAGTCTGCTATCTCAACTTTTATGTTCCTTCTATTATTGTGTTACTTACTGAAAAATCGCGGTCATCCGCGCTTTATTAGATTAAAACGTGAAGCGCTACGAGTATTAAAATACAGGTTATTTATAATTTTCTACCAAACCGAGACTTTTTTTATGCTCGTCATTCATATAAGTGGGGGATGATAGATCAATCTAACACCTAGTACAATTACGGTGCTTCTGATCAAACCATGCCCAACTTGCTGGAGCGTCCGAAGGACCCAATTAGGAGGAAGAAATTACCGAGGAGCAGCCTCGGATGTCCTAAAGAATGGAAGTCTATTCCCTACGCACGAAACGCATAGATTCAGCCGTGATTATGGACGATTTCTACTCCGTATCTACGGAAATAGGATTAGTTAGGCGCCTGACTTCAGAATAAATGACACCACGATTTGACAGCTCTCCCTACTCCCGATGTGTTATTGCCTAATCCAAAAGTGAATGATGTAGGGTTTACTTTGAAGTTTCGAACTATTTTCAAACGGAACTCGTACTGACGTACGTGAAAATTCGACCACTAGCTTCTGCAATCAACGGGGCCACATACTGAGTTAAAACAACGTAAAAACCACAATGAAATACCTTTCCATCGACATGAAAAGAAGAAGATAAGAAAAACTCAAAAAACCTCGGTCAAGCAGTAAGTTGGTAGCATTCATGCTCTAAATTAACTCCATACACGATGCGAAAGGTCACTAAACTCGAAACAAAACTTGCATTGTCAGAAGGGCATCTTAGAAACTGCATAAGTTTTACAAGTTTATATTGGAAACATCCCAAGACTTTATTTATTCTGAACATCGCCAGTACAATATACTTGCAAATTTTTCGATATGTGCTGTCATTTGAGAACTATGAATAAAATATCGCAGTTTAAGTCATGCTATAATTCTGTAATGCATTCGTGAGAAGGCATATAAAATACTATTACATTATTTACGTTAATGCTAGAAATTTCTCGTATTTTTGGAATCATAAAGTGTGTGTACATATATACTTAATGATGCGAAAGTCCAGATGAAGATCGGAGGCGCTACACTCGAAGTTGTGGATGAATATGTGTACCTAGGACAGACTGTCCAGTTAGGTAGGTTCAACTTCGAGAAAGAGGTCAATCGTCGAATCCGACTCGGCTGGGCAGCGTTCGGGAAGCTACGCAATATCTTCTCGTCCCACATACCGCAGTGTCTCAAGACGAAAGTCTTTGACCAGTGTGTGTTGCCAGTGATGACTTATGGAACCGAAACGTGGTCGCTCACAATAATAATATATCGTTTATTTATAAAAAAGGGGCACATTTACAAAGTAACTTAATAATTAAAATAGGGCACAGTTGCTCATTTGCCTGAACTAGGTTGAACCTGTGCTTCAGGCTGGTAAGTGCATAAATACTTAATTTAATAAATTAACAATGAGTATAAAGTAAAAACTAAATTAAAATTAAGCAAGTAATAGTAAAATAGCATATTATGTTACTCGTTCTATTTGCAGACAACAAGTAGATCTTCTGTCTGTGCATAATCGATGGTTAGTAAATATTTAAGTATAATTTGTTTACAGCTAAGGTTATTTAATTTAAAGATACTTAGTTTTCTATTTAACCTATTGTACAGGAAAGGGCCTAAGAATGTAAAAAATCTTTCTACAAAAACATGTTTTGAGGTTGCATTAGATGTGCATACTATATCATTCCGCCTTTTGTTAGTATTGTCAGCAGTGTAGGTAAGCATGGTATGCTGTTTTAATACTAAGTGCATTATGAAAAGTTGGCGCACAGTCAGCACGTTGCAGGATTTATATAGCAAATCTGTGGGAAAGAAAAATGGATGGAAGTTTGCTACCTTTAAAATTGCTCTCTGAGCTCTTTCAAGAGGAAGCAGATTAGTTTTTGGTGCGCCACCCCATGATGTGATGCAGTACTGAATTATTGATTGACATAGGGCCAAATAAACTTGTGTGATTAGTTTTGAATCGGCGAATGTACGTAATTGCAAACAATGGGCCTTATTAGAAGACTGAAAGTCACCCAAAGGGCGATAGAGAGGGCTATGCTTAGAGTTTCCCTACGCGATCGAATCAGAAATGAAGAGATCCGTAGGAAAACCAAGGTAACCGTCATAGCCCGAAGAATTGCTAAACTGAAGTGGCAGTGGGCAGGGCACATTGCTCGCAGAACGGATGGCCGATGGGGCCGAAAGGTTCTGGAGTGGCGACCGCGTACCGGAAGACGTAGAGTTGGAAGGCCTCCAACAAGGTGGACCGATGACCTTGTGAAAGCCGCAGGAATACGCTGGATGCGGGAAGCACAAAACCGGTCGAAGTGGCGGAGCCAAGCTTGGGGGAGGCCTATGTCCAGCAGTGGACGTCTTTCGGCTGAAATGATGTTGATGATGATGCAAAAGTCGACCCAAAGTTTAGAGTCATGTTTTCATTACTAAATAGGTTTCTCTTTCCCCTTATTTTATGATTTGAATTATCCCAATTTATCACCCATATCTCCACTCTAAAAAACTTAACCCATCAAACAGTATTCTATCAAAAGGCTTTAAAACGCGCCAGCATAGGCTATTGTGTGCAGGAGCCATAAGGTTATAAACCATGGGAGCTTTGCACCCCACGATAAAACGCCAACACTGAATAGCGATACGCGTACCGTACGTAATTCTCACATAAAACATACCAGATAGAAAACAACACACAATATTCAACGTAATTCTAAGTTTTAAGACTCACCATGTTCCCCATCTTGCCAACTTTGTCGACAAAATGTAAAGTAAGCATAAACGAGAGTTAAATTTTGCCAAACTGCCACATATAACGTTCAGAGCTCGTAAACAAAAAGATAAAACAGTCGCATTTGGGTTGTGTTTGGTTGGTCGGCGGCATTTCCTTTTAACTGATATGAAGGGACGTCAGCGAAACGTTTATAAGCGTAGGTTAATTTTGTTCGCGCATCTTTATTGCGAATCTGAGTTTTTAAGGATGTCGTTCTTACCTATTCTGCATTGCTTCGGGGTTTGTGAGATCTTAGTACTTTTGAGCTAGTAAGGAAAAAGTTTAGAATACCGTAATTTCTTGAGTAGTGTCCTAGAGAAATGTGGTTTTGAAGATTTGTTCAAGTGTACGCTAAACGTATGTATATTAAGTCACATAAAATTACAGTGAATAGAGTTGAGCCAGTTTTTTTACACGCTTTATATTAGCTTCACTTGTATGTTTGTATGTTTGTATATTTGTATGTTTGTATATTTGTATGTTTGTTTGTAACCGACTCCTTATAGTGCGATTTTGACCCACTTTAAACGACCAGATTTCATTCAAACTTTGCACACCTGTCAAGGACTGATGACAATGCAATAATTTCATAAATTTGTGCCATTATCCTTGCCAGGGTTACCAGGACAGCAAAAAAACTGTCACAAACTACGCTGACATACGTCTCAAAATTCGAAATACCCTAAAAAATAGAAAATAAATAATAGTTTAAAAAAACTAAAAAAACACGCTTCCATGGAAAACCAAACTAAAAAGTACAAAACAATGGAAAAAAAGCGTGGGGTGCTTTTAAGGTATTTTTTTGATATCAGGCACCCCACGCTTTTTTTACATTATTTTGTACTTTTTAGTTTGGTTTTCAATGGAAGCGTGTGTTTTAGTTTTTTTAAACTATTATTTATTTTTAAATTATCCTTCGCGATTTTATGTTAACATCGATTTTTAAACGACGGCCATTAAATACGTAACTAGAGACCAAGATTAATATTTTTCAATTTCACGTTTAAAACATTAAACAATATAAAAGCAATCAAACCTGACACCAAAGTATCGTCGCTACTTGTTACAAACTACCCTCAGAATCGCCCACAAAGAACGACACTCAATGAATATTTTTTATAAGTTTTCGTTTGAAAATATTAAAAGTTTTATACAAGCTCAGTTCTATCGAACCGAACTATTAGAGAATTGTTGGATTCGTATAGTAAAAATAAAATATGCTTCGTGAACTTTCAGAAGGCTATAATCCAATTATGTAAGGCAATATTACTTATGGAAAAATCACTTTATTGTAGATTAGTGTTCCAACTTATTGGTTAAGTTTCGAAATTACATTACAATATTACTTTTAAGTTGTGCCACTAAAATGTTGCGTTCGGTCTTAATATCTAAATCTTCATCATCATCATCATCATCATCATTTCAGCCGAAAGACGTCCACTGCTGGACATAGGCCACCAATTTGGGTGGATTTTCCATAATCGCCACGCTTGGTAGGCGGGTTGGCGATCGCAGTATGGTGGTAATATGCATAAAGAACGCTTCTGCCCAGTCTCTAGTAAGTCCTTTGGTCAACATCGTTTTACGACACACACGGGAAGAAATGGGATAGTGCTATTCTTATCGTCCGGCAAACCACACGGAACCAAATATAATATCTAATTAAAAGAAGGAATTTAATATTAACTTAACCGAAAACATGCCTTTAATGCCGGTAGGATTAAACAGAGGTGTCTTTATAATACACCCACATTTTGCGATAACTCGCGATGTTTAAATAAGAACTCCTTACTCAACTGCTAATGAGAAATACCTAATGTAAATCCCTATTAATACTTCACCCGATCCTAGAATCGAAACCAGGAACTTGTGCTCAGCAACCGGCGTAGCATGACCAATCCTATTCTACCAAGAACAAAAAAAGTTCTTTGTGTATTTTAATTCTGTGAAAATGTTTGTATCTCATCAATAGTAGAGAGAAATAGTCATCATACTTGACATCGTACTCTTGTTGACTGAAGAATAGAAATATCTCTTTTCTTCAGTTGTACACAATTTTTCTACGATACAATTTATCATTTTGTCTTCTCTTCCGTTGGCAAATTCCCTTTCTATGGCAGTCATGCTACGCGTGCAGCAGCATTTGCTATCACTGGACCAACGACGCAGTAGAATTCAAAATTGGCTACTACTTAAGTACTCTTAGAGCCAGGCGGCTAGGAAGGAAACGTTAATGAATGCGTCACCGTGTAACATAACAGCATAGCATAATGAGCCATAATGTTCGAACTGCTGGAACACACGCTGTTCTCTTCGTGAGAGAGTGGGCCATAATCCACCACGCGGGTGCGGTGCGGTTTAGTATAATTATGTAGATTGATAGATAAAACGTTTATTTGATGCACACAAAAGACGCAACACAACATACAAAGCACGATGAAATAATAATTGATTGTGATAACAAATTTACGAATTAGGTACAAAATGCCAATATACAAAGAGAGAAAAAAAGGAAGACATAATATAGTAATGATGGCACTTTGAGACACAAATTAAAATTCAAAAGTAAAATAATGTGTGGTGGAGTACAAAAGTGCGGTGTGCATCTCAAAGTTGCACCAAATGGGAGTTCAGCTCAGCATATGTCAGGTAAATTTACCTGACGCTGATATTCTGCTGGATACCTGCAGTGACCTACGGACATCGAGCAGATGAGATCAAAACCGGAATAATTATTTTCGATGTTGTGAATAGCGGAACATGTCGCAAGTCTTCGAATTTTTGGTCGTAAGACATGCCGGTTTCCTCATGATGTTTTCCTTCACCGCTTTGAAAGCATTGGTGATGAAATATTTCGCGCCTGTCTGAGTTCGAACCTGCAACCTACAACTTGTAAATTGGGGTTTTTACCTACAGCTATGGGGCGGTTGGTTACGCAGCCAACCTTTCACTTCGTTGGCGATGCGACCTGGCTACACCGCCATGGCTTCAGGTGAGGCTCTTAAGTAATATCACATCGCTATAATATCGCTTTTTTCCCGACTACCAAGTCATAATGTCTCATAGTTTTTTGATTAATAAAAATAAAAGTATTTTATTTATATTACATTATGATTGACAGGGTCTTTCAATAAGGTGTCAGTCATAATTCTAGATTTTATCGAACATTGCATTAAAATTGAAATGCAAATCAATTTTTATTTAAAATAATATGAATTGACGGTGACAAAAATTGTGTGAATATTCAATATGCCAACACCATCTTTTTCTCGTCATACCAATGCGCCATTTTAGTCTACAGATGTTAAGACCAGATAAATCTGATATTGCAATATCCACATTATTCCTAAAGCGTTAAAGTCCGAATCGCTGTACGCATATCTTTCCTCTAAGTATCGATAAATCTCCGAAAGTTCAATACAGTGGAATTTCTAGTTTTATGTTCTCGCAAATGTTCTTCGGAATTTTATTATAAAAGTATATTTATTGGGTTAGAGAATTAACAGCTTATTGGCTTATAATAGGAGAAGTTTGCTAACGACGTAATTTTTACCCGATTACCCCAGGTGGAGGGTAATGCTTTTTATATGGATACAGTAAAATAATTTCTACTGTTCTAATTATTATATATATTAAAATTTCTTCGTTTCACTTAGCGTTCCTTAACATGTTGTTGGGATCCTGAGAGTCCTAGCGATATGTTAAATAGCTTATACCCTTCCTCAAAAATTGGACATTCAAACGCATTTTTATAAATCAATTCCGACTAGTAATTTCAGAGATTAGCGCGTTCAAACAAACAAACTCATCAGCTACGATTATTATTTATCTATTCGTGTGTAAACTAATAATAAAGAGATATCTGGGGCTTGTGGCTAAGTACTAACAACCACATAGGTCAATCGATCAGGCTTGCCGCGGTCGGTCCGTGGATGGGTGACCAATTGCAAATACGTCTCTGTGCCTCGGAAAGCACGTTAACCCATTGGTCACGACTGGCATTTGTAGAACTTTGCCAATCGCTATGGGTCGTCAGAAGCCTAAAAGTCTGACAACCAGTCATACCAAGGGGTATAGTGGTACCCAATAACTGAGCTGGGGGGATCAGATTGACAGTCGCTCAATGTAAAATACTGATATTCAGCTGCATCCGGTTAGACTGAAAGCTGACCCCAAAAATAGTTGGGAAATGGCAAGGCAGATGAGGGTGATATATTTTTGTAGATACAGATAGCTGTTTTAATAATGATCAATGGGAGAGGAGAATAAATGTCGCTATGCAGAAAGTTTGCGGCTGCTGTGGCCGTCCAATTAGTAAGCTGAGAAAAATGGATTATACTGCAGTTTGTAGCATCGTGCAGCTTTGCTAGTGCACAATTTTGATTATAAAACGTCGTATAATTTACGAGCTAAGAAATATAATAATAAAAGGATAATTACTTTCATAAACTCACGTTTTCTTTCTATGAAAGTGGGCAGAAACTATAGAACGCCATCTGCTACGATCCTTACGTACACTTTTTCCTTCGTTTATGTTCTGACGTCTTGTCATACATACCACACTGGTTGCGAGGGCTATGCATCTGGCCTTACATTTACTTAGATAATATTTTTCAAAATCGATTATGCTAATTATGATTTTTCAAACACTTTTGAAAAGTGTAATCAGTATTATCTCCGTTTATTTCCTAAAGACTATTATAAAAAAAAAATAGGGTTTTGCTAATTCAAATCGGTTTACCGGTCGGTTAAAAGTCACAACTTAAGTACTCAGGACTTTATATTTTATTTGATTTACTCATTATTATTAAATCGAAATATATAAATAGTAGCCCACTGGTATCGGAAAAAGGGTCCAAACTAGTGGCAGTGCGGACTCCTGAGAAAATAACTTTCTAATAATGCGAGCCGTGACCAGAAGTACCGGTTTCAGAATTGAGCCATTGATCCAGCTGCCCAACGAGAGTCTCCTCAGCTGCTGCTCGAGGCTCATGACTATCAAGCCATTGGCTATTTCGAATATGGGCACAATGATCGCTGAGTCAATATTCCACAATCGACAATATCGCGAGCCAAGTCAAAAATCAGTATTATTATTATCTCACAAATAGTTTTCTTATAATCTCTTGGTTAAACTAATAACGAAAAGCTTTTCGACATTGAAAACTCTTTTTCAGAAGAACGAAGTCACAAAAATAAATATATTTCACTCCAGCAATTACTCCAAACTCTTTACGTACACAACCGTTAGATAATAAATCTCTATGTAAAAATACCCTCCATTTTATGTGTCGTTACGATCTTATGTTACAGTTTTCGCCCCTTTCAAGGGTAGGGGTTGAAGATCTAAGGGACGAAGAGGCAAAATGGTATATGTGTCGCAGAATGAATGGGAAAATCGAATTTGCTCGAAAATCCTAGGATTTTTGCAGAAGACCGGATTTTTGGATCGAAATCGAGATTTTTACAAAAACCCAGCATAAGTACCTATTTATGAACGCAAATTGACTGACAAGAACGTTTTTTACTGACACGGATACATTCGAGCCATGTTCTGGATTCATTATATCAGCTGAGATACGTCCACTGCTGGACATAGGCCTCCCCCGAAGAGAGAGTGTTCGCCACAATCGTCACGCTTGGCAGGCGGGTTGGTGATCGCAGTATGGTGGTAAAATACATAGAGAACGCTGCTGCTCATTCTCTAGTAAGTTCCTTCAGTCGCCTTCTATGACACCCACAAGAAGAAAATTGTGAATGCGCTAAATTTGTTAAAATGTACCCGGAGCTATTCAAAAAAGCTCATGAAGTGTTTGCAAAAAGCATTAGACACAGAAATAGAATAGTTCTGCCCATCATTCCGAGAACAGCATTATATAGCAAGAATAGCTATGCAATGTGTGGTCGCATATTTAATGCTATTCCTGACATCATTAAAATCTTACCAGTTAATAAATTTACAAGGAGTCTGAAAGTATGGTTAAAGGAAAAGAATTTCTACTCAGTAAACGACATAATTTAATAAGAGATTGAAAAATTAATAACAATCTGACATTTCACTGACATTTTTTTCCCCTTTTAATGTGTTTAATAATTATAATAATATTGCGAGTTTAATTAATTTTAACTATGAATATAATTTATCATGACTGTGTATAAACCCAAATGTTTGCATGTCACAATATTATGACTAAGTGTTTTGGATCTGTAATTATTTATGTTAAGACCGTAATTGCACCAACACTTATTGCAAATAAATTGATTTGATTTGATTTGTGTGAAATGGGATGATGCTATTCTTTACGTCCGACAACACACAGAATTCCGGCAATACACGGAACAAGTTCTGGATTAGTCAGTCAGTATTGAACTTTCCAGGCTTTCTAGACAGTGTATTTTATGTTTGCAAAAGCCCATTATATTATTACGAAAATTCGGTCTAATATATATATATTCAAATTTATTTAAAGTAACTATGACTCAAATTGTTAGTATACTTATTCTATGTTAGTAACTGAGGTAAATTTAAACATACATCCTTACATATATAGCGGCAGCACTGTCCGACGCGTCACCACGGCTGTACCATTCCATGGGAAATGGCGCAGCAGCGATTCACGTACGGACAGTCTAGCCTGCTCGAGATTAAAGACAGGATACTGTTGTCGCTGCCCCACACCCCACGTACCAGGGACGCACAGCGCTTACGCATCGTGGCAAAGAAACAATCCACACGTGCGTCTGCGAACATCCCTGATGCGCTGCAGTAGCGGGGCAGCCCCAACAGCACCCTGAATGCGTTGTTGTATTGCACGCGGAGGGCATTGTACGATTTTTGAGTATATCTAGCCCACAAGCTGCTCCTGTAGAACGTAGTGCAGTGCGCTCTGAAAAGAGTAATTTTAACGTTCACTGAACAACGAGCAAACCTGCGGGCCAACATGTTTGCTCTAACCGACAAGGCCCTCCGCGCCCGATCAATATCGTCATCGTTCCTGAGGTCAGGGGTAAGTATGTGACCAAGATATTTGAACTTGTATGCCCTCTCTAATGGCATACCATTAAGGTATACTGGTGGTACGTAAGCAGGATACCTACCCCCAGACCCAAAGACCATGACCTCACTCTTCTTATAATTGTACGTTAACCCATGTGAGTCAGCATACTCCTCACAAATGGCCACAAGTTTTCTGAGGCCACAGATTGACGCACTCAGCAGAACCATGTCGTCTGCGTAGCTGATATTATTTACGCAGACCCCATCTATATGGCAACCGACCTTGACGCTGCTGAGCCTGCCAATCAACCCGTCGACATATAGGTTAAATAGCGTTGGTGAGCTCAAACCCCCCTGTCTCACCCCGCACTCCAACCCATACGGATCAGACAAAGCCCCAGCCCATCGCACATTATTGACCTGGTTCCTATGCCAATAATTAAAGATGTTGATTATTACAGATGGAACATGAGCTTCTTTGAGTTTATCCCACAGGATATCATAAGAAACCAGGTCAAATGCTTTAGATAGATCCAGGAAGCAGGCGTATATGGGAGTGCTGCGGTCAGTGTAGTATGTGACAGCATGCTTAAAAGACAACACAGCGCTTTCCGTTGATAGTCCAGGTCTGAACCCGAACTGGTTATCATGTGGTGTTATATACTTATTTAATTGCGACACTCTAATGCAACACTCTTAGGATTTTCGCGGTAACTCGATTTGTTCATTTATCCTGCGACATACACGAAAAAAGTCGGTCAAGTGAGTTAAATGTGCTCACTGAATAGATTCCGTACTGTTAGTCGCGGGGGCTGTTAGAGGCGCGTAAAACTGAAATGTTTGGGAGCCATGTTTATCATACTTTCTACTCAGTGATGTGTGCTAGTGTGCCAGTTGTACAGGAATTCGGACTTAAGGGTTGATTATCACCTTTCTGACGTAAGTAATTGTATTACCGAAAATATCTTCCGAAAGAGCTTAGTAACTGGATATCTTTTTGTACCCAGCTGAAACCCTAGGAATTGTGGAAGAGTGGGTTTTTTGGTGCATTCTGTTTTTTAATTGTTGATGTCAAAAAGGATTATAATTTCAATCTTGTTTTAAGAAATGATTCTTGACAATTGTTTAGGAAGTAGGGCTTTGGTGTTGAATAAGACCTTTCTGAGGTAAGTATTTGTCTTACCAAAATTAGCTTCCGAAATACAATGGCCGTTATTAACTGTGCCTTTTCTTCTACCTAGCTCTAACCCTAAGATGAGTGGAAAAGTGAGTACTTTCCGTTTTTTTAACTTTGGGCGTCAAAAAAGTTAAGTGTTTCAGTAATATTTGAAGAAATGGTTCCTAAACTTGAACGTAATTACATATGTCAAAGGTCTTTAGTGGTTTCTCGCCATGTATGTACAATATTTTAATTATCTTAACCCTAATAACAGTTTCTGTCTTAGCTTAGTTTAAGCAATAGCGGGCTTATTTCTAAATTTCACTTTAAAATATTAACCCAACTACAAAGCCGAATAAAAACAACATTGTCATCTGTCACATACAGTTAAAAATATGACAAAACATTAAAATAACAACTTGTCAAACGGCTATTCGACAAAACAACGGCCATACGTCACAAATATAGTGGATATTACAACGTAAACTTTAGTGAATTTCCCGCTACAATGGTTTTATATAGGCTGTTACATACACTCGGCTTTCTAGCTTAGGGTCTTTATGGGGAGCTCATAAAAATGATAGATCACTATGCGGTTGCTCTTTACATAGTAAGGTACGCATTCCTAGAGTTGTAAAAAAACGGTTTTTTTTCTGAGAAGAAAAAAAACGTTTAAAAAAAACATGAAAAAAAACAGTTTTTTTTCTGGAGCAGGTTTTTTTTCATGAGTAGGAAAATAAAAAGAGAAAAGGCGGTTATCGTATGATAAGAGTTGATATTATTTTTTTTTTTTTGTTCAATAAGAAAATACCATTTGTTTTTTGTTAAATAGTACATACATGTCTTGACACAATTGGCAACACCAAATGTAAACTACATTTACGGACGGGGATTTCCCTAATCCTCGTAATTTGTTTATGTTTTGGTTGATTTGCGTGCAGACTGCAGAAAGCTTGAGACAGTGAGAGTTCGTTTTTGTTGAGTGTTCTGTGTGTGATAAGTAAATATTAAAATCGTATTGAGTAATTTAATTGTAGTATTTTTTTGATTATATTTGTAAAGATGCCGAAACGAGTTGGTTCAGGTCGAAAGACATCAGTCGTGGCAAATCTTTTTAACAATGTTGTTTCCACTTCCAAAATACCTAAAGTAGAATGTACATTCTGCTCAAAACGTCTTACGAAAAACGGCACAAGAATGTCAAAGCATCTGGAAGTCTGTAAAAAATGCCCAGACTCTGTAAAAGAAAAATATATTATGAAGACAACCACACAAGTTCCACAGCGTAAGTACATTTTTTTTTTGGTATTTGCCTGTTTTCTCGCGTTTTTTTTTGTGATTGTTTAATTCAAATTAATTCGCACATGATAAACTCTTTTTAACCGACGAAAAAAAACGGAGGAGGTTATCAATTCGACGCGTATATATATATATATTTTTTATGTATGACCACGCATAACTTTTCACATAGTAATCCGATTGTGATAATTATTTTTTTATTGGAAAGGGTATGCCGAGCAGTGGTGGCCCAGTGGTAACGGCCGCGACCTACGAGTAGTAGGTCGTGAGTTCAAACCCAAGCAGGCGCATTACTTTGTGTAAATTATTTCATCGCCACTGCTCTCAAAACGGTGAAGGAAAACATCGTGAGGAAACCGGCATGTCTTAGAACCAAAAATTCGAAGACATGTGACATCTGCCAACCCGCACTGGGCCCGCGTGGTGGATTCTGGCCCACTCCCTCTCACCGAGAGGAGGCCTGTGTCCCAGCAGTGGGAACATTATAGGCTGATGATGATGATGATGGAAAGGGTATACTCCGAGGGTGGTCCCATATAAATTTAGAAAGCAAAATCAAACCGTAAGGGTCGGAAAACAGGGGATGATTGATTGTTCACTCACAGATTTTTATGTATAACCACGCATAACTTTATACAGAGTAGTCCGATTTTGATAATTCTTTTTTCATTAGATAGGGTACTTTGCCAAGTATTATTAGTACATTAAAGCCACCAAAAATTATTAAATAAAACTTTTAAACAAAAATTAAACCGTCGAAAAAACTGAAAATCAAAAAATAATAAAGTCGGCGCTGAAAAATCAATGAACAAATATCACTCAAAGCGCCGACTCATAATTTTAAGGTTTATTTTTTGCTTTTCTGTTTTTTCGGCGGTTTAATTTATTGTTAAAAAGTTTTTGATTGCACTGGCTTGACTCGAACTACGGAACTCCGTGTTAAAATTCCGAGCTCTATTTTTCCGAGCTCTATTTGTTGAAACTTGAAGGTTATATTATTTAAAAAAATCTGCCGCTTCGTAGTCCATATAAATGTATTTATTATCAAATAACTATGTTGTAATGTTCTTCACCTTACCGCACTGTCTTTTCTTTTTAGATGTATCCAGCATTGCCAGTACATCTATGCTTGCCACTACAGAAAAAAAGTTAAAGACGCCAGGTATTGCGGCTTTTATAGACAACATGAATCCAGAAGATCAAGACAAGGCAGATGAGCTTCTCAGCAGGGCAATTTTTGCGAGCAGCTCTCCTCTCAGTGTGGTGGAAAATTCTCATTGGAGGACATTGTTTTCGTTTCTTCGGCCAGCATATAAACTACCTTCTAGATACATGTTGTCAGGCCAGTTTTTGGAAAATGAGTACAAGAATGTGTCTGCGTTGGTAGCAGAGGCAATTGCCGCTGCTGATTCTGTGGCATTGGCTGTGGATGGCTGGAGCAACATTAGAAATGAACCTATAGTAAATTTTGTTGTCACGACGCCGAAAGCTTTTCTTTACAAGGTTTTACCGACAGGAAGATCATGTCACACTGCAGAATTCATGGCTCAAGAAATGAGTTGTGTCATTGATGAAATAGGACCTCAGAAGGTTTTTGGCGTTGTAACTGACAATGCTGCTAATATGAAGGCAGCTTGGAGACTACTCGAAACGAAGTACCCACGGACAAACTTATTTACCTACGGGTGCCTAGCACACTCCCTCCAATTAATATTTACGGATATGAACACTTTGCCAACTTTAAAGACCCTTATAGCCGATGCAACAGCTTGTGTCAAGGCTATAAAGAACTCTCACAAGCTTAACACAGCTTTCATAGAAAAGCAGTTGACCACCGGCGTCAAATTAAGTCTTAAGCTTCCAGGTAAAACGCGCTGGGGATCTCTAGTCTCCTGCTTAGAGAGTTTAAAAGAAAACAAACAAACTATTAAAACCATGGCGATTGATGAGAGTCTTTCAGATGTTATAAATAAAGTGGAAACATTAAAAGTAAATATGTTGAGCGATGACTTTTGGGATAATGTTACTGGATTTTACAATTTATTGAAACCAATATTAGACACTATTACAATTGTAGAAAGTGACACTCCACAGATGTCTCATGTTTTAAGTTTATATAAAAAAATTGAAGTCAATGTGGAAGACATGTTGGACAAGAGCCCCCTGTTAAAATCCGAGGAAAAAAAAGTCAGAGAAATACTCAAAAATAGAAAGGCATTCGCTATATATGACGTTCATAAAATCGCGAACCTATTGGATCCTCATTTTAAAGGATGCGATCTGACTCCAGAAGAAGAAACGGCTGCTGTAGAACAAATATATAATGCTGCTATAAAGATACCAGATATCGAAGAGGATATAGTACTGGCAGAGCTTGCAAATTACATAGCAAAACAAGAGTTTTTTTCTAAGACTTTTTTGTGGTCATCGGTGAACAAATTGAATCCCATTGCTTGGTGGGCAGGACTTTGCAAATCAACTGCTTTGTCTAAAGTAGCCGTCAAGTTTCTCTCTCTTCCTACTACATCAGCAGCGTGCGAAAGAACATTTAGTACGTACAGCGATATTCATACCAAGAAACGTAATAGACTGACAAATGACAGGGCTAGGAAAATAGTGTACATTGCGCACAATTTAAGATTGCAATCAGTACAATCATCAACAATATTAACACAAGCAGAAGGTAATAGAGTCCCTGATAGTATAGTCATTGATTCAGAATCAGATGAAACAAATTCAGACACAGAACATTATTCCGATGAATCCGATGCGGATAAAACAAGCGTAGCCGTAGCTACTGATACTGATACAGATGATTGTAACACCTTAAGTATTTTTTAAGTTCATAATAATAATTACCCATTGATTTAAACATAATTTGACTTGAATAAAAACAAAACAATCAAATTTAGTGTTTTATTCCACTTTAGCTATAGTATTTCACTTTTTCTGAAAAAAAACCAAATGTAGAAAAAAAACAATGGTGCCAAGATTTTTTTCCTGTTTTTTTTCAAGATTGTGAAAAAAAACATTTTGTTTTTTTTCAATTTACATCTCTACGCATTCCCCTTTTATCGTATTTCGCTCAGTACTGTATTGGATGTTCGAATTCAGAATGTGTATGGCTTTAATGTTGCGTGATGGTATTTTGATGGTGAATTGCTGTCAAAGAAATGATAATATAACAAACAGCATCTGGAAAGGAAAAATAACTTTTGTATATTTCACTACAGATCACTGAGGGGACACACGTAGGTAATGTATTGTAAAAACATGTGGTTGGCATTAAGTTTTGGATATTTTACTATAGATCACAGTGGGAACATACGTAGGGAAATGGGAAAAACGTGTCGCTTGCGTTACTTTCGGAGCAAAATGTGTTCTCAAAACATTAATTAATTGAGTTTCATGCATGCATTGACTCATTATTTTGAGTGACACAAATTTAGTAAATTCAAGGATGTTTGTTGTTTATATTTTTTTTTAAATTAAATACTTAAATTTGAAGCCTATCAACTTCCTGCCAGGGTCGCGAGATTGTTCAAACGAGATACCTTGGCCCTGACATATGGATAACTGAAGGAACACGGGTGGGTTTTAGTCAGTAAAAGTCTGACACGCCCTCCCACTCCGCCCAGAGCGGGAGTAGTCATTTGATGATTTCCCATCCAAAAAAAAAGAGAAAAAAGCCTATCAACTTAAAATGTCCGTATATATAAATCAAAATTACGTATCATTCTTTCCCACTGAGTAACCTTAGGGAAGACGGTGCACAATGATGACGTGCATGCACACTTTGCAGAGTTAGGTTTCGGGGAGACCCCTTGGACTCTCTGGAGATGGTGTCCTAACACGCGCTGCACAGATGAGGTTTCGAATCGGTCTTTGGGGGCGGTAAAAAGGGAGCGTAAAAATCCCACATGCCCCAGTCTTATTCCCAAAGACCTTTTGAGGGATTCCAGCTGAAAGAAAATATTATGATATAATTCCTTTGAAAGTTACGTGAAATGGCGTAGTAGCTTGATTAAGAATGTATTTCCCTGACTGTATTTGTTATTTTTTCTGATTGAACTTACTCGTTATATTGAACTACATAGCCGTTCTGTTATGGAGACTTTACGGTCCGTACGGTATGTTTGTCTAACTATTTTTCACGAAACAATCGTTTTCCATACGTATCAAGTCAATTATTCAATCAATATGCTTAGCCTTTGCCCTAATATGTAGGGTACGATTACCAGACTGAATAACAGTGTCTTACTTGGAGCGACTGCCTAACTGAAATCCTCAATACAGTTACAGGGTCATACAAGACCCCTGGTAAGACTGGTTTTCAGACTTTTGGGCTTTTGACTAGCTACCCTTAACGTCTGCCAAAGCTCTTCCAATGATAGCTGCTTCTCCAATCTGCACTTGTTGTAGTTTTGTTATATTTCACATCAAATAGTGAATCTAGTTTTAACAATTAACAAAGAGTTGGGACCATGTACACAAAAGTGAAAAAGTACTGATGTGGTAACGTAACCGTTGACTCTGTTTACTTTTAATTAACAAACAGTTTGCCGCGAAACAAGGTACGAACTATTTTCGTTTTTCGCTTTTTGAGGGTTATTTTATTAAAAGAATTATTCTGATGTAGGCTATACACGTTTTTTTAAGTGGCTAAATGTCACGTAAATATAAGTTTCTGGGAGCATGTTTCAATTAGATTAAAAAATATACCTACTCAGTAATGAATCAGTTGACAAACGAGACATAATCACCGGAGAAAAATGATCGGTACAAATTGCCAATCTGGTAAGTAATATGTTTGAAAATTCCAGGAGATGAAATAAGGAATCAAAACGTTTTATATGGGAAAATCTAAAATCGTGGATGAGTTGATTCTTTGAAATGGACGACCTTAGAGTTTTGGGATATCAATAGAAACATGTAGTATATATTGTGAAACCTTAAAGGGATTTTTTGTCGAAATTGGCATCGTCTATACTTCTATCTCATTTTGTATCGTGTAACTATCATAGTAATAAAGTAGCTCGTATATTTTGGAAACTGGCCCACAAATAGCATGAGTGCGCAGTAATTATGCTATAAGTACCCAATTAACATAATAACGCTTGATTTGCTAATCGGATATTACCATTAATTGCAGTGTCAATCAATGTAAGCCATGCTAGTCCTGCCCCCGAATTATAAAACGACACAAATCAAGGGAAAATTGATTAGGGAAGTATTTTTTTTAAATTGACTAGTATCTTTAATTGTCCGTTTTTATTATATACAAATCCTAAATGTATTTGCAAAGGCATTTTTGATGTTGTGAGTCAATTTGATAAGCAATTAATTTCTTTGACTTTGTTTTAATGTATATTTTTTAATAAAATGCAGACATAACCTGACGTTTACCGGTGATTTGACAGTAGGTCAGTTAAGTTCTTCTTCTTCTTTGCCCTCGCCTTTTCGCGTTACGCGGGGTCGGCTTTCTTAATCGTGCGGCGCCATTCGGCGACTGGCCTATTAGTCTAGTGGTTAGTGACCCTGACTGCTAAGACTGAGGTCGTGGGTTCGATTCCCACTCAGGACAAATGTTTGTGTGATGAGCACAATCATTTGTTCTGTGTCTGGGTGTAATTTATCTATAATATGTATGTATTTAGAAATATATAAGTATGTTTATCAGTTGTCTGGTTGCCATAGTACAGGCTCTGCCTAGTTTGGGATCAGATAACGGTGTGTTGGTTGTCCTAAGATATTTATTTATTCATTTTGGTGGTAAGCATCGCCATCTGTAAGACCAAGCTTTAGCATGTCCTTCCGGACATTTATCATCCAGGTAGTTTGCGGTTTACCTCTCCCTCTCTTCTTATTAGCCATGGGCAATAGGTCAGTTAAGGCGCGGACTGACTACGATTTTAAATGCTACAACTACATGCTACAGCTCCAACAAATAAGGTTGAAAATTGAATAAATATTTGGATTGACGATGTGACTAAGCTGCGAATTGGCATTTATTTTACGGTTTTATTTAGATTATTCGGACTACACACATTAAATTAAATAATTGTCTGGTTAAAGTTTTAAAGTAATGTTTATTCTATTGAACTCTTTAAAAAAAATGTTGTTATCGCTGAAAATACAGAGATGTTCGACGTCAAAGTTTTTTTTGTGAAACAATTTTTATTGGGAATATCAAACAATTTTTCACTATTCTATTCGGTTAGAATTTTTCTTTAAACCCTTCTCTATCCACTGTATTTTTTGTGTCGTATATTTTCATTGCGTTACGTCATACTCGATTGTCAAAGACACCAGTGTTTTGTGAATATTGAGGTAACACCGCGCCTTAAGTTAGTTTTTAAAATAAACTCCCTAAGTGTAGTAATATTAAAACCTATTTTATCTTTAGCTTTGCAATTGGAACGAAGTTCCATATGGTGCGTTGCGAAAGGAGGCTAGATGGAAATTAAGAGAACAAGTTGTAACGACACTTTTTAACCGACTGGAGGAGGTTTCTCAATTCGACCGTATATATTTTGTTGTTTGTATTTGTTTTGTATGTTGTTTTTTTTGTGTATTTTGTTGTTGTGAGTAGAGAGAGAGAGTTTTTGTTGAGTGTATACAGGTTAATAATAATAAAAAAAATAACAATAATGAATCCTGGAAAGGAACTTCGTTCCATCCGGGTGTCCCTTGACACCTCTCAAGTTTTTCATAATATAATGACGTAACATATAGACTATGGAGGATCTCAGTAGAATGCTCGATGACCTTAGTAGAGCTTCCGAAACAGTGGGGCTTAAAATGAAGATGGACAAAATGAAGGTCATGTCTAAGGCTCACATCCCTCATGACGTTTTACAGCTGAAATTATGATGTAACATAACATAATAGCACGCCTTGTGTCGCCGGAGGGTTGGTCAGAGGTGAACGTATAGTACATTCGCCTATTATGTTTGTGTCTCAGATGTGATTGCGTGTGGGTTTGTATAAGTACGTAAGTACTCAGAAATATCAATAAATTATTGTTAAAGAAGTCGTCTTACCGCAATATATACTCGTAAAATATATTTAGTACTTAGGTACACCAAAATACCTCGCGTGGCGTAATGCGAAAACTTTAGGTATAGTACCGCCATCACGGAGGAAAGCAATAGAATATCAAGGAAGTTTACTAATTTATTGTTAAACAACTATGTCTGGTCATGGTAGGTATATTTTGAGGGTTGGTGTCATATACCGGACATCTCACGACTTTGCCATATGGAGAACTTACTTACCGTACTAACTGTGTGTGTGTGTTACTGTGCGTAACGTACTTCTTATAACACATTTTTGATCGAAGAGTGTCTATTGAGTTTCTTGCTCGTTTTTCTCCATAGGTATCTTCTACGTTTTTGAATAGGCAAATAGCTTATTTTTTCACCGCCAGTTGAGAATTCAAAAGTGCCTGTAATTGGTTTATTTGAAATAATTGCTTTGCGTTTGAGTTTGGAGGGAAAGAACCATAACAGTTGGAGTACAAGGTATTTTCTTAATGAATATTTTCCTTCATGGATTGAAGGTACTCACTCATGGACAAATTAGATGATCCTTCAAGATCCCCATATCTAACTCCGTAAAAATTATTTTTATGGGTTATGTAAAAGATTTCGTTTACAGGAACCAGTACCAGAGTGTTCACGAGTTATAAATTGAACTTAGAAATATTATTTTAAACATTCACAATGAAAAGTAAAGAAATTACCGTGAAGCGAAATAATTAAAACAGTTACAATTTGTATACAACTGGGAGGGAAACATTTTGAGCAATTAATAAATAAAATGTATTGTAAGTTGCAGTTAAACGTATCTTATTATTTTAAATAGATGTTCTATTTAATGGTCATCCCTTTATTTCAGATGCTATGTTATTTAGAAGAAATAAATATATATCTGATTTAGCCGAAAGGTTAAACTACCTACAATTTTACTGTACCTTCACATTTAGCGGGTTCAATTCTCGGTTCAGACAGGCGACTGTATAAAATTCTATGAATGTAGTTCGTATTGTTTTTAAAATAAAATTATAGTCTTTATTCACTAAATTTTTCTATCTACAATATTAAAGGTACTTTTTATCCATTGACTGTGCCCCACAGTCGTGGGACGCCCTGTATATACCGACGTAATATTGTTATATAATAATAAATAATAATAATAATAAATTGCTTATTAATAAAAAGGGACACATTTATAATAAATACGTTAAACAATATAGAACGCTGTACGTGGGCTTATAGTAATCTTGTATACATTTCATATGTAGTTTCAAGGTTTCGATTGGTTTAAAAAATAAAACAGTATGTTAAACAATCTTACTAGGACATTTTTATTTACGATATTTGGAAGTGCTTGTACCATAGTCAAGTAGATTGGTTGACATTTTATAGTGTCCTTCAGACAGTATTTCATAAAAACATATTTACGACCACACGTAGCGTCTAAGTCTAGAATATTTCTTGCAAAAGCAGCAAAAAGTTAATAAGGTGTATAAAAAACGACCTCTATTTCATACATGATAATAAACGAGATGACTAAATCTACAATTCGTTCTAGAAAACAAAGGAAAACTCTGTATAAAAGTTTTAATAAAATAGTACAGGGTACTTCGGAGATCTCCCAAGGAGGCCATGAAACGGTATAAGTTGAAAGCATCGCAGTGTTTTAGCGTTGTTACGTTGAAAGTACACTGGCTACTATTTGTTATAACAACTAGTGACTTTTCATTTGGATTAAAAGTGTATGGCAACTATGTTGTAGCTATTACCGTCATCCAAGAAAGAATTCAGACTCAAAGCTACTACTAGTGCTTTCCAGAAAGAAAACCCTAATCAGACTTTGCATGACTTGAGGTTTGAACGCACGAACTCATGTTCTGCACTCACTTGCAACCATTAGACAAACGTGGCATTTAAAATAATTAGATATAGAATGTGTCAATCTCAATTATTCCAAACATTCTCGTAAATAGCTTCTATTCCACTTAGAAAACATACCTTTTGATTTTCAAGACGTTAAAAAGATCCTCCAGTATAAACGAAAATCAAGTAAATAAGATTATATATACTTGTATCTTCATAGCTTAAATACCTTCTCTTTATTTATATATGGAGACACGAGCTAAATAAGAAAAGTTTTAGTCCTAGCGAAGAGATTATGTTGTCGGCGAGGTTGATAGTAAGGCTAGGCTATACGACCCTAAGTATACCGGATGACATTTTTTACCGTCTCGACCTTCGTATGGTGTGTTGTGTAACTAGAATAGAAGGCAGGAAGTCCTTCAGATTCATCGTAGGTGACTAAAGGAGCGCGGGACACGAGCGGACGGGCATGCGTGTGCGGCTCGTGCGCCTGCGAAAGATCAATGAGGCCGCCTATTGGCCGGCTTCAAAGGGTAGGACCAGGCTACGAAATCATTGATACATGCCGCGCATTGAGTAGGGTGCGTGTGATTTGAGTTTCGATAGGTTTTTAATTGTATTTTTGTTTTTTTTTTCCATATTTATGTTTTTGTTGTTCTAGTATGAAAATGTTACTTTAAATGTGTATTATTTATTGCTAGATCAATTTCATTACATGTTATTCAAAAGTAAAAATATCAAAAATGTCTATGCCAAAGGCTTCTGCTCCGTTCACCTATTACCCCCATTTTTTTTTCAAGACGTTAAAAAATTTCACCCGTTATTATACGACGTATGTGTAAAACAGATACTAACAGACGAGTTAGTAATGCTCAATCACTGCTTCTTTCCTTTTTAATTAAATCTTAAGACGGTGCACTACCCTGGCCCTGGCATACGGTAGAGGCATAACGGTACACTGCTGTACATTGGCCACCCCTAATTATTTTAACATCGGCAGGACTTCTGCTATCTCCTCCTTAAATGTACGAAACTCAGTCACTGTCGTTCTGCTACTCTATAATAGCTCATGCTGTGATCAAAACATTAGCCAGTCCATAAAACGGTGGCTTGCCTATCTGCTTATAGTGCTTTGGATTTATATTTCAGTGCAGTCACTAGTAGCCTGTATTTTAATGTATCCAGAAATCCCATTAGGCGAATCCGAATTGTCATATAATCACCTTAATATGTTTCCACTGCTGAGATACAAGCCTCCTCTCTTCGTGAGGCAGAAGGTTATAATCTGCCACCCAGTAGAGGCCAACTGTGGGTTGGTAGATAACACATGACTTCGAATTATCATTTAAGAAAGTGAAGCGCCTGCCTGGGTGCCTACCCATGACCCATAACACTGGACCTATACTACTGGGTTACCACTAATAAAATTTCCACTTTTAATCTACCATGCGGGCCCAATGCGGGTTGATAGATGTCGCATAGCTTCGAGCTTCGAATTTTTGTCCTAGGACATGCCAGTTTCCTTACGATGCATTAAATGCGATTGCAATTAAATGAAAGGAGGTTTAAAAGTCATATTAAAAGTACACTTTGTAAACGAGCTTATTACAAATTAGAGGACTACATTCAATATAAGAACGCTTGGAAACATGCTGGTCTCGCTCCGTAGGACAGTCTTAGAGTTTATCAAACTAGTTGCTAACTTAATTGTGTAGATAATATTTATTTTTTCTTCTATGACACTGTTTTACATTCTGTAATTACTGTAACTCACACACTGACAGTTTATATGGGTAGTGCATATAATTGTTTTTTTATTATTGTTTTATTTAACTGCTTTTGTTAATTTATTTTCTTTTAATTTCATTTGTTGTGTATATGTATCATTTGCATTGTTGTATAAGTAAGCGGGCACGCCCTTTATGCCTGGAGGCTTTAGTAAGGTTTTAAGTTCTGTTTACGATTTTTGTTTCATTATTCATTTCAGCTTGAGTTTAGTTTTCAATGTTTTGTTGGTATAATGGCGTGTGCTAGCTGACATATGGCGAATAATGTATGTTTTGTTTTATTATATTAATAACTTATACAATATTGTGTAGAATCAAGTTCTTCTAACTTAACAGACAGCAGTGCTGCTGGGGAGTTTGTTCCGCCACTTCTTCTTCCCAGCCAAAGCACTAGGAAGTGTCGAAGGGCGGGCATTTTGGGGGGACTGTCTTATGTGACTTTGACGTTCAAAAAGTGCTGACTCTCAGCCTAGTTTGGATAAATGACTTTTGATTTTGATGTTTTCCTTCACCATTTTTTGAGCAAAATTGTTACAATATCATCAAACTCTCAGCTCTCCAATTGAGTTCTATTTACTTCTGGTTTCAATACACCTGGGTAGTTACTCACAGCTGTTAAAAGTATCGTGTCTGCGACGGTTGTGTACCTTCGCTACTTTTATAGTGGCATGCTGCAAACTGGATAAGATAGTTTCTACCTGCATTATACTTTGTTAAGTGGAGTTGAATAGTTTATGTGGTAGGATCTATGTAGTAACGATGTTTTAGGAGAGGACGCTGCTGGACTAACTTCTGTATTGCTTTTAAGTTTTTCTAGTAGTTTTTTGTTTCATCTATTACTCGTGTTTCCATTGAAAGAAAACAGTTAATCTACATAGCCTTTTACCAAGTTGGGGTTGTCTTTAGTTTAACCGGATGCGGCTGAATACCAGTGTTTCAGACAGAGCAACTGCGTATCTGACCTCCACAACCCAGTTACTGGGTAAGGCGATACACCTTGACAAGACTGGTTGTCACACTTTCGGGTTTCTGGTCACCCATAACGACCTTCAAAGATCTACGAATGGCAACCAAGAGTGACGGCTTTACGTGCCTTCTGAAGCTCGAAGGGTTCTCGATATATAATGGATAGTAACCCATCCACGAATTAACCGCGGCAAGTATAGCTTAACCTTTGATTGACTCGTGCGGCTGATATTATTTAGCCGCGAGGCCTATTCCTTAGTCTTAGTCATATTTTCATTTAAGGAAAACATCTTGAGGAAATTGTTATAGACTTAACGGAATATAAGTCTTAAACTGCCTATACAGGATGTAAGCAAGCGTAGCAATCAATGGCGTTAGTTTCACTGTATTTTAAAAATATCGAGAGACAGGCGTGATAATATGCTTTGCCCTGCATTGCAACAAACTGTTGGCTTATATTTTAGTGCTGAAATGACCTATTTATTAGAAATATAACATTGAATAAAGGAGCCCTTTCCTGGTTAAAAATCATCAGTAGGCGCCTCAGTAAACGCCACCACATTATGTAAAATAAACCAAAAATACAAAAAAAAATCCTCTAAGTACAATAATAATAATTTTAGTACATTGTATGTTTACACCATTGACATACCCATTTTATGTCCAGACTTATTACTGTCCATTCCATGGTTGCCTGGAAGAGATCGCATAAAGCGATAAGGCCGCCCATTGTATATTTTGTAGTCTTTGTAATGTTTTTTTGTTTTGTGTTTTAATGGTGTACAATAAAGTATATATAAATAAATAAATATAATAAATAAGTACAACTCATAATCATTTCAGCTGAATGACGTGCACTGCTGGTCATGGGCTTCGACCAAGCATTATGTAGAGTTTGCCATTATCTACACGCTTTGCAGGCGGATTAGCGATCGGGACAACTACCAAAACTAACCTGTTTTTAGGAAAAAACTTCAAGAATTTTATTACACGCTTTAAATTAGCTTCACTTGTATGTTAGTATGTTTGTTTGTAACCGACTCCTTGTAGCGTGATTGTGACCCACTTTAAACGACCAGATTTCATTCAAACTTTGCACACCTGTCAAGGACCGATGACAATGCAATAATTTCATAAATGTGTGCCATTATTCTTGCCAGGGTTACCAGGACAGCAAAAAAAACTGTCTTCGAAAACTACGCTGACATACGTCACAAACTACGCTGACATACGACACAAACTACGCTGACATACGTCTCAAAATTCGAAACACCCTAAAAATAGAAAAAAAAATAGTTTAAAAAAACTAAAAACCACGCTTACATTGAAAACCAAACTAAAAATGTGTGTTTTTAGTTTTTTTTAAACTATAATTTTTTTCTCATCAGATGTGCTAACAAATACGTTAAACAATATAATTACATAGCACAAATACTCAGTATATATACGTGACTTGTAATTTACGAAGATAGCTCTCGAAGTTCTCAGTCTCGGGAACCGTAGCCATGGCAACCGTATGGGAAGATACTACAGTAATAGTTTAAGCCTCTCGATATGACTATGTAAGACATTTTTGTATCAAATTTATTGTATGCCACAGGCAACTTGCTTCGCGTGAACAGGGCTTTGAAGCAGCATTAAATAGTTTACAGAGAAAAGAATGATACCAGAAATAAAACCTCTACCACAACTATTTTATTGTTTAGATACAGATTTCAAGAGATTGTTCAAGATGTGCCACCAAAAACCTGAAACAAAATATAATTACACTAGTACAAGTATTCGGTACTTACGTGACTTGCAAGTCAAGACGAGGTACCTACTTGAAGTCTCGCAGTCTCCGTCAATTGTTGCCATGGTTACCGAGGTAAGTACTTGGTAGGTAGTATCTGGATATCTATTTATTTTTAACCGACGAAAAAAAACGGAGGAGGTTATCAATTCGACGCGTATATTATTATTATTATTCTTTATGTATGACCACGCATTACTTTTTACATAGTAGTCCGATTGTGATCATTCTTTTTTTATTGGAAAGGGTATACTCCGAGGGTGGTCCCATATAAATTTGGAAAACAAAATCAAACCTTAAGGGTCAGAAAACAGGGGATGATTGATTGTTCACTCACTGATTGTAATGTATAACCACGTATAACCTTATACAGAGTAGTCCGATTTTGATAATTCTTTTTTCATTGGATAGGGTATACTTTGCCAAGTATTATAAGTATATTAAAGCCACAAAAAATATAAAATAATAACTTTTTAACAAAAAATTTAACCGCCGAAAAAACTTAAAAGCAAAGTTTTTTTTTAAAGATACCAAAAAAAAAGTTACAAGAATAAAAAAAACAGAGTAAATAAGGTTGGTTCATTTTGAAATATTAGAGATTTATTGGAAAGTATCCCAGATTGACGTTCTGTATCTCAATATTTTTTTACGCCAAAAATGTTAAATCTTTTGCAATCTATACGCTAAGAATAACACCACATAAACTATCACGGTTTAAAAAAAATGTACACGATTCCATGCCGACAAGTCGCAAGCAAAAGCCATAAGGAATTCTACGTAAAATATCCGACCGTACATTTTCAAACACTGTATTCGACATTCTTTATATACGCTTAACTGAACATTTGGCTCAATCGGATCGTGTGAATCTTCGATACACTTGGGGTCAAGAGAGGCACGAAATTTCCTGTGTAAATATTAAAAGGAAGATTTTCTTGCCTTGCTTATTATAACAGCTTGCACGTGGCTTACTTTATGTTCAGTCTTAAAGTTATGAGGGATACGTTCCAAGTTTTATTTTATTTAGGTCACTGTTTGAATGTTACATGCCCAACATACGAATGGGGTAAAGCGATAGTAAAGTAGCTCCATTTTTATTTGAGCTTAGTAATTTGCTACAAAGGCGTAGCAGTGACGTCATCTTCTCTTCTCTTTATGTGGCGTAGCTCGTGCTACGCCGTAGCAACAGCTAAGCCTTTTGTCAGTATGCTTATTATACTAAATTATTACTTTCTTGGTGAGGCTTGTGGCTAAGTAATAGTAGCTGCATGGATCAATCGATCAGGTTAAGTAACGCTTGCCGCAGTTGGTCAGTAGATGGGTGATCATCAGAGGTCGGAGTAGGTAGATTGATTTTACGTACTCGCATCATGAATAGTCATAGAAATCATAACAAGGATAAGCCTTTTTTCCAGGATTTCATTTTGGTACTTAGGGGATTGAATCAAATATTGTGAAAGTAATAATTTTTAAACTAGGTACTACATCAGAAATTTATAGAATGCGATAGATAAACTTTAAAATTGTTTTTTTTTTTTTACTGTAGAAGGCCGGTCTTCTATACAGGGTTATTTGTAAAACACCGGCAACCTCTCAGGTCTATGTTATTAACATCATAATAAACAACTTTTGTTCTATGACTTTTAAAAATTCATCATATTTTAGTGCATCAGATTTTCATACAAAAATCGGCTGCCTGTAAATAAGTCAAGTTCAAGCGCCCCCGCCGCCCTAACCCCGCTCCCCTTGCTAATATACTATCGCTTTCTTTTGCTTCGCATAGACTCCGTAACATTTAGAGCGTTCAATTTAAATATTTTTATTTTTGTTTGAAAATCTGATGCACTAAAATATGATGAATTTTTAAAAGTCATAGAACAAAAGTTGTTGCTTATGATGTTAGTAACATAGTCCTGAGAGGTTGCCGGTGTTTTACAAATAACCCTGTATAGTACTATTAAAAAGACGGCAAAAGGATAAACATTTCTTATTCATATTGATGTATTCTTTATTCTACACATTACAACATTTCAAATTAGTTTCAAAATACCGGAATCCCAGAGGCTTCTCCGTACTAATATATACGTGCCAGTTCATTGATCCCATTTCAATCTACCTACTCCGACCTCTGGTGACCATCTTTACATAGCAAGACCCCTCCGTGCCTCGAAAAGCAAGTTAAGCTATTGGTCCCGGTTGTCACTTGTGTGTGTCATACGCAGCTGGATCTTTGACAGTCGTTACGGGTCATCTGAAGTCCGAAAGCCTGTCATCCAGTCTTACCAAGGGGTATCGTATTACACAGTAACAGGGTTGTGAACGTCAGAGAGGTTGTCGTTCCATATAAAATACTGGTATTCAGCTGCATCCGGTTAGACTGGAAACTGACTCCAACATAGTTGGGAACCGCTGGGCAGATAATGATATCGTATTCATTTCTATTTAAATCGTCAAGAATATGAATCTTGTTTCAAGAAGACTATTCCGAATACCAGATGAGTGAACCCACATCTGGGAGATTTTTTGCATGAAAATTCCAAGTACTTACATTTTAACAATAAAAAATCCTTATACATTACATGGGACAAATAACTTTTTCGTATTTTATTTTATCAGTTTTCTGTATGCATTATTTTCAATGTGATTTTTTAACGTAATGTTCTTTTTACACGCTTCACTTGTATGTTTGTTTGTAACCGACTCCTTATAGCGCGATTTTGATCCACTTTAAACGACCAGATTTCATTTAAACTTTGCACACCTGTCAAGGACCGATGACAATGCAATAATTTCATAAATTTGTGCCATTATCCTTTCCAGGGTTACCAGGACAGCAAAAAAAAACTGTCTTCGAAAACTACGCTGACATACGTCACAAACAACGCTGACATACGTCTCAAAATTCGAAACACCCTAAAAAATAGAAAATAAATAATAGTTTAAAAAAACTAAAAAACATGCTTCCATTGAAAACCAAACTAAAAAGTACAAAATAATGGAAAAAAGCATGGGGTGCCTGATATCAATAAAAAAATACCTTTATAGCCTACTGGTGTTTCAACTTTTGGTATCAAGCTGAGCATTATGAGTGCAACATAGCACAGCTCAGTGCGTCAAAAATCATACTATTTTAAACTTTCAGCGGTAAGCAGGGTGTTGAAAACCTAGTGCGCGAAAAATAATCGCTCGAACAAATCTGGAAAAAAGCTAGATGTGGTGTAGGTATATCACCGTGGGTGCAGGCGAAGCCCAATAAAACGAGCTATATTTAATATTAATGTTTCTTTGTTATTGTGAGCAAAGCCCAATGAAACTATCTATCCATTGACACTAATATTTCTATAACTAATATTCTACTGTAATAGGTAACAAAGTTATAGCCCATGTAAAGTACCTAAATAAATACCTAAATGTTCTTTCGTAACCAGTAGTAGATATCTAAGAAAATACTCACTTAAATACCGTAGCATGTTCGTAATAACAGTGTATTACTTATGTCTTAGCCTATTGGATGCTACTTAGCTTATATTACTTGTGGGAACAACCTGTTGGAATATAATTAGTCTGTAATGCCTGTGTCATTGTTTGTTTAACACTAATTAGCCTTTGGTTACAATAATTGTAGAATAATAAGTACTAATTAGCTGTCATTACCTGGATCTTAGTCTATTTACCACTCATTAATTGTAATTAGGTCAATATGCCTAATATTAAACTTGTAGTTCAGTAATCATGGTGCAAGAGCGTATGCTCCAACAGGACGACTTCTATTGTTAGTCCAATAAGAAATTAGGAACCTTGAACTTCCTTACACGTGTTTCCGAATTCTCGACAGGTCGAAACCTGCTCCTTTGGGAAAGTCCATTTTTCTTGTTAGTAATTGGCGGAGCGCCCGGGAAGTAAGGAAATGCGTAGGCTACTTGCACTATGCGGTAAAAACTATATAAGGGCCGAGTGTCTATTTTTGGTTTAGTCTTTATACAATTTTACACGAATCATCAAGTTAACACGTAGTGTTTGTGAAGTAAGTGGTTACGCTGTCCACTGCTTAGTCGCGATGTACCCTATAACTAGTTAGCCAGTCTTCAAGTAATGTGTAGCTAGGATTTAATTGTGTGTACTGCTTATTCTGATTATATTTTATATTGTGTGACTACTGATATCTACTGACTATTTCTTATAACCATTTTATGTGTGATTTCTGTGTAATTTCTGTGTACGAAATATAAGCAATGATTGCGACATTCTGACTGGTTTAATTTCACTCTTTCGTCAAGGAAACACCGTCACCCCCGCCTACAACACCTGACTCCCGTTTTAATAACAGTGGGCATTAAACTCAAGACTTACCAGTCGCCTAACAGTAAAAGCATAATGGGCTCATGTTTGACATGCATTCTAATAAATGCCACGTTTTGCTGTCGCTCCAGCCGAAAAACGTCCAACGCTGAACATAAGCCTTCCACAATTTGGAGGGATTTGCCTTAATCGCCACGCTTGGTAGGCGGGTTGGCGATCGCAGTCATCATTTCAGCCGTAAGACGTCCACTGCTGGATTTAGGCCTCCCCTAATATGGGGGGCTTTGCCATAATCGCCACGCTTGGCAGGCGGGTTGGCGATCGCAGTATGGTGGTAAAATGCATAAAGAACGCTGCAGCCATTCTCCAGTAAGCCCCCTTAGTCACTTCCTACAACACGCACGGGAAGAAATGGTATGGTGCAATTCTTCATGTCCAAACTCACACTGAACTTCGTCTTTCTGTACATAGTGCAGCGTAAATCCGCTGCGGACGAAACTTTTTGGTTTCTAAATCAACCTTTTTTTGAAACACTGGCCTTTATATTTTTTGTTCTACCTCAAATTTCGAACCTGTAAAAATTGAAGGCGAAAATTTTCTCTTGTCAACGGGCAGACTGCAGATTGAATCCGAACGAATCAGATGAATTTTTTATTTTCGGAACCTCCAGGCCTAAATTTCTATTATTGAGCCCTATATTTTAAATAAGTCTACGTTGTATTAAGTGCTATCCGCTCAAAGTGAAAAGTTCTGTGTGCAACTCATCCGTTTAGCTGACGACGACCATACAAGCCGAATTTCGGCTTTTCCCCGACGGGCTTCTGGGAACCGGCTCATTGTGAGGTCTACGACGTGTCCAGTCGACGTCGTCGTAACATAGTTGCGGACATTCGACTCCCGTCGCAGAGTTTTGGTGACCTCGCTGACACCGATCCATTGGCGTCGCTAGACATCGGCACCAACGGCAACCTTCCAGAGCGTCACATCCAGCTAGTTTAAGGGACCTCTTTACATTACCTATTTTCTCATTTTACTGTAGTAGATTATCTAATAATTATTTTCTACTCTGTTATCTAACTTCGCATACTAATAATTATAACGTGTATTTTACGGTTTAACTTAGTGTAAGTTACAAAAAGGATCATATTGATCTACGTGCATAGGCCTATATTTTGAATCGATTGCAATCGTTTTAGGGATAGGTCGTGCGCGAAGATAATTTCCGTTATATCTGTTTAACCACTAAGTTTGACTCGTCCCTCTTTTTTAAAATCCATTTTTTTCTCAATCTACAGTCTAACATATACCTTTTTATATACTATTGTTTTTCTTATATTTTCAAAATTATACAGTAATTTTTAAAAGTGGTGAATTGGTGTTTTTTTTTTCTCAACCGTCTCGCTACAAAATGGCGCCCGAACTAAAGGTAAGTTCATTACTAATAATTTAATTTTTTTGTTACCTTGTGTGTGGTTGCTCCATATGAGCAAATTTTAATTTTATTGTGAGTTTCAGATTTTACAATCGGCAGAAACCGGTGTGGAACTAGAAAGGATTTTGTCTCGGATGCTTCGTTGAATATACCTCATACGCGTGTGGACTACAGTACTGCTTACTGAAGTTGTTCCTTGTTTTAATGTGATGTTTGTGCATTATTATTTCAAAGAATAATTTTGTAACCATACCCAATATCTATCTCTTTTATTTCTCCCCCAAAGAAATACATATTTAACCCGTGTTTTATTCCATTCCTATAGGTAGCTGTAGTTAGTTTCCCGTAGTGTGTGTTTGATGTGTGGATGTTTAGGCGTCACGATAATAAGGTAAGTTTTTTGAATGTTGGTTTGCTAGTGTCTATTTTCTTTTTTTAGATTCTGAGCCCAGCTGTTACCTTTGTCGTTTATTTGTCGTCCTATTTCCCTATTGATCTTACTACTTGGTATCTAACGCGTTCCAGCTAGTTTCAGCAGACTTGACATTTATTCCTGATTTTTCCTTTGCGTTATAAACATGGCAGAAGAAGCTTCTATTAGTGAGACACCCCTTCGCGAAAGCCCGATTATTTCTAGACCACCACCGATCCCACCTAGGGCAACTCCAGGTTCTAGTCTTCCATCTCCTATGAAATCTGAAGATTGTCCGCCTTACCCCCAAAAAAGATTCTCACCTATGAAATGGTACGTTAGTTTCTCTGGCGATAGGTCTGTATGGATTCATTTCGCGCTAGTAGCCAGACTCTAAGCACTAATTTAGCTGAAAGTCGGGAACAACACGCGAAGAATCTGACTTCTCTGGCTGAGATTTATGCGAAAGTGGCAGACAATCTTTCTTCTGCTTTCCTACGAAATTCTCGAACTTATAATACAAACCGGACAGCAATTACACTTAACACTGGTGACATTGTATGGAGGCGTAATTTTTCAAGTCTTCAGCTAGTGAATATTTTTCTGGAAAGCTTGCTCCTCGTTTTATTAAATGCCGAGTGATCAGGGTCGTCTCTAGGACTTACATATGTCCTACAAGACTGTGATTCCTCTCATACCGGCAAATATAAAAGATATTCTTAAATGATTAATTACATTTATTTAACCTTCTTAATATCCATTTTTTGTCTGACAGAAGTCATTTTTTTTCTGATTGACGTCGTTTTTTGTCTGACTGCATGTCGTTTTGTCTGACTGCATGTCGTTTTGTCTGACTGCATGTCGTTTTGTCTGACTGCATGTCGTTTTGTCTGACTGCATGTCGTTTTGTCTGACTGCATGTCATTTTGTCTGACTGCATGTCGTTTTGTCTTACTGCATGTCGTTTTGTCTGACTGCAGGTCGTTTTGTCTGACTGCATGTCGTTTTATCTGACTGCATGTCGTTTTGTCTGACTGCATGTCGTTTTGTCTGACTGCATGTCGTTTTGTCTGACTGCATGTCGTTTTGTCTGACTGCATGTCGTTTTGTCTGACTGCATGTCATTTTGTCTGACTGCATGTCGTTTTCTCTGACTGCATGTTGTTTTCTCTGACTACATGTCGTTTTGTCTGACTGCATGTCGTTTTGTCTGACTGCATGTCGTTTTGTCTGACTGCATGTCGTTTTGTCTGACTGCATGTCGTTTTGTCTGACTGCATGTCGTTTTGTCTGACTGCATGTCGTTATGTCTTACTGCAAGTCGTTATGTCTGACTGCAAGTCGTTTATTTTTTTTTGTTCTTGTATATATTTAGGGGATTTCCAGGATTTAATTAGGTCGTTTATTTTCATTAATTAATTCCTAGATTTTATGTCTTTCGTTATTGTTAGGTTTAGTGGACACATCTGGAGCTCGCACTGATAACGTTTAAGTGAAGGTCGACTTTCAATTTTATTCTGTATCAGCTGCACTGCGATGTTGTTAGTTTTTAATACCTTTGCTGAGTCATATTATTTATAGGTTTATTAAGTTAGGTTATTTAGGTTAGTTTATTTCAGTCCTCCCCTGTAGGGTTGTCTCCTGCTTATACATTTGAGTGTTATTGGTTTGGCACTCTTATATGGTGTCACTCACTTAGGGTTGTCACTTTCTTTAAGGGTTGCCACACACCTTTTTTTTTTTGCTGGAAAAGGGGTACTGCAGCGTAAATCCGCTGCGGACGAAACTTTTTGGTTTCTAAATCAACCTTTTTTTGAAACACTGGCCTTTATATTTTTTGTTCTACCTCAAATTTCGAACCTGTAAAAATTGAAGGCGAAAATTTTCTCTTGTCAACGGGCAGACTGCAGATTGAATCCGAACGAATCAGATGAATTTTTTATTTTCGGAACCTCCAGGCCTAAATTTCTATTATTGAGCCCTATATTTTAAATAAGTCTACGTTGTATTAAGTGCTATCCGCTCAAAGTGAAAAGTTCTGTGTGCAACTCATCCGTTTAGCTGACGACGACCATACAAGCCGAATTTCGGCTTTTCCCCGACGGGCTTCTGGGAACCGGCTCATTGTGAGGTCTACGACGTGTCCAGTCGACGTCGTCGTAACATAGTTGCGGACATTCGACTCCCGTCGCAGAGTTTTGGTGACCTCGCTGACACCGATCCATTGGCGTCGCTAGACATCGGCACCAACGGCAACCTTCCAGAGCGTCACATCCAGCTAGTTTAAGGGACCTCTTTACATTACCTATTTTCTCATTTTACTGTAGTAGATTATCTAATAATTATTTTCTACTCTGTTATCTAACTTCGCATACTAATAATTATAACGTGTATTTTACGGTTTAACTTAGTGTAAGTTACAAAAAGGATCATATTGATCTACGTGCATAGGCCTATATTTTGAATCGATTGCAATCGTTTTAGGGATAGGTCGTGCGCGAAGATAATTTCCGTTATATCTGTTTAACCACTAAGTTTGACTCGTCCCTCTTTTTTAAAATCCATTTTTTTCTCAATCTACAGTCTAACATATACCTTTTTATATACTATTGTTTTTCTTATATTTTCAAAATTATACAGTAATTTTTAAAAGTGGTGAATTGGTGTTTTTTTTTTCTCAACCGTCTCGCTACAATAGGTATTATCATTTACTAAACCGTCAAATTTTCACACCCACATACAAAAGAGTACTTTCAAAAGTGTACTTACATCGCGTTCTTTGTTTACACTCAACTAGGCATTTAGCTCAACCATCGTATCGTGTGAATCTCTTATACCACGCAAAGAATAATAAAACCGTGTAGGAGTGAATACTCCAGTAGGTACACATCCTTGCGCCGTCTTTCTAACATCGCGGGCTCTGCTGGTGTAGCTGCTGCTGCTGTGGAAATACTCAAATGACGCAAATATTCTAATATTATTGGAAATCCGATATTCTAGCCGTTTGGGTTGAAACTCTAAAGCCACGAGGTCCGAGTGTCCACCTAGTCTTCAAGACATTACCAAGCGGCTGGTTGAACACACGTTTCACATGACTAGAAGGCTAGCTTATTTTTTGGCCAAAACTTCGCTATGCAACATGGCAATGCTGCCAGCTTTTTTGGGCACTTTTCTTGTTGACAACGATTCAGACGAGTTTTTTGAAGCCCTATGATTATTTTCTTTTTTATATACTTGTACATTACTAGCTTTTAAATTAAGTTAATAATAAGGTACCTACTCTTCTTTTATGATTGCTGTAATGCCACCGAAATAATAACCTACTGTTCCTCACTGGTCTGCTGTAAACCGAAGTGTTTGTCTATACAATAGCATGATAGTATCAAATAACGTACGCCAGACAGGACCAAACCGGCTGTCTTGATAGTTTATAGCGTCCCAAAACAAGCTATCTAACAATTTAAAAGCCATCGATACTTAAAGGCATTTGCAAGATCAGAAGCATCGCAGATGCATTTCCATTCTCGAAATAGAATTGAAATATCTCATGACCCTATAATTACACCGACACAGCCGATACCATACCGAAACAACCTGATGCTGATTGGCGGAAGACATTATCAAGCTATTATGTTCCTACTGCTGGGCATAGACCTCCTGTTTGTGAGATGCAGTGGGCCGTTTTTTAACCGACGAAAAAAAACGGAGGAGGTTATCAATTCGACGCGTATTTTTTTTTGTTTTTTTGTTTTTTTTTTTATGTATGACCACGCATAACTTTTTACATAGTAGTCGGATTGTGATCATTCTTTTTTATTGGAAAGGGTATACTCCGAGGGTGGTCCCATATAAATTTGGAAAACAAAATCAAACCCTAAGGGGCAGAAAACAGGGGATGATTGATTGTTCACTCACTGATTGTAATGTATAATAATCACGAATAACTTTATACGGAGTAGTCCGATTTTGATTATTCTTTTTTCATTGGATAGGGTATAATACCTTGCAATACCTTGCCAAGTATTATTAGTACATTAAAGCCACAAAAAAGTAATAAAATAAAACCTTTTTAACAAAAAATTAAACCGCCGAAAAAAACTTAAAAGCAAAAAATAATAAACCTGAAAATTTTGAGTCGGCGCTGAAAAATCAATGAACAAAGATCACTCAAAGCACCGACTCATAATTTTAAGGTTTATTATTTTTTGCTTTTAAGTTTTTTCGGCGGTTTATTTTTTTTTAAATAACATGGTTGGTAGATGTCACGTGTCTTCCAGCGTTTGCTTCTAACTTGTCATCATTTGAGAGGAGTTTTGATAAAATAATTAACACAAAGTAAAACGCTGTTCTTACTGGGCCACCAAGATATTTAAAATGCGTTGCAAACAGAAGTCTCGCATCTACCTGATCCTTATTCTATGCAGCACGCCAGCGATGTCACTAGTGACGTAGCCCCACATCCCACGCTTGTTTATCACGATTATCCGAAACATTACGCGCCACGATCTCTTGTTCGTAAAAAGGAACGAGGCGATATCTCTTTCCTTAACGTTGCGCCGTCTTACGGTTGTTCTAAGAAGGCACTCTGACATTTTTTATGGAGTTTTCTTCATTGAGTTTTGTTGCGTGTACCTATTGAATTTGTTAGAGGGTTGTTCTAAGCTGTGGATGTGTTTAAACGGTAGCTTGATAGGTGTGTAGGTTAATTTCATTGATTAAGTTCTTTTTTAATAATTACTGGTTTACAATTTACAAACATTGCAAGTGAAAAACTACACCCTAGGCGTAATCATAGTCTGAAAATACTTTTGCAAATGTTTGTATTTTTTTTGTTAGGCTAACGACAATGTCAACTGTAAAGTCTTTTTTTTTTTTTTTTTTTTGGATGGGAAATCATCAAATGACTTTTCCCGCTCTGCGCAGAGCGGGAGGGCGTGTCAGACTTTTACTGACTAAAACCCACCCGTGTTCCTTCAGTTGCCCATGTGCCAGGGTCACGGTACCTCTTTCGAACAATCGCGCGACCCCGGCAGGCATCGGTCCTAGCAGACCCCTTCAGTGTTGCTGACATGTCTTTGAGGCGCGCGTGGAACACTACGCGCCGTCGACCCGAGCCTGGTCCTTACCGGGCGGCGAGCTACCCATTGCTCGCCACCCGCAAGCTCGCGCCTACGGTGGCCGGGAGTCTGCTATCGACTCCCGAAACTGTAAAGTCTTAAGTCGATTTTATGTTAATAATAAAACCCCTTCTTTGTAAGGTTTGCTTAAAATCAAAACATCATCATAAAATGATTATTACAATAAAGAACGTTCAAAGCACTTTTAAAGTATCCCTTCTAGCTGCAAGAATTAGACGTAAATAGCATGTTTAATACTTTAAAAATGGTGCCTCTGTGGTAACGGCTGCGATTCACTTTGTGTAAATGATTTTATCACCGCTGCTCTCAAAATGGTACCTATAGTAAAACACCGTGAGGAAACCAACATATCCTAATGCCAACAATTCGAAGACGAGTGACATCTACCAAATCACACTGCCTGAGCCCGTTTGTTGGTTTGACATGTGATATCTACCAACCCGCACTGGGCCCGCGTGGTAGATTACGGCCCACTCCCTCTCACCGAGGCCTGTGTCTCAGCAGTGCGAATATATAAGCTGATTATGACTTAAAATATCCTATCTTCCGAAATCATTACTACATAAAAAACTCAACATAATTTCCTTTTTCTTTTTGACCACATAACATATTCATACTGCAGGCAATCAATCAAACACTCAAAAGCAATTCGTATGAAGGCCGAAGAAATCAAATTTCCGTCGACGTCGCGACGTCCAAGTTATTGGTCAAACGAATATTCATACCGAAGTTATACGGAAAGCTATTTTTCTGAATATACAAAGCGATATTTTTGATCAACAATATGTATCAGAGGGAAAAACGGAATATATAGACGTCGATATATTTAAAAGTAGTTGAGATTGTGTGACGTTTGTTGAGTTTATTGCATTCGGTGTATTGTGGCTTGTTTCGATATTTCCGATTGATGATTGATAGGGTTTCTTTCATCAATTATACTGTTTCCCAGTTTTGTTTCATGCTGGTATATAATGGAGAAGAGAATCTGTTGAAATGATGACTTAACGGATGTTATTTAAACGAAACGTTAACAATTTAAATGCCTGAGTGATCCGTATGGTATTATTATGAAGAACCATAGAATGAATTATCAGAATTATATGGATGTATGATAATGATGGGTTAGTTACCAGGAAGCAAATGATACCTAATTCAACATTAAAAAAATACATACTTCTTATCTCTACAGTAAATACCTCACAAATCTCCAACATAAACAAAATGATATGTGACCATAATGAAGTCGCCAGCGTTTTAAGGTGACGTTAATCCCCACGTCAGCTTACCCTGAACAAATTCTTTGAGCATACTAGTCGAGACAACCGTCATATTTTAGCTGGTACGTAAGAAATACAGTGGGGTCCTTGCAGTGTGGGCCACGAAATATCTGTTGGTCATTTTTTGAGATTTATCTTAGCTCGCAACTACACTGCCTTAAGCAAACTACGCAAAACATTGACGTCACGCAAATACTGCATCGCGCAAGCGCAGTTTAACGCGCAACTAGCATATACGAGTACCCTGAACGTCCCGACATCAATCGTCGGTAAGTTACCCACCAGACGCAGCGGCCGTCGTCGGATCCTTCCTTTTCTACGAAGGTATGAGTAAACTAAACACTCTGTTCCTCTTTCCTATTATCTTATCCTATTCTAAATATCTTATTTTCATTTGATGTTAGTGAGTCAGTATCGGCGGCGGCGACCTCTCGCGTCCGGCCCTGGTGCGAGCCATGGTACATGGGAACATGGGAAGCCATCACCTCCTTCTGCGAAGCAGTAATGCTCGCGAAGGAGGTGGTGGGGCGCGTGAGGGAGTGGCAGTCTCTGCGCCCTCACGTCCCTAGCCGGCGCGAGCTTGCGGGCGGCGAGCAATGGGTAGCTCGCCGCCCGATAAGAACCAGGTTCGGGTCAACGGCGCGTAGTGTTCCACGCGCGCCTCATAGAGATATTAGCAGAACTGAAGGGGTCTGCCAGGACCGATGCCTGCCAGGGTCGCGAGATTGTTCGAAAGAGACACCGTGACCCTGGCACATGGGCAACTGAAGGAATAAGGGTGGGTTTTAGTCAGTAAAAGGCTGATACGCCTTCCCGCTCCGCCCAAGAGCGAGAGACGTCATTTGATGATTTCCCATCCAAAACAAAACAAAAGGGAGTATCGTTGAAGCTAATTAATCTGCCTAGCCTTTTCTCAACTATGTATGGGGTGGCTTCCAGTCAAACCGGATGCAGATAAATACCGGTATTTCACATGGAGCTATCTGTCTGACCTCCACAACCCAGTTACTGGGTAATACTATCTACCGTTTAGTAAGGTAAGACTGGTTGTCAATCTTTCAGGCTTCGTTCGATGCGTAACGACCTGTTAAGGATTCACGAATGACGATTGGGCCGTCCGTTATTAAAACAAACCGACAAACCTAAGCCGTAGCGTTTTCAAATTTTTCGTATCAATATAGATTTCCCGGTTTCGGTGGTACAAAGGCTACCTCTCAGTGAGAAAGAGTGGGCTGCAATCCACCACACGGGCCCAGGGAGGGTTGATGGATGTCTCATATCTTGGAATTTTTGGTTCTAGGACATGCCGGTTTTCTCACGATGTTTTCCTTCACCATTTGAAGCGCAGTGGCGATGCAATTAAATACACAAAGTTAATTCGAACTCACCACCTACAACTCGTAAGTTGGGGCCAATAACACTGGCCCACCACTAATCAAATCAAATCAAATCATTTATTAGTTTGCAAACATGGGCACAATAAATAGTTGTTAAAGTTTATGAGTCCTCCATGTTCTACCAACACATGGGCATGCAAATCATATTTTATTTATTATTATTGAATTTACATATACAAACATAAGAAAAATAAAATAATCCAAAATATAAATTAAATTAAAATAGGTAAAAATGTCACAGTAAAAACGAAAAAATTCAAAAGTCAATTATTTTACAATAATAAAAATTACAAAAATGTCTACGGTCGTCAAGGATACAGTAATATAAATAATGAAAGTCAATGCAAATAGGTAAAATATCATTGAACTTGAACTTCAATAATATATCATGCCATTGAGTACCAACTAAAGTCAGAAAACTAAAGTCAAGGCATTTTGTCTGTCAAAAATTCCGAAATGCTGTAATATGCTTTACTAATCAGTAATGATTTAAGCTTTTTCTTAAATAAGTTTATATTTAATTCTTTAATTGAAGTAGGTATGTGGTTGTAAATGATTGGTGCCATACATAAAACACTTTTTTGCATCAATGCTGTATGAGACCTTTTTACGCACAAGTTATGGTTCTGTGGTCTAGTTCTTTTGTGATAAAATGATATTTTAGTAAAAAGGTCTGGATTGGTCATAACAAATACAGCTGTCTCAAAAATATATAGGCAAGGAAATGTCAATATTTTGTATTCGATAAAGAATGGCTTACAGGAGTCTAAGCTGTGGAGTCTGAACATTGACCTAATGCACCTTTTTTGTGCTTTAAAAACTAATTCTCTATTGGTTGAGTTACCCCAGAAAATTACACCATACCTTAACACTGAACTCACCAAACCATGATATGCTGTGATTATAGCATCGACGTTAATCACTGGGGTCAGTTTAAATAGGGCATAGGCTGATCTGCTAATACGTTTAGTTAGCTCCACCGTGTGTTCTTTCCAGTCCAATTTTTCGTCAATCGTTAATCCTAGGAATTTGGATGTGTCTACTTGGGTTATAATTTTATTGTTATAGTATACTGGCATATTGGTTTTTGCCCGTTGGCTAAATATCATTAATTTTGTCTTATCTAAATTTATCTTAAGATTATTATTATCTAACCATTTCACTATTGAGGTTATTGTATCAGTGACAGCGTCGTTGTGGTTTTGATCATCAGTACTTTTAATGGTCACAGTGCTGTCATCAGCAAATAGTGACATAGGATGACTTGTTACTTTTGGCAGATCATTTATATATAGTATAAATATCAGTGGCCCTAAGACGCTGCCCTGTGGTACACCATATGCAACTGTACGGTGGCTCGATTTGTAGGTTCGTTGGCATTTCGTTTTGGGATCTATGTCGGTTAATTCAACGTACTGTTCCCTGTTCTGCAAAAACGACTTTATTAAATTAAGTATATTTCCTCTAATACCGTACGCATCAAGCTTATTAAGCAGGATATTGTGATCGACATAGTCGAATGCTTGAGTCATGTCACAATAAACTGAACAAACAGGTATTCTGTTGTCAACATTCGTAATTACAGTGTTCAAAAAGTCGTATACTGCCATATTGATGGTTTTATTTTTTCGGAAGCCTTTCTGTTCCTCAGTTAATATGTTGTTTTTTTCGAGATATTTAGAGATTTGAATATAAATATATTTTTCAAATATCTTCGATATTACTGGCAGAAGTGCAATGGGTCTATAAGATTCCATGCATTGCTTGTCTTTTTGTTTTTTAAACACCGGTTTAATGACAGCTGTTTTTAGGTTGGTTGGGTAAGTGCCATGTGATATGCACAGATTGAGAATATGACTCAAATGTCCACTAATGCAGTTAGATACATGTTTAATTATTTTGGTATAGATGCCATCATTACCTACACTGCCTGAATTTTTCAAAGTTTTAATTATAACATTAATGTCATTGGCATTGCTTGGTGCCATAAACATCGAGTTACTATTTTTTTCTATATATGAAGTCACTTGTATACCGCAATTTTTTATTGGTTTTATTTTGTCAACAAAGAAGTCGTTGAATGCGGTCGCTAAATCCGGTGGTTGCGTCACTATTTTATCTCCTATCTTAATACTGTGAATTAAATTATTATTGGGCATATACACTACTTAATAGGGTTTTAGGCCTCCTATAAGTTGTAAAAAAATGCAACTGGCGAAAAGGGATTTAATAATGTATTATGGAGTTTTACAGTTTCTGCCATAAAGATTGGCGTTTAACTATAAAACACCACTTTTCCACAATTATGCATTTTTATTTTCATCATGGGATGTAAAATAATACCTTAATTATTTTGAAAGTAATACTATTTATGGAACGTTGTTAATGGACTGTTTATTGTCAGTAATTTCATGTGAAATTTGAAGTATGTATTGCCTTGAAACATGATCATTTTATTTGTGGAAAAATAGATTTAATTTGCTATGTAAAATGCAAATAATTAACTTAAATTATTTTTGTTTGCGGCAAAAATACTTTCTGCTTAAAGAAGTTTTGCAGATAACAAAAATTTAATAAGTAAAAAATGAAATCCAAAAAACGTTTTTTACAATGATTTCATTCGATGACATGTTTGTAACATGTTTCCGTGACATTTAAACTATTTTTATTTCTTTGCAAATAGTTTAAAGTACCTACTTCAAATACAAACTAAAAATAATAATAGAATTCTACTAATATAATAAAAATAGGTAATAGAATTCAGAAAACGATTTTGAAATAACTTGACCCAATGACATTTTTTTTTTTTTAAGAGCGTCATGGAGTTTCTTGCCGGCTCTTCTCCATACGAATCAACAAATTCGAAATGTGCACTAAACTTCTGACGTTTGATAAGTGTACCCATGTACGTTTATGTGAAATAAAAATATTTTAATTTGATTTGATCAGTTGTTTCAGTGACATAAAAAAAAAATTGCAAAGAGCGACACAACATGTAGCGAAACATTATTGCACAACATTGTTTCCCAATAAACACCTGACTGTAGGTACAGCAATAAATATTAAAATCACCCCAACCGCCATACCCTATCGCTTTCAGACGCTATCTGTAGAGCCGTACCTAAAATCACAGCCCCACAACTGAGGCGGCTCGGGTAAACCTTTGACAAGTAATATCCAAGACAACATAATCGCATTATATACCGGCTGCAAAATGTTGTGGACCGCTGAGGCCGGAGCTAGCGTAATAAATACTATTAACATACGGAGATCGTTTGCTTCCTGTGTGTACTATCCATACTAATAGCTACTGTAAAGGTAGTCTACAAAAATCGACCTTATGTGGTGCAGGCTGGCAGGAACATGACTTTGAATTTAGAATGGGATTTCGAGTAATTTGTTATAGGTTTTATTTTTGAAAAACCAGTGATATAGCTAATAGGAGCGTTGATGTTAAAACTTTCGGTTGGAATATACCTAATAATTGTTTCGGTGTATATTGCCTTCGCATTCAATATACTACTGTTAAATGAGAAAATAACTCTGTCTATCTTTTACTTTTACCCATTCTTACCATTTCTTTACGAGTTTCGATGGACTTTGACACATATGTCATGGTCTACCTCATCTTTAGGTATGCTATTTTTTATTGCTCTAGTACAGTTTTCATTTTATTTGTATTTATATTGGCATAGCTAGCCGACATATGGCAAGAAATTTTATTTAATGTTTTGTGTCTCCTAATGTTGATGGCTTTGCCTACTATTGTATAGAATCAAGTTTGTCTAACTAAATAGACAGTTGTGCTGCTGCTGCTGCCGAGTTCGATATATGGGTTGGGTAATGTTATCGAGTTTTTTTCAGCAGCTAGAATCTGAATTTGGGCATTTTTCAAAAATGAGTTTATATCATAATTTTGATAAATATGGGTTCTTCTTTACCTACCTACTACATTGGTAAATACAGGCGTGGTATAACGTTTCGTTGTGTGTGTGTCCTAGTACAACTGAGTTTCAGTATTTTACACCATCGGCCATCAATCACTATAGTGCCGATATTCTAAAATTAGAACAGTTCAATCCAGTCTAGTGATTGGATCTGCCATCCGGCGTACAGTTCGAGGTGCAACTATACAGCATTTAACGTTCTCTTTGAGTGTACACTGTACAAAGGAATTTCTATGTGTAAAAGAACCCGTCCACGAATTGACCGCGGTATGTGGACCTTTATGGGCCAGCGTCGTTGCTTGTTTATGTCACATAAGGTCAAATTCCACAAACACGTAGAAAATGATTGTATCATCTATACGTATTAGTCGCTTTTTGCAACTGCTTTGTTCTTTTGAAAAAAATAATGTATTTTAATGTAATTTTCACCATAAATTAGAAAAAATATTCCTACAGGTTTATATGCTTTATAAATTAATATTAAACTTACATATTACGTATAACAAAAAACTTACGATCCAAAAACCCGCGAAGCGGCTAGCTGGTATTAAATTAAAGGTAAAGAATTCCAGATAATTATATTCTACTGTTCATCGTTTCAACCTAAAGACCTACACTACTAGACATGAGCCAAGGGGGGTTTCCAATAACCGCCACGCTAGGCAGGTGGGTTGGTGATTGTAGTATGGCGGTAAGATGCATAAAAAGAACGCTGCTACCCATTCTCTAGTAAGTATCTTAGTCGCCTTTTACGACACCCACGTGAAGAAATGGGATGGTGCTATTTTTAACGTCAGGCAACACACTGCATATTCATTCTACTGTTATTTCATATTAATTAGCCTTAAGGTACTTATTACGCACGAATAATTAACAAAACTCATAAAACATTTTTAATATTGTAACCGTAGTTTTCATAAAATAATTCCGCATTACGGAACTTGACGTGAAAAATATAAACACGATTTGTTATAGCATTTATGGTGAATAAAAAAGTAAATATTCACAGGAACGGGAGCAACATTTGTATGAGACAGACGTGACCGGAATGACGGTAACGAAGCGAAAACACGGTTGCGCACTCACTAGTTTATTCACAAAAAAAATTTGGACTTAAACCCCGGTTCAGATCAGCCTGGTACTTTTAATATAGAACATCACGCCATGTCTACCCAAAAGGAACGGCAGAGGTGTACTTATACTAAGCCCACATTTCGCCCACGTTTAAGTCCCATGTAATAGGGAGCGACCCTTTTGCCATCACCCGGGCAAAAATTAATAACACTTTGACTGACCTGGGTATCGAACCCAGGACCTTATGTCAGCAGTAGGGCTTGCGAACACTAGGCTTACGACGCTGTTTATAAGCAAACATCTAAGTCAATTCAATTATTATAAATAGGCTTATAAAAAGCAGCGCGTTGGCGATCGCGTATGGTAGTAAAATACATAGCGAACGCTGCTACTCATTCTCTGGAAAGTCCTTTAGTCGTCTTTTAAGACACCCACGGAAAGAAATGGGGTGACGCTATTCTTAACATCCGCCACCACACATATACGAACCGTTAGAGTTACATGAAGATAATGTGTCGTGAGATAGTTTATCTTAAACAGTTCTAAATAAAGACTTTTATGCCATTATTGTCAAAATAGTCAGTCGTAAATCCTTCTAGATTGGTTTTTTTTTCCCAACGTACATTTCAGAGTACTCAGTTAATTGTTAACAAAATTAATACATTTACTGCTTTTGATATTCATCGAAGATAAAGTTTGTCATTTTCAGTTCTCAATTTGGATGATCAGTTTAAAAGTTATCGCGATAAGAATGAGCAGAGTGGATTGTTGATATGGATAGTCTGAAGGCATATGCTACTTTTTATCAACACACAACGCAGGAGAAGCCCCGAGCCGAAGCCTACTTGGTATCATATACCATGTCCGGCTGGCTTTCCTAGTAGTGGACCTTTTTGAAAAAAGTTAGACACAAAAACAACGTCATTCATTACAAACGTAATGAATGACGTATTACTATCATGTCTGTAGTGTATCTATTCCATAGATATGTAAACACATGCACATAAGCGGATGCAGCTGCTGTCACTAATATCATCTGTCAGTCAATAGCAATGGCGGGAAACAGAGATGGAAAAGCAGGTCTGCACGGTCGCGCTTGATGTGGTGATGAGCCAGTGAAGGGATAGTATTCAACTGAAATACGAATCAACAGGATTCTACAATGTCCATCGCACAAACTACTATTCCTGGCATAGAGCAAAAATAAAGCTGTTATTAACTTAAGGGTGTCAGCGATGTCTCAGGCATATGAGATTATTTTAAGGTTCCTTGTTTAGGATAGATGAGGTGTAATGACGCTAAGTGTGTTGCAAATTGACGTGTTCTACAATGTGTTAGAAGTGTTATACGAACAACATAATTAACGAAAAACCTCATAGACCCCAATTAGAGTTTTGAGTAAAAAGTATAAGTCAATGACCAAAGCTTATAATTTTTTTGTAAAGCTATGTTTTTTTTTTTAAGAAAAACATGTTCAACTTGTCATCTAATATTGATTTTTATTGCCTTGAAATAAGAGTGAATTATCTTTGGCTCAAACAATTCATGAAAAAATACATAATTAAAAAAAAAAAGTTACTGTAATCCATTCAGTTAACAAAACAAACTACTTTCAGGTTTATTCTGATACTTTTGGAGACACAGGATCTGTTTCAATCAATATTTTCATTCATTTTATTAAGACATTAGAAAGCCAGTTAATTATTATTTCCAAGAAAAGAGAAAAATTTTGGATTTACATAGATAACAAGAAAAGTAAATGGAGCCAATCTGAATATAATTATTCTAGTAACGTAATTATTTCTATAACAACAAAACACACCACTTAGTTGTAACATGGCCTGAAGCCTTTTTACCACTCTCACGAAAAAATAGTGATGTCCCATTTATTACGGGGCAACACAGCCACTTCTCCGTCAAGACACACGCTCCGGTTGTTTAGAATGTCCGGAAAATAAGCCACTCCGTGTGCACACAGCTATTCTTGTGTGTTGGGCCATTCTGTGGGTTGTCTTCCCTTCAATAGAGCTTGTCTATGTCTACAGACAAATGTGGTACAATGGCTTTGAAGGATGTGTTATACTCATAAGTACGGTTTTTAGGGTTCCGTTGCCAAATGGCAAAAAACGGAACCCTTATAGATTCGCCATGTCTGTCTGTCTGTCTGTCTGTCTGTCTGTCCGAGTATGTCGCAGCCACTTTTCTCCGAAACTATAAGAGCTGTGGTATTGAAACTTGGTAAGTAGATGTATTCAGTGAACCGCATTAAGATTTTCACACAAAAATAGAAAAAAAAACAATAATATTTGGGGTTCCCCATACATAGAACTGAAACTCAAAATTTTTTTTTTCATGAAACCCTTACGTGTGGGGTATCTATGGATAGGTCTTCAAAAATGATATTGAGGTTTCTAATATCATTTTTTTTTAAAACAATAATATTTGGGGTTCCCCATACATAGAACTGAAACACAAAAAAAAAATTTCATCAAACCCTTACGTGTGGGGTATCTATGGATAGGTCTTCAAAAATGAAATTGAGGTTTCTAATATCATTTTTTTCTAAACTGAAAAGTTTGCGCGAAAGACACTTCCAAAGTGGTAAAATGTGTGTCCCCCCCCCCCGTAACTTCTAAAATAAGGGAATGATAAAACTAAAAAAAATATATGATGTACATTACCATGAAAACTACCAACGAAAATTGGTTTGAACGAGATCTAGTAAGTAGTTTTTTTTTAATACGTCATAAATCGTAAACCACAATTTACCTTTCATTCAGTCAACACAAATATAAAAATTAAAAAAAAAAACATTTCATTTCATAAACGATGATGACGAATGATGATGATGATGACCTGCAGGTTTGTACGGAACCCTCGGTGCGCGAGTCCGACTCGCACTTGGCCGGTTTTTTGATATAGAACTAAAGACAGATAAATACTAATTTGTGTGTTAGTTATTTATGAACTGAAAAAATTGGACGGATTAAAGTAAAGGATACCATTTAATATGCATTGCAGTATTATTACTTTTAAGACGTAAAATAAAAACGTAGGAAAAAAATTTGGCTTCAATGCGTACCCGCCCTTAAAACATACTCTTAAACTGAATAAAATACTTGACTAGTATAATCTGAACCCGCCTTAACAGATGTAAATAGAATACCTGGATATTTTTTTCGTTCCATCTATATTTATAAAAATGAATCCCTATTTCCCTTGGTCACGCCATCACGCGTGAACGGCTGGACCGATTTCACTTTTTTTTGTTTTGTTGTGTTTGTAATTGTTAGGAGAAGGTTCAAATGAAAGAAAAAAAAGAAAAAAATGCGCGGAAAATTTAACAATACTTATTTAAGAATACTTAACAACCATATAATAGGACAATGTAAACTTTTTTAACGTAACATTATGACATTTGACATAGAATTGACAGAATGCGTGCTCAAATATCATCAAAGAGACAGGACAACGTCTGTCGGGTCAGCTAGTTTTTAATAAATTAAACTTTGCTATTGAGGATAGTTTGAAAATAGAAACTGATATAATGGTGAACTGAAGAATGAATAATTTCACAGTTCCTTTTGTGCAGCTTCACATTTATGACGACTAGCTTTCGCCATATTGAATTTCCGACAGTGGCGCAACAATGCTTGATATTATATAAAATCTTTAGTATTTATCGGTAAAACGGTGAAAAAAATAAACTTGAACACAGAACAAAAAAGAAAAATATTTTGGAAAATTGAACGCTTCTTTTTCCCCTACCACACTAGATTCTCAGATCAAAGAAAAGAAAGAAAGAAAATACGTTTATTTGCGGCAAACATCACTCCAACGCATACATAACTGTAGTTGTTTTATAATTCTGATCGAACATCAAAAGTAGGAGGTTGCAAGCAATATTTTCCAGAATATTCAATAATATTTTGTTCATTATTTTCCACTGAAATTGTGCGCTAATGGGCTTCCTACAGATATACTTGTTTTTGCTTTAATGATCATGTTCGACGGTCGGTTAGCAGGAAAGTGGTTTTTGTTCCTGAATTTTCATAGACTCTTTTTATTATTCATTAAAATTTACGTCGAAATGGATGCTTTTGTCCAATCATTGAATTAAAATGATTGGATAATGATAGCTGTATGAAATTAAACGGCTTTCCTTTATTTCGGAAGAAGAGTACAATTAAGTTTCAAGATGTTTGCCCGGAATATATTTTTAATAGTATTAGCTTACAGTAAAGGTATCTTGTTATTTTGTTTTTTATTTGTTTCTTTTGTTTATAATTGATTTTTTATTTTAATTAGTTTTTTGTATAGTTTCTGTGCGTGTCCCAATAAATACTTTTTCTTTCTTTTCTTTTATCTTTTTGACTCTGCAACGGACAAATACATTCTCATTCATTGCCCATTTCTTCCCGTGGGTGTCGTAAAAGGCGACTTAGGGATTTACTAAATGGGCAGCAGCGTTCTCTATACATTTTACCACCATACTGCGATCGCCAACCCGTCTGCCAAGTGTGGCGATTATGGCAAAGCCCCCCAAATTGGGGGAGGCCCAAGTCCAGTAGTGGACGTTTTACGGCTGAAATGATGAACAGACAAATACACTAGCCAATTTTACCAAAAAAAAAAAAAAAATGTGTGTGTCATCGGACGCTTGGCAGATATGAAATGTCGAAAAGCGCGGCGGTAGAACGCGGCAGGATGATATAAGAGAGCGCCATGCTGTTTGCAATCTTAGCCTATGGGTCGGCCTTACCTCCAAGGTACACCAATAGATGTGTCACATCAAAATAGTTTAAGGTCTGTCCACAATGAGGTAAATACGTCGCAAAACGGGAGATGTGGCCATTTTTTTTGTACATGGCATCCCGCAGCTCAACCTAAGAGGTGATCGGCTGCTTAACCGGGCTTGCTTGTAGGTGCCTCTATCAATTATGGCCTCTAGCCAGGAATTACTGCACGCTAAGGGCTTGTTGGATACAGGCTTAGGGCGTCGCTGGAGGAGGGCTGCAAGGGAAAGGCTGGATCGAGATGAGTGACGCAACAATTGTTTTGATGGCCAGGTAGTCACATAACTACCTACTTTTTTTTTTGGTCGGGAATTCATCAAATGACTTCTCCCGCTCTGGGCGGAGCGGGAGGGCGTGTCATACTTTTACTGACTAAAACCCACCCGTGTTCCTTCAGTTGCCCATGTGCCAGGGTCGTGGTATCTCTTTCGAATAATCTCGCGACCCTGGCAGGCATCGGTCCTAGCAGACCCCTTCAGTGCTGCTGACATCTCTTTGAGGCGCTCATGGAACACTACGCGCTGTCGACCCGAGCCTGGTCCTTACCGGGCGGCGAGCTACCCATTGCTCGCCACCCGCAAGCTCGTGCCTACGGTGGCCGGGAGTCCGCTATCGACTCCCGACGCCCGGGGCGTCTCCTCCTGCGGCGGCTAGGGACATTAGGGCTCAGAGACTGCCAGTCACATAACTACTTACACCGGATTGAACCTTCTCCACACGAGTTTGGCGCCGGCGATTTATACCGCACCCGGGGAATAGGCACCAGTTTGGCCAAAGTAATCTTCCGGATTAAGAAGTATATAAGCCTTACGAAATGAATAAAAAAATCTGTTCATCGCACAGCGAAATACCTAGATGGAGCATAACAAATCCTAACTAATATAAACCCGAAAGTCTGTTTATTTGTTTGTTACTCAAACATCCCTCGACGAAGCGATGGATCGTAATGAAATTTTGGGTGCGGGTATGTGAGGCTGGGGGAAAAGGTCTGATATACCCAAATATTCAACCTGCGTCCCGGCGGGATATTTGTGTCTGACCCGATTTATATGAGCCAGCTTTTGGAGACAAGGTATTAATACTAGCAAAACTTAGAATTAAAACCACTTTAATGGCACTATATACTACCAGTATGTACATATTTCGATGAAAAATGTTACCTGACTATTTACGTACCGTAAAAAGTTCAGTAAAATGTTTCTCGTATAATTTATAGTTGTCGGGTATTTGATTGAAATTTGAGAGGCAATTCGCGGATTTAAGATTCAAGAAATGTTCACGTTCTATTACCAGTTTCAATCTGTCAAAAATAAGACAACGTTTAGTTTTACTGAAGACAGGTGAAAAGTGAGACGAGGTTGCAAATTTATTTGAACGTTTTTCATTAGGGGAACAGACTAGCCTGCTGATATCAAGCAAAGAATATTTACAGTCGTCAAAGTTTCGGGGATATATTCTTATACACCATACGGGCAGAAGCTTTACAACGCAAATATGAACTCATTATGCCCCATCTAATAAAACGACCATTCATTTCAGCCAAGAACAGTAAACAAAGGATGTTAGACATTATGCAAACTTGACCATCTAGAACTTTCATTTTTGGTAACTGTCAAGTAAGGTCATTATGCTCATAGTACTCTTAAAAAAAAGAAAAGAAAACCACGATATAACTGCATGAAATGCAAAAAAAAAAAAAAAACTTTAGTCTCCAGCATATAGTTAGGGTATCTTCTGATTGTTACACCAATGACTGTATTGAGGCTGATTTAAAAGACTGTTTCCACCAAATAAAATAAAAGTACTAATTATTTTTTTATTTAAATATAGCCTCTTATTGAATATAAAAAACCAATAATACTTAAATAGTACACAGGGTCAAATACATTAGCTGACAATACTTAACCCACGTATTGGCTAAAGACATTGAAAACTAACGAGTCCAAACTAACAAAAAATAAACAATCATCATAATCGATCAGCAGATTTTGTATTTTTTCATGGAACATAGATTTTTCTTAAGAATTTCTAAAAATCAAAACATACACCTACTGTTTTTTGATTTTGATTTGTTGCCTTATTAAATAACACTGGTATGAACCAATTTCATTTAAAGTTGTGTAGTTTGAGTCATGACCAAAGTTAGAATTATGAAAAAATGAAAACAATATCTTGTTTTTTTTTTTAGATATTAATTTAATTTAAACTGTATACTTATAACTATGCAGACGAAATCAACTTTCGGTCTGTGACACCACGGTGTAAAAGTTCAAAAGCATCAAACAACTGTTTACTAGCTTTTGCCAGCGGCTTCGCCCGCGTGGAGGTTGGAAATTATCCCGCGAGAACATACTACCGGGATAAAAAGTACTCTATGTGTTACTCCAGGTTATAAACTATCTGTGTGCCAAACTTTATCTAAATCGGGTCAGTAGTGTTTGCGTGAAAGAGGAACAAACATCCATACATACAAACTTTCGCGTTTATAATATTAGGTTGGGGAAAAAGTCTTTTCGCATTATAGTATGTATGAACTTGTAATAAAATCTCTTTGGCTATACTATGATATTTGTATCTGGCTGGTTTTGGTATCATTGAAAGTTTAAATTTTAAAAGACATAATTCCAAATTCAAATTAGGAAAATGTGTGATTTTCATTTGTTTTTCGTACCGTCAAGATGAGTGAATCTAATTAAGAAATTCGATACATTTTAAAATTTTACTACAAAAAAGGTAAAAATGCAACGCAAGCCGCGAAAAAAATTTGCGATGTTTATAGACCTAGTGTAGTGTCTGTGAGAGTAGCACAAATTTGGTTAAGGCGTTTTCAATCCGGAAATTTTGATGTCAAAGATGCACGTCGCTCTGGTCGCCCTATTACGGATAAAATGGATGCCATTTTTGAAAAAGTGGAGCAAGATCGGCATATCAGTAGTTACGACGTAGCTGAAGAACTGGAAATTGACCACAAAACAGTTTTGGCGCATTTGAAAAAAACTGGGTACACAAAAAAGCTCGACATTTGGGTACCTCACGAGCTCACTGAAAGAAACCTAATGAACCGTGTACTCATTTGTGATTCTTTATTACGACGTAATGAAACCGAACCATTTTTGAAGAAGCTGATAACTGGTGATGAAAAGTGGATCACGTATGACAAGAACGTGCGAAAAAGGTCATGGTCAAAGGCCGGTCAGGCTTCACAGACTGTGGCGAAACCCGGGTTAACTCGCAACAAGGTGATGCTGTGTGTGTGGTGGGATTGGAAGGGCATTATTCATTATGAGCTGTTACCACCAGGCAGGACCATCGATTCTGAACTCTACTGCGAACAACTGATGAGATAAAAGCAAGAAGTTGAGAGAAAGCGGCCGGAATTAATCAACAGAAGGGGTGTGGTTTTTCATCATGATAACGCTAGACCTCACACATCTTTAGCCACCCAACAAAAATTAAGAGAGTTTGGCTGGGAGGTGTTAATGCATCCGCCGTATAGTCCTGACCTTGTACCTTCAGATTTCCACCTGTTTCGGTCTCTTCAGAATTCTTTAGGCAGTGTCAGGTTAACATCACGAGAGGACTGCCAAAACCACTTGTCGCGGTATTTTGACCAGAAGTCCCAAAATTTCTATAGCAATGGGATCATGTCCCTACCTACAAGATGGCAAAAAGTTATCGAACAAAATGGCACCTACATACTTTAGTTAAATGTAAATAAACTTTATTAAAAAATGTTTTGAATTTTCATAAAAAATGCGAAGAAACTTTTTCCCCAACCTATTATTAGTAGGATTGTACCTTTCAATTTGATAGTTTGATCCTAAATTGTGGTCAGCAAGTCAGCAAAACAAAAACCAAATCACAAGATCATCTCCTTTATCTATCGATATCACCTGTCAATGAACTGACATCTATAAGTGAATTCACATCGTCGACTCACGTCCCGTCAAATTACGGGCAGTCACCAAAAAGAGGGTGTTGACAACACTGGAGCGATATTAAAAGTCCCAACTCAAGAGCTGGACCTGTTATTACGTCTGTGGTCGCGTCAGCTGTCTCTCGACCCATGTTAGGGCCGAAGGTATGCGTTCCCTGCTTATAAAACCGAATCAACAAGTTTATTAATGGTGGGTGTTGTTCAATTTATGTTTTGTTATTAAGTTAGTAGTTATGCTTACATCCCGAATGTGCTATTCTATAGTTTTACCTAGTTAAAGAACACAGTCACATTTTAAATAAAACTCTCCAAAAGTCGTCTATTGACAAAGTCATGAGCTATACGATGTCTGATCCATGCATGTTGTCTGTTGATACAGATCAGCTCAAAGCTGCATTGGCTCTTTCTTCAAAAGTCCTTTTTAGATATGGCCTGGCATTGTTACATTTACATCACATTCTAATAATATAATGTTTAGACTTAATAAATAATAGTTTAAAAAAACTAAAAAACACGCTTCCATTGAAAACCAAACTAAAAAGTACAAAATAATGGAAAAAAAGCGTGGGGTGCTTTTTAAGGTATTTTTTAAATGATATCAGGCACCCCACGCTTTTTTTCCATTATTTTGTACTTTTTAGTTTGGTTTTCAATGGAAGCGTGTTTTTTAGTTTTTTTAAACTATTATTTATTTTCTATTTTTTAGGGTATTTCGAATTTTGAGACGTATGTCAGCGTAGTTTGTGACAGTTTTTTTGCTGTCCTGGTAACCCTGGCAAGGATAATGGCACAAATTTATGAAATTATTGCATTGTCATCGGTCCTTGACAGGTGTGCAAAGTTTGAATGAAATCTGGTCGTTTAAAGTGGGTCAAAATCGCGCTATAAGGAGTCGGTTACAAACAAACATACAAATATACAAACATACAAATATACAAACATACAAGTGAAGCTAATATAAAGCGTGTAAAAAGAGGCCATGACTTCTGAATTTGTTTCGACATTTCTTCTCAGGGATCAATCAGCTAGGAAATGCCGGGGTCATCTATTTTTAAAATATTGACCAACAAAATATTGAGGTGTAAAAGAGTCTTAAAAGATCTACTTATATAAATAAAAATTTCAATTCATTTCTTTATATTACGCTTAGAATCAGCATGAATGTCACCACCAGTACCTAGTACTTTAGCTGGAAAGAAAAAGTGGTGCATAAAACTCCCCAGCGCAGCAGCACATTTGTGTCTTTCGCGGATTTATTCTGTTAAAATCGAGTATTCGGATAAGTTTTCAATTTTTTATCCATACTATTTTTACAATGCAAACACAGTTGATTAAAAATATACCGTAGAATCAGTACCTACCCAGCCTGTATTTTAATTTTAGCCGTGCAATAAATTGTATGTATATTATTAATATGTATAACTAGCTTCTGCCCGTGACTTCGTCCGCGTTAAATTTCTTGTGCCCCCGACCCTTTCCGTCGCGTCGAATCGCCTACCTGTGCGATTTACCCCGTTTTTGCAACATTTTTATTACTGCACCTCTCCTCTTGGTTGTAGCGTGATGTTATATAGCCTATAGCCTTCCTCGATAAATAGGCTACCCAACACAAAAATATTTTTTCAATTCGGCCCTGTAGTTCCTGAGCATAAGCGCGCGTTCAATCAAACAAACAAACTCTTCAGCTTTATAATATTAGTATAGATTATTTTCAAAGTCAGTCATAAAAATGAGACAAAAAACACAAAATTTTTGCTTTTACATTACTCGGTGAGTTACCCGTTATTTTTTGTTATAATCACCGTTTGACACGATAAAATCAATTTAATCCCGTTGATGTTACTGTGCTTCCGACCAAAGACATCTGACAGTAAGTCTTCCTTTCCATGCCGGAGCCTTTAATGAACTGATCTAACTAATCGAAGCAACTGTCGATACCAAGAAAATCGTGACAAATATTGTAACCGTAGACGATTTTCTTACAATTTAAACGTCGGATCGGTGTGTGACTTCAAATAATCACAGAATGTAATTTTAATGTAGTAAAATTAATATATTACATAGTTCAGTTAGCAACCAGAAGATCAATTTCGTAATTAAAAATATTCAAACTCTAGTCGCAGTCTCATCTCAGCCACAATCAAATGTCAATAACTTGTTAAAAATGTATGGAAACTCGAGGTATTATTGACAAATTGAGACCGAGATCAGACTATGAACCTTCTTAAAGTTACGAGAATTGTCCCACAGGTAGATTTTGTCTAGACTCTAGGCTGTCTTATGGAGTAGCATATTTCCAAGCAGTATTTTTATGGTTATAGTATAATTTTAGAAAGGTGAATACCTAGGTACCTTAATCCCTTAAAAGGTGAAGGGCAAACAAAAAAAATATAAGAATACCAAATCTATTTATTTTTAGACACAAATTATTTGTAGTTCCACGTGGGAATGATTGAGAGAACAAATTATGCAGAGGCGTGACTTTAGAACGAAAAAAATATATGTCAATAATTACGAGGATAAAGATTAAACTGGAGTCCGTTGGTAAATGAAATAAGATAAAGAGAGCACGTAAATTGACACGAGTATGGACAGTAGCCCAGTTTAAAAATATATTCGTGACAGTGATAAATTGAAGGTATTAACATACAGGAAACTGATGCACAGATATTTGTAGGTATTAATAGAAAGAAAAATGATTCTATACTCATCGAACTGACGTCATGCACAATCATCGCGCTAGCAAAGTTTACCGCATAACTAGCATTTATATAGAATCAAATTTAATAAGCAGGCAATCCTTTACGCACGTATTTGGTACCGATATCAAAAACTAATGACCCAAAAGAAAAGTCATATTTTTTCTTTTCAAAATAAGTACTTCCTTCCAAATTAAGACGTAACAGTTAGTCAATGAAAATGAATTACAAGGATACTTTTACTGTACGAGTGCACGAACTATTTCTGGTTTAAATCCAATATGTTAGTAGGTGTTATAATGTGCTTTCAACACGCCCCATGCATTAGTACTAGTTGAAGTGGAAACTCATTACGTCTAGGAAAAATAACAGTATATTCTTACAAGGTTTTTGTGGGTTTTAAGAGTTTTGTACTAGAAGACAGACTTTCGGTATGAGACTCTAAAGAAGGGGTCTTATTTCTATGTTCTTTTTGTCCGTCTGTCAATGGATTGTTTAGAAAACGAACGCTGTCTTATTAAAGAGAATGCGCTAAGTGTTTGTACAAATCTGCATGCAGAAATAAAACCATTTATCATTTAAGGTAGCCGTAATTTTCTTAGGTTGTTTGCAATTTGCAGGTCAGTGTTAGGTTGAATAGGTGGGGTTCGAGTGCTCATCGAGTATTCCGGGATATCGCCAAGCGGTTGGCCGAATCTTCACGTGACTAGAAGGCTGGCCTATTTTTAGGTAAAAAAATCAACATTGCCATCCAACGTGGCGACGCTGCCAGCCTTCTGGGCACTTTTCCCACCGAGAGCGATACGGACGAATTCTTTGATGACCAGTGAGCTGTTTCCTTTTTTTCCTTTATTTAATTGTACATAATATATTTATTTCAGTGTTAGTTTGTATACTGTATTAAAATAGAAAGTAGAGATCATCATCATCATCATTTCAGCCATAAGACGTCCACTGGTGGACTTAGGCCCCCCCCCAATTTGGGGGCGTTGCCATAATCGCCACGCTTGGCAGGCGGGTTGGCGATCGCAGTATGGTGGTAAAATGAATAGAGAACGCTGCTGCCCAATCTCTAGTAAGTCCCTTAGTTGCCTTTTACAACACCCACGGGAAGAAATGGGGTGGTGTTATTCTTTACGTCCGGCAACACACGGTACAGCGGAAAGTAGAGATATAGAATTTAAAAAATAATAATTGAATGTTGATTAAAATAATAATTCACAAACCTAACAAAAATTGCGTCGAATTTTAATAATTTAAACCATCAATACACCTTTCCAAGTTCATTTAATCTCATTGAATGACTTTTTCGTGAACGTCAATCATATTTTGTTTGTTTGAATTGACAAGTCCATGTTAAGCTACATAGCTTAACATGGACTTGTCAATTGAAAAAAAATATAAGAAAATTTTAATTCCGCACTTGCACTTTTTCCTTAAACGTTTACCATGATATACAGTTTCTAGATTTGTCTTCCATAGTATTCGAATTCGTCATCCGGCCTTAAACTACATATAACACATGCATAATGTATTCAACCAGTAACTGGAATGCATTGGAACGCCAGCAACGCTTCGTATAAAATATTGATATTCTACCGCATTTGGTTAAACGGGAAGCCGACCCGAACATTTTCGAAGACATTCAACAGAACTGATGGACGTAATTCTCAAAACCCACATCGTCCGGTCACTGTAAAGGGCTTTAAGCTTTTAAGCCGCTTTTGATGCGTTTAGCAGCATAACACCACTCGTAGAGGAAGAATCTATGAATAATTCCTTGCGACGGTCGTAAACTGCGCAGATTGTAAACACTTTAATTTACAACTTTACATTATTCATGACAAGTCCAACATGGCTAATACCTGCACTCTTATTTAAGGCGATGCAGATTTTAATAAACCTCCACCATGAGTTTACTTACAATTTTGTTGGCGTGAAATTTAAAATCTCACCTTACATTTTACATTAGGGGGATATGCAAAGAGTGTGTATTATAAGAAATTTTAAAAGCTAGCTCGACTGAACCGTTTAGTGCTGAGGATTAAACGACATACGACACTGAAAGCTCTTTGACACTCAACGAACGAGTAATTGAATGTACGCCCAAAGTAAGTCTCGCGTTTTATACACGAGAGGAAATGTCGCGCAGCTGTGGAGGCGGTGGGAATGTTCGATGAAGCGATCGCTTAAGAATTTTACTTTTGAAAAATTCAGTTTTCGTCGCTTGAACTTAGATGGTTATTTTAGAAGTTGGTCAGTTTTTTGGAGCTGAAAATTTTCAGCTCATTTCGTTTGATTATGTAAGTCGATTATTTTTTGATAATTTCGTTCTTGAAAATATCTACAGATAGATTAAAAATTTAAAAATAAAGAGGGATGGTCAAACTATAACAAAGATGACAGCAATTTGGTTACAATCTTTTATAAAATAACTTAAAACTACTAAATTCCAAAGTCCTAAGTTTTAAAAACTGTAAAATAATTTCCACGAAAGACTATTTGGTTGAAAGAGTTGAAATGTTATTTAAGTTTGTTAAATTCAAATCCAACTATTTAACGTTGTTAACCCGATTAATCAATTTAGTTTGCTCATGACCCGCAGTGTGAACGAAACGCCGAAAGAGTAAAGATTTAATTAAAACAATTAACTCGATATTGCTAATGAACTAAGCTTTACTATTTTGATGTCTTTTTTATTAAGGCTCGTATAAAGTTAAATATTGTAACACCTAGTTTAAGTAGGTAGATGGTGATATCTATACTAATATTATAAAGCTGAAAAGTTTGTTTGTTTGTTTTGGTTGAACGAGGTAATCTCAGGAATTACTAGTTCGAATTGAAAAATTGTTTTTGTGTTGGATAGCCTATTCATTGAGGAAGGCTATAGGCTATATAACATAACGCTGATATCACAAGGAGCGGAGCAGCAATAAAAAATGGACGAAAACTGGCAGGTTCGATGCGATGCAACAGGAAGAGCCAGGGGAGCAAAAATTTGACGTAGTCACGGGCAGAAGCTAGTCGAAATATAACATTTGAAAAAGATATGGGCATCGATCAAAATATGTTAAGGATAATCAAAACCAAAAGTCATTTATTGAAATTGGTCTGAGAATCAGCGCTTTTCGAACGTCAAAATTACAAAAGACAGTCCCCTGAAACGCCCGACCTTCATCACAAATTGCAAAGAAATATAGATAGAATATATATAGATAAGTAGAGAAACGATTTTGAAAGTTCAAGTTTAATACAAAACATTAAGTTTTTCATGACTAGTGGTCGTTACACATTTTTTCCGTAAATTATAATTTATTTAACCACTAGTATCTGCTAGCCACTTCGTTCGGGTTAAATTTCTTGTTCCCTCGACCATTCCCGTCGCGTCGAATCGCCTACCCGTGCGATTTTACCCGTTTTTGCAACATTTTTCATTACTGCTCCGCTCCTCTTGGTTGTAGCGTGATGTTATATAGCCTATAGCCTTCCTCGATAAATAGGCTATCCAAAAAAATAACAATGTTTCAATTAGTATTGATATCCAACAGCCTAATTTCGTGACAAACAAATCGCAATCCGAAACATATTGAAGAATTACTAATCCACTGCATCCAATATGCAAAAAACCCGTTTGCTCAACAACGAAAATAACGCAATTAATGCCGTTGAATGATCAAAATGAAAGGTATTCCTACTGTAAGTTTGTTACGCAATTAGCCCCAGATCCTACTTCCTTATTTTTAACAACTGTGACACTTCTGTTTCATTGTCAGGATACCACAAATTAAATCCTTTTCATCAATAAAAGAATACTGGAACCTATAGCTAACTTTCCAAGCAATATTGGCAGAGCGTCATAAACGAACAATCATCAATTCTCACATCGATTTTTTTTCCAACCAACATCAATCAATCAAATCAGCCTATCGTGGTCCACAGCTGGACATAGGCCTCTCCCATGCTGCGCCACAACACCCTATCCTCCGCCTTCCGCATCCAGTCTGTCCCAGCCACCTTTTAGAGGTCGTTTTCCAACCAACATTTGGTTTAACGAAATAAAGTGTGTGAATTCAGCGTACAAATATTCCGTAAAAGGACTCAACACATAAAGACTGCAAACGGCAGATAAGCGTTATGTTGAAGTTAAAATAAAACTAAGATACTTAAAATAAGACAAACAAGACAAAAAGACTTTTACGTCCGCCTTTATAAGGTGGGTTGCAGACGAGCGACAAGTTGCAAAGTTTATACTGTACAAAATACTTCTTGCGAATACACTTTAATAAAAAAGTTCACCGAATAAACGCAGAGTTCTAGGATTATGGCCTATAATGTTACTTTATTCAAGACTAGGTTCTGCCCACAACTTCGTATGAGAGACGTTTTTTGTTTTGACACAAAAGTTATCCTATAGCATCGTATCACCGTTTTCAATTAGCGTACTTTTAGTTTTTTTTTCTTTGTACTTGGGGGTTGTAGCTGGAAATTAATTAGCTTATCAGTTCGAGAATTGGGCTATTAAAGAAAAAAAAAATATTGAACGACTGTTATTTCTAGAGATTGCATATAAACTTACTAACAAACAAATTTTACTTCTCTATAATATTAATATAGTTAAAATACAAAAGATTATATAAGCGAAAAACTAGTATACTTTACATACTGGGGTTTATAAGACAAGTTTACAAACTTCTAAATATTTCAAATATTTTACGTTACTCTGCAGACCTTTCGGATAGATACCCTTTGTCTTTGGAACTCGAAAGATCTCTTGCCTTTTAAAGGGGCTCTGAGATTTCCAGTGGAACGCGTACCCGCGTCCCTCGCGTAGTTAATATGTCGCGTTAGTTCATCCTAAGCTTGAGGGAAATAAAGTCGTCACCCTTTTAACGTGATTTAACTAATTTGACTACTCTAACCTCACAATATAGTCACTGGTTATAATTTTTTTTTAATTATGTCATCATCATCATCATCTTACCCCCAAGCCTATCCTGCTCTTATTCCAATTTATTTGGGGTCGCCGCAACATGTCTTTTTACACGCTTTATATTAGCTTCACTTGTATGTATGTTAGTATGTTTGTATGTTTGTTTGTAACCGACTCCTTATAGCGCAATTTTGACCCACTCTAAACGACCAGATTTCATTTAAACTCTGTAGACTTATCGAGGATAGATGACAATACTATAATTTCATAAATTTGTGCCATTATCCTTGCCAGGGTTACCAGGACAGCAAAAAACTGTCTTCGAAAACCACGCTGACATACGTCACAAACTACGCTGACATACGTCTCAAAATTCGAAACATCCTAAAAAATAGAAAATAAATAATAGTTTAAAAAAACTAAAAAACACGCTTCCACAGAAAACCAAACAATTAACATTATTTTCTACTTTTTAGTTTGGTTTTCTATGGAAGCGTGTTTTTTAGTTTTTTTAAACTGTTATTTTTCTTCCACACTTCTTTACTAGTCTTTCTATTCATAGCATCATTGATAAATTTTTCTAATTACGTATGTCGCAAAAAAAAAAAAACAACGAAATTCTTATTTCTAAGTTTACTTTTTACCCATCTAAGTCGGCTACCGATTTGTCGGTGGTCTGTATCCTACCTTAATCGTGCGGAACGACATAGTAAATACACTTTGTTAATACCTTTGCCGTGTGTTGTGAATCGCCTCTAAATTCCCTTTTGTCTGACTTCTTATTTTTTGTTTCTGAATGAAGATGTATTTTATTTGTTTAATTTTATTTATTTTAATTTTATTTGTTTTCTCATTTTTGGTTTAACATTTTATTAAATTGGTGATTTGCTAATAAAATGATTCTAATTAATAATATGTTATTCCGTCTGGTGCTGGACGTTACGAATAGCGTCACTCCATATGTTCCCGTGGGTGTCGATGATCCCCCCTCCCCCAAATTGAGGAACGCCTATGTCCAGCTGTGGACGTCTTTCAGGTAAAATGTTGATAATGATGAGTTAAAAGTAGTGGAGTAATTACGTAAATGCATATTTGCATGGCCATTTTAATTTGGCAATTCAACAACATTCATTGTTTAGTTTACGTGGCTGAGCAGATTAATTTTTCAAACGTATGAAGCAATGTTTTTTTTTATGTGGGTGATGAAAATGCACTGTTAAGGTGCTGAATTTGTTCCTGACCAGAGGGGTAATTGCGGAACTTTTAATCGGTAGGAATCGGTTTAATATTCATAGTTAAACAACATTCATTGCGTTATATACGTTGCTGAGCCGACAATTTATTCGAACAAATGATGCAATGGTTTAGAAATAGTCTTCAATCCCATTCAGATTCTGATAAATTGTGCATTTCGCAATTAGGGTGCTGTTCAGTGAGTTATTTCTGCTACTACAAATGGCAGATTTTGATGTCACATTATGGCGTTAAAAATTCGTAACTAACTTTGGAAGCATCAAGCAAATGAAAAGATGAACTACTTTTAAAAACATTCATGTTAATGTAACACTTGTTTAAATTTCCTGAAACATTTCTGATACTTCCCTTTTCCAAAGTTCCGTATGAATCGTCCGAGAATATATGGCGTTTACGTGATCCGAATTATTTGGTAATCGGCGTTTTATTTAAAGTTTCTAGTGCAGCTTTGCATGTACAATATTATGTATGCAGAGTTAAGAGAGTGCATAGCAATGTTTCCGATTCAAGTGAATGTTTTATTTGAAATACTGATGGGTTCAGCTGCACGGGTGGATCGATCAAGTAAAGCTACGCTTGCCTCGGTTAGTCCGTGGATGGTTAACCATGTTTCATTATACCAAGGACCGTGTGTCGTTAAATGATAAATGATTTTATTTCTGTAAGTAGGTTTGTACAAACACTTTTACATGTCAGAGATATTTTTTTAAACTAGATGAGGTCGTTTCCTAACTTACTACTCTGAGAAGAAAGGCCGAAACAAACTCAAAGGTCACAGTCTATTTTAAAGTCCAGACATAATCTTGTTCACATAAAAGGTTTAGCGGTTAGTCCCAGCTGTCATTCGTGCATCTTTGACGAGTAGTCAGAAAACTGACAGTCCGACTACCAGTCTTATCAAGAGGTATCTTATTACCCAATTACCGGGTTTTTGAGGTTCGAAAATATTGGAGTTAGATTGGAAGCTGATTTCGACATAGTTGCGAAAGGGCTAGGCAGGTGATGATGACTGAGGTTGAAAGTTCTTTGGATATCGTTATGTGCTATGTTCATGATTTGTAAAATATGATATAGCAAAAGTATTAAAATGAAAATAAAGGCTGTGCCAAAATGAGTGAGGATTTTTCAATAATAAAATGATTGTTATCAGAAATTCTGCAGAATATTTTCAATTCACGTGCCGGGAAAGGCTCCCTAGATAGTTGTCCAGGGCGAATCAAATACCGCACAGTATTTGACACTACTTATTTAAAAAAAAAAAAAAAATTTTAGAGTATAATATTTTAGCGTCTTCCTTTTACGGTTCCCTATGACCGAAGAGCGGACGCGCGGAAGAACGGACAGCGGAGCCATAGTAATAGGCACTGTTGACACCCTTTTGGTTCAGAACCTTAAAAATATTTATTCATTCGAATGAACTCCCAGCCTACTTTTACGCAGACAACACAGCAGGCACCATAATCGTCGGAACCCAAAAAAGTTAACAAAAACATTCGAAACACAAAACATAAACAAACCATCCGTACTTGGTCCCTATAATAACGAAGGTGTAACTACGGATGACCGTTCCGTTCCCTTTGACCCCGTTTGGAAGGCTCGACGGATATTCAATTGGAAAGTTCTCAATATCTTTGATGAAGCAAAGCGGATCATTTCGTTGGTCAATTTGTAAACATCCTTGTAAGGTATTTTTTGGGTGTTGCCTTTTTTGCTTCCGGGTCAGCTTTTATAGTTATTTACGTTTTTTTAAAGAATCCCGGTTCGTAATATGACTTTTTTGCTGTGATGTTCTTTTATGGGTAATCCATGACATCGCCTAGAAACCCATGTGCATATTCTTACCTGATTGCGGTGAACTATAAAGGAGGATTTGATTTTGACCGGTATATAAGTATGTGAGTATCTATGAAGGTTTATATGTACGTCTGCAGTTCCCTCATAACTTGATCGTCTGCTGGTTATAGGCTATGAGACGTCACATTAAAATATTAGAGGACACCAAAGACATCAACAAAAAAAATTATGATGCCGTGTTGGGAACCAAATAATAGAGTAGGTATAGTGAGCACATTTCAAAATATATTTTGTTATGAAACCGCAAATTCAATTATAAAGTTATTTCTAAAACTAAAGCCAGGCTTGCTGCTTGCCAGGGTCGCGGATTCAAGAGTGGCTATGACCCTGGCACAGGCAACTGAAGGAACACGGATGGGTTTAAGTCAATAAAAGTTTGACACGCCCTCCCGCTACGCCAAGAGCAGGAGAAATCAATTCATGATTTCTCACCCCGAAAAAAAAAAAACTAGTCTGGGTTTAGTATCAGTAGTTTCGTTTTTGAACTATTTTCAGTAGAAAAGTTACGTTTCATAAAGTATGAAAAACAAAATGTTCTCTTCTAAAAGCCTCGGTCGTAGGCCACCTACCATAAAAAAATGTCTTCTAATAGTATAAGCAAAATCAAAATCAAAAGTCATTTATTCAAACTAGGCTGAGAGTCAGCACTTTTTGAACGTCAAAGTTACATAAGACAGTCCCTCAAAACTTCACCACTTCCTAGTGCTTTAGCTAGGAAGAAGAAGTGGCGCAACAAAAGGCGATCATAAGCTTTTGAGCAAATATTATTGAGGGGCATTTTTTAAATAATTCTCGATGACCGACCGTGTCCTGTGCAACCACCAACCTACTGTAAGCGAACTTCTTGATCTGACGCAATCCTTCTGTTTTTCCTTTATGCCCGATTTATAGATTTTAAGAGAGCCCGTAAGAAACTAAAAAAGCCTTTGTTTTTTTTGCTGAAAATTATTTTAGTACCATAAAACTCACGTATTGACAAATGACATAGAACGCATATTTATCATTAAAACTTTTGCAGTCAAACAAAACAAATCGGCAGTCAATTGTAAAGGAGTTAATGTAATCGATATTCAATTGTTTTTTACAGCCGTGGGAAGTAAAATAGCTGATCATTTTGTTCCTTCTGTCCCGAGATTAGTTTCAATTCATTTTTTATTCCTTTCAATAACTGTCACTTTGATTTATCGTCGGGCATCAATAAAGAAATTAACGATTTGATTTGGCAATAGGACTCAAATGGTCAATATAGTACCTACAGAATTTTATTTAACCCTTTCCAACCGGATTAGAGATTTTGAAAGATATTTCCCAATTGAACTTTATAATATTAATACGGAAAGTAAAAATAAAGCCCATATTTTTTCTAAAATTATTTTAACAAAAAAATCATCCAAAGTCACTGACGGTACTCATAAGTCCTTGTACATTTTTATCGTTATTCTAGCACAAAAATTTAAAATCATAATCTAAAACCATATTAATTGTATAGTTAAAACTACAATCTTAAATAATAATATACAACAAATAACACTTACCCCGTCTATTCTATTTTTAATTGTTTTCTAAAACAAAAACCATTCGCAGTTCTCAAATCTCAAACAGGTCCGCTACTTGAAAGTGTCACTTGCGGGCGGTATATAGGCAAAATTTAAATAAATCACGATGATTGGCTAGTGTAGTGGTACTCGAAAGGAACGTTAGTGTCCAATACGTAATGTGCGATCGTATTGTCGAAATAATGAACGGGGAATCATCCAGTACAAATTAGTACCGTCAGTTAGGAAAGGGTTAAATATGATCTTGTCTTAATAAACTTGTGAAAAAAACAGCCAGTGTACGCACAAACAAACATACATCAACTCACGACTTTTTCCCATGGTACAAACTACAGAACGCCACCTGCACGCGTAGCATGACCACCGTAGAAATGGGTTTTGTCTATTCTTCGTAGAATAGAGATAGAACTGTCATGCTACGCCAGCATAAAACGGTACAAATCTTTCTACAATCTTTAATTTTGTCTTTAATCTTTCTACAATCTGTAATTTTGTCTATTCTTCCGTCGATAAAACCCATTTCTACGGTGGTCATGCTATGCGTGCTGCTATGATACTTACATACTTTTTTTTGCCACGTTTACCGTTCACCGTTTCATTCGACTGGTCATACATACACATCAGTTGCAGTTAAGCATAGAGTTTTTTTTAAATTCCTGTGTAATATTTTTTTTTACACTAACCTGCACTGTCCCACTGCTGAGCAAAAGCCTCCCCCAAACCCCTTCAGGCATTCTTTTCTAGGGATAGGTACCTTGTCTCGTTTACTTTATTTTATTTGAATGACCTTAAATAGAGGATGCTAAGCCATCATTTTTCATCAAAGTTATTTTAAAGAAAACAATTATACCGTCGTAAATAACTTCATAGAATCTTCACATAGTTGAATACTCGTATACTCATTTATTTGAGGCTTTCCTTACCCAAACTAAATTCACCCGGCCAAAAAACATACGCCCGAGGAAAAAAATGAGGATCATAACCACAGCCTAACTAAATCAGGCTTCCGCAAGCTCAGTGTTGACCGAAGACTGGGAAAATTGCGCAAAAGTCCACAGTAACATACCAGGGATCTAATAGAAAAACTACTGCTTGTGAACTATTTGCCCACAGTATTTGCAGCCACGTTTCTCTCAGATATTTCTAGGCTGTATCTCGTAGCTTACGTATTTAATATGGCCACTGGACTTCCTACGGATTTTTTCGTATTTGGCACTGAGTTTGAAGAAATTAGGTCTTATAGGATTTGGTTTATTTGCAAGAATATTTTCTTTTTGTTTAAATAGGCTATGATAATATCGATATTAGATTTTGGCAATTGTAATAACTATGTATGTTTGGGTTTTTGTATGATCGTAAAAACCAGATACAGTTCTAAAATATCTGCCTCAGAAAGACAGGTTTGAGTTTATGTATGTATATGTACTTATGAATTTCACCTATTTGCTAATTAATATATTATATAAATAATTTAAATCACCATTTGTTTAGTCCTTGATACCTCACGGACTAAACTACTCAGCGGTCAATTATGGGTCAAAACTAGCCCTAGTTTGGTCCACAAAATATATAAGTGATGCAGCTGCATCATTACACAGATTGAATTACCCAATCGATCAGCTCGTGACGCACGATAGCTCTAGCTAATATATTGCAGGAGAAACACCGCCAGCTTAGCGCGCTCGCACGAAGCGTTGGTACTTTTTGGTACGACGTGGTCTTACAATCGGTTAGATTATTTAGTTCGCTGAGTTCTATCACCGATTTTGTAAAATACATTACATTCACTTTTTAGATATGCGGCATAGTATTGGTAAATAGTCTGCGTTAGCGCATACATTTTGAAATGTTATATTTTCTACCGACAATGAGCACCCTGATTGCTCAACATTTTTCACAATCCAAAAATTTTTGAAGGAAATTCCTAATTCAAAAATATAATGCTATATTCCTAATAATTATGTGTGATACATTAATCTGCTCGACAACGTTAATAACGCAATGAATGTTGTCCAACTGTCAAATGAAATAAATTTCAATTGTTAGTATGTTACGCAAGTACCCCGTGGGTATTAGATGGTTGCGTTGATACATTTTATAGGTGTTTACTTCATTTAGCTCCAACAAAAAATCGGCCACCGATTTTAAGCCGGCTGCGAACGCTCTTAACCTCTCTCATTTCTCGCTCCCCGTTTAACTTTATCAGCTTAGCCGGTAAATGTTCACGGGAGCGATTTATTTCGCAGCAGCCCCCACGGATATCGAGCGTGCGGCCAATTTCGTCACGTACACTGGCGTGCGCTTTGTCAACGCCACGGCTCCGAAATAAACGTATTTACCGTGGCTTGAATTAATCATAAACCATTGCTGCCAGCCGATGGGTTTGTTTTAAGCGTTGGCAGTGTAAGTGAGGTTTAAGCTTTGGTGTCGTTTAGGAGATAGAAAAATGTGTTTGCGTGTTTTAATTTTCGGGTTTTTTACTATTTGTATATCGAGGAGCTTTTCTTAGAGAAAATAAGGCTTCTTAGTCTTCTGTACCTAAGACATCTATCCTCAAACTGAAATGAAACCTACTTATTCTAAGTTCCCTCCTCCTGGTCGCCAAAGTAATTAATCCGTACAATCCTCAGTAACACAGAATCCATTATTCTACCCACTAATTCATTTCAACACAATTGTCACAGTCTTGATTCCAGATAGATTGAAACTCACCAACTTGCATATCTCGATAGCTGAATTGGAACCTGTTCAAACACGGTTTAAGTTTTCAACGACGCAGTGGATTTGTGAAAATTTACACGAGTATTCACTATTCATAAGTGGGTTTAAACTTGCAAAACCGGATTTGGAAACTTTGGTGGTGTCGGCTAGAATTTTTACGTCAGTTTTTCGACGCTATCAAACGTTGGCGGGTGTGCAAATTGTTTTTATTGTTCGGTACGGTTTTATTTTTGGGGTATGTTAAATTGGTCTGTAGACCGTGTTTTAATTTCTGCGTACAAAGTTGAACAAAAAAGCTCATAAAAAAATATTGGTAGAAAACAATAAGTCCTAAATTGTCCCATCCGCCTCCCAGAGTTTTTTCCCGCACCACTGCGAACCAGCCCTTACGGTACTCATCCAGGTCATCTCGCCACCGCTTTCTGGTCTGACTGCGGCGACGCCATCTATCTTTTGATATGCTTGCTGACATCATCACAATTGTAAAAAAAAAATGTGAAATAATATGTTAATCCAACGATTATAAAACCGTCAAACTCCTTATTGTAAATCAATCCCATTACATTTACAGATCACAAAAAATGAAAATGCGATGACTAACGTTTCTGGTAATGTCAGGATTACATTACGCACGAATCCGCATGAATTACCGATGTAGCACGCAAACCTATCAAACATAATAACGACTGTTCAGGAAGACCTGGACCGCTCATTTTATTAAAATAACATAACATAACATCACGCGTTGTCTTTTCAAAGTGACGTGTACCTATAGTACACCCACATTAATGTAATAGGAGGCGAGCCTATTGCCTTTAACCGGGCACTAATCTTGACTCCAGAAATTTCAAATAGGAAAACTCAATAACACTTTGTTGGATCAGGGAATCGAAGGACATCAGGACCTTCAATTATAATATAGAAAATACTTAACTAATCCTCTGAAAACGAATTGATCTACTAATGATCGACACTTTTTTAAATGTCTCAACGTCTTGAACCTTTTTACATTTGTTAGTTGCACATTTTTTTCAATAATTGTACCTTTTTTTAATCTTGTGGGTTATTCTCACCGTAAGTCGCAGTAACTAGGCTAGGGCACTTCGACCATGTGGGTTAAGTTATAACTGTGACAAACCACGCGCGAGCCGAGCGAGCGGAAACTCAAAGTTTGACGCACTTAATTGCTATTTAGTCATTATAGCAATTCGTCCGCGACTTCACCAGCGTGTTTATGGCTCATGTTTGTCCGAAATAATGCAGCTTTCGATGAGAGACAGAATTTTTAAAATAGGTTTAGTCGTTTTCTAGTTTAATCAATTCAAAAAATCAAAATTTCTCCTTTATAATATTAGTTTATGGACTTATTAGAATTTCGATTAAATACACGCCTTTAAATTGTTTCTTCAACTTATAAAAAAATAAGCAAATTTAATACTTACGGGTAATTCTTAATTGAAGAAACAAATAAGCCCGTAGGTTTGCTGTTCATACCTACCTAGAAAAGAGATACCTACTAATAAAACTGGAATACACAAGATGTTTCTTGTTCAAAAGCAAACAACTAAAAACTCCATCTGAGCACTTTAACAGAGCTTCACAATTCTTTTAACACAGTTTCTAAAAAAAAATAAAAAAATTGAAAACTAAAAAACATTTTAGTAAAAGCAACTAGCAGGAACGAAAGAGTCTTTAATAGGACGGCAGGTCGAGTACAGTACTGGTAGAGAGTACTGGCGAGGAAAAGCGAAAAGCTGTTGTCTTAAATAAATAAAGAAGCGGTCCCTTTTATAAAACGTATTACGTTGATATTTTTGCCTTATGAGCTCCTTCAGATACGATTAAAAATTCATTTTGCTCAGCATCGAGCTCGTTTTCTGCTGGTTAAGTGGGTTGCTGATTAAGGAATATAAGGTTTATATAACAATTGTGGCTTCATGGGATGGTCTGGTAATTAAATACTGGTTAAAGTTGACATAATTATATACCTACTATTTACGACAGCTCATGTTTGAAAACATTATCTTCTGAAGAAAAAAATCCCACACAGACTGGATGAACCTATGTTTGTATTTTGTATAATAATTATGGATCCTATCAATATATTCTTTTCTTTTTGTTGTATTGGTATCTACTTAAATCTTTTATTTTAGGTCTCCTTGTATTTTATTCAGACTTGTCTAGTTAATTGTGAACAGCCTAATTTAAAAATTAAGTCATTTTCAAAAATAGCAGTAGTCTGCTATTTAATTAAGTAAATTGTGGTTCATGTAAGGGCCATATGAAAAGACTAAAAGACACCAAGGACGGACAATGGAAATGAAGAGATCCGCAGGAAGACCAAGATAACCGACACAGCCGTAAGAATAATGTAACTTATCAAGTGGCAGTGGACAGTGCACATTACTCGAAGAACAGATAGTCGAAGAGGCCGAATAGGTTTGGAGTGGCGACCGCGTACCCAAAGTATCTCCTCTAAGGTGGATCGATGACCTTGTGAAAGCCGCGGGAATCCCCTGGATACGGGAAGCACAGAATCGGTTGAAATGGTGGAGCTTGGGGGGCCTATCCAGTACTTAACGTCTTTCTGCTGAAATAATGAATCGTTATCTGTAATTTCTTAATCATAATTATACTAATTTAACGCCGTCTCATTTAATTGTCTACTAAATAAAAGTTAAGATTTACAAAAAATACTAGAAGCAATCTCAAAGCAATCCATTAGTCGAAAATAAATTGTAAAAAAAAAACAAAGGTAAGTTAAAAAGGTATTTAAAGCTTACTCCGAACGCCAGATTACGATGTCCCCTAAATTAAGTCGGAGAGTTGCAGGTGATGAATATTTAAAACAACGGAAAGAATAGGGTCCGCTTCGATCCTACCTTTAGAGGTAGGATCTAAATCGTTCTGCTAAATGTACCAAGTAATTTTAATATTTTTGATGTAACAATCGCTTCTGAATGTTTCGATCATTTTTCAGCGGAGCTATAAGTACAAAGGCAATGCCATTAATTTCAACAGTTCAATATCGTTCATTGCCAAATATACATAGTCAAGCAGACGATTTTTTAAACAATTGGATTAAGAATGACATGATTAAATAACGGTGCGTTTTAAAAGAAAATGTAGTGATGAAAATTGAAAAAAGCATGCACAGATCATTTGGTCATGTCAAGAGAATGAATGAAAGGGCGGCTAAGAAAAGTTTTAATTGAGGAGATGTGAGTAAAAACGCCCTTAGACGACATAGTAACTTTATTGGGGATGTTCTTCGAGAAGGTTAGTAGTACTCGCAAACAGCGTGCGTGTATGACCAATTGTGTGAGAAAATACGATCAAATTTATTAAAAACATGTGAGTTCTCTTTCGAATTCTGAACGGTCACTAAAGCCGAAATTTTCATTACCAAACTGGTTGCTTATACCTAGTTTCATGGCAATGGTTTCACAAATCATTAGTTTGAAGTGCATTCGTGATTACAGATTATTTCATCATGCATAGATTAGTTTTATGCTATACACGTAAAGCGTATGTCATGAAATTAATATTGGGCTGCTTCGTAATGTGAAAACCTCCATGTGAACTTATATCTTTGTAATGACATTCGAGCACATTCAATCTTCTTGGAAATAGTTTTGGCAGATCAGTTAACACAGTTCGCGTACCTTTGATGAAAAATCGGAAGACCTGTTCACATTACCCTTGTAAATTTTCTTTTTTCAATTTTAATTTCATTTTCCGTCTGTGCTCACATTAGTTAAGAAGATTCCAGGCGGTGGCAATGTAAACTTTTATTGTTTTGTAAAAAAATGTGTCAGGCTACCCGAAATTTGTACGAGATAAACCCACTACAAAATGGACAATTAACAAATTGGAACCAACTTCATAATTCCAGACATTTACGTCCACTGCTCTCAATATGGCCAGAGTTGGTCAAAAGCACCACGCTTAGCAGGCAGGTTGGCGACCGCAGTGTGGTGGTAAAATGTATAAAGTACGCTGCTGCCCATTCTCTAGTATGTTCCTTAGTCGCCTTTTACGAAACCCACGGGAAGAATTGAGAATAGGTTGGTACTGACTTACATGTTTAATTTTTACCCCTATAATAAATCCGGCCATCGAACCGCACTCTAACAAAAAAATATTTTAAATTCCTAAGCACGTTAGAAAAGCAGGTTGGCTTGTAAAATGTGTAGATTAAGTGGCTCTGGATAGCTGTGCCTAATGATATCTGTTACATAATGAATCAAACGCTTAAGTGGTCGGGATAAGTAGGAACAACGTTTTCTAAAACGGAAAAGATAATGTACTGAAATTTTAAAAAGATAGAATATGGACGTACGAAACAAATGAACGTCACATTTTTTGTTTCTGAGTCAGGAATTAAATAGAATTGAACGGAAAGAACGTGGGTAAAAGATAGAACGTAGTCGCATAGTTCAATCGATGGCTAAGCCATGCTGCGGTCGATTCGTGGCCATCAATTACGTACTATATAATGTGCCTTGAAAAATACGTAAGCCATAGGTCCTTGGTGTTGTCGTAGATCTTTGACAATCATTACGGTTAGTCGGAAGCCCAAAAGTATGATAACCAGTTTTATCAACAGGCATCGCGTTACTTAGTAACTGGGTTGAGAAGGTTTTATTAAAAAAATATATACTTAAAATACATCATACAAAAACTGGTACTCAGCTGCATTCGGTTAGACTGAGAGTTAACCCAAACATAGTTGGGTAAAGGTTAGACAGATTGATTCAGCGGATACATCATAGACAGGGGAAAATTTTATACCTTTTTTTTAATTTCATATACCTAAGTGGTTCTGCAAACAAAACAAAAAGAATATCATTTAGCATCAAAAACAGGCGTTTTTGGTTGTGGATTGGTAAAATAAAATTACAGATAATCTAGTTTTACAATGAATCTCATACGCTCATAACGTAGCTACAAGTTGCTTCTTAAGATGTAGTGCGGCAACACTAATAAATGTTACTGTCAAACTGTATTACAGCTAAAGCTACCAAGATGGCTATTCATAAACATTACTTACCAAAGTATAACCCAAAATAATTTAGGGTCATATTTTCATATAAATAGGTATAGTTGAGCAATTAAGCCGTCGCTTAATTAACAAAGTTTTAACTCTTACCCTAGATTCAAACGTTCAAAGTGTAGGTCAAGCGCCATTATAAGTAATGTGTAAATAAACTACACCGAATTTAAATTAGAACCTAGTTTTTGGGCTAATAAGGCAAATGTGCAGCTAGATTGTGATAACGAATTAATGTTTCGAATTCATTATGTAAATTTATGAGAATGTTCTTGCTCGTTTCGTAATGGGTGCTTTTATTGGAGACAGCTGCCGACAAATGCTGGTCACATTACAATATCATCATCATCCAGCTAAAAGCTGTACACTGTTAGAAATAGGTTAACTTAATTGCACGTTATTTAGCTCGATCTTCGGCTGCTCTCATACGGCTGATAACAGTGTCCCTGTGACGATCATCGCTACATCTAGTCAGAGGGCATCCTTCTCTCATAATCAACCTATACTTTTCCCACTGCTGGGACACAGGCCTCTTCTAGGTGAGCGTGAGTGGGTCGAAATCCACCATGCAGGCCCAGTGCGGGTTGGTAGATGTTACATGTCTTCGAATTTTTGGTTCTAGGACATGCCGGTTTCTTCAAGATGTTTCCCTTCACCGTTATGAGAGCAGTGGTAAAAATATTATTTATCTAAAGTGCCTGCCTGTTAGTTGTAGGTTGCTACAACTCGGAACTCGGGACCGATAACACTGGGCTACCACCCTAGGTATGCCCATTAACAATAAAAATAAACAAGCAGAGTTGACAGTAGACTAGCCGTATTAGCCGTAAATCCGATGACCTTTGCAGTATTATAATATATTAGCCGCGGTTTCACACGCATACGTCTCCATTCCAGGAGTGAAATGGTTTTAAAAGTATTATGTGCCCAGTATGTGCAGTATTGTGTTTCGGGGCGAACCATCATATCGCAGAAAGTTCGCAGTCAGAATCGTCTCTTGGCATTATTTCATATCGATAGTTATTAAAAGGCAGAACTATCATATCTCAGAAACTTTCAAGTTAGAATCATCTTTTGGCATACATTTCATATCCATAACAATTGAAACACTTTTTTATATTACATTACAGAAAAATTATAGTTAGCACGCTGCATGCAGACATGCAAACAAGCATACACCATACATGCAGCATGCAAGCTAGCATGCAGCATGCAAGCAAGCATGCAGCATGCAAGCAAGCATGCAGCATGCAAGCAATCATGCAGCATGCAATCAATCATGCAGCATGCAAGCAAGCATGCATCATGCAGCATGCATGCTTTCTGTCACGGCACCGGCGCTGCGTGGCTCCGGCGGTCCCACACGAGCTCATCGTTGCAGATGGTTTTACGCTCACCACCGCAGATTCGGCTTGCTGGCCGGCTTCCTGCCTTCTCCCGAATGTATTTGGTGTCAATACAACATGCATTTTTCTTCCATAATTTTGTAACATGTCTTTTCCTAATCGTTTTATCATTCACACCATCCATCATTTCTTTGGTCTACCCTTACTCTTACAGCTATCGACATTCATACTCAAAACGTTCCTCATGACATTTTCGTAATTCCTCCGTGTCACATGCACATACCATGACAATTGATTTCCACTTACTAATGCAATTCTTAAAACTGATATAAGATAATGTATCTTATTACACATATCTCATTACATTTCTTTGGTTTCCATGTGGAACACATCAACGCAATAATTTGCTATTTCAACCGTAATAAATCTATGTAATTACCTTGATTAAATATGTATATTTCTATACATTCTGGTACACCTCGTTACTTATGATTATGCGTAGAAATGAGCAAGTATACTGTAACAATATTTCTTTACTAATATTTGTTTTCATTCCATTCACATTCTTGTGTATTTAATAAACACAGTATCATGTTGTGGTTGGGTGCTCTAATACATTACGTGTTTTGTTTTCATTAAATAAACAGTTTTGTTGCTTAGTAGAACTCTGAAACGTCGACGAGACGATGGTTGTAATATTTTGATTAAAATTAACATTGGAAACAGAACCTTGCATAACATAATCACGTCTTTGTTTCTAAATGACTATTTTGTTGGTCTAGTGCTACACTGCGAACAATTAAGTCGTGGGTAGGAATAATAGCACAGTGTTATTGGGTTACCAATTCAGAAATTTTTCACTAACCGCCCTGAGATGGCTGATGGGGTCGAAAGGTTCTAGAGTGGCGACCGCGTACAGTAAGGCGGCGTAGAGTAAGAAGGCTTTAGGTGGACGGATGACCTTGTGGAGACTGCAGGAATCCGCTGGATGCGACAGGAATAGAACCGGTCTAAGAAGATTATTAAGTGTAAGTGTAATGTATATGATGTGCCTGTGCTTCTTTTAAATAAATAAATAAGTGGTGGAACTGCCGTGCTGTGCGGACCCGAGCTCATCGTGCCCATCCCATTCAGCTACGCAGGTGGCTGCAGGAATTTACCCACACACTAGCGGAGAGCTGGTAGACCCCGGCACCAGGCTGCAGGCAGTCCCGGGAAGCTATGCCATCCCTGGATAGCAGGCCGACCAAACTTCTGCTACGCTTGCACAGGGATGGTCTGCGTCTGATGACGGGGACCATCCCAGGACACTGCTAGCTAAACAAACACTTTTACACAATAGGCATAAGGGACAACCCCCTGTGCAGAGCCTGTATGGAGGCTGAGAAAACCGTTGCGCATGTACAATTCGAATGTAAGTAAGTATTGTAAGTAAGTATTTATTGGAACAAAAAAACAATACAATTTTGTGATCGTTAATACTGCGTTAGTTTAGTAACTGTGTCGCAGATATTAGCGCCCACCCCAGGAGCGAAAGACAACTGAGTTCCATAATAACAATTTTGATTAAACTTATAGAAACTAGACATACACATTTAAATTTAAAAAAAAAAAAAAAAAAAACTAGAACTAAATACTTATTAATAATTGTTGTGGTATAAATAAGTGGGTGTATGTGTGTGTTTGTGTGCGTGTGTGTGTGTGTGTGTGTGAAGGTTGCGTGTATGAGTATGCGGAGAATGTGATATGATAATTTAAGTTTGTATGAGGCTCTCTGTTTCCTCATAAGTCAAGTTTTGCAGCCATTTTTCAATTTTCAGTTTACACTCTCGTAACGAAAGTGGAATGTACAGGCGTCACCCAGATTAGGACAGATACCCTCGGAATACCCAAATCTTACACTGACGTTTTCAACAGACCAGGAGACATAACCAACTACTGGAGGGAAGTGGGCTAGTTGGAGTAAACACCGACGGCCACCATGGCCCACGCACAATGGTCCACTCAAAGGACTAAGTGCGGAAACCAAACCACCATAACATAGAACATAGTGGCGGAACTTGGGGGAGGCCTGTGTCCGGCAGTTGACGTCTTTCGGCTGAAATGATGATGATAATATGACCCACATTTATGTTAAAAAAAAAAAATTATCGCCTATCTGATTGTCACTTGATGTTTTTGACGCAGTAAAAACTACTTATAAATAAATAAATAAGTCCAGAATATACTGTTGCTATATACCAACGCTCAAGTTTACACAGAACTAAAACAAACTTGCACTCTTAAAGACTCACAAAAAGAGCCTGTCTACAAAGAATCTGGGAAGCGTGCTGCAACATTCCACTTTGTATAAACAAAAAAAGTTCTGTCAGCAAAAGTGCTTCTAACTGGTTCTTTCTTGCGGGTTCACTGTGAGTATATGGGACTTTATTCCTTGGTGTAACAAGTATGTATACGCCTGGATAAATCACAGTGTCAGTTTTCACAGTGATATATCCAGACTTCAATGGTTGGTATGTAAGGAATTACGAGCGCTAAACCTTATTCTTTAGCGTTCAGGCTATGGCAGCTTGCGCAATTATCTACAGGCAGATGAGTAATATTTTTGCATTTTCTAAATGATTGCGACACATCTGCAATGACTCTGGCACACAAAAAACGGTGCTAAATGATTGCGACACATCTGCAATGCCTCTGGCACACAGACAGCTGTGCTGCTGGGGAGTTTGTTGCGCTACTTCTTTCCAGGGAAAGCACTAGGAAGTGATGAAGGGCGGGCGCTTTGGGCGTCTTATGTAAATTTGACGTTTAAAAAGTGCTGACTTTCAACCTAGTTTGAATAAATCACTTTTGATTTTGATTTTGCATGATGTTTCTTAATGTCGGTGACCATTTTCCATCAAGTGGAATGTCACCTTATTTGCTGGTGCCACATAAAGAAAAAAACAAAAACAAATTTTAACTGGCATAAATTTCTTCAGTGCAGTAGTAAAGAAAATAATTATAAAGAACAAAAAAGTCACTTCATAAAACAGAAATTCACAATTTTCCTTGAAAAAAATTGTCGAAGAGATTATTCAGAAAGTTGAGAAAACTAAAATAAGTTACAGTCGACGCCTTTCCTATCATTTATCACGGGTATTATAAAACTTATGGAATGATCGATGGTATCTCACTTCGCAACTTTTTGGTTCGGGTCTTTTAAATTTAGAATATCAACGATGATAAATTGTAATGTTTAATTCATATTTATTTTGTGACGGTTATGGTTTATGTGGAGTTAAAAAATAACACATGTTAATTGTCATGGTCAAAATATGGTTAAAAGAGACAATACGCTCGATTCAGACGAGTTTATTCGTGCGAGTCGACTAAAGTAGGAATTAAACTTCCCTCAAAAAATAAATAAAATATAAATATATTTTTTCTGCTAAAAGTTAAATATAATATAATTACTAAAAATTATATTAAACAATAAAGTAAAAAAAAAAAAACACGTTTTATGTAAATTTTTACGCAAAAATATTTGTTATATACGCTAGTAAGAACCTTAACTAAAGAATCGATTAAGGTTCCTTGGGAACCTGGGTTGGGATTCCTTTTGTGTAAGATAAAACACGTACAGTCACCACCAAAAGTCGATGAACAGAATCAACATAACAAAACACCTGTTCACAATAAAATGCCATAAGTTATAGTCGCAACTAGGAAACAAAATAGCCTGTACACCAGAAATTTACAAAAGTCGTTAAACACGACTATTTCAAAAGCTAAATAATTAATATTAATTATTTAGCTTTTGATTCTGTTCATCGACTTTTGGTGGTGACTGTACTTTATTCTAAAAATAATCTCCTTTGGCATGCTGATAATGTGTAAATATCACTGTGGTAAGAAACATTAGGTAGGTGCCTACTGCAACTTTGAGAGGTAAAGGATACCCCTTGCATGTGTGTCAGTAAGCATCGGGATAGTTTTAGGGTACACTCCCTGTTCTTATCCCCAAAGCCCGGGCGCTTTTTGATGGATTTCCCCGAAAACAAAACAATAAAAAAATAAATACATTTAGATACCCACCACAAAATGGTAGTCTTATAAATCCGGGTAACACTTAGCATTATACAACTTTAATAATGCTTAATATCTTGTTTAATGTGTAATTCGATTTAAAAATAAAACTTTTTTATTGAGTCATGACCGATGCGTTGTGAAATATGATTTTTTTTAACACGTTAACTATCATGTCGGACTATGTGTCCGACACTTTTTGTTCCATTCAAGCCTTGTCGAACTATATGACCGACAACACATACAAAATCTGAACAAGTCGTTGCTGCTTGGCGGCCATGTTTTTGGAATAAATAATATATTTATGGAATAAATAATTATAATCTATTTAAAGTGAAATAACGCTAAGTACATTTTTTGACTTTTTCTGATTTTAGCCAAGGCAGTTAACGTGTTAATTATCTGAAGTGATGAGTATCGAAGTCTTAACAATATAAAATACATATTTTTTTAGATTACCCGCACTCAAATTTCAAGAGCCACTACCAGCGGTCGTTGATCCCAAATAAATATCTTCATAACATTTTTGTTTCTGTTTTAACATGTTTACACTGTGCACTGATAAGCCCATAACATCTGATATTTTTTTTGTTTACAAGTGACGGCTCAAATGTGTGAGTGTGGTTTAAAAATATGTGTCACCTCTCATTGCTGTGTAAGTGGGGCCAATGTCCACAATTCTGCCAGTATCAATTTACTCATCTTAAACTAGGTGCGTTTTCATTTCATACTTGTCACTGGTAATATAGTCGACATCAGCACAGTGACAGCAAAAAAAAAAACACTTTTCATTGACATGTCTGTTTAACTAATATCTGTCATTATTATAAATAACGCTAATAGCCTTTGATAAAAAAATAATAAAGCAAAACAAGTGAGACATAATTACAATTATTAAAGATTAAATAAGGGTTGTACACCAGTTTGCACAACCCTCTACAAAAATTGTATCTTTGTCAGATTCCAGGTTCTCGCCCACTCGCGAGTACCCACCGAACTTGAACCGAAAATCGAACAAGTCCGCGCTCCGACTATATCTGACTTGGTAACGAAACCATAGCGCGATTCAGAAATTCACTAACGCCATCTATCGCGCTATGGGTCAAACTTTTCAACATTGAGTTTGAACTACGGTAAACAAATAAATAAAACTATTTCTTGTTATAAAGGAAGATTGTTGTTATTTTTTAAGTTAAAATAAAATTTTATTTGCTGTAAACTTTATTGTGCATGCTGTGGTCTGTAAGTGTAAGAACAGGTACACCTACTCAATACCTAATGTTGCCCTTTACTTATGAGTAATGTATTGTGTATATCTTTTGTTAGGGGTTCCAAATACAATACATAAATAAAAATAATTACTAGAAAATCGTTGCTCAGTTTCTTTTACTGCGACTTACAGCGTTTATAAATTGCTTAAAAGAATTCGTCGAATCAGGCGGAAAATTTAAGTCAGTTGAAAATTTCAGTTTCCTTAATTGTTTTTTTGAGGACCAAAAAATGTTATATTAAAGTTTTGTAATGAGTTTCTATCGTAACATGATAAAAGTTACTAATTTATCCTATTAAATCAGAAAATAGAACTCAAGATAACTGGCAACTTCAGAGTAAATACGCAACGAAACCGAAAATACCAAAGCTGGAAGTCAACGATAAAATATAAATTCAAATCACCAAGATATACAAGTAATAATACTGAACATTGAGACTCAAATAAGAGCCTGAAGAGCCTCTAATAGGCGCAGGAATGGTTACAGTCCTTGCAATATCAGAGACAACACAATCGCATTAAAATATTGCTGCTACCATTTGTTTTCGTTTTGTCGACTAAAGTGACAAATGTAATTGTGAAAAATTAGAAACAATAAAATTATAATAAGAATTTTGTATTGGTAAGTTTCGTAATTGTGTATTTACAAAATTAATACGTTTTTCGCAACTAATGGACATTTTACATGTTTTATAAAGCTAGATGAATTCGCAGAACAGATGGCCGATAGGGCAGAAAGGTTCTGGAGTAGCGACCGCGTTTCGAAAGACGTAGAGTTGGAAGGCCTCCGTAAGGTGGACCGATGACCTTGTGAAGGTCGCAGGAAACCGCTGGATGCGGGAAGCAGAAAACCGGTCGAGGTGGTGAAGCTTGGGGGAGGCCTAAGTGGACAACTCTTAGCTTAAATAATGATGATGAGACGAATTCGAACACGAGCTATTTTCATTTTATTTATCAGCTACAAAGACCGATTAGGGCACTACAAAATGGTCTCACTTGCTGACAGACGAAAAACAGCAGACCTAATACTACTGCACAAAATATTCAGCGGAGTCATAGACTGTGGCGAACTACTAGGTAAACTACAAATGAATACGCCATCTCGTCTGCCGCGGAAAAGCAGCTATAACCTATTTTACGTGTCAGGATCTAAAACTAATCTAGGACACTTCGCCGCCCTCCCGAGACTCTGTCGGCAATACAATGAATTGTCAAAGTATTTTAACCTAGACATAACCGTCCCCATTTTGGAATACAAAAGGAATTTGACCACCGCAGTAACCGGGTTCATTTCTGTTCAGCTTTGAATTGACGTCAACAATTAATGTAAAATTATTATCATATCGACCGATTTCATTTTATTCAATTTTTATTTCTAAATCTTTTTATGTTATATTTTGCTCAAATTTTAATGTATTTTCTCTAATTTTAATTTTTAGTTTTTCGTTTACCTAGTTATATGTGCATGCTGTGGTCTCCTGTAATTGAAGGAGCACACGTAAAAGAAACCGTTATAACTGTGATTTTTGTAATGTGTATGTGTATCCTTTGTTGGAGATCCTAAATATATAAATAAATAAATTTCACGCGTTATTCTCATCATTCATAAAAAAAAAATTCAGTGTTTGTTAATATCAAGCAAATAGGAAGGAAAATCTTTGCTTAAACTTTGTTTAGCAGAAAGGCTATACCTTTTTATTTCATCTTATCGTACGCGCTTCTCCTCCACATTTTTATAGTCCTTCTTATCGATTTCGATAACGCTCTTATATGACTAGCCAGACCGAATTTAGTTTTAAATACTCGATCAAAACTAATGCAATAGAGTTGGCCGGCAAAGTTAAAGGAACAGATATAGAAGGGCCTAGGTCTCTCTTTTCGTATTTGGCGTTTTTCGATTAGAATTTCAAGGCACTTACTTTCGAAGATGCCAAACACATTCGCAACGACAACGACATCTAATATGCGCACGGCCGAAGTGTGGAACTCTTTGCTAGCATCTGGGTACCTTTCCACATATATCGCGCCAGCAAGCGTGGACTCTGGGCTTGTCCATTCCATAGTTGACTTCATTCATCGCTTTCCACCACGCGAGATAGTGGTGGGAGCAGGACATTATCCCAAAAACAAAGAAATACCTCTACTGTTCCCACTTAATCTCTCTCTTATGTTTAACAATATCATAGTAAGGGCTGCAAAGGAAGTTTGGCAATCGTTTAGGATATGTTGAAACGCGACATGAGAATACTCTTTGATTTTATGGAGTGTAAGGGAAGAGATTGGAATTCGTCGTCTCGAGGCAACTTACTGGCATTTGATGTGACGTCACATGTGAGTACGTCACATTTGTGGATGTTCGGTTTATTAACATGTACACAACTTTGCGAGATTGTTAAGAAGTTAAGAAACCGCTATCGTTAAGGGATTCCTGTGTAGGTCGCGGGTCTTTAACTGGAAAGAACCAAAATTATTTGGAGTATAGTGTTGTACTAAGTTGAACTGGTGAGAGAAGAAGTGGCCCAGAGTTAACGGCTGCGATTTACGAGTTATAGATTTTAGGTTCGATCTCCAACCAGCGATTTATTTTGTGTAAATTATTTCACCAGTACTACTCTCAAAAAACGGTAAAAGAGAACGGCATGTACAGACGCCAGCATATCAAGCTACCTGAAACTCTAATTTTGCCAATCAATTTTGAACGTAATACTTCAGCGATAAAGTTCAAAACCTATTAAACTAATTTGATAGATTGTAGTAGTTTTTTGTGTTGGCGTCTGTACCTACTATAACCAAAAATTCGAACATATGTGACATCTACCAACCCACATTGGCCCCGCGTGGTGAAGGGTCATTCTATCTCACAGAGAGGAGGCATGTGTCACAGGCGTGGTGCGTCTATGATAGGCTGATGAAGAAGTTGAACTGGTATACCGGGTGACATTTTTAACGTCTTGAAAAAAAATGGGGGTAATAGGTGAACAGAGTAGAAGCCTTAGGCATAGAAATTTTTATTATTCTTATTTTTTAATAACGTGTAATGAAATTGATCTAGCAATAAATACTACACATTTAAAGTAACATTTTCATACTAGAACAATAAAAACTTAAATTTGGAAGATAAAAACAAAAAAGAAACAATTAAAATCTATCGAAACTCAAATCATACGCACCCTACTCAATGCGCGGCATGTATCAATGATTTTGTAGCGCGGTCCTACCCTTTGAAGCCGGCCAATAGGCGGCCTCATTGATCTTTCGCAGGCGCACGAGCCGCACATGCATCTCCGTCCGCCCGCGTCCCGCGCTTCTTTACTCACCTGCGATGAATCTGAAGGCCTTCCTGCCTCCTATTCTAGTTACACAACACACCATATGAAGGTCGAGACGGTAAAAAATGTCATCCGGTATTTGCTTTAAAATCCTGCTGATTCCGTGTTTGAATTGATAATATCATTTTACTGACTCACTTCCACACAAAGCCCCCTGGCCAGGTCTGTCTCACTTTGTACCTTCTTCCGCAATTTATGGTAACTGACAGATGACATTAGTGACAGCAGCTGTTTAAGTGAATGATATAATGTTTACATAAGTATTAAATAGATTTACTCTCTCTTTATCTGGGAGTGAACTTCAGCAATGAAATTCCATGCTTATTTACACAGCCTTGAAGAGCTGTGAGTGTCAAAATTGTTGTAAAATATTGACACTGACACTCTTAGATCGACTACAGATGTGCTAAACGCGTTTCATTGGTGAAATTCACCCTTAGGATGAAGAAAACATCAGCAAAAAATAATGTTGGCCATTCATACCTATATAGAGTGATCGTTGTATGCCAATATTTAAAAAAAAAAACATAGCATATTAGCATATTTGTAATATGATCGCTCGCAGGTTTGCACGTTGTTCCAGATTAGTTAAGAAAACCTTCTTTCGTGCACATTACACCTCATTTTACACGTGCCACCTGTGGGCAGATTACACTCAAAAGTGGTACAGCGGCCTTTGCATTCAATTTAATGCATTCCGGGTGTTGATGGGGCTGTTTCGCTTCTGTAGTGCATCAGGGATGTTTGCTGAAGGTTGTGTCGATTGCTACTAAGCTACGATGTGAAAAAGATGCGCCTCCCTGGTGCGCCGGGTGCAGGCAAGTCCCAACATTATATTGGGGTGTATCATGAGCAGACTGGACTGCGTATATGTGAATCACTGCTACAAGCTGCCTTCAGTGTGAAGCTAGTAGCAAGGATTCGCTTTCAACTATGGGACAGTGAAGGTTCAGTGTGTAGGATAGTTTACTAACATAGATGTTCAAAATATTTTACCAACATATTTAAGTCATTTGTTACTTGTATTTTTCAATATAAATAAATAAAAGGCGCACTAAAGGTAGTCCGCCAGGTTTTACAAAGATCTTAAAAATAAGGAGGATGAGGATAAGGAGGGAGGAAGTGGAGGAGGAAGGATTATAGATAATTTTATGATCTACAATTTTTATTTGAACAATTTTCTTGATAAAACTTACCATTTTACCAAAAATGCGAAATACCGGTTTATGTGACATTTGACCTTGAATAATTTTTTTTCCAGGTACGGGATCGATGGAAAAATTCCTACCAACATTTAGCTCGTGTTTTTTTTTTTGTGTGAAAATCTTAATGCGGTTCACAGAATACATCTACTTACCAAGTTTCAACAGCATAGCTCTTATAGTTTCGGAAAAAAGTGGCTGTGACATACACGGACAGACAGACAGACATGACGAATCTATAAGGGTTCCGTTTTTTGCCATTTGGCAATGGAACCCTAAAAAGAAAACAAACAAAACAGATCTAAAAAGCCAACTAAACGCTAAACAGAAATAGATAGTTGGCAGCTGCACATCGCCTCCGCGTGACTGTGCCATGAAGGCTTACACTCAGCAAGCAATGTGTTCAATAATCATTCGACGTCCTCTGTAGGAGAGAATTAAATACATTCAGTACGTCTAGAGTACCGCAATGACAGTAAACAATCATAATGAAAACATTGCCAAACAATATTAGAGTTGCACCACAATACAGTGTATTGCAATTCAATACAATATTCTCCACTTTATAATTCCGTGAATCACTTTAGCGACTACATTCACGTGCAACACAGTGTAGCTCTCTCAAAGAGATATCGACGATCGTATCTATCACAATAGGGTATTGTCTCAAATGCTTCTGCATGTTACTGATTATTATCAATTTCCTGTGTGTAATACGTAGACTAGTGACCCGCCTCAATCTACCAATTGTTGCGATATCATGTTGAACTATTGAGATGCCTGCTAAGTATATCTAAGTTATAACTATGCCTGCTAAGTAGGTATATCTAAGTGGAATATAGTTTGTTTTATGAAAAGATGGTGAGAACCTACGGGAAGAGTGAAGATGATCTGGTATAGGACAGAAACAATAATATTTTCAACAAAAAAACGATTTCCGAAAAAACACTACAATATGGAAAATAACTTTAATTCCAGAAGTCAATGTCTTTGTTTTTTTTTAAGAATTGCCACCGACTTCCGAAACTAAAGTTATTTTCTACTTTATAAAATAAAAACTCAAACTGAGAAGAAGAAGTCACTTAATAACAAAAAGCGACTTTTGGATGACTGCATGAATGCATTATTGAGAAAATAAGACCCCTTAGTGTAGCAATTTTTCATCGGTTATCCAAAACAAAATCTGCCGTGACATTTCAGGGTCAGAATCATGTAAGAATTCATAGCAATATGTAACGCGTCAAAAACTGCACCTGCCACTCTATTTAATTTATTTCACCATAAAATATTCCTCTTTGAACTCGAAGATTCCACATTCATTCATAAGACTCTATATTAAGCACTCTTCAAAAATAAAATAAAAACATACAGCTCGGTCAGAAGCAACAAAGAATAAACGAATAATGACACCATCTTCACAAAAGTGACACGAATTCCCTCGTGAACATTTCAACAATTATTAATACGTGGTATACGCAGGTGAGTATAAAAAATTCTACTTGATTGCTAACAAAGTTGCTAACCTTTTTCCTGTTTACCCGTTTTTCCTCAAAAAGATACAATTCACCGGGAAATTGACAAATAAAATGCGCCTAAAACCTGGCAGATGACAAGCAAGAAATGGTATTCGATATTAAGTTACGGAATTATGTTGACTTACTTGAAAATATTTTTCCGCCTTGTTGGCTAAGTGAGCGTTAAGTTAGCAAGTGAAAATAAGTTCTGGGTTTAATATTTATTTCTAACTGCACTGTTTGTTTATAGTTATTATATCGGTAGGTACCGTTTGTAATTATTTTCAGTGATTGATATTTAAATTCGTAGGTAACGCAGCAACGGTAACGGTATGCAGGTACCGCGAAACGAGATATTTTCTTCGTCCCATTGTCAACAGTTTGATTATAACCCCAGTTTAAAACTTTTATTTTACTTTAACTACCTGATAAAATGCTTCATATTTTTCATATCTAAATAATATTCCTAAAAAAATGTATAACTTCACATTCTCAATTCAAAATTTTAAAACAATTCACCTTCAAAGAGAACCCTGTGAGTGACGTGGATTTAAAAAAAATACATCCGAAACTACAGCAATGAACGTCCAGAATCGAGCACCGTTTTCTATATCCAGCGATTTTTCTATTCGCCCGTTCCTGTCATGTATTTCAACCGCGCGGCTCGATCCTGTCTAAAGTGTTTCACAGTAAATCTAACGGTACAAAAAATTCCGAAATCTCGCCATTTTGGACTAGTACTGGCGGTTCTTTGTGAAATCTCACTGATCGGATTTGGTATAGGAATTATCAAAGGATCGTTGCCTTATATGGTGTTGGTATAATAAACATCATCGTCATTGGACCTTCTGGCTTTTGTGCCAGCCATGCTTCTTTGATCTGTGCTCCTCTCATCTCATCTCCATGAGTATCGTTTTTAGAAGTTCAGTAACATAAATGTCTTACTTAAGAATCCATTCAGACGAATGAAATAGCAGCAATCTTTATCACAATACTTTGTAATCAAAATAGGTGACAAAGACCAAAATATAAATCCAATATTATTATAATCAAAAAACCAAAGAGCCTTCTCCAAAATGAGTTTGATAAATTGCATTGTATAGAACAAACTATTATCCATCGTTTAGTTCTTGCGCATCGTCCATTCATATTTTACGAAGTGTGCACACAAACATGTAAACACTCTAATACCTATTCATTTCCTTCGCCTAACAGCCACCATTCTTGTCTTAAGGGGCACGAGAGCGTAAACAATTTGAGATTGTGCCTTCTACCTAAACGGAAGCTTCTACTGAGTGGACTTTTCAATTTTGCCGAGTGCTAAGAATTTATGCTGGGAAACATCGTAGTGTTTTCTTTTCATTTCGAAAAGAGCATTCGTATTCGTGCTCCTCTGTAGACTGGGTGCTATTGAAGGAGTCTTTTGATACCGTTTGACTTGTGATGTTGGTTAAATGATTGGAACTGTTCTGATTTAAATTATACGCCAATGTGGCGGTTGTGCTTGTGGATGGACTATTATTATTTTTAACTGACTTCAAAAAAAAGGAGGAGGTTATCAATTCGTCTGTATTTTTTTTATATTTATGTTTGTTACCTCATAACTTTTGACTGGGTCAACCGATTTTGATGATTCTTTTTTATTTGAAAGCTCAGCTTTCCGAATGATCCCATTTTAATTTGGTTTCATTCGAACAATGGCATCCATGTGAAAACCATATAAGTCTTAAATTTGCATTAAGTATTTACGCGACAAATGAACGGTTAACGCGATTAGATTAGTGCGGGGTATCTACCATAACTAAAAAGTTAAAAATAAAAACTTTTTACAAAAAAATAACAACCGACTTCCTTAAAAAAAACACTACAAAGTCAAAAATAACTCGTCGGTGGCAGAAAAACCTTAAATACAGATCCTAAGACACCGACTTCCAAAATTAAAGTTATTTTGGACTTTGTAGTGTTTTTTTTAAGGAAGTCGGTTGTTATTTTCTTATTTTATTTTAAAATAGATTGTAGAGATTATGTTTATGAAATGAGATTCTTTCTCTGTAAAATTAGCTGTCAGTTTTTCTAAGATGCAACGATTTGCCCTAAACATTGAAGTATAACGTAAACTTACACACAAAATAAGCTCTGAAGCTTATTTTCAGCTATGGCGAAAAAAATCACTCGTAAGTGGGAAATAAATGCATATATAAACTACACAAAACCCTTCGAAATGTGTACCTAACAGCATCCAATTTCACAGTTGCAACAACAGGTTTTCGGTGAAAGTTCATTACGGTATTATAACCGCATCATTTACTACGTAAGTTGGTCCTGCCTTGTGTGACGTCATATGCATAGTTGCTACTCCAAGTTCTGTTTACATTATCACAGCAGCTCCTGATTTCATAAAAGGTTTTGAAGTAGTGGCAGGTACAAATTTATTTTAGTTTTAATTACGAGTCATAATGTGCCCGTATTTCAGTCAAATTGCTAACGAATGTATGTCATGTTGTTTGATTTGGTTTTTGTACAAAATTATTATTGTAAAGACAAAACTTTCTTTTGACTCATGCCTTTCTAAATATAACCGCCTGTTCTGATCTTATGCTCGTTGAGTTTATATTTCCAATCTTTATGTTACATCTCCCGTTAGTAACATTTTCCACTCAAAACCATGAAAGACATTGCTTTTTGAGATCGCATGACCGACGCAGGCGACGAATGCGTGCGACTGACTTGTCGCATCGGTCGCGGTCTAGGTAATATGAATAAAAGCAGATTGCAGTTGTATGGTAACTGAATGATCAAATCTTATGAAATTTATGTCAAATAAATGGCGCTATATTTACCATAGAACGATGTAAATACTATTGATTTGACTATAGATAATGAGTCATATTTTGTTTTATCATACAATTTAAATTTTAGTGATTGTTTCCTCGCAATTGTATTCACTATTAACAGATTTCGGTTAAATATCTCCGTGATTCGAAACATTCTGTGTAATTATATTTATCCAAACAATGGTACTGAATTCAATTTGGTATAGAATTCCCAATAATATTTAACTAATGTATTATTGATAAATTGAAAATAGTGTTAAAGTTTATCATGTTTTGGGTATCACTACCCAAAACATGATTAACTTTAACACATAAAACATAAACAATTACACACAAACATAAACATTAAATCTAATCATTAGATTTGTTCAAACAATGTTATTGAATTTAATTTGGTATAAAATTACCGATAATACTTTAACTTAACATTGTACCTATTAATTATTACAGTAGCAGAAGTATAGAGAGTGTGTGGAGTGTAGTTTCAGAATCCAGACACGCGATAGCGTGTCAAGCCAAGTTCAAGTAACAGGACTGCCGAGCATCACCGTGTGTAATATTACACGAACCATTTGGAGCCAATTTTGACCCCGTCATAACTCAAAAACGATTTTACATAAATGTGTCTTTGGCTCATATATAGAGAATTGCAAGATACATATGTGCTCCAAATTTCATAAACACAGCTCAAACGATTATTTAGATATTAACGTCCAAAAAATCGGCCAAATGCGAATCGGACTCGCGCACCGATGGTTCCGTAAAAACCTGCAGGTATTCACGGTTTATGCATAAGGTTTATGTTTATGAAATTAAATGGTTTTTTTTTTATATTTGAGTTGACTGAATGAAAGGTAAATTGTGGTTTACGATTTATGACGTAGTAAAAAAAAAACTACTTATTAGATAATAATTTTCTTCTGCCTTTGCAAGTTCTAAACCTGTTACTTGTCGGTTTTTATTTTATTATTTCAAAAATTTGGCTTGCTGGTAGAAACTAGCCATCGAACATAATAATTCGTATATGAGAACTAGCCAAGTCAGACCTTAGGCTACAATAATTATATTATCTAAAGTTATAAGAAGAAATGATATTTTCATCAACCAAGGCATAAATATCATAATATTGAACTTGGCTCTCATTTCACATTTATGTTTTTGATGGGATTTATATTACCCAGTCGATAGTTATCACAATCAATGGTAATTTTTTAAACGCAGAAATACTTAGGCGAAATTATTTATCAGTACTACCCATCATCATCACCCTAGCTTTTTCGTAACAATGATGGGTTTGGCTTCCAGTCTAACCAAATGCAGCGGAGATAATTCTATTCCCTTCCTTCTTAGCTTTTTAGGAAATAATGTAAAAATATCTTTGATCAAAAAATAAAATTCAACCTAAAATTAAGAACTTCATATGTGATAATATTCACCTTGACAGACATGTATACAGTAGATCACTAATCATTAGGCTAATCAACAATGTATATCTGAAACTCAACGTATTGATACATCTTACCACTTTACCAATAAAATCATCTGTGTAGCTTACCTCATAAAAGGACTCAAAAGACACACACAAATATTGGTCGAAGCGCGCTAAATGTTTGCAAGGATCGGTAAAGCTGTGCGTTTCCCATCCGCCGTATGCAGCAAGATTGCCCGCGATTATGCGAACGATGCAAGAAAGGCCATGTCTAAGTGGAGTGTACAATTTGAATGAGTGCGTCTTGGAATGTTTGAACAACGACGCAATGCACTATGCACACTCTATTTCGAGTTGATATGAAACGGTTCCTAGCTCATGAAAAGCCTTTTCGAAAGATCTTCAGCCTCTTTTTTTAGTGAAAGCAACGGGATTGAATAACAAAGAGTGCCTTTGATTGGCTTCACAGAGCCTCATTTATACTTTTTCCCGTGAAACGTATGTTTATCTGAAGCAAATGATGCCCGTTCTTGGATTTTTAAATACGCCTTTTCATTTCAATTGATTAAATATGAAGTGGTATGTGAATAGCGTGGATACTTTATTTAATTAAGAGCCTATTGAATTTGGAAACGCGTGCAAAATGTGTTCGGAAAATGTAGAAAGAAATAAGGGCGGTCAAAATACGAGTAAATATGGCGCAATTAATGGTTCGATATTTTCTCATTTATAATTAGGTTACCATACTTAACAGATAGTTATTGGAACGAAGTTCCTTATCGCGCGTTGTGAAAGGGGGCTAGACGGAAAAAAATCTTACGAAAAGTTGTCACGACACTTTTTAACCGACTTCAAAAAAAGGACGAGGTTTCTCAATTCGACTGTATATATTTTGTTGTTTGTATTTGTTTGTATATTGTTGTTTTTTTTGTTGTGAGTAGAGAGAGAGAGAGAGACAGGGAGAGAGGGAGAGAGAGAGACAGAGAGAGATAGAGAGTGAGACAGAGAGAGATAGAGAGAGAAAGAGAGAGGGAGAGAGACAGGGAGATAGAGAGAGGGAGAGAGAGAGAGAGAGAGAGAGAGAGAGAGAATATTTTTGTTGAGTGTATATAGGTTTTTTGTACATAATAAATAATAAAAAAATAAAAATAAATATGAATCCTGGAAAGGAACTTCGTTCCATCCGGGTGTCCCTTGACACCTCTAAAGTTTTTATATTTGTAATTTTCTCGTGGATTAGTTCAGGTTGAAAACTTTCTATTATTTGTGTAGTTAATGATTTTAATTAATGTTGTTATTGTGATCATTTAGGTTCTTATATCAAAAGCCACAAGCATTTCGTCCCTACATAAAAGGCGAGTAAGGGACTTACTAGAGAATGGGCCGTAGCGTTCCTTATGTATTTTACCATCATACTGGGATCGCTAACCCGCCGAGCGTGGTGATTATGGCATAGCCCGTCAAAGTTGCAGGAGGCCTATGTCCAGGGCTTTATCTTACGGCTGAAATGATAAAATAATGTTGATTAAATAAATAAGAACCCTCGACCACTATGAAAATGTTTCTCCTTAGGAACATTATAATCGATCCTTGTATTTAGGTACTTAATAGCTACAAATGTAGATATTCAGTTAAATTTTTTATGCAAAAAGATTGCTCTCTCATTTGCTTCACAGAATAAACTTTTGCAGTGGGTGTACAGTAGAATTTTCACGCAATTTGAACACGATGCTGCAAATTCAAAAGTTTTTTTCCCGAGGCGCTTTAGAATACTGATTTTAACAAGTTTATAGCTTTTTAGAGTTGCGTCCGTGATGCGAATGATATGATATAGTGCCGTCAATGTGTTCCACACTTGGATTTAAAAACGAATGTTTAGTTTTCCAAATTACAAACTAAATGCTGTTTTATATATAGCATTGCTTTAATATCTGCCTGCCTTCCAGTCCTTTTTTTATTTGTGAAGAAAACAATTCTTCAATCATTTTAGACACATGTAAAAAACAGCCGATGATGGACGCAACATTTTGCTACATTGTTCTTGCTTGTGAGGCTCGTGGGTTATAAAACAATAGCTGGATCGGTTGATCAAAGGTACTACGCTTACCGAGAGGATGGCGATGCAATACATTTCGAGACCCCTCAGTGCCTTGCAAATAACGTTACGGCTTTGGTCTCGGCTGTCATTCGTAGATCTTTGACGGTCATTATCATCATCATCATCAGCCTATAATGTTCCCACTGCTGGGACACAAGCCTCCCCTCGGTGAGAGGGAGTGGGCCATAATCCACCACGCGGGCCCAGTGCGGGTTGGTAGATGTCACATGTCTTCGAATTTTTGGTTCTAAGACATGCCGGTTTCCTCACGATGTTTTCCTTCACCGTTTTGAGAGCAGTGGTGATGAAATAATTTACACAAAGTAATGCGCCTGCTTGGGTTGGTACGGTCATTATGGGTAGTCAAAATTGCACAAGCCTGAAAACCAGTCTTATCAAATGGTATGGTGTGACCCAATACCTGTTTTATGGAGGTAAGACAGGCAATCGTTTTATGTAAAATACTGGTATTCAGCTGCATCCGGTGGACTGTAGACCAACCCCAATAAAATTTGAAAAGGTTAGGCATATTTTTAGTTCCTTTTTGCATTAGTGTTATTTTTATGACATAGGTATTTACCGCAAATTCGTTAATTCGCGGAAAATATGACACGATATGACGATGATAATGTTCTAACGTGTTACTAAAATAAAAATAAAATATTTTTACCAAATAGTTGCTAAGTCTCTACAGTTCAGTTCTGTTTTTTTTTTTTTTGCGTATCTTCTATATTTCCAAATAACGTCAATTTCAAAACAGCCACAAAACCAATTATCAACTTGCAAAATCCAACCTAAAAACCAGTAACATGCAACGCAAACATTATTTTTATCCGTCCCATTTTCAATCCGCCCCGATATCCGAACAGCGTGTGAGTATAATATAATACAATTGAATCTGTTAACGAGACACGACACCGTAGATCCGCAAAGTACACACTCCACTCATTTCCAGAGGATCGAATAAACATTGTTGACATTGGGAGTCGCACGCGCTGGGATCAGCCCTCGAAAATGGGCACTGAGCTTCTGTCTACACCTATTTTTACATATTGTTTAACACAACGTTGACTGATTGATAAACGATTTTATTTCTGTAAGTAGGTATGTACAAACACTTTTATATGTCAGCCATATTTTTTTAAACTAGATGAGGTCGGCGTTTCCTATCTGACTACTCTGAAGAAAGGCCGAAACAAACTCAGAGGTCACAGTCTATTTTAAAGTCCAGACATAATCTTGGTCCCAATAGGTGTAAACTATGTAGACAGCAGTCTGAAATGGTTTTTAGAGGAACGAACCACACAGATTGAGTGGACCTGTCCAGTCAGTGTACGCATTTGTCTCTAATCGTGTAGCTCAAGTCAGAACTTAAGAAACTCAACGTTCTGTTCTGTTCGATAACGCGTGGATGTCTGATCCGACTAACAAGATTTAAATATATCTACATATTATGAATTAAAGTATCTTTTCGTGTTTGTCTACCATCTGTATGGTTGCGTTCAATTAAATCAATCAATCAAGTCATTTGTTCAAATTTAGGCTAAGAATTAGCACTTTTCGAACGTAAAAATTACATTTGACAGTCCCTTAAAAACACCAGCCCTTCACCACTTCCAAGTGCTTTAGCTGGGAAGACGAAGTGGTGCCACGAACTCCCTAGCAGCACAGCTGTCTTTTTAGTTACATAAAATTTATTCTGTATATTAATAAAGCAATAATAATTAACGTTACGAGACACAGAATATTACATTAAGTAATTTGTCGTTTGTCAACTAGCCAGCTAGCTGTTTATCTTTCCAATGGTTCTTGATGAGTTTTTCTTTAGTGTTTATAAAAATTATTCCGGTAGGATGGATGTTTCGTATTATCGACTATAATGTTCCCCCTGTTGTAAAACAAACTTCTTCTCTTTGAGAGGGTTGGGCTAACACGTGGGCCCAGTGCAAGTTAAGGTCAGCGTTTAAAGAGCAGTAGTGATGAAATTTTTTACACAAAGCAAAGCGCCTGCTTGGGTTAGAACCTACGACCTGTCGTAAGTCACCCAGCATCTGGCCTTCTGTGCTCTCTTTTTACTATGTGAATTATGTATGAATATTTCTTTTATAAACAAAAAATATTCATGCTTAGCGAAATCGAAAAAAACCGTGCAAAGCAGGGGCGAGACGTAAGTTTATATTAGTCATATTCGCCAGTTAGAACATTAATTCACGAAAGGTAAGAATACGGTTTGTGAATAAATGACCAGCTTACTACGAAAAGTCTAGCCCACTGAGTATAAAAACCTCATAAGCAGAACATGGACATAATGTTCCATAAAATATCTTGAAGTGCACTGTGACTTTTTCTGAGTCTGAGTGGATCATATGGAAAAGAAAGTTTGAATTAAAACAAATTCGCGGTTTATCGTCACCATCAATTCTGCCAATAAACGTTCACTACTGGACACAGGCTCCTCCAATTTACAGATGTTTGCTATAATCGCCACGCTTGGCAGGCGGGATGGCGATCGCAGTATGGTGGTGAAATGCATAGAGAACGCTGCTGCCCATTCTCTAGTAAGACGCCTTTTACTACACCAACGGGTAGAAATGGGATTGTGCTATTCTTTACGTCCAGCGCCACATGGAACCGTAACTGAATTAGCGGTTTAAATTACAAAATTTGATTCGTTTAAAATTATTTCTGTATCAGTTTATCCTGCTCGATTTCTTGGTATTACCGATAACACTCTCATATCTGTTGGTACAGATATCAAAGCTTTGCAGGCAAAGAAAACCCTTCATTGCCTTTTATTCTTTAGAAACTTTTACAGATAAATAGCGTTGAGTCTTTTTTCAAAGAACCTGTCAGGTGTTACAGGATTAGAGAGCAAAACTTTGCGATAAAAAGATCATGAGATAATAGTGTACTTGTCATCTTCTCAGAATTTTCGTTAGCCAACCATAGCAGATAAAGAGTATTCTAGTCTTTTATTTAGCAAAAACATAGATCCCAGCCTGATACCATAATTCGGTACATTATTGTGGAAAATTTTAACGCAGCGGTTGAATTTTATCGTCGATTTTATAAGTAAATATTAGCTGTTCCATTCATTTAGCATTGATATAGCACTTTTCTCTGAAACAGCAGATTTTTTTTTTAGTAACCGACGAAATATTCTATTCATATGCGGATCTAGAATGTGAAGAATTCATGGTTACCACCGTGTAGGTTTCCTTTGTTTGTTTTAAGAGCAGATCGGATTAGCTAGGCTATGACAAGAAGGTATTTTGTTTTAATTAAAGTTCTTTTTTTTAAGCAAACTCTGGAACTTCCAAAACCAGTTGGGACCAGAGGGGTAATTACGTAACTTTTTATCGATAGGAATTGGTTTAATATTCATAGTAAAACAACATTCATTTACGTTGCTGAGCCGACAATTTATTCGAACAAATGACGCAATGGTTTAGAAATAATCTTCAATCCCATTCAGATTCTGATAAATTGTGCGTTTCGCAATTAGAGTGCAGGATCTGTTTTTTTTTTTTTTTTGCATTTTCTAGCCCAATTCTTGAAGAAACTATTTACAATTCTTGTCGTTTGTGAGCTGTATGGTGAGGAGACGCCCAGCGGCGATCGTGGACAGGTTCGGTACTCCGGCACGCGCATAAATGTAGTGTGGAGCCATCTTTCACACAATCTATACTATACTTTTTAGTCTGACCCTACTCTTAAGTAGACATCCAGATTCATACTCAAAACTTTCCTCACGATATTCTACTGTCTTCAAATATGTCGGCACTACGTTAGAAATCTGTAACATGTGATTAAAAATAACTTAGTTTCATTACGTAACTTTAATTGAACAGAATTTGTACGAATAAGGTAATTTATCCAAAGGCCATAAAACTATCTATACACATTAAAAGTTATAAAGTAGAAAATCCGTGCCTCTCATACATTTATATTGCTGACGGAAAACAAGCGGAAAGAGCGCGGTAATATTTAATTGGTGCCAATTTGCGAGGTAATTGAAATATTGAATATCTGTTACGGTTTCACGTAACGTTTGTTGCTTAATAAAAACCTGTGCACAATTTTTTTATTGAATAATATGAAATTCGCTGGGAACTGATTCACCACATAAAACGCGTATATGGACAATTTTGTTTTATCAGAATTCGATATATAACTTTATTTTACAGTAATACGATCTTTATACCCAACTACAACAGAGTTAAAACATGACTATTATTTATTATCGGTAGTATTTTCAATACATTTTTTCGTCGCTGCACGAGTTATATGTAGGTAAGTGTGGTTTGATCCCGAACCCAGGCAAGCGATTTACTTTGTATTTTTAATTTAATCACCACTGCTCTCAAAACAGTGATGGATAACATTGTCAGTATTTCGGCTGAAATTCGAAAACATTAGGAATCTACCACATACACTAGGCCTGCGTGATTGAGTATGACCCACGCTCTCTAATAGAGTGGACAACACTAATAATGCTATGTCATGTTAGAACATGCTGATCATGTTGTTGTTGTTGTTCATGTTGTTGTGATGTTGTTTTATGGATGGGAAATCATCAAATGACTTCTCCCACTCTGGGCGGAGTGGGAAGGCGTGTCAGACTTTTACTGACTAAAACCCACCCGTGTTCCTCCAGTTGCCCATGTGCCAGTGCCACGGTATCTTTTTCGAGCAATCTCTTGACCCCGGCAGGCATCGGTCCTAGCAGACCCCTTCAGTGCTGCCGACATCTCTTTGAGGCGCACGTGGAACACTACGCGCCGTCGTCGACCCGAGCCTGGTCCTTATCGGACGGCGAGCTACCCATTGCTCGCCACCCGCAAGCTTGCACCTACGGTAGCCGGGAGTCCGCTATTGTCTTCCGACGCCCGGGGCGTCTCCTCCTGCGGCGGCTAGGGACGTGAGGGCGCAGAGACTGCCACTCCCTCACGCGCTCCGCCGTCTCCTTCGCGAGCATAGAACGCATGCTTTAAATAACGCTCATATCATGTTCATTGGTTTATCTTTCCGTTTATTGTTCCGTATGATGCCGGACGTATAGCAACCCAAATAACACCATCCTATTTCTTCCCGTAGGTGTCGTAAGAGGCCACTAAGGTACTTACTAGAGAATGGGCAGCAGCGTTCTCTATACATTTTACCACCATACTGCGATAGCCAACCGCCTGTCAAGAGTGGCGATTATGGCAAACCCCCCTTTAATTGGGGGAGGCCTATGTCCAGCAGTAGACGTGTTATGACTAAAATTATTATGATGTTGATATTGGTTTATCTTTGGCAAAAATTTATTTAAAACTTTTTAAATATGCGAACTTGCATACTACGTTAGGAGGGGCTACTTTCCACGTCTTTATAATTACGTATGTTACACAAATGGCTTCACCGATTAAATTTATGGAACTCTTTACGAGTTTCATGACTGTCGGAATCTTCGTCGGCGTTAATTAGTAGCTTACTTCGTAAATTACTTGATGCACGGTATTACCTTCAGTCGAGATTGTGGTTCTGATTACCTAATGCTCGTTTATTATGTTACGTATATGTTATGTACTGTGTGTTTATTTTCATGGGTCAGTAGGCATAGGAGAATAGCATTTAGAAAGTTGGCAACGCCGTCAATAGTTGTTTAATATTTTAGTGTTTAAAGTGAAAAAACAAAAAGAAATGATGCGTCACCAGCTGCGTAGCCTTGTCCCAACTATACTGGCTTTGGCTTCCAGTCTATTCAAATACACCTGAGTACCAGTTTTAAATATAGCGCGGCTGCCTATCGGACCTCCACATCCCAGTTACTGGTTAATACGATATCACTAGGTGAGTATGTTGTTAATATATAAATTATTGTTTTTTTTTTTTTTATACATATTTAAAAATACAAATAACAAATGACTAATGTGTTAGTATCAATATTTTATTGGGTCCTAGGTATTCAGTTTATGATTAATTTAACTAGTTATTTCGAATAAATTAAAATGTGTTGAAAAAACACTGGGTGAGGAATTAGCTTGCAAAACGTGCTTCAAGATACGGTACGGGCACCAAAAGAGATAAGTAACCGGGGTCGCCGAAAGTTTAAGTTTTGTTTAAAACTGATGAATATTTTTGAATTAAACTTAATTTAATTAATATAAACCAAACAGCTCATTTATAAATATACATCAAAATATATATCAAATTACTAGCTTTTGCCAGCGGCTTCACCTTCGTATTATTCATATAAACCTTCCACTTGAATTTCTCTGCTTATTGATGAAAACTGCATTTAAATCCGTTGCGTTGTTTAAAAGATCTAAGCTTTCAAACGTGGGAAGCGACTTTGTTTTATAATATAAGTATGTAAAGATTTTTTATTTGATAACGTTTCATTGGTTTCTTACAAAACTAAAAATATATAGAACGACCCTAGTTTCTTATCTGTTTCGGTGATTATCAGTGATCGGAGTAGGTAGATTGAAATGGGATCATTGAACTGGCACGTATATATTAGTATGGATATGCCTCCGGGATTCCGGGATTTTGAAATTAATTTCAGATGTTGTAATGTGTAAAATAAAGAATACATCAATATGAATAAGAAATGTTTAAACCTTTTGCTGTCTTTTTAATAGTATATAGGTGATCGGCCTTCTACAGTAAGAAAAAAACAATTTTAAATGTTTATCTATCGCATTTTATAGATTTCTAATGTAGTACCTAGTTTAAAAATCCCTACTTTCACAATATTTGATTCAATCCCGTAAGTACCAAAATGAAAATATGGCTCCCGGAAATAATATCCATGTTGTTATTTTTATGACTATTCATGATGCGAGTACGTAAAATCAATCTACCTACTCCGATCCCTGGTGATTATACACGTACTAAAAAAGATATGATGAAATTAAATACAGACCGCCCACAAAATTCATCATAACACAAGTGCGCTGAAGCAGCCGTTATTAACTTAACCTACTCATATAATTCCACCCGAATCCCCGTTGATAACTCCTTAAGATTCCGCCTCGCTGGCGTCATATAATAATATTCAGATGACAACGAACAATTCACACGTTATATCACAGTATTCACGGTGGGTAATACAAAATTTACTGAACACATCCCATCTCAACACTCGAGCAAAGACGTTATAATAAATATTTCACACTTTATTGCTACGCTTATTTGACGACGGGGAGGCCTAATGACCAATTTAACGCTTATGAAGTGCAAATTCTCTGTCATACTGTGAAACGAGACATTATAATACCCAATTTCAGCTTCAGAAAGAATATAAATGGGTAACGCACCTGTGAGACGTTTCTGCCTTCGTTCTCATTTTTTTCTACCCGATATTTTTTAATTTTATCTCCCGATTGCTGTAGCAAAGTTTGAGAAGTGGGGTTTATTAAATTTAATAAAAACTTGACAATGAGTTTGGTTTTCAATTTTATTATTAAAAGAATTTTCGAATTGTAATTTTTCGAATTTATCATCTGGACGGGAAAGAATATTGGCTTAGTTGGTTTTCTTATAGAATTGGACTCTAAGGTTATGGAAACAATCAAATTTTCTCGTCTATTCCCCAAAGTAATCACTTTAGATTGCCCCTTAATAATTTACTTTCCAAATACTCACTAAGTGCTGTTTTGATTGAAGGCATTTATTGGAAAAGGAAATTGCGAACGGCTATCTGATTGCTCGACTCTGAGTCAAATATTAAAAGAACAAATGTTTTTGTTTGATTATTCTCACCGAGTTTTTCTTGGCTGGGATCTTGTCACAATAAACCTATGCAGCATCTATGTCCAAAATTTATTTATTTATTTAAACTTCTTGCACACAAAAAAGGTACAAAGGCGGACTTAATGCCTTAGGCATTCTCTACCAGTCAACCAAGGGTGGTGAAGAGATTAGATGGCAGGTGCTTAGGTTGAGAGGAACAATTATTGAAATACTATAAAAACTACAATAATCATATTGAATTATAAATAATAAGAGAATAGTAGTAGTACTATTCAAATAAACTAAAATAAATAAATATATATACTAAAATTGACATACAAATAAGTATCCTTGCACGAACATAAGCCCTTTGTTTGATATTATTCCACGTCAATGCTACCTATGATTAGGAGCTCCTTGTTTTGCACGTCATTGCTGTCACTGTGGTGAAGTTGTCAACAGTCAAAAACATCACGGCCTGTCTTGCAGACGAAGTGTGAGCCGCATAGCGCAGCACGCGAACATAAACGGTTTCGTGCGACGAACTTTTCTCAATGTTAGTTTTTAGCAGTATTAGAACCTGGGTTCTTTCTTGGCTTGGCACGCGACGATAACAAGGGACCGGATGACCGTGAAGTCCGTGTGATCATGGTCTTTTTTATCTTTTCACTGATTGATGTTTCTCTCTAAGGAAATCTCAAATCGGCCGGTTGACAGTTCCCGTGACCCGTGGCTGATTGTTACCTGAGCCGAATGCCAAGCATTGCCATACAACGTGATAATGCCAGAAGTCTCTAGGGTACATTACAAGTCGACAGCGATGCAGATGGGTTTTTGTAGCTATATTTTAGTTTGTGAATTGTTTCAGAATAATTAGGATACAATTTTGTTACACATACATACACATCAGCAGCCTATAACGTTCCAACTGCTGGGACACAGGCCTCCACTCGGTGAGAGGGAGTGGGCCATAATCCACCACGCGGGCCCAGTGCGGGTTGTTAGATGTCACATGTCTTCAAATTTTTGGTTCTAAAACATGCCGGTTTCCTCACGATGTTTTCCTTCACCGTTTTGAGAGCAGTGGTTATGAAATAATTTACACAAAAAAAAAAGCACCTGCTTGGGTTCGTACTCCCGACCTACTACTTGTAAGTCGCGGTTGTTACCAATGGGCTACCACTGATGAATCAATTTTATTATTTTTATTAATAAATTAGTAATTAAATGTTTACAACGATTTACGTTCGTGTCAAATAAATGACATGACCTACATAGTGGTTAAGGTTATATTAGACGTCACATTATACGATCCGCTCTTGCGGAGTATCTTGTTCATTCGCCTTTTGTTTTGTTCTTTATAGCTCGTGTCATCATTTATCCAGCCTTTTTTCAACAGTGTTGGAGTCAGCTTCCCGTCTAGCCATGCTTATGGTGATTTTAGTGATCTCTTGCACGCAAAATACGCGCTTTGACGTGGTGTTGTGGACACCAACGTGTACCTCGCCAACACGCCAGCCAAGCGTAGCGATTATGGCCTACGCGCGTATACCCGCCTTTTAGGGGAGGCCTATGTCCAGCTGTGGACGTCTTTTGGCTAAAATTATGATCATGAGCCCGCAAAATAACATCATCAAAATTCATTACGCGGCAATTAATCAGCTTAAATATGGGTATAGTTCTGGAAGTTTATTTGCTACATATTTTAATCGCAAAAAACTTAAGGAAAAAAACCAACCAGCCCGCGAAATTCAAATTTTGTAGGAATGACTTTTTTTGTTCCTACGCCTTTAGGAACTGGAGGGTTGTATTGGTGATTTTGATAATTATAATTCTGTAACTACATATGTCTTACAGCCGCGAATAATATTTTAATCAATATACAATCTAGCAATGGCCTGCAAATTGCAAAAAACGCATGAAATTTTGAATTTCGCGGGCTGGTTGGAGTATTCCCCTTAAGTAATTTTAGATTGAACGGGTTACATTGGAGGATCTCTTATACCAGAATTTAACATTGAGCGGTTGCCTATTATTTTACTGCCATAACCTATTTACTAAGTAACACGATATCTCTTAGGGCCGATTTTTCAATCCTCAGATAAACAGACAGATAGGGTTTATTCGAGCAATAGCAAAAAATTCGGTTGTTCAATCGTCAAATAGGCTTTATTAGTCGAATAATTCCCTTAACGGAGGAATAAATCTATTTGGCTCTTTGACGGCCAGATAACCGCTTATTCAATTGATAAGTGACGTTGACTTAATGATTTTGAGGTTAGTATTCGTGCTTTTACAAGTTTAAATAATTAAAAATGGATATTTTCGAAAGTATTGACGACATGGCGATCGAGGAAGAAGCCATAATAAATGAATATGTGAATCCAAGGGAAAGAAAAGAAAGAATTGTGAGACCAAGGGTCGAACAGTTTAATGTGTGGGATTCAATAGAATTCCATCGTCGATTCAGACTTACCAAAGAAACAGTGCAATATTTGCTGTTGTTGATAAAACATAAAATCGATAGCAAGACACAAAGGTGAGTTATTAAAAGCATAAACACACATATTTATAGGTATTTACTCCGACAATAAATTGCTATTTCGAAGAACTGCCAATAATTAGGTATCTACTTACTAAAAAAACATTTTATGTTTCAGAAACCAGTGTATTCCACCCATGTTACAACTGCTGATTACATTAAGATTCTTAGCCACTGGAAGTTTTTACATCACTGTTGGTGATTTTGGAGGCATTCATAATTCCACTACATGTCGTATCATAAAAAAATGTGCTGATGCCATCGCATCTTTGAGAAATAACTTTATTAAGTTACCAAGAAGTGAGGAAGATAGAAGAAAAACTCAAGAAGAATTTTATAAAATAGCCAGGTTCCCTCGTGTGGTATCAGCTATTGATTGTACACATATAAGAATTCAATCACCTGGTGGAAACACAGCTGAAGAATTCAGAAACAGAAAAGGCTTCTTTTCATTTAATGTGCAAGCAATGTGCTCAGCTGAATTAATGTTTCAAGATATTGTTGCACGTTGGCCAGGCTCCTCCCATGACAGCATGATATTTGCGAACTCATCAGCTAAATTTCACTTTGAGAATGGCGTATTTGGAAATGGACTTATACTTGGAGATAGCGGCTATGAGAAAAATAATTACCTACTGACCCCTTTTCAAGACCCGAATTCACAAGCTCAAAGTCTATACAATGAGTCACAAATTCGAACAAGAAACGTAATAGAGAGATGTTTTGGTGTGTGGAAGAGGCGTTTCCCAGTTTTGAGCATTGGTTTGAGATGTAGATTACCACTTGCACAAGATATAATTGTAGCATGTGCTGTTTTACACAACTTGGCGAGGATGAAAAATGAAGAAGAACCACCAGAAGATCCAGATGTACCAGTTCCTCCTCAACCAGTGTTCCCTCCCACCGTTGTTAATCTTACAGGTGTGGAATGCCACCTAACTAGGGATATTATATTACAATATTTTCATTCTTTAATTTTAGAATAAGTTTCTAATTATGTTCTATTATATTTCCAATGTATGTTTACACTAATATTATAAAGAGAAAAAAAAAATATTTTTGTTTGAAATAAATAAACTCGAAACTATTTACTGGACCGATTTAAAAAAAAATCATTCAACATGTAGGTATTCTTATTTCTTATTGTGATTTCCTATTTTCAATAAGATCATAGAATCCGTATAAACCAATGTACCAGTAGAATGCAGATTGAGTAACATTTGCTATAATTAATAAAGATATCACGAGATAGTTAATTAAATAGTAATGAACTATCTTGTGATATATTTATTAATCTGGAGTATTCTAATTCTGACAAAAGGCAATGTTTTGCCAGGGTATTGAATACTGTTTGGCCATAATTAAAAAACAAAGAAATAAAAAAGAAATATTTATACCACTTCAAAACAAAAAACAACTTCTATTGAAACAAAATAAAATAAAATAACTTATATCATATTATTATGATAGTTAACTGGTGCACTTTGGAGCTTTTGTAGGAGCACAACGTGTATTTCTTGCTTCCTCTTCTCATCATTAGCAAGATGTTCCATTTGCAGCTTGTGTTCTTCCTCTTTAAATTGCAGCTCTTTTCTGGCCGTCTCCATTTGTAGCTGTACAAGTTCCAAACGAGCAGAACTTAACTTATCAAGTTTGGCACTGACGCTGGTTTTGTTTAATGTGTCTGGTTTTAACACATTTGACACCCTTGTTTTCAAAGCTTTTGGGTGCCATTTCACCCATTTGTTTTCTGCAAACAAAAAAGCAAGTTGAAGTACACATCTTCACATTTTTTGTTATAAGTATAAGAATTCTTTTTAATAAGTTACTACACTCCTTAAAATTAAGTGTGTTCTACAAGTACTCAACATCTAGAACGTAGTAGGTTCAACAATAAAACACAGAATAGCTTAAATGAATGTGTCTTCCAATAGATTTTATATTAAACCTTCAGGTTACCTTTTTGTGGTTCAGTGTCGTCCTTCATATCAAAAATGAATGACTCGTCCATATCTGAAAGAATATTTTTTTTAGTATTGTAAGAAGATGAGTCGGTAACAATTTTGGTTCAACTTACAAGTCGAGTACCTACCAGGTATATTGACACTGATATCTTGAGTGGTATCCTCTGCTCCATTATTTTCTTCGGCTTTCTTGTTTTTCGTTTCCTCTACATCCAACAAAACGATGTCGCACATAGACAGTGGTACTGAAAAATGATTGAAAACGTGAGTCTTTTATGTTAGGCACATTACAGATTTTTTATTTACTAGTAGGTACCTACCACTTTGAATTGTATCACTATCATGACGAGCTTCAAGCCCTTTTATGTTAGAGCATATGCTAATAACCTTTTCTTCTATTTCCGTGAATTCAGGAGCATTTGAAGGACCCCCTCCGGTTCTGTACATCTCCTGCCTTTGGACAGAAGATTTCTTTTTTGTACCTTTTTTAATCCCCTCATATTTTAACTTTAAAGTCTTCCAAGATCGCTCAGCTGTTGCGATTCCACATGAGTTGAACGAAATTGCTATTTTATTCCATGCAGATTCTTTGTCTCTATTTGTAACGGCGTCAGTCTTCTTATTTTCTATAATTTGCTTATGCCGCTCCACTAAACTCACAAGTAATTGAACCTCAGCATTATTAAAGTTTGCTGAACGTTCCCGCTTTTTGTTTTCCATTATTTAAATCAAAATCACAAATAAAAATACCACACAGTCAAACCTAAATCCTCAAAACGTATTTAAAATGACAGGACGCCGCTTTGACATTGACAGCAATCAAAGAAATCATCCGTCTCGTTCTAATATTGGTTTGTTCTGTATATTTGTTTCACCTCCCTGAAGTTAGCGTTTTCACAGATGATATATTCGGTCAGATAGTTATTTGAAGGTTAAATAAAACTTGAAAAATTGACAACCACTTATTGGACGAACAAAGAGTCTAATAACTTTATTCTTTAGGTAGCTATTGGAACTTTTATCTGAGGATTGAACAATCGGCCCTTAATCTCTATTAATATAATATTAAGCTTGCTAGTGAGAATTTTCGAGAATCATAATCTGCCGATAATATATCTTCTGCTGGCACATATGCCTGCTCTCAGTAATAGGGAGTGCACCGTTATCCACCACGAGGACTCCGTTCAGGTTTGTAGATGCTATATGTCTTGAATTTTTGGAACGAAGTTCCTTATCGCGCGTTGTGAAAAGGGGCTAGACAGAAAAAATTCTCACGAAAAGTTGTAACGACACTTTTTAACAGACTTCAAAACAAGGACGAGGTTTCTCAATTCGACCGTATATATTTTGTTGTTTGTATTTGTTTGTATGTTGTTGTTATTTTTGTTGTGAGTAGAGAGAGAGAGAGGGAAAAAGAGAGAGAGAGGGAGATAGAGAGGGAGATAGGGAGAGAGAGAGAGAGAATATCATCAAATGACTTCTCCCGCTCTGGGCGGAGCGGGAGGGTGTGTCAGATTTTTACTGACTAAAACCCACCCGTGTTCCTTCAGTTGCCCATGTGCCAGGGTCACGGTATCTCTTTCGAGCAATCACGCGACCCCGGCAGGCATCGGTCCTAGCAGACCCCTTCAGTGCTACTGACATCTCTTTAAGGCGCGCGTGGAACACTACGCGCCGTCGACCCGAGCTTGGTCCTTACCGGGCGGCGAGCTACCCATTGCTCGCCGCCCGCAAGCTCGTGCCTACGATGGCCGGGAGTCCTCTATAGACTCCCGACGCCCGGGGCGTCTCCTCCTGCGGCGGCTAGGGACGTGAGGGCGCAGAGACTGCCACTCCCTCACGCGCCCCGCCTCCTCCTTCGCGAGCATTACTGCTTCACAGAAGGAGGTGACGGCTTCCCATGCCCTCTCGCTCCGTACCATGGCTCGCACCAGGGCTGGACGCGAGAGGTCGCCGCCGCTGATCGCCTCCACGAGGACACGGCGGTGCTCCGCCCAGGCAGTTTTTTTTTGTTCTAGAACATACCAGTTTCCTCACGATGTTATCCTTGACCGTTTTGAGAGCAGCGGTTGTTAAATAAATTCACACAAAGTAGAGCACCTGTCTCGTATCTTAAATAACTTTGCTTACGTTAGTTGTGATTCATTCTTACATTTATTGTAGACTAGCTATTGCTGATTTTTGATGTCGAAAATTATCGCAAGAGGACGTACTACCGCGGTTAATGTATTAAGAATGCATTCATCCAGATTATAAAGGTCCGCGACTTCGTCCGCGTGGTATTTTTAACAAAAAAGTTTTTCGTTCGTTTTTTATTTTCGTGAGATTCTATTTTTTCTTTCTAAAATAAAAGTAGCCTAAGTTACTCCTTGTTACATCAGCTATCTGCCAGTGAAAGTTTCGTTAAAATCGGTCCAGCCAATTCAGAGATTACCAGGAACAAACAGACACAAAATTTTAAAAAAATGTTGTTTTGGTATATGAACCGTGTATACATCCAAATACACTTAGTAAAAAGCAGTAATGTTAACATTACAAACAGACACTCCAATTTTATTTATTTGTCTAGATTTTGTTTTGCAAGTTACTTTCAAGAAAAATAATGTTTTATTTTATATTAAAGCGCCTGTCTAGGTTTTAACATCGGATAAATAACTCATAAGTCACAGCCACTAGGCCATCACAGCTCTCCTCATCCACTGCTTGTTCATTTTTGAGAATGACATCGAAAAATCTAAAATTCCCTCAACTAAAGTTGTTATGTCTATCTTCAGATTCTCATGTTACTGGAAACTGACGTAGGTATAATATGATAAACGACCCTCAAATAATATGTCAGCTGACCTACAAGGGTCACACTAGTTTGCTTCACAAGGCAAAGCAATTATTCTTTTGATCGTTATCGTAAGCCGAGAGTAAAGACCCTTTGTTAGTTTAGGCTTCGTTATTTCAGATTTGTGATTTTTGCCTCCAAATCTCATTGTTTGGAAAAGGTTGGATTCTTTTTAGTAAGGTAATAGATATTTTATTTTTGTTCTGTTGTTGCGGTGCCGTAGGAAATTATGCCGTTTGAAAAGTTTGTTAAAAGTTTTACCAGATGGAATTATGAAAATAGAAAGTTCCTTTTGGTGAGAATTGGGCCTACCCAATTCTCACCTATCTTTTAAGACTTAAGAGTAATATTTGAATAAAATCACGGTAAACTAAATTTTATTTTACCAAAATTTCAGCCAAATACTTTTTAACTTTATTTTAATGTTTCACCAATAAGGTCACTATATGTCCTCCTAGGGCGTCCCCTCCCGGTGTTTCCACTCACATCTGCCTTGTAAATACCTTTTGTGAGCCGTCCTTCATTCATCCTCTCAACATGACCAAACCACCTAAGCATACTTTTTTCAATTTTTGTCACTACATCTTCTTTTAAACTACTGGTGTTCTTCAGAAAGGTCAAGTGCGTAGTACTCGCAACCAGCGTGTGTGTATGACCAATTGTATGACCCTAAATGAGGTAAAAGGAGTGTGTAGAGATCGTAGCAGGTGGCGTTCCGGAGTTTCTGCCTACCCTCATGGGAAAAAGGCGTGATTGTATGTATGTTTAATGTTTCACAATATTTGCAGAAACCATAAATTACTTAGTTGCTTCTGTTATTACACCCAATTTCAAATCATGAAGACTATCATCTCATAAGAACCTAACAACATCTACAATATGAACCAAAATACCCGACCCATCCAATTCCAACCCACCAAAAAAAAAAACTTTTCATTTTCGTAATTCCATCTGGCAAAACTTTTTATTTTAATAATTCCAGCTGGTAAAACCGTTTATAAATTCAAGAGAATAAACTGGGAACGTAACGTCATTTCCTCCGCCGGGTCCAACACGAGTCCACGCCGACGGAAATGAGATCCCTCCACCCTTTTATCAGGGACTAATCGCGATAGAACATGGTCGTGTACTTGGAATAAGATTTCTTACTGAGCCACAAAACGTTTGTACTTAAATCTGGCCTGAAGTGTATTTTTTTTTCGCTACTCTTTATTATGTAAGAAAAAAATGGCACAGCTGTTGCAAGAAGGTTATAATTGAATGCTGTGATGTTTTTCTGTGGGGTCATTACTTTTTCAACAGTTTTGTTATTGTGAGGAACTGATTGTACTGTATTCTATAAACGCCAGGAAATTAAACATAGTGCCTAGGCATTATTTATGGCGTAGGATAACTGTAAGTTTCTATGTAGGTATGTACAGTTCCTTTATGTCATCCACCGTAAAAACGTCACAGTAGCGGCAGACCATGTAGGAGATGGTGGAACAAGCTGGATAGATTCAGGCAACACTGAAAGGAGGACGTGCGCGAAAGATTAAGGGAATGGTGGGAAGCCTTTGGCCAGGAGTGACAGTGGAGGCCATTAAAACAAAATAAATGCTTAACAGATCGGACTTTATTTTTCTTTAGACTGTTAGGTATTAAAATAATATACTAAATTATAGGTGATATTAAAAATATCATTTAAGTTAGGTATAAGTTATTCCAAATTAATTAGTAGTACGACCAACCCGTTTGCTCTGTTGGCATTTTATTATTAAAATATCGAGGGAAAGGTACTGGAAACCGAAATACAGGCTTTGCCTAGTTCGGTTACAGTAGCTACATCCATTTATTAGAAAAATATACTGCCACACTATTTTCTGTAAAATATTATTAAGTTTTTTAAGAAATAAAATTTACTTACTTACTTTACTTACTATAATATTGTCATCGTCGATTATTGGGACTTTTGATTTATAATACTGGCAACACTAGTTTTGAAATTGCGCGGTTTTGAGAAAACGATTGGGGTGGCACTCGGCCTATTCGCTCGGGGCCAGCATCGAAGACGGACGTAACTTTTGTTCCTATAATATTCTTAAATATTAAGTACTTATAACATTGTAAAACATTTAATAAAGAGTAGCGATGGAGTTTCTTGTCCTTCTTCTCCAACCGTGTGATTACTCTTTGGAACGGACAACTAGAGTCAATTCTATTTAAAGGTGTGCCTATTTGAAATAAATGAGGTGTGTGGTGTACCTTTAAATGATACAATGTGTTACGTGTTATTTTCCCTACCCAATTTTATAACAAGACTTATCCCAGTCTAGTGAGTAAATCTATTTGGAACGAAGTTCCTTATCGCGCGTTGTGAAAGGGTGCTAGACGGAAAAAAATCTTACGAAAAGTTGTCACGACATGCTTTAACCGACTTCAAAAAAAGGACGAGGTTTCTCAATTCGACCGTATATATTTTGTATGTTGTTGTTTTTTTGTTGTGAGTAGAGAGGGAGAGAGGGAGAAAGGGGGAGAGGGGAAGAGGGGGCGAGGGAGAGCGGGGGATAGGAGGAGAAGGGGGAGGGTGGGGTGAGAGGGGGTGAGGGGTAGAGGGGAGGGGAGAGGGGGAGGGGGGAGAGGGAGAGAGAGAGAGAGAGGGTAATAGAGAGAGGGAGAGAGAGAATATTTTTGTTGAGTGTATACAGGTTTTTTGTACATAATAAATAATAAAAAAAATATAATTATTATGAATCCTGGAAAGGAACTTCGTTCCATCCGGGTGTCCCTTAACACCTCTAAAGTTTTTTGTTTTTCTGTATCGTGCTAGGCCAGGTCTAGAGCTATAATGATTTGCTCAAACGCCATATATACTCAAGATCAACAACAAAATTTCCTCAACAATACACCATTACATTTGTCATACTCAACAACCCACTCAAACTAATTTATAAGTACATATTACTACTAGTTTTCAACCCTATCCGAAGTTGGCAACACCGTAACCCGCACTATTTTTAGGTATTAGAACGAACGGGGGTCGTAAAAGTCAGTGTTTGGCGTATAAGCCGATTACCGCATGTAATCTAGCTTAAGAGTGACACATGACCCCTCTCTGTGCCTTCAATTAGGTTTTCTGTGTCACACACTACCTTAGCTGTATTGCGCTGGTTTATGTGGAAGCTTGATGTGATGGACTGGTTTATACTATAGAAAGGGGTTTAAAGTACGAATATTTGCCTCAAAAAAACACAACCGACTTCCTTAAAAACACTACAAAGTGAAAAATAACTTTAATTTCCGAAGTCGGTGTCTTAGGATCTGTATTTATGGTTTTTTTGCCACCGACTTCCGAAATTAAAGTTATTTTTCACTTTGTAGTGTTTTTAAGGAAGTCGGTTGTTTTTTTTTTTTTTTTTGTAACAAAGTTTTTATTTTTAAATTTTTAGTTGTGGTACTCACCCTGCACTAATTCCAAACAAACAATCCATATTTATGCGATAGCAGAAATCGCGGTTGATTTGCTGTCATTTTTTAAAGAGTTCCGATGTCTGTCTCCCGAACTCATCATCAGATCTATATGAAAATTATATGGGACCATTTCGGAATAAACCCCTTTCGAACAAAAAAAGAATTTTGCAAATCCGTCTATATATGACGGAGTTATGGCCGAACATACATAAAAAAAAAAACATATAAACATCCGAATTGAGAACCTCCTCCTTTTTGAAGTCGGTTAAAAATAGGAAACTATAAAAACAATTTACTATTCATTATTTTTAGAAGCATACACTGTAGAACTGCTGAGCCTTCCTCAAATACTGCCAGGTATCCTTCTTCAGCGCCACCTCTATCCGACCTTTGAGTAGCCGTCTTGGTCGACTCATCAGTTCTTCTTGAGCTGGCCTCAGTGGCGCCACCCATCTTCTCTTAAATAGGAAAATAATAAGTACCAACAACAACTCACAGCTAACGTTAATTCATTAAAATTAATTTATTAAATTTAAATTTGTCTTGAACATTGATCCTTGTGCCTTTTAGAAATATCCCAAAATACTTGGTTAATTTCATGATATTGAAATATCGTGGATACTTTAACCGAAAAACAATACGACTTAAACATAACTATAGAAGACAATCTTCCAGATCAAATTTTTATTACACGTCACAGTGAGAAGAGGCGCACAAAAAAAAAATTGCAGTGTAAAATTTAAGTTTGAAGTTATTACTAGCAAAGTCGTTAATCGACAGCTAGTTAATCATAGAACACCCTAATTACACATCACTATAAATCACAATCTGAGACAATTTGAAAAAGAAATAGCTAATCCATTGCTTTATAGGTTCGGAATTGTTTCTGCTCACATCGTAAATAACGCAATGAATATTGTTGAACTGTCAAAATGAAAAGTATCGAGACTGTTAGTGTCGTACACAATTACCCGCAGGCGTTCTGACATTTAAATTATCGACAAAACCAAAACAGAATGATTAGGTGCGTGGGTGCAATCAATTTAGTAATATTAAGTTCACCCGGCTTTCACCCACGCTAAAATGGTGAAGGTTTCTATAAGTTTTCTGTGCAATGTATATGAATAAAAGTAATTCATGCTTGATGTTTTTTTGGAGTTTAATACAGATAGAAACTGATTAACCAATTATTCATATATTATGGCAATTAATATTCCAAGTGAAAAGTTTTATTTGGTACTTTTTCCTTACTTTGTAAAAATGTTGAATTAATGAATAATTTGTAATCCGCTGTAAATCTCTATAGGCATATTCCTGAAACAAAAATGATGTAATTTTAATAGCCATCCATTGCTACGAGTGTACTATAATAAAAATTTGGTTTGTGTTGTAAAAAATATAATAAATAAATAATTTGTAATCCGGAATAAATTCTCTAAGTATGACTTCCTGAAATAAAAATGATTTTATTTGAAAAAACATTTTTTTGTCGTTCCATGAAGTTTTAGACTCGACATACGAGAGACATCGACTCCGACTTTTGTATTCTTACGAAAAAACTGAACAGCAATAACTGGTGTACGGCTTATATACTTCATACAACCACATTTATAGAACCGCATTGATTGAGTTAACCTATTCAGTCAGTACTTACATCTATACTAATATTATATAGCTGAAGAGTTTGTTTGTATGTTTGTTTGATTGAACGCGCTAATTTCAGAAACTACTTGTCCGAATTGAAAAAATATTTTTATGTTGGATAGCCTATTTATCGAGGAAGGCTATAGGCTATATAACATTACGCTACAATCAAGAGGAGCGGAGCAGTAATGAAAAATGTCGCAAAAACGGGAAACGAGTAGTCGATTCGACGCGACGGGAAGGGTCGGGGGAACAAGAAATTTAACGCGGATGAAGTCCCGGGCAGAAGCTAGTCTATACTAATATTATAAAGCTGAAGAGTTTGTTTGTTTGGTTGAATGCGCTAATCTCAGGACCTACTGGTCCCGGGATCCCTTCTTTTCGCATAATGTTCTTTTTCCTAATGTAGTTTGGCATACCTATTTTGGCATAATTTGTTTTGCCATAATAATACTTTGCCATATATTTTTTGGCACACAGTTTATGTTGGCATACTGATCTTGAAGGCTAATTTGTTTTGGCATAATTTTAATTCCCTTTAATGTTACTAGGTATAATGACTATTAGCATAATAGTATTAAGGCATACTTTTCAAAATTAAATTTTTAACCCTAAATTAAAGTTAAAGTATTGTCTTAAAAATTCAGAATGTTGTGCCACAAAATTTTGTGTCAGAAACGAATCGCTGCAAAACCGACTGCATGTAGTCTTTTCTGCCCTACCCCTAGAGTGTAATTTAAAACCGCGTAGGCGCGAAGCTGAGGCTGGGCGGCGAAGCCGGCCAGCGAGCCGAAGCTGCGGTGGTGAGCGTAAAACACAGCTGCGACGATAAGCTCGCGTGGGACCGCCGGAGCCCCGCAGCGGCGGAGCCGTGACAGAAACCATGCCTGCTGCATGTTGCATGCTTGCGTGCATGCTGCATGCTTGCTGCATGCTTGTTTGCATGCTGCATGCCTACTGAATGCATGCTTGCATGCTGCATGCCTGCTGCATGCTTTCTTGCATGCTGCATGTTTGCTGTATGCATGGTGTATGCATGTTACATGTTTACTAGTGTATAACATTTTAGGAGTTCATTATTATGCTTCTTTATTATGCCTTTAAAAAATATGTTTTAATATCATTATGCTTAAATATTTTATGCTTTAGAATGTTATGCTTAATCATTATTATGATTAAAGAAATGATGCTTAAAAATATTATGCGTAAGCTGTTATGCGTAAATAATGTTATGCGAAAATATACTTAGGCGAAAAAAAGTACCTATGCCAAGTTATATTAGGTCTTAAAATTTTATGCAAATGGATAGGGAACCACTGGTCCCAATTGAAAAATTATTTTTGTATTGGGTAGCTTATTTACTGCGAATGGCTATAGGCTATAGGCTGAACATCACGATACGATCCAAAGGAGTGGAGCAGCAACGAAAAATGGACGAAAACTGGCAGTTAATTCGATGTGACGGGGAGGGTCAGGGGAGCAAAAATTTGACGCTGACGAAGTCACGGGCAGAAGCTAGTTTGTAAATAATCATGCAGCTTAGCTCAGAACTTCAGAAGCTCAATATTAGCTCGACGTTAGCAAATACAGCTTAGTTTTACATATCGCGTTCAGAAGCTGCCAGCTTCATCCTTACTGTGAACTGTGTCAGTACTTATCTCATCAGCTACTTATCTCTTCTATCTCAGCTGTGTTTCTGTCGACTTCATGTCTGCAGGATGGAGCGGAATGTTTGAGTTGTACATGGAACTCCTGCCTATCTGACTTCCACAACCCAATTACGGGGTAATACGGCACCCATTGGTAAAACTGGTTGTCAGACCTTTGTTCTTCTGATAACCTGTAACAACTGTTACAAATCTATGTATGACATGGAGAAATCTCGGTATATAAATAAATAAATATCTTAGGACAACCATCATCATCATCATCATCATTTCAGCCGTAAGACGTCCACTGCTGGACTTAGGCCTCCCCCAATTTGGGGGGTTTTGCCATAATCGCCACGCTTGGCAGGCGGGTTGGCGATCGCAGTATGGTGGTAAAATGCATAGAGAACGCTGCTGCCCATTCTCTAGTAAGTCCCTTAGTCGCCTTTTACGACACCCACGGGAAGAAATGGGGACAACCAACACAACGTTATCTGATCCCAAACTAGGCAGAGCCTGTACTATGGCAACCAGACAACTGATAAACATACTTAATATATTTCTAAATACATACATATTATAGATAATTTACACCCAGACACAGAACAAATGATTGTGATCATCACACAAAGATTTGTCCTGGGTGGGAATCAAACCCACGACCTCAGTCTTTGCAGTACGGGTCACTAACCACTAGACTAACAGGCCAGTATGTAAAGGTACCTAATCGGTCGACCCGTGCGGCTGTTATTACTTGCCACAAGCACATTATCTGTGGTGAATAATAACTGTCACGTAACTACACATTTTCTAAGTATTAGCTGAGAGTGTGCTCTACTTTGGTTCAGCGCTTCCACTATGTAGGATTACTCTTAATCTTTTGATCGGTATTTCATCCATGCAGTTAATGAGTTATGTTCTCTCTTTAGTTAGCTGTTAGTCTTATAGGTGTTTTGAGTAACTTGTCATATCATTTAGCTGTGGAACCTCCTGACCTCGTACAGTATTTTTTTTTTCTACTAATAATAATTTATCTAATGCTTTTGATAACTTTTTATGACTTTGTGTTTAGTTTAGTATTTGATCTTTGGTGAGTCAAAATGGATAATATCTCTTCTTTTTTCTTTTATTCCTTAGGATTAACGTTCCCGGAAACAGGTCCGATCACAACAACGCGAAGTGACCCTAATATAATTTTTTTTTAAATTTAATCTTCATGAAAATTGATTTTCTGTAGTCGCGTCGTATTGTTGTATCGCGTGCGTCTGCGAGAGCCTTCAAGGGATCTAATACCTAGATATCTATGAGATTTTTTTTAGCTACAATGTGCAACATGAAATTTTAATGTGAGTTCCTTGTCCAGATATGAAAGGAAATTTAAAACTCACATAAACAAGCATACTACAAAGTGGAGGATTGTATCCACGATAACATTGCTTGGAAATATGCTTCAAAATATTGTTAAACATTTTAAAAGAGTAACTGTAGTATTTCTCGCTCATTCTTTTCCATGCCACCCCTTCCCCCATTCCAAACTAACAAACTACTAGTTTAGAAGAGGCGACTAGAATCAATTCTATTTTAATGTAAATATTTTCATTGAAATGTGCCTTTTACATATTATGTCCTTATTTGAAACGAATGTTTTGACTTTGACGGGCGTTTTTATTCGAATTGATGATACTTGTGATAAAGACTGTATAATGAACGAAATATAAATATATATATTCATATCTCTCTTCTTGTTTTCACACACTATTGTCTACATTTCTTTTTCATTTCTCCTTTCGCAGGTCTGCTGGAAGAAATTTCTTAAGAAATAAGCAGTACCTTTGTACTCAATTGTATTAATATGCCTTATCACTCTGTTTTTTTTACTGTGTGTACATAAATAATAAAATAAATAAATAAACAGAAACATCAATCCCAAATCATCATATAATTACATCACACTTTGTTTTCTCGAAGGATTTGGCGGAAGTGTACCTGAATTAAGTAGATATTTCCACATTTCGCAAGTTTTGTTTAATTTCCATGTAATAGGAGGTGACTTTATTGGTCAAATCAAAAACTTACCTAAAACAGTAAACTTTAATAAACATGAATCAATAGTTGAAACAAACGCCAATTCCCACACTCATAAACATTGTAACCGTAAAAAGAGCCGACAAGGATCACATGGAACGTGCCAAATGTTCTATAGGCAACAAACGGATTGTTTGCTTGTAATCTAAATCCGCACAGGTGTATGGCACATTTGAATAAAACAACGTTTTTCTAGCCCCCATTTTAGGGTTAGCGAAACGTAAAAACTGTTTCGAAATCCGTCAATGTTTGTTATTGTGTGTCTTTGTATTGTTTTCTCTTGTTTCGTTTTGTTAGTAAGGGTTAACGATGAATAAAGGGTTGTTTTATTCGCTTAACAAGTTTTTGACGATTTTTGCATTTTCAATGCAGAATCTATCATACATAGGTATATTTACGTGTGCCTTTTTTACGTCGGATGAAGTTAATGTTCTATCCCTGATAGTATTCTGTTCTACTAAAGTGATCATGTTGACCGAAATAAGCTTTGTCATCTTCAGTTAGTTCTACTTAAATATAATATTCGTAATGTCTACTAGATAGTCGTTGTGGGTAATTCGAGTTTTGGGCTTTTATACAATCACTTTTGTAAACGTATCAACGACACATGTGCAATTTGGAAGTAAAACAGCTATAACATTTTGTGTTACTAACCACACCTTATAAGTCTCAGGGGTCGCGGGGCCTTCGACACGAACGAAGTTTCTTACGGTTTTTCTTCAAATTTGAACGTCGTTTACTCTATCTTACAAATATTCAAGTTTTATTTAGAACTCACTATCGTCTCCCGCTTCCTTGAAAACGACACTCATGATGAAAAATTTGAATATTTTCACAGTCCCCATCAAGGATTTTATTTCGACTAAACTATTTGCTTCAGCACCCTCCAAAACAATGAAAACTATCACACTCTCTTTGTCTCACCATTATTATAATATACAATTAAAAGTTGAATTTCGCTTTTTAATGACGTAATATTTTTTCCGTTACGTGATGATTCTACAATTTGACTCCTATCGCAAACTGCGTTAAGGAACTCCGTTCCAATATGAATTCCAACTTCTTTAACCAACAGTAAACAGAATGCCAGTACAACAGTTCGTCAAATATCACTCCGTATTTAGTCCCACCAATATTGCTATATGTATGCGGTTGAAACTGTATTCGCTTCAGAAATGCCTGGAATGCTGCTCACCCCAGCGTACCTATACATCGCAATGTAATTGCTTTAGCAGGCTCCAAGCTAACTGGTACACTGCCTATTAAATTCAGTGCAGGTGCTATCTGTCTACCTTGGAAGTTATTGAAAGCCTAGTGTTTATCATTGTGTCGAATAAAATTAATACACATAAAATTACCTTCAAGCCATTTTAGCAGTTATCTTTTCATCTTATTTTTAACCGAAATTAAAAAGCAGTAGGAGTTTCTTACTGCAGTTATATTTTTTTAAGTTTTTTACCGTAGAACTCCGTTATTTTATTAATCGATTTGAATTTTTTTCTATATTTTACTGTTAGAGTGGTCTCATATGAATTTGGTCATTAGGGGATAAAACAAGTAGTATTGAAGCTAACTCAAAATGCTAGTTAAAAAAAATAAAAGTCGTTGACACCCGCCTTTCAATGTATTCAAAAGACCGTTCTGATCGTGCTAGTGACACTTTCTTTACATTTTTTTCGTATCGTTTTGAAATATTTGAATACATTGGAAGGCGGGTGTCAACGACTTTTATTTTTTTCACATCTGGCACAGACTATAGCTTCAATACTACGTATTTTATCCACTTAATGTATATTGAAGATGTTATAATAACTTTATGTCACTGTTGTTTACTTAACAAGTGACAGTTTTATGAATTTGTGTGGAGTTATATTTTGATTGTCTACGTTTTTAAATTAACCATTTTTTTAATTAACTTTAGTTTTGAAACTCGACGGCAAAAAAGGAAAATACAAAACCAAAAACACCGACTTCCGAAATTAAAGTTAGTAGTAGTGGCGTTGCAGGCGATTGTTTTATTTTTTAATAAACTTTCTGTTCTCTAATCTATGTAATACAGCTGATTTAGGAGTTAACTTATGAAGATTCACTTGGGATAGAATGTGTTCAGTTTTTATCCATTAATTTAGAAATTTGTTTCGTCTTCCCAAAGGGCGCCAAATCCACCACAATGTTTGGCAGCAGAGCTTAATAAGCAGCTGGTATATAGTTGCTATCTATGATCCCATATATCGCACCCCTAGATCTAAAGGGAACTAACTCAAAACTCTTAATTTTTGAGTCATGCACACCTTCGAGTCTGTCATTTCAATACCTATCGACCAATTAGGAATTTTGAGTTAGTTCCCTTTAGATCTAGGGGTGCGATATGTAAGTATCTTAACCCAAAATGGTCTTACCTACTACATCACACGCTCATAGACCATATTCAGGTTTACCTCCAACCCGTGGCCGACTCTCATTCTTTATTCATCATCGGAACCTGTTCAATTAATGTAACATCCCTCAACAGTACCTAGGACTACCCTTGTCAATCAACGTCTATTTCGTGTCCTCACATCCCATTTTGAATCTATCCTTTTGTTTGTGTCTTATGTAATTCTTTTCTAAACATGTTTAGGTCCCCTGTGGAGTCTTTCAATCAGTTTGGAGCCAGACCTGCCTCAATGTTGTGTGGTGGGTTTTTCGAAGTTAGTTGCACAATTTTATGTTTTTTTTTTTTTTATATTAATTTTGGCTGGTACTTTTTTTGTTTTGTATTGACGGACTATGAAGTGCGTTCTGTGGCATGTTCTTTATTTTATTCACTCAAGATCTTCACTAGAATCCTGGGATAGTATTAAAGTAGAGATGACCGTAGGACATTGTACATGTACGTGAACAGGCACCAAAAGTGATAAGTAAGGATATAGTTGAAATTTAATGAGAAACAATGGGTTTTTTCGAAATTAAGTTAATTTGATAAATTAATTGCTTACTAAAACTCAAATTTAACCGTCGAGTCTGATTATTTATCTCTTTTGGTGACCATATGACACTGAATAGGTCTTTGACCAGAGTACAGTTCCTAATATTAACACACAATATTTAAACAGAAATAATGTTTGAGTCAGTTAAGAAAACGAAACAAATTCGAACACAATAAATAAAGAATAACATGCATAAACTAGTATCTAAGTTATTCATGAATGCAAATGTAGAAAATCAAAGGCTTTTTTCAAAGCGATCCCTCGAAGCATATTATAGTGACGAAAAGTAAACAGAAGGGTAAATAAGTAGATGGCTCTAAGGGGATGAATCTTCTCATACAATACCGGAGGTCAGTTAGGGTCACATTTAATATACTCCCCAAAATGTTGTATTACCCTCTAAGGGATGCTACTTGGGTAGCTTCGCAGGTAACTACACTATATATTTTTGTGTAGCGCATGCCAACATTATTGGCACAGCAAAAATATTATTTCTTTTATTTAAAAGAAAATGTGGTAACCCACTGCTCAAAATTCGATCGTAATTCATTTGAAACTTTATGTATTTCAAATGTATTATTATATAAAAATATTAGCTTTCTACACTTCTGCTTCATATAAACTCTGCCAAATAAATTTCATACTCTTCCGTCCGCGTAATTTTCGTAAAAAGGTATACAAAGTTTTTGCTTCACGTATTAATATCTAAATAACAACATAAGCACAAAATGTAATATAATATTTATACATATAGTTCTAATCATATTTCAAGCAATATGATAAAAAATAAGACATACACGTGTACGTCTGATTTACTTAATTCCGTGAAAAGAAAATCCAGATACGCCGCATATTTTTTGGAGCTTTCAACAAATCTAATCACATTTTCAGGTAGTCATATAATTCTTTTTTAAGACCAGTTGTTATTATTGTTCACAGTGATGGCGTTACGAACTGTGCTATTGCATTTAATCTTTGAGTCGGCTTCCGCATGGAATTCTAATTAGCGGTCTGTTCATACATAATAATCTGTTCTCATGGTACGAATTTCCACGCTAAGCGTTTGAATTACAACCTGCAGAATTCTGTAAAATATTGTCACCTGCATCGAATACAGGATTATTAAATGATTATGCCTGTAATGGTAAAATTATGATTTTGAGTTTGCATGTTGCTTCTCTTGAACTCGTGGGCAGTTACTTTAAGTCGTAACATCTAGGTGTACATTAAGATAAGTATTTGATATGTTACGAAGAATATGTTTAATATTGTTAAAACATATAAAATGCGTTATTACTAATTTTAATTTGATGACAACTGAATAAATCATATACTTTTAGTTTGACGTACGTCTAATTAATTTATATTTCCATTCAAAATTTTACAACATACTGCTTTTTATATTGTATTAAATTACCGTACCTGACTGGGTCCATATGAACATTGTGACTATTGCTAAGATTTTGTAAGTCACATGTAATGTAAAAAAAAAAAAAGAATTGCCAACAAAATACTACTTTCAAACCAAACAATGACTTCTAAAACACTGTCACACCACCATTCTAAACTCATTCAACAAACAGACCATTTCAACACATTAAAAACATTTCTCCGCGAAAAATTTCCATAACATTATTTTATGTGGCCTCAAGTGTAAAGAGATGGTGAAATGAATGTCGCCTGTGGGACCATAAATCCTTAAATATTAAAACTGGCGTGGCAGTGACCATAGCTACGACGTGGAATAATGAAGATATTCAACATGTTTGTCCTGTGAAAAGGGGTGCACTTTGTTTCTGATTTTTTCATGAAACTGTAACAGTCTTTTGTTTTGTGTTTTTATTTTTCTCTCGGTTTTTTGCCTTGAGTTGATGATATGAATATTTGTCGGAACATGCTTATTGTTGTGTTTATTTGTGACATAATGACTGAGTTACAATACCTTTGCCGTACCGTACCGTTTGACTGGCCTATTAGTCTAGTGGTTAGTGATCCTGACTGCTAAAACTGAGGTTGTGGGTTCGATTCCCACCCAGGACAAATCTTTGTGTGATGAACACAATCATTTTTTCTGTGTCTGGGTGTAATTTATCTATAATATGTATGTATTTAGAAATATATAAGTAATATAATAATAATATCTTAGGACAACGAACACAACGTTATCTGATCCCAAACTAGGCAGAGCCTGTACTATGGCAACCAGAGAACTGATAAACATACTTATATATTTCTGTCAGTAAGTATAAGTATATTTATCAGTTGTCTGATAAACATACTTATATATTTCTATCAGTAAGTATAAGTATATTTATCAGTTGTCTGGTTGCCATAGTACAGGCTCTGTCTAGTTTGGGATCAGATAACGTTGTGTTGGTTGTCCTAAGATATTATTGTTATAATGTTGGTAAAATAATTTGCTATAGTGAGCATCAATACAATACATTTATCATTTAGAAGCGAATTTAAAAACCATTTTACAAAAGAGTTCAAGCCAAAATAGGAATGTGTTTGATTTTTTCAGTCTTGCTTTGCATATTCTTTTATTTTACATCAACTTTGATCGCTTTAAATTATTGATATCAATGAAGTGCGGTTCGAGAACAAGGAGTTGAATATATTGCAATCAAATAAAACAAATTTACTGGTATTTATAAGTTTGAACCGTTTGGAGTTGAAACACTAGGGCCGTGGGCTTCGAGTGCTCATCGAATATTTCGGGATATCGCCAAGCGGTTGTTCAAATTCACGTGACCAGAGGGCTGTCCTAAGTTTTTTTAACTAAAAGAATCAGCATTGCCATACCATACCAACGTCGTCAGCCTTTTGAGCAAGGTTTCCACTGACTGCGATAGCAAATGATAGCGATGACAACTTTTTTATGGTTAAGGGGATTACCTCGCTCAAATCCTGAAAATACGGTGTGTTTAAAAAAGTTTGTAGATGAATCCTTTTGTGCGTTTTCAATATAAAAAATATATGTTAAACTAAAGGTCATCACAAATACATTGTATTGTTTAAAATTTTAATAAACTTACTCAAATTTTATCAAAAAATCATAACAAATAGGTCCTTTTTCAACCTAAATTAAAAATTTTCTCTATAACGGCTTAATAACTCGGCATGATATTTATACCAAAAAATACGTAATCACGTATTTAACAATTTGTATTGATTTTTTTTTCTTATTTCTTTTAATATTTTAAAATATTTTATAAAAACCCGAAATTTCGCGTAAAGCACTATGTCACTCCCGCACTCGTCCCTCTCTCTCTCGTCGTTTCGTCGTAAGTTAGTACGGGGCAGCATGCTCAAGGTCATTGGGCAATGTAATGCCCTTAATGAGTTTTTACCTTTCTTTGTTACTTGTGCATATAATACTTGTATGGTTACAACAATGTACTGCAATGCTCTGTTAATTTAAAAATATTTAATACAGTATACAAATACTGTATTAAAGATTTTTAAATTAACAGTAAGTGTGATCAAATAAAAACGATATTCACCTGATTCAGCCAATTGGGAAAAGCAAATTGAGTGAGACGTTCAACGATCTTCTTTGACATCTAGACTTCAAATAAGACAATATACTCAAATCTATTCAATAAAAATAATTGCTAAGATTTCCAAGAACTAATAAGATAATAATTTGATTGCTGAAGCGATATTTTCATATAATTCACAAAGCAACATTGCAGAACTCCAAAAACGTAATTTTCTCTCTTCAAATTTTTATTTTTTATGCTTGAAAATGTTACTCACCACAGTACCAGCAAAATACGGTTGGAAACTTAATATATCAAAGAAACCCTTAATATATTTTTAAATAAAGCAACAATAATATTCTTCTTAAACAAACGTAAAGTACTTCCAAGATTTGGTCCGCTCTCGAAAAAAAATTGTCAGTACCTCCGAAAGTTGAGAATCAAAGAGGCTCTTAGTGAATTAATTTTATTGCCTCAAAAACTCATCGTAAATGACTTTTTAAGAATAAAAAAGATATAAGATTTCTCTTTTTCCCTTGCAAATCCATCACGACGGTTGAAATTAGAAACGAAATTAAATTAGGGGACACATTTTTCTTTTAAGATGTTTCTTGTGGGTTGAGTTTTGTTAAAAATTCCCTAGCAGAGTGAAGATTTCATGCTACTAGTGTCGGCATGAAGTATGTGAGAATTATAGTGTCAATGTCGTTATAGTAGTAATTTCGTTTCTGATAACGAGTGTGTGTATCACTATATAATTCCTTAGTCGTCTATATATATCACACTTCACAAGAAGACATTATAGTGGCAATAGTGCAATTCGTACAATTCGATTAATAAGCTGAAAAAACAATGAATTTCCTCTGCTATTTCAATATAGTGAGTTTTTACATGGATGGTGAATCAGAACAGTGTGGTCAAAACAAGTTTTTACAAAAAAATAACAACCGACTTCTTAAAAAAAAAATACTACTAAGTGAAAAATAACTTTAATTTCGGAAGTCGGTGTCATAGGATATATATTTATGTTTTTTTTTTGTAAAAAGTTATTATTGTTACTTTTTTAGTTATTATGTTTTTATGTGTACCTATTTTTTTTTTTTTTTTTTTTTTGTATGGGAAATCATCAAATGACTTCTCCCGCTCTGGGCAGAGCGGGAGGGCGTGTCAGACTTTTACTGACTAAAACCCACCCGTGTTCCTTCAGTTGCCCATGTGCCAGGGTCACGGTATCTCTTTCGAACAATCGCGCGACCCCGGCAGGCATCGGTCCTAGCAGACCCCTTCAGTGTTGCTGACATGTCTTTGAGGCGCGCGTGGAACACTACGCGCCGTCGACCCGAGCCTGGTCCTTACCGGGCGGCGAGCTACCCATTGCTCGCCACCCGCAAGCTCGCGCCTACGGTGGCCGGGAGTCTGCTATCGACTCCCGACGCCCGGGGCGTCTCCTCCTGCGGTGGCTAGGGACGTGAGGGCGCAAAGACTGCCACTCCCTCACGCGCCCCGCCTCCTCTATGTGTACCTATTAATCGCGTTATTCGTTCATTTGTCGCGCAAATACTTAATGCAAATTTAAGACTTATATGGTTTTCACATAGATCCCATTGTCCAAATAAAACCACACGGGAAGCACTAGCTTTCAAATAAAAAAAGAATCATCAAAATCCGTTCACCCAGTCAAAAGCTAAGAAGTAACAAACATAAGAAAACAATACGGTCCAATTGATAACCTCCTCCTTTTTTTGAAGTCGGTTAAAAAAGAAGGCTTAATTAAACTAAATTCTGGATAAACTAACAAACCTTCCGAAATAAATGAGGATTTGGAGAAATGATGGTGCAACCCATATCTAAATCACTTTAATAATTTTAAAGAATTAAACGCATAGACACGGAAAGTGCCTCTTTTATACTATTTATAGGTTTTCTACGGAATTTTTAAAGCTACATCAAAGGAAAAGAAAATCTTGGTATAAATAAAATGTCTGGCAAAATATTTGCTCAAACGATTATCTACGTTGTCCAGTCGACAACTTGTGTGGGAAGATCTAAGTAGTCAGCTTTTTTTAAAATTCCCAACTCAAGATTCACTAAAAACATTTTCACTCCAAATTACCGTTTTATTATTACCTGAATTTTAAACCCAAAATATCCTTGAAAGCCGCATCAATCAAATTAAATTTCTACCTTAAAATGAGCAGGTAAAAGGTAAAATACACTCGTTGTACACAATATTTTTACGTCAAGAGTTACGCGTTTTGGTTAGCAGAAAAGCAATAAAGGTATATTAAAGCTACGCATAATAGGGTACGTATGGCATCAGTCATTCTGTCGCGCAGAACGTCGGATATTTTCAATCTGCTGAGTTCGTTTGAACGTATGCCGCGTCATCATTACGCTTTATTAAAGCGTTACAAGCGCTGACTTTCAACGAGATGTGAACATACCGCACTGACAGATTTTATGGATTGGTGGTGTGAACATTTTTGCATGGCGCTTAAAATGTTTTTTTTTTTTTTGGATATTCTTCATGCGTACTGGCTGTTTGGTGATTTTTCTCAAATGAGTCTATCATCTGAAGTAAGTTTTTTTTTTAAATCTTATTCAAACTCGAACAATATGACGTTACAGTATTAATATAAAACTGATTTACATCGCTAACCTCACACTTTAGGTCCAGTTGAAAACCAGCGTCTGGCTCTAACTGTCTGGCATTTTTGCTGAACTGGGCTTTTTTGCAGCAGCTGTTACACTAAAATTCTAGTTTTTTACATCGTAACTTACAATTTTCTTTTTTTAATCTTACTCTTTCCTGCTGTATATCGTGTGCCTATTTTCTTTCTATGTTTTCATCCTAAAGCCCTATTCTTCGACTGCTACGAATCTTTGACTGTACTAGACTGTATTGGTCTTAATGGTTCTAGCAGTCGCATCAAGTACTCCAAGAAAAAGTCGTTGATGTCACCGCGTCACGTAGTGATGACCCTTGAATCTGAAATATTTTCTCTTCGTTTGCTTAGATGCAAGCTATGATACGATCCGAGTCCTCCAATAAAATATTATTGCCAAATTCATTTTCTGAGGGACTTGTGGCTAAGTGATAACAGCCGCTCGGTTCGATCGATCAGGATAAACTACACTTGCCACGGTTGGTCTGGGTGAAGGTGGTATAGTATTACCCAGTAACTGGGTTGTGGAGATCAGATAAGCAGTCGCTCCATGCAAAATTGGTATTCAGCTATATAGCTAAATTGAGTGTCCTGTTGGACTGGAAACCGAGCCCAACATAGTTGGCAAAAAGCAGCAGACTATGACATTATTGCTAACTATAGATGCAAAATCATAATGAAAAATATTACAACAAAAATGTGCCTACTCAAGTTAAGAATTCAATTGACAATGACAATTTTATTACCAAAGTCTGGAAATGGCACAAAATATTTCTAAAACAAATAACAACTTGGTACCAAGGGAACATCAGTATGAAGCATTTATTTACGTAAGTATCACAAGTTTAAGGCTAAGTACTCAATCAATCATTCTAACAGGTCCCACAGGTTTTCTTCAAGTTTTCCGTAAATTACTTCAATATTTGTTTTTCCTGACATTGAGAATAGGCCTTCGGTAGGATAAGTTTATATATTATTCTTTATATTATATCCATATAATGGTGGTACCGTGTGGTGCCGGACGTAAAGAATAACACCACCCCATTTCTTCCCATGGGTGTCGTAAAAGGCGACTAAGGGACTTACTAGAGAATGGGCAGCAGCGTTCTCCATGCATTTTACCACCATACTGCGATCGCCAACCCGCCTGCCAAGCGTGACGATTATGGCAAAGCCCCTCAAATTGGGGGAGGCCTAAGTCCAGCAGTGGACGGCTTACAGCTGATATGATGATGATGAATGGTGCGTGATGTTTTAGTCGATTTATTATAACAATTTTTAAAATTTGTAATAGATTATTTTTACTCTAGGTTTAAGAATTTATTTCGTTAGAGGTAATTTTAATTGAGAGCGGGTAACACAAAATCGGGTTTCACAACCCGTGTCATTAGGTACGGCGGAGATCACTTTTGCACTGGTGCACACGCATACATCTCTCGCTCTGAATTAAAGTTGAACAATTATTGTGATTCGATTTAATCAGTGTTTATCTTTGCAATAATTACTTTTAACGGTTAAGTTTCATTATGATATTTGTAATCTAATTTAGTGAGTTATTTTGCGAGTATTATTTTTAAACACCTGCAAATACACGGACGCTGTGAAGGACGAACAGATGATTGGTCAGCAGCGACACGTGATGTCTCAGCCGTTCGACCATCCGTCACATATAAAACGTATCTTATATTTAAAGTTTGCTGGAGTGGTCGTATATATTGTGGTTAGTACCCAAATTCAAATATTTAGATCAATATTCTTAAAAATTTGAGGATGGAGGAGTAGTACATATCGACCGTGACTTACGGAGTCCAGAGTTTGAACCCAGACGGAGGGACTTTTCTTTGTGTCTTTAATTTCATAACTAGTTTACTCAAAACGATGTTGAAAAATATCGTGACGTAAGTAGCATGACACGCCGATTTCCTTAAATGTTTGGTTCGAAAACCAAAACTTCGAACACTTATGGCATACTGAACTGTATTACTACTGTATTAACTCATTACATAATAACGGTATATTGGTAACTGTGTTCGGTTTTATTTTTGATCTTGTGATCGCTGTTTACTTTGTAGCATGTATTTTGTCAGCAATGATGTATCATCCTTCTTGCGTTCCTGCAGTATTTGGTTAGCGACAAGTTCAATAAGAAACTTTTCGTTGGCTTAAGCACCGGGAACTCTGAAGTTAAATCCATTTATTTCTTTAACTTGAAACGGTTAAGTAACACAAATACTGGTCGCTTGTTTAAGGAAAAGACAAACTTTCTTCGGGTCGAGTGCAAAATACTTGGGACAATCTTGAGGCTTGTTAGTAATCCGACTTTTTTGGGATACCATTTGCATTTTTAGTAAAACTTAGAGTGTGCACGGATTGCAGCCAGTGCAAGAAAAATGCAAAATAAGATTAACTGGGCAGTAAGTTGGGTCTTAATTTCAACTGGTGGTGACAAATACTTTTCAACGATCTTGTAGAATAGTTAACCTATACTGTTCCCACTGCTGGGATACAGGCCTCCTGTTCCTGTGTGGGCGAGTGGGGCATAATCCACATGCTGGCCCAGGTGTGGGTGTCACAATGTCTTCATTTTTTTGTTTGTTTTTGCTCATACCGGTTTCCTCACGATGTTTTTCTTCACCGTTTTGAGAACAATGCAGTGGTGATGAAATAATTTACACAACGTAAAGTGCTTTGTGTGGTTTCAACCCTTCTGTTACCGTTGGGCAACCAGCTCTATTTTTTACATACGAACCTACTAACTACTACTTCTGAAATGAAATCAGCTGCATTCAATGAGCATATTGAATATTTTTTTCAGATTATAATCAGAAGAATATTTGACAGCTATTGAAATCAGTGTCATATATGTAATTGTGACGAGATATCAATAGATTTGTATAACAGTTTGTAGTGTTTCTAACCCTTGAAGTATGGTGCATGTTCGGCATTTGATGTCCACTGAGTAATTTGGCGGATGACTATTTACTGTTACATATTAACAAACACACATCAACATTATACAAAGGTATATCGCGAGCAGATTGGACTGCGTCTATGTGAAACCGCTGTTGCAAACTGTCCACTTTGGTGTTGACCTTGAGCAGGGATTTGTTTTAAACTATATTGCAGTGTAGAATAAAATTGTTGATTACGTTTACTAAGATAGGTGATAAGAAATATTGTAACGAACACATTTGAGTCATTTATAACGTATATTTATAAATAAATAAAGTAAACACTAGAAGAGTGAAGACGACAAGCTTTGGTGGAGATTTTCGCGGCCATAGTCGAGTATCTGCTTGCGGTGGCCTATTTTACCCAGTTGTGCCAATGCTTTGACTGGGGATCAGTGAGCGAGTATTAATCGTTAACCCAAGATGTTTCACGTGTTTGCATAACCTTTTTGTACACGTTACAACATTCTCAAAATAATATTTCAACAAGAGTCTTTATGGCTTTCATAAGTTCTTATAATACTTACATTTGTTCTCTGAGATTTACCGTCGTCTTCTGATAAATAGGTTTTATTCTTCAAATATGCCTTGTAACTATGTCACGTTGCGTGGAGGAACCACGCACCGCCGCCGTAACGAAATTATAAGGGTCCTAGTAGGATTCTATTCCTACTTTTAGGATTCTAGAAATGCTGAATAAGTTATTTCGCTAGACTAGATTTTGGTGGCAAAACTAGGACCTTTTTAGGGCTAAAAGTTGCAATAGAACATTTTTGGAGTCAGATTTTTTAGAAAAGTTAGAGTGTTTGGTAGCATCCGCATTTCAGTCAAAAGACGTCCACTGCTGGACAAAGGTCTCTTGCAAAGGGAGCTGTTTGCCATAATCGCCACGTTTGGCAGGCGGGTTGGTGATCGCAGTATGGTGGTAAAATGCATAGAAAACGCTGCTGCCCATTATCTAGAAATTCCCTTAGTCGCTTTCTACGACACCCACGGGAAGAAATAGGATGATGCTATTCTTTACGTCCGGCAATACACAGAACTACGAGTTCGGTTGCATAATGCATAGATTTCTTTTTTTAAATTTTCGTACATATTTGTACCAAAAGTGAAATCCAAAAGTCCAAAAGTGACCTACATTAAAGATAAATAATATCAATTATCAACAGCCTCATACAATAAAAAATATCTTAACAAATAAATAAAATTGGAGTGTCTGTTTGTAATATAAAAATAACCGCTTTTTACTAAGTGTATATGGATGTATGCACGGTTCATATACCAAAACATTTTTTTTTTAATTATTGTCTCTCTGTCTGTTTGTTCCGGTTAATCTCTGAAACGGCTGGACCGATTTGGACGGGACTTTCACTGGCAGATAGCTGATATAACAAGAAGTAACTTAGACTACTTTTATTTTAGAAAAAAAAAATAGAATCTCACGAAAAAAAACGAACGAAAAACTTTTTTGCTAAAAATATCACGCGGACGAAGTCACGGGTAATTACCTACATAACCTGGATTAATGCATTCTTAATACGTTAACCGCGGCAGTACGTTCTCTTGCGATAATTTCCGACATCCACGCGGGCGAAGCCGCGGGCAAAAGCTTGTATGAAATAAAAACATGCACAAACAAAGTAGTGAATGCAAACAAGCTACCCACTCACACTATTGCTATTAAAAGCAAAATGCAAACGAAACCATTGACTTCTCTACATTCAAACATGCTTCTGAATATTATGAAAGAACATAATATTTCGACATGCGATATTAATATTTGCTAAGGTTTCATTTACTATTTAACAGTTTGCTAGAGTTTTAATTAAGTTCAGTATTGATCTGGATAAAACTGGAGCTTGTCAACTCGAGCGAAATGAATGGAGTGCTCATGAAACTGTTGCAGTGTGCTTGTATATATAGGACGACAGTATCTACTTGCTTCTCTATTACTGTACCATTTGTCTATTTTATGAAAAGGGTATTTATTGCTGTACGCGTAGAGAAATAGTTTTACAGTTACAATTCTCCAATGACTCTAGTCTGACTGTAGACTAGTCGTGACCCAGTGGTAATGGACCGACTTACGAGTTTTAGTTTTTGGGTTTGTTTGTGAAAATAATTTCATCACCACTGCTCTTATAACGGTGAAGGAAAAATTTTTGTGAGAAAATAACATGTCTTACCAAAAAAAAGACATGTGATTTCTGTGAACCCGTACAGGGCCCAAGTCGTGGAATATGGGCCACCCGCTCGTGCAATGATGTGGCCTGTGTCTGAGTCCCAGCTTTGGGAACATTACAGGCTGATTAAACTCTACGCCACATTCAATAGTTTAAAAATGGCTGTTTGGATGTTTAATAGAGTACTTAAAATTTTTGAATGTAAGTCACTAAGTCCATATTTTTTAATTTCCAAAGATTATTTTATTATTTTTTTGTTATTATTAGGATTATTTTTTATAATTTTTTTATTATTATTTTTGTTACAAAAAACAAGGAAGGTTCTTTTTGTGGCAGACACCTACTTATTAGTTAAATCATAATCGGACCCTCATAAAATTAAGCCTTAAATAAGTCAGTTAATGTTAAATTCGTTTTTTGCTTAGGTTGGTACTATCCACAATGTTTTATACCTACATACAATTCCAATAGCTTATCGGTTTATCGTCTGCTTAAATTATAGTGTACTTGAGTAAGTGTTTCTACTTTAAGATAAGCTGGAATATCGAGAGCATCGTCTATCAAAGTCAGTTCTTAAGTTCCAGTATTATGATGGATTTCTTAAAGCTTGTTCATTTTCAATAACAATATGTTTCCTTCATCGTCGTCATCATAATCCACAATTCGAATTCAGCCACTGCTAAGTATAGAGCTCTTTTTTATTGTGCTATACCACACGCTCCAGTGCCAAAAAAAGTTGTCTTAATACTATGTAAAGATATGGTGTAGAATATACTAAAACTCAGTAACTGCATTAATAGAAAGAAAGACGAAAGAAAATACGTTTATTTGCGGCAAACATGACGCACAGAAAGATCAGAGGTATATACAAACATCAAAATAAGGTGTGGGAAAACATGCGTCACATCCACGCAAAACGGCCATCACTCAGCATAATGCTGTGACCCTATACACAGACAGAGTCCCAGCGCTGGTTTTCAGTGACAGCCGGCGCTGACGTGATGACGTCGACCGGTGCAGCAACAATCATTAAATAAATACTGGTACATAAATTATCCTTAGATGAAATAATTATATTTAACTAACAAAAGAAAAAAAAGAAAAAATAAAAGTGGCAACATTCCGTCCCGACCGCAATCTGACGCAGGCGCCGCCAGCTTTAGTAATCTGTGAGAATACTGACAGACAGCGAATTTGACAATGACGTAGGTAACTACAGTCTATTGATTACGTAAGAAATTACATCATGGCGGCGGCGGCTTAGATGGCGTCACAGAGTACATTGTAGGCGTTACGCAATGAAATTAATGAGGTCTGAAAGGTAGTCACTCCATGTAAAATACTCATATTAAGCTGCATTCGGTTTGACTGGAAGCCGACCATGTATTTAGTCCAAACAAAATATACATTTTTTATGCTTTTCCTTCACTCGGAACAAAATCGTAGTAAACGCTATTAATAAGAACTCAGGTGTATTGCACAAGTTTTAATATTCGAAATATAAAGCGCATTCCACCATCCATCACGTGCCGATATCGGAGCGGTCAAATGCACTCACTACAAAACTGATTGATTATTTTCTAGTATAAAATAATCGTATATAGAGAAATAGGGGAAGTGGAACTTCCGTAGTCTTTATAACGACAGGTTTTCTTCGATTTCGTTGATATGTAGCAAAGACTTAATGCTTTAACCTCCCTTCTTGACTTGATTTTGACATAATCATCATCATCATCATTTCAGCCGTAAGACGTCCACTACTGGACTTAGGCCTTCCCCAATTTGGGGGGGCTTTGCCATAATCGCCACGCTTGGCAGGTGGGTTGGCAATCGCACTATGGTGGTAAAATGCATAGAGAACGCTGCTGCACATTCTCTAGTAAGTCCCTTAGTCGCCTTTTACGACACCCACGGGAAGAAATGGGGTGGTATTATTCTTTACGTCCGGCACCAAACGGTACGTTTAGACATAATAGAACACATCAACTGACTTGGTGGGATGTTGCGAATCACATCATAATTTTTAGAAATTACGGGCTTTACATCAACTTTTAGCATTTGGATTTATTACGGCAAACATGTTACCTCGCCTATTGTATACAATAAGTTTTGTGGCTAATATCTTTAATTACATATGCATTAGTTTTATAAAATTGGTATTACTACACCAACCCAAAAGCTAGATGCCTTAGGTTCTCTGAAAATATGTAAATAAGCCACCTTCGTTCTTACTGATAATATGCAAAAGCAAAATAAATATAGTCGCATTATTTCTGTATTCTTACTTTTACCATTATCCATACTTAAATAGAGGTCATACAACGTCAGTTTACTGAATTAGTTGTACAAAATATGTATTACTAGACTTATAAAATACACGACCTCCACTCGGGCAAAGCCGATGATAAAAGCTAGAAAGGTCTAATTGTTTGTGTGACAGTTAGATAGTCCCGACCTTAGTGAAGACTCAATGTCATTGTCATTTTGTTTTTAACCGACGAAAAAAATCGGAGGAGGTTATCAATTCGACCTTAATGCTTTAGCGATAAAGTTGAAAACCTATTAAAGAAATTTGACAAAATCTCTCTGGAGTATCTGGAGTAAATCAAAAAAACTTTTTAACAAAAAATTAAACAGCCGAAAAAAACAGAAAAGCAAAAAATAATAAACCTTAAAATTTAGAGTCGGCGCTGAAAAATCAATGAACAAAGATCACTCAAAGCGCCGACTCATAATTTTAAGGTTTATAATTTTTTGCTTTTCTTTTCGGTTCGGTTTTCGGCGGTTGAATTTTTTGTTAAAAAATTTTTTTGATTTTAGTTTTAAGAGAGCAAATGTTTTAAATTTTATTAAGAACCGAGATACTCCAGAGAGATTTTGTCAAATTTCTTTAATAGGTTTTCAACTTTATCGCTAAAGCATTAAGGTTCAAGATTGATTGGGGAAATTTGACAATTTTGGGTAGCTTGATAAGCTGGCGGCTGTACATAAAATATGTAATACAAAGGCCTCTTACTCAAGCTGAAAAGCATAAAATTATTTTTATTTCAATGAAAATACTTACATAATCAGCCTACAGTGTTTCCACTGATGGGACATATACACACCTCTCTGTGAGTGCGTTGGACGTAATCCACCACGAAGCTCAAGCGTAATGCGGGTTGGTATATGTCCCATGTCTTCGAATTTTGGTGCTAGTTCATACCGGTTTCCTCACGATGATACTTAAATTAAAGCGCCAATCAGGGATGGAACCAACGAATTACAACTCGTAACGTCACCACTATTCAAAAATAATTTTAAATCTATACTAATATTATAAAGCTGAAGAGTTTGTTTGTTTGTTTGATTAAACGCGCTAATCTGAGGAACTACTAGTCCGAATTGAAAAAATCTTTTTTTGTTGGGTAGCCTATTTATCGAGAAAGGCTATAAGCTATGTAACATCACGCTACAACCAAAAGGAGCTGAGCAATAATGAAATATGTTGTAAAAACGGGGAAAATCGCACGGGTAGGCGATTCAACGCGACGGGAAGGGTCGGGGAAACAAGAAATTTAACGCGGACGAAGTCGCGGGCAGAAGCTAGTTCTAAAATTAATATAGTAGAAAATTATCAAATTACTTCCCTCCCATTTTAATTACTTGAAGTAAATGAAGCAGGTAAGACTCTTCAGTTGTCGCGTCGGTAAGTTCTTCAATATCCTGAAACATAAGTAAAAGTTTAAGTCCTAAGTTTCATTCACAAACTCCCAACTTTTGAAAGATGAATTTCACCGAATATTTGAGTCTTTCAAGAATACATTTACAAATGGACTCATCTGTAGTAACTATGGTCCTTGATTATTTTGTCGTGGAATTGCGTCTTTAAGCATTATTTTGTTTAAAGTACTAAGTTTAATTAATTGGAAGCTAAGTATTTACATAGAAATAAAAAATGTTTTTTGTTTTACAGCTTAAGTAAAAGGGCCTTTGTGTTGTTTATGTTATCTACTTATATTAAAGTATCTCGGTTCTTATTAAAATTTGACATAATGACTCTCTTAAAACTAAAATCAAACCAAAATACTGTTTCTGATAAGTAAAGTTGCCTTCGAAGTTGTTTTATAACTTTTAACAACAATTCCCTTTAAATTGAATCATCACTAAGGTTTAAACTATTTAACTGTCACACAAATTTACCTTGCTAGCTTTTACCAGCGGCTCCACTCGCGAAGATCTCGTCTCAGATCGTACTACCGGAATTAAAAGTAATGTGTTAATCCAGGTGTCCAGCTATCCATGTGGGATATTTTATTCAAGTCCGTTTAGCCGTTTCTGCATGACTGAGTTACACACATCAAATGTTTCACATTTTGTACAAGTAGGATTAACAAGACCGCTTTATGACTTGCAATTGACGGTCAACCTTAGACTGACTCGGTAAACCTAATACGGGCGCGTGAGGGAGTGGCAGTCTCTGTGCCCTCACGTCCCTAGCCGCCGCAGGAGGAGACGCCCCGGGCGTAGGGAGTCGATAGCGGACTCCCGGCCACCGTAAGCGCGGGGTTGCGGACGGCGAGCAATGGGTAACTCGTCGCCCGGTAAGGCCAGACCCGTGTAGACCGCGCGTAGTGTTCCACGCGCGCCTCAAAGAGATGTCAGCAGCACTGAAGATGTCCCCTAGGACCGATGCCTGCCAGGTTCGTGAGATTTGTTCGAAAGAGATACCGTGGCTCTGGCATAAAGAGAAACTGAAGAAACACGTGTGGGTTTTAGTCAGTAAAGGTCTGACACGCCCTTTCGCTCCACGCAGAAAGAGGTCATTTGATGACTACCCATCCACAAAAAAAAAAACCTTAAGCTGACAAAGCAGTTACGAGTTCAACTATACTTACTAAATAAGAAAGCAGTTACGACCTTTCTAAAATTTCACGCTAAAGGATAGTACATAACAGTCAACAGTACTTATTTTGTCATGCAAACAAAACAACCCACGTAAGCTTGAATAAATTTGTTTAAGATATTTTGGAGAGGGTTGCGTTTGCGCTAACCGGCTGAAAAATGGCTTCCGAACAAAGTAATAAAGCCCCGACCAATCGATTGAAAGAAAATACGAGTTTCCGCCGAATCTACGCGAAGATGCGAAAGGATTCTGCGGAAATCTTTCGCGGAGACGAACTTGGCAACTTGTGAATGGGACTGATTGGAAAAACAAATAGGGAAAGTGTGTTTTTAAATACTGCTTCCGCTTTGCTTTTGTTTGTCTGGCTTTGTTTTGTTTGTTTGTTTGCTGTTTCCCAGTCAGGTTTATTATTGTTGTATGTATTTTTTTTTTTTTATTGATTTCATAAAGGAAGAAGGCTTCATTTCGTCTGAAGGGTTTTTTTTTTGTACGTATTTTCTGCGATATCTTCGTCAATTGTAAAATGATTTTGACGATTCTTCTATTGTTTCTTTTTATCAATGATAGTAATTGATAGTAATAATGTTGAGACAAAAAAAATATCCAGTCACCACATTAATAGCAGGGCTAGCCGGCCAGGAATATCGGACGTCTATTGAAATCACGCTGCTTGTAGAAGTCAATTTTAGCCTAGTTTTAAACTAAATAGTCAAAATTATTTCTTCCCGTGGGTGTCGTAAAAGGCGACTAAGGGACTTACTAGAGAATGGGTAGCAGCGTTCTCTATGCATTTTACCACCATACTGCGATCGCCAACCCGCCTGCCAAGCGTGGCGATTATGGCAAAGCCTCCCAAATTGGGGGACGCCTAAGTCCAGCTGTGGTAGTCTTACGGCTGAAATGATGAGTCATAATTATTAAATGACTAAGTAATATTTTCCTGGCCACAAACATTTTTTTGCGAAAAGTCTTTAATGAACAACATTAATTGTTGGACATAGGCCTTCTCCAAGAAGTTGGGGGGGGGGGGGGGGGGGGCATCATCGACTAGGCGGGTGGCTTGGTGATAAAATGCATAAAGAACGCCGCTGCGCATTCGCAAGAAAGTCTCTTAGTAGCTTTCTACGACACCCACAGGAAGAATTGGGGTGGTGCTATTCTTTACGTCCAGCACCACATGAATATTTTTTACTATCTGGTAGATAGACGGACGGACGAACAGTGGAGACTTAATTATATGGTCCCGTTAGCGCCTTTTGGCTACGGAACGCTTATAGATTAGAAGTATTGAATAGATGGAATTACTGATTCTAACATGTGACAATTTCTTGATCCTGAGTACCCGTTTAAAGCTTTCTAACATTTTTGATGACAGCATCAGTTACACATTGTTCAAGTGAAATATGCCACCGTTCTCGGGTCCATTTGTTTTGTTTCTTATTCTGAAATCATTATAAGTTGCTTCAATTTGTGTACGATGTACAAAACTTACTCCAAACGAGGGAAACTCCTTGTCTAACTAGATGTCCTGCCAAACTCCACTTGAGGCGCATCGCAGGACGATATCAAAGAAAGTTACCTCAAGTGCTAAAAATACAAAACTAAACAAATAACCAATAATACTATTTTAAAATAACACCATGTAATCTTTCAAATAAATAAATGTAATTCTCACATAAGGAACTTTAAAATTGATTGAAGTAGACCAAAAATTATGAGAATAGGAAACGGTCCATATTACTTCATGGTACATTTTAATTATCAAGCGAAAACCAGAGTAATAGGTCTTTACAGTGTCAATAAATGGTTGTCCAGGCAGCGCAATGGTTCAACGTCAGTGATTCACATTTGGCATATAATGTTACCTCTATACTTAACGTTAAAAAGTTAATCGTGCCGTAACAACTTACCCCCGACACCTTGAACCCCTGCCTCATCTACATTTGCGAGTAGAGGACTTCAAGGTCGATGATAATTCGCGTTTTATTCTTAGTAACTCTACTTTAAAATATTTCTATTTCAGAATATTGAAGGAATAGTTTCTAGTTAGTCAAATTACTCTAAAACTTACACAAGATGAGAAATAACTAAAATGTAGTTGTAAAGTTTAGCAGAATTAGCCTTTGAATGACTAGAGTTAAAAGATTTCTGCTTTCAAGATATTTAGGTTTTATTTAGATACTAAATTATTCAGCCGAGTTTCCAAGCTTCGTGTTTCAGTAATTAAATCTCAGCTTACTGTTGTTACGTAAATTAATCTAGATCAAATTTTACTATCCGTTCAATTGTATTAATTTCGTGAAACTACTGACGCGATAACTTGATAAAACAATTTAATTTTAGGAATCCTGGATACTTTCGAACTTTATTTAAGTGTCAATTAATATTGTTTCGACGTGACGTCATTAAGTTGGCATAAGGCATAGGATAATCAGCATAATGTTCTCCCTGCTGGGACACAGGCCTCCTGTCTGTGAGAAAGAGGGTGCCATATTCCACTCCTCGGGCCCAGTGCGGATTAGCGGACGTCAGATGTCTTCGAATTTTTTGTTGTAGGACACGCCAGATTCCTCAAGATGTTTCTTTTTACCATTTTGAGAGCAGTGGTGATGATAAAATTTACACGAAGTAAAGTGCTTGCTTGGGTTGGAACCCACAGTTACCACTGACGTCTTTTCAGAAGATATTTTACCTTTACTGTTAAAATTGTTGACCTCTAGCATAGGATTTAGAGTCCTATTCCATTCTGATTTTAATTGGCCAGACTCATAATGACAAAATACATATTCTGTAAAAATATTGAACAAAAAATTAAACTGTTATTGCGGCTCTGTCAACTTTTATAATCGACGTGGGGTTAATTTAAAATATTTTAGCAAACTCTAGATGGAAGTTTGCAAAAATGTTGTGTGGTCTGATGAAATAAACATATATGGCGTATGTCGTCTTAACCCCAGAAAATCATAGAAGTTAGAACCACCGAATACAATCAAGTGATTTAGCAGACATTTCGATATAGGAATGCCCGCAGTTTGGAATATGAGAGCTGCTTGCTACAAATAAGTAACGAAAAGAATAATAGAATGAAAAATATAAACAAGTTTAATAATATTATCACAAACAGTAGTCACTTATAGTCCTTACCCCAGAATTCAGCCATGACTAAATAAAATTTGCATGCCATGAATTTTTGACTCCATTAAATGCCATTCAACAAAAAATATTTAACAAAGGTGATTACAATGTTAATGGACGAAAAGCGAACGGTCTTCACTTAAAAGATTATGGGCTCTTTGTGTCCAACAATGGTGAAGAAATTAGGCCATGATGGTGTCAGGAAAATAATGGTATTTTTGTAAAGGTACCTTGCATAATTGAATGAGTATGTGAGGTCGTATTAGCTTTATGAGAGTCAAAAAGACAGAGGAGATAGCTGTCAAATAGTTTTTAAACGGAAGATAAAAATAATAGTTAAAAAAAAAACACTCTTCCATAGAAAACCAAACTAAAAAGTAGAAAATAATGGAAATAAGCATTATTTATTTTCTCAATTCTCAATATCTTTATTGCTTTACCATAATGTGAACTTAGGTGGTAATTATATAATTTAGATCATTATGGACCCTGTAGGGCACAGCAAAAGGATAGGAGACAAGAAGCTCTGTTTTTGAAAATCATTTGGTCAGGAGATTGCGTAAAATAAACTAACATATCGCTTAGGTATTTATTTATAAATATTATAATAATTCTGTTTATTCATTCATATGATTTTTTGTTCTTTCATAAATAATTATTTCTATTTTTAGGGTGTTTCGAATTTTGAGACGTATATCAGCGTAGTTTTCAAAGACCATTTTTTGCTATCCTGGTAACCCTGGCCAGGATAATGGCACAAATTTATAAAATTATTATATTGTCATCACCTTGATAAGTAAGTCGAATTTTGTGATAATCCGACGTCTTATCAAAATCATGTTCAATATTTACATAACCAAACATTAACGTAAGTATGAAAATAATAAAAGCGTGTTTTAAAGTCCTTCCAATTCATAACATCTCATTTGTATTCCTCGAAGGGTTAAACAGAACTCTTGGAACGAAGGACCTCGTACTAAACGTCGAGGCAGTGTTGAAAAATGCACACCATCTAAATTTTCAAGCAGTGTTATTTCACGTAAGATTATTATTGTGTCCGGATCACTAAGCTAAGAAAACTTTCAGGTTCACAAATAAAATAACATCAGAAGCTAAAAGCTAAGCTACTTCTATTTGCATCAAAATTTCAGTGACCCATTTCCTACCTTCCTGCGGGAATATGGATAAATCCCGCCTCGATAGTGTTGCCTTTCAATATTATAAAAGAAGTGGATTTATACAGGTTTCTGTTTTCATCAAGGTGAGAGTGTCTATTTTGAACATAGACATTTCTACATAAAATAGTGCACTTTAATTTGTGTATCTAGAAAGGGCACTGACACACTGTTTAATCCTTTTTTGCACACGTTACTTGAGGGACTTGTTTGTGGCTAAGTAAAAACAGCCTGATCGATTAGTTCAAGTTGTCATCGTTCAGTGGATTAGCACATGATTTTTACATCCCAAGATCTTTTCGTGTCTTAGAAAGAACATAAAGTCGTTCATCCCAGTTGTCATTTATGGATCATTGCGCTATATTCATGCGGTCATCAGAAGCCCGGAAGTGTGACAACCAACCTTGCCAAGGGGTAAGTAACTGGGTTGTGGAGATCAGATAGCCAGTCGCTCCATGTAAAATACAGGTATTCAGCTGCATCCGGTTAGACTGGAAACTGACCCCAACATTGTTGGAAAAGGCTAGACAGATGATGTTGACTTCTACATAGTATTCTTTCAAACGATAATTGAGTGAATAATGTTCTTCATGTGTTTGTCATGGGACGTGAGACGTTTTAGACTCATTAATGTCTCAATTTCTTTGTCATTTCCTATTTCGTAAAGACCTGCACGCGTAGCATGACCACCATAGAAAGAACTTTTGTCTATTCTTGGTAGAATAGAGATAGAATTGTCATGCTACGCCAGCATAAAACGGTACAAATATTTCTACAATCTTTAACTCTGTCTTTAATCTTTCTACAATCTATAATTTTGTCTATTCTTCCGTCGACAAAACCCATTTCTACGGTGCTTATTCTACGCGTGCTGGTACTTGTTGGCAGGCCCCCACAGTCATCTGATACTTACTAACACTATAATTTGAAAACACTGTAAAAGCCAATTTTTAAAAGAACGACTGTGGTGTTTTTGCGGGCTCCTCACCATAGAAAACGACCAATATGAACCGTGCACCTAGCTACTAACGTTTCATAAGTACCCGGGTAGGTTTATATGGCATATTATGAATTTGATTTCATTTCTTCCCGTGGGAGTCGTAAAAAGCGACTAAGAAACTGACTAGAGAATGAGCATCAGCGTTTTCAATGCGTTTACCACCATAATGCGATCGTCAACCTGCCTGCTAATCGTGGCGATTATTTCAAGCACGCATTTGTTGCATTTGTTGGCCGATGGGGCCGAAAGGTTCTGGAGTGGCGATCACGTACCGGAAGACGAAGAGTTGGAAGGCCTCCAACAAGGTGGACCGATGACCTTGTGAAGGCCGCAGGAATCCGCTGGATGCGGGTAGCACAAAACCGGTCGAAGTGGCGGAGCTTGGGGGAGGCCTATGTCCAGCAGTGGACGTCTTTCGGCTGAAATGATGATGATGATTTGTTGCACGCATACACACAGACTTAGAAATAACCCTTCAAAATACCTTCCCCATACAAAATAAATTCTATCATACCTGTAAAGCCAATTTATCAATGCAAGTTTATTACTTAGACGACTTGAAGGAGTTTTATTAAAAGAGCAGCTCTTTTTAAAAGCTGTTTAATTAATGAAGCACCGATCAATGAGGTAGCATTTTTATAGAATTCCTTTAATGTGGTATATTTTTAAATTAAAGCTAAATATCTGGCCTTTCTAGAGAAACGAAGAGTGTTTATAGATACTCGTACCTAATTGAAAATAGCTTGTTTAATATTATAAAGAGGCTGAGGCTGTATTCACTAGATTATTTCGAATAAAATGTATATTTTCATAAGGTTTGTTTATTTTATTTACCTATAATAACCGTTATAATAAACCTGAAGAGTTTTTTTGTTTGGACACGCTAGATTCCTCGCACTACCACTCGTATTTGAAAAAATATTTTTGTAATTCATAGCCCAATTCATGGGAAAGCCGAAATAAACGCTAAGCGAAAACGAAATAACAATATAAGCAACCGATGCAAAGCGTTGGGGTGGTTCAGAGGAACAAGAAATTTCACGCGACAAGATCGCTGGCAAAAACTAGTTAAATATGAAAGTAGGTTGAAAGATAAAGTATTCCTTCTTGTACACTAATGCTTTGGTTTCCTAAAAGAGTAGTGACCGCCATATTATATCGGCCATCATGGAAATCTGTCTTTTACATTAGCCTTTGCGAGCAGCGTCACCAACGTGGTCGTCAAAAATTATCCCCTGAGTACGTACTAGTGTGATAAAGAACAACCCGTTTTAATTCACGTTATAATCTATGTGCCAAAGGAGGTGTGTAAAGTTTAGAACATTTTTCGCCTATCATAGTCATGTAAATTCAAAATATTTACTGACATCATGTTATTGTGTTTATGTGAAGTTTAGGTATCGACCTTTACATCTATTCTAAAATAGTAAGAAAAAAAAATAGCAAATCATATAAAATATAAATATAGTTCCGTTGCCAAATGGCAAAAAATGGAACCCTTATAGATTCGTCATGTCTGTCTGTCTGTCAGTCTGTCTGTCCGTGTATGTCACAGCCACTTTTTTCCGAAACTATAAAAGCTATGCTGTTGAAACTTGGTAAGTAGATGTATTCTGTGAACCGCATTAAGATTCTCACACAAAAATAGAAAAAAAAAAACAATTAATTTTGGGGTTCCTCATACTTAGAACTGAAACTCAAAAAAAATTTTTCATTAAACCTATACGTGTGGCGTATTTATGGATAGGTCTTCAAAAATGATTTTAAGGTTTCTGATATCACTTTTTTCTAAACTGAATAGTTTGCGCGAGAGACACTTCCAAAGTGGTAAAATGTGTGTCCCCCCTCCGTAACTTCTAAAAAAAGAGAATGATAAAACTAAAAAAAATATATGATGTACATTACTATGTAAACTTTTACCAAAAATTGGTTTGAACGAGATCTAGTAAGCAGTTTTTTTTAAATACGTCATAAATCGTAAACCGCAATTAACCTTTCATTCAATCAACTCAAATATAAAATAAAATAAATAAACATTTAATTTCATAAACATAAACCTTATGCGTAAACCGTGAATACCTACAGGTTTGTACGGAACCCTCGGTGCGCGAGTCCGACTCGCACTTGGCCGGTTTTGTAACTTTCATTACAAAATAATCTGTTAAGCGCTTTATGCACCAAAATATTTTTAGTCTCTCAAATAATAGAGCAAATAGGTTTTTTAACTCACATTATTATTTGTTTTGGTGCATAAAGCGCTTTACAGTTTATTTTGTAATGAAAGTTAAAAAAAGTGCTTAAAATAACAAAACTTCCACGAATTTGCCAAGTTTGATGTTTTATTTTTTTACGACTTGTTATTTTTTTTCTTAATATTTTAGAATAGATGTAAAGGTCGATACCTGAACTTCACATAAACACAATAACATGACGTCAATAAATACTCTCAATTTTCATGACTATAATAGGCGAAAAATGTTCTAAACTTTACCCACCTCCTTTCTTTCAAATCGATTTAGCCGTTATTGCGTAACTGAGTTTTAGAAATTTATAAACTTTCACATTTTTAATTAATATAAGGTCATAAGGTGTCAAAAAAGGCCCTGTATGTAAACAACCGTTGTTGTGTGACCATTCACCACTTCACGGGAACAGAAATCTTAAGACGGCAAAAGAAAACAGTAAACACATCATGATGTTTTAACGCAATAAGCCCTTTATACATAAAACCGGTCCAAAAATATTGTGTCCTATTGATTGTAGCTCCATTTCTTTTCACACCTTTGTTACCAACTTCCACGTTATACAACACAAAAACAGCGATTCCGAAACAGCCGTGACGTCATTAACAGCGGTACTAAAATCCAATAATTAAACTTCCCAGAGATAAGCCGAATCTCGAGAACGGCTTTAAACGAGGCATTACTTTAATTTCTAACGTCTAATCTTATTCAAATAACGTATTATAACGTCATTTAGAATTCGCGTGTAAAGAGACGATAAGCCAAAATCAACATTTCCCCCGCATTTTGATGCAAAAGTGAGAACAATTACAAAAGTTGGGTCCGTATTGTTTAAGGTGGTATTCTGGTGTCTGCGACTGAACGCATAGGATTTAAATATATTTTGTATAATAAAGAACAGTTAAATGAACGTACCTAATTTGTCTCGCTCAAAATATAATACCTAAGTCATTTTCAGCCTACTTTATTAGCTTGTGTCGCAAGAATCTTTTTATTGCAAAGTGATTAGTTTTCAGACAATACGATGACTCACTTTTTTAGCATCATCAGCCCACATTAGTCAACAGCTGGGCTAGCCTCTTCCAGCTACTTCCAGCCACCATTCAAAGAGAGGGGATACTCCTAGCATACCTCGTTCCAAAACCCACTGAGCGACCGTGTATTTATGGACCAGCCGCGTAGGTACCGTGAGTGTTCATGTTTCGGCTCCATACTTCAAAGCAGGTAGGAGGCATTGATTGAAGACCTTAGTTTTTAGGGTCTTTGGAATACAATTACTTAAGTGGCGTAAATTATGCTTCACACTCTTCTGACCTTACCATGACCTACAATTTTTTTTTTCTTTCGTATTAGCATTAAATACAAAATTTAAATAAATCTCGTCAATTTAGTAGTGAGGCTTACTGCATAGGGTTCTGTGCCAGACTTGTGCACCTAACTATTTATATGTTTTAATTTATTTATTTCTAGTAAGTATGTAAGTAATTCTCGTTGCTGAATAATAACAGACACACGGCTCAAACGAAGGCTTGCCGTGGTTGGTACGTGGAGTCCATAACCTACGACACCGACTTCATGCTTCGGAAAGCACGCTAGGCTGTCATTCTTTGACAGTCGGTACGGGTACCCAGAAACCCAATTGATTGACAAGTCATCTTATTATTACCAAAAGTTTCATGGCTAACGACTAGCCGATAGCTAGGATAGCCTATGTCTAAGAGCCTCAAAGACCGCCCTTATGCACAAAGGCATCCTCAGCATGGCTTCGAAAATATTCAATACAATACCAAATGAAATTAAAGATTAATTTGACACAATTTAAGCGGAGACTAAATATTTTTTTAATTGAAAAATGCTACTATACCATTGACGAATTCCTTATTGACAAAATGTAGTAAACTAAATGATAATTATGTATTTATGCTTGAAAATTCAATAACTTGACATTTTAATGGTGTTCTGAATATTTATTGTTAAAATTGAATGTATGCTAAATATAACAGTTATTTAATATATGATAGTAATTTATGTTAATTGGTATCATGTAATATCAGTTTAAAATTTTTATATTGTTATATAGTGTATACGGGTAGTTTTTTGAGCTCATATAACCTAACTATTATACCTACTGTATCACCAAAAATCACACTAATAAATACTTTGACTTTGACTTTCATATATCAGTCCGTTCGTGTAAAATATTAGTATTTAGCTGAAGCTATTTAGGCTGCAGGCTGACCCAAACTTCTTCTTTAGGAAGAAATAGGAAATGGAATGGGGCAGACTTTTGGGGGGCCTTATGATATTTTAAATGTTGAAAAACTGCTGACGCGCAGCTTAGTTTGAATAAATGACTTTTGATCTTGATCTTGATCATACTTGGAAAAAGGATATATATGTATATACAGATAAATTATTTGTTTTTACTGCGAGTATGTATGTACCTACTAGTAGTAAAGGTTATTTTAATGCAAATAAATAATGACAAACATTATTGCTATGCTTCAATAAAGTTTAATCACACCTTTCCGCAAATGATAGAAGGCATTAAGGCATTAAGTCCGCCTTTGTACCTTTTTTTGTGAGAAGTTTAAATAAAAAAATAGAAAAGGCATTAAGTGAGTGTTTTTCTTTCGTTTTTCTCTTTTCTGTTCGCTAATTGCATTGCGGAATATAGTGAATAAAGGAAGTCTAAATAAATGCTGAAGACTTAGCCAGTCATTTATTTTAAAAATATTATTTATTTCATTTTCTTTTGAAAGTATTTCATGACCGTGTTTTTTATTAAGAGATGAGGTTTACTTAGGTTGATAGACTCTTACATAGTTCTCTATTTTCATAAAATGTGATTGAAGTAAGATTGCTTTTAATATTATTATATTGGAAAAGTATATTTTAAAAGCATTTAGTCGATTTTTTTATTTATTAAGAAATATCAATTGCTATTTGTTTGACTTACGTTGTAACATAATAAGATCACTCTATAAGATTTAAATTATATTTGTCAGGAATTTACTTAAGGGAGGCAAAAATCCTGCCGGGGTCGCGAGAAGAGATACCGTGACCCTGGCACATGGGCAACTGAAGGAACACGGGTGGGTTTTAGTCAGTAAAAGTCTGACATGCCCTCCCGCTCCGCCCAGAGCCGGAGAAGTCATTTGATGATTTCCCATCCAAAAAAAAGGTAGGCAAATATGAAAAATGTAATAATATTGAATTTAACTCACGAGTTTGCTTCAAACTTGATGTTAATACATCAAGTTTGAAGCAAACTCGTAACATATTCTATCCTTTTGCTGTACCCTACAGGGTCCATAATGATCTAAATTAAATTGTTACCACCTAAGCACACATTATGGTATAGCAATATAGATATTGAGTATCGACTGTCTCACTCCTCCTCTTCTCTATCTCTTCGCTAAATAGTATATGAATTCGCTGATTTCGTCTATCTGTTTCTCCGCTTAATTTTTTCAAACCACGAAACGTATTTTGATATGGTTTTAACTAACATTTCGAAATCTTTTCCCAAAGGGATACATGTATATTGCAGTAGAGAAAATCCTAAAAAACATAGGCATAGGCGCATACATAGCTAACGCTGTCTGCGTCTTACGAGACAAATCAAAATAATTTACTACCAATTGTAAGTTTTAAAAAGGTTTATTATGAGCGGCGTAAATTACGGTTATCCACATAAAATAATGCTAGCAGAAAAATAGCCACGTACCATCATCCGAGTCCTAAATGCTTTGATCTCCCGTGAGTACGGCAGCCAAGTTTAGCAATTAATCAGGTCATCATTTGCGATCAATTTCCTAATGAACACACTCATTTGCAACAGCAAACATTTGGGCAACTCCTTCATCTATGAAACCGGGTTTTGGTGAGCCACAGCTTACACCTAGCTCTTGTCTCTGTGTCAGACGAACCATGAAATCTTTGACCATATCCATATAAATACACCTACTCACGCTTTCTTCCTATGGGAGTTGGCAGAAACTACAGATCGCCACCTGCTGCGATCATTACAGACTCATTTTGCTTCGGTTACGTTCAAACATCTAATTAAACACGGACGCCAGTTGTGCTTGTGAGTACTACACACCAGACCTTTCTGAAGAGCTTCACCAATATACATATGTAGTCCATCTGGTACCACCGATTACAGCGTTTCCACTTATATGTGTCTTGTAAATCGCCACTTCGACAGGGTACCAAATTTCCTAAAACACAAAAAGTAGGAATGGCATTAAATTGAATTGTTAATAATGGTAAGAAGATAATTTTTTCATACATAGTTATGTAGCACCATCAGTCCTTCAAAATTGTTCAGATTGTGATCTATAGTCTGTAACGCTATTTTGGTACGGTTCTATGTTTCTCGTGACCTTCAGATTTCTACGGTCGTTGCAAGGTTATCGGTCCTCCTTGCCTTCGAACGTCTTTCGGTACGAGTTTTCCAATACAGAACCTTTCGGCCCAAGCGGATATCTGTTGTATGATATATGCCTGCTAGGTCATTGTCTGATATCATCAAACAATTATTATTTTCCGAAAACCCTAAACTGATTTCTCCCTACGAACATACTTAAGTTATAAAATAATATGAAAAGCAGGATCATAAAACTGAAATATTTCTGACGGTAGTGAAATTAATCTTGTAACAGAACGCCAATTACTCCATTCATCGCCAAGTTCCAAGTATAATAACTTACATAATATTTGAACATTATACGCATGAAAACAAATACACAAAAATGTTTAGTTCGCGTGACATTTTTAATCAGTATTTACATTTAATTACGTACGTCTACTATTGTTGTTGACTGTACCGCGCAATCAATCATACTGTATGGGTGTGCCTTCCCATACAAATTGTTAAAAGCGGCCAAGTTCTAGTCGGACCTGTACACGAAGGGTCCCGCATCACCGTACAATATTTGACACAATTTTTGCTATAATCTGATAAAGAAAACACCGATGGAAAAAACGCAAACAAAAAAAGATTCCTATCTTGTAGGGTACCATACAAGATAGGAATCTTTTTTTGTTTGCGTTTTAAAGCATCGACAGACAGGCGCGACGCAAATGTGCACCGTGACACTAGTAGAACGGTTTCTAAGAAAACTTCATGAAAATTGGTTTACCAGAATCGTGTTGCACCGTCGCATCGCGCCTTTAATTTTTAACTTTATTTTATTTATATAACGAACTGTTATGAAGAAACCTACATACCCTGTGAAAATTTCAAGTGTCTGCCTATTATGTTTTATAGATCGGACCTGTGACAGACGGACGGACGGACTGACTGACAGCCGAACCTTATATAATAGGGTCCCGTTTACATCCTTCGGGTACGGAACCCGAAAAATGGTTTCATCATAACGTCAAGTCTTTGGGGAATTATACGGGTTATCGCGTCATGGGGTGAATAGGGAAAAGTGAAAAAGATCCCATTTGTTAAGGGCGAAATTATGATGATTGGGCTATAATAAGATTAAAAGATGGAGGAAACGACCGATTGATGGTTTTATATTTATGCTTTTGTAAGTCAAAGATTAACTATTTAACCGTGAAACCAAAATCCTGTGAAGATTTTAAAAATTAAAGGGAAGATTTAAATATTTCTTAACAGATTATTTAGCTTTGCATTCGCGCGTCAAAGTCATAATTTGAATTATTTTAACACCGAGAAGATGGGTTCTTCGTAAGATTTATTAAATAAAGATTATATCTTGGAAACTTCTTTCATTGAGAGCTTCCTAGTTTACTATGAAGAATTTTGAGATTTAAAATTTTTTAGCTTCGATTTGCCCTTGACTTATCCTAAGCATAACATGGTTTGTCATCCTTATAATAAGATCCAGTTTTCAACTTTAAGGAGAAAGCTCCAGATTTTTTAAATAAATCATAAATAAATATCTTAAGACAACCAACACACCGTTATCTGTTCCCATACTAGGCAGAGCCTGTACTATGGCAACCAGACAACTGATAAACATACTTATATATTTCTAAATACATACATATTATAGATAAATTACACCCAGACACAGAACAAATGATCGTGCTTATCACACAAAGATTTGTCCTGGGTGGAAATCGAACCCACAACCTCAGTCTCAGCAGTCAGGGCCACTAACCACTAGACTAACAGGCCAGTCAATTAGAGAGATTAGCCTATGAAAATCATTTTTTTTTATACCATCATCATCATTTCAACCACAAAATATCAACCACAATTTTAGCGCTTTGCTATAATCGCCACAATTGGCAGGCAGGTTGGCGATCGTAGAATGGTGGTAAAATGCACGGAGAACGCTGCTGTCCATTCTGTAGTAAGTCCCTTAGTCACTTTTTACGACACAAATGGGAAGAAAATGGGTGATGCGTTTATTTACGCCGGACTTACACCACATGGACCCCGGCACCACACGCGCATAAGTGGTTTCTAATACCGTATATAAGAAATACATTACACATAAACATATTATAATCAAAATACAACCTGTATTTCAAAAACATACGAAAAATTAAATTTCCCGATCTCCCATGGAGCTTAAGTTAAAATATTAGATAAGTTTGAAAGTACAAACGATTTAATGAAAATGACGTGCTACATTCGCCTCTGTGATTCCAATAAACTATCCTATTGCATCATAGATCACTTACCTAATCTTCAAAACCTAACAACCAGGATAACATGACGTAAACAGCCTTCAACGAACCTAAAGCCAAACCCATTTGGGAAGCCATTAACTTTATCAACTAAAAACTTTCAGACATTCCAGCAATTCACCTGGTAACTCAATAAATCTTCCTTAACGTAATTTAAATCCACTTATATAAGTAACATTACTTGCAATATAACTTCAGGAGTGCACGCCCATTCCGTGTCCACGAACCTGTAACGACCCACAGAAACCTAACGTGACCCAATAAAACTACCACCACAAATTGATATTCCACTAACCCACCAATAATAGCAAATTTAAACTTTATCACCAAGTTATAAGACATAAAATTTCTTATACGACCCCATAATTTCAATCGTCAAATTTTATTGTAAGCCTGTAAAATACTTTATTATAACTTCAGTGTTTAAATGTTGAAACTGAATATTTTATGAAGAGACATAAATTTATAATTACTCTAATTTATAAATATAGATTAATTGCATTGGCTGGTTCCGTTTAATTAGAATTAAAAATCATTTTATTTTTATATACCTATTAACGGCCGCTGCTGAACTAATCCCGGAAGACTAATTTATTATTTACGTTAGAATTAATAATAACGTTCATTTTTTAGACACGCTATTTTAGTAGCAAGTTTAATTTTTTATATTCTATTAAAAAAAGTAACAGTATATTTCTCAAAACCAACCCGGAGTCCGGTTGATGGCAAGAGGCTCACCTCCAATTACAATACATAATACTTCTGGTATACCTCTACATACCCGTCGGAGAAAACATGAGTGATGATATATTACCTATATTATTTAATAAGGAAGGCCTCCCACAAGATGGAACGATGACCTTGTGAAGGCCCCACAGGAATCCGCTGGAAGTGAGAAGCACAGAATCGGTCGAAGTGGCGGAGCTTCGGGGAGGCCAGTGTCCAGCAGGGGACGTTTTTCGGCAATAATGATAATGAAAAATATCAAAAGCCATTACTTTTATATTTTTTGGAACGAAGTTCCTTATCGCGCGTTGTGAAAGGGGGCTAGACGGAAAAAATTCTCACAAAAAGTTGTAACGACACTTTTTAACCGACTTCAAAAAAAGGACGAGGTTTCTCAATTCAACCGTATATATTTTGTTGTTTGTATTTGTTTGTATGTTGTTGTGAGTAGAGAGAGAGAGGGAGAGAGGGAGAGAGATAGAGAGCGGCGGAGAGAGAGTGAGATAGAGAGAGAGAGGGAGGGAGAGAGAGGGGGAGAGAGAGAGAGAAAGAGAGAGAGAGAGATAATATTTTTGTTGACTGTAAACAGGTTTTTTGTACATAATAAATAATAAAAAAATTATAACAATTATGAACCCTGGAAAGGGACTTCGTTCCATCCGAGTGTCCCTTGACACCTCTCAAGTTTTATTTATTTTCTTTACCTATAATTCTCAGCATTCATGAAAGACAGATAATCATTATCTTCTTAACTTTATTGAAACACTCAACCAGACGAGGTCCAAGAACCAAACATCTCCATGTTTTTTTTTATTCAACAAAGCACGGCCTACTAAAAAGTCGAAAACTTAAACATCAACTTTTCTCGTTAAAAGTTTCTAAGTGAATAATAAAATAGACCTTTTTATTGGTGACGCGTCAAATTTTCTCTTGATTGAGGAGCAGGCATGACTTTTTTCCATTTGAATTATTTTAGGTCGGTGTGTCCCAATGGTTTTCCGCAGTGGGAATCAATTTGCATAATTATCGAGTTTTAATTAGAGGCAGTGTAAATTTATATGTGCTAATAGAGAGTTTATTTAATTCAGTGAAAATCCTGGCTGGCGGGAATGGAAATTCAGTCTGTGCTACTTTTTGAGGAGGTAAAGTTTTAAATCTCAATATTTTATTATGAATATGCCAAGCTGTTATAGGCATGGAAATATTATCATATTCCAGAGTTATTGGCCATTATTATTATTTACGTATATTTATAACAAATTTTCAGTAGACTTGTACTTAATACTAAGCTTCACAAAACCGTTTTTACGAACGTCTGTGGGAACGGATCATACTCAATATTTAAAGTAAAGTTTAATAAAATGAATTGGTACTTATTTTATGTAACTTGATTAAATTTGTATAATATAGGTATATATTATCGTAAGATAATACCTATAACGACGGACGGACATAGCGAAACTCTAAGGGTTCCTTGTTGACTACGGAACCCTCAAAAGGTGATAAAAAGTTGTGAGATACTAGTGTGCACGAGGAATACGTGTATAGCAGGTCACCAGGATCTTACCGCGTGGTATATTTAACATGATCAGTTTTTAGTGTGTGTGTAAGTGATAACGATCTACGATTTCCAAGCTGACAGTCAATCGTGGCGATTATGAAAAATAAGTAGACCTTTAAGAAACATTTTATTATTTCCCATTTTGTACCAATGAGTATTTTCTAAAGGTCTACTTATTTTTCATAATCGCCACGATTGACTGTCAGCTTCAAAATCGTAGATCGTTATCACTTACACACACACTATATACACAATACGAAGATGTACGAAAGTCTTCGATATTGGAAAGTGAATATGGAACTCATAGAGCTAGGCAGGACACCTGGACAAAGCGCAGTGATGACATGTGGAATAAGGCTGTGGCAAAGTGGTGACCAAAGAATGAAAGACGAGCTGTCATTCATTCGGCAGCACGATGAACGGACGATATTACTGCCATCGTGGATGTCTAAACCTGGATGGAACACGACGCTGGGGATTGGCACAATAGAAAAAGATTGGTCCATCAGTGGGTGATGATGAAGCACGGCTGTTTGTGAAAGAACAGCAGTTGTTTTGAACAACATTATCTTAGTCTTTCTATTATTATTGTTTAAACTTATTTACAGTAAACCATCAATAGAAATAACTTATAGCTGCATAACAAAAATTCTTCAGTTTTTTATGTCATTGCCCCTAATAATAGCAAATAAATATATCACCCGAAAACCAAGAAGTTTTATGTCAGGTAGAATTTTGTTTATGTCATTTATTAGTTATTCATAAATAAAATGAACAATATTAGCCCTAGTATCGATCCTTGCAAAACTCCGCTACAAATCATAAAAAGGGAGTTTCAACTTTGTATATATCCATCTTGTATTTCACTAATAACAACCATCATCATCTCGTCCCCCTTTTTTTTGGATGGGAAATCATTAAAATCAAAATCAAAAGTCATTTATTCAAACTAGGCTGAGAGTCAGCACTTTTTGAACGTCAAAGTCACATAAGACAGTCCCCCCAAAACGCCCGCCCTTGGACACTTCCTAGTGCTTTGGCTGGGAAGAAGAAGTGGCGGAACAAACTCCCCAGCAGCACTGCTGTCTGTTCATCAAATGACTTCTCCCGCTCTGGGCGGAGCAGGAGGGCGTGTCAGACTTTTACTGACTAAAACCCACCCGTGTTCCTTCAGTTGCCCATGTGCCAGAGTCACGGTATCTCTTTCGAACAATCTCGCGACCCTGGCAGGCATCGGTCCTAGCAGACCCCTACATTGCTGCTGACATCTCTTTGAGGCGCGCGTGGAACACTACGCGCCGTCGACCCGAGCCTGGTCCTTACCGGGCGGCGAGCTACCCATTGCTCGCCACCCGCAAGCTCGCGCCTACGGTGGCCGGGAGTCCGCTATCGACTCCCGACGCCCGGGGCGTCTCCTCCTGCGGCGGCTAGGGACGTGAGGGCGCAGAGACTGCCACTCCCTCACGCACCCCGCCTCCTCCTTCGAGAGCATTACTGCTTCGCAGAAGGAGGTGACGGCTTCCCATGCCCTCTCGCTCCGTACCATGGCTCGCACCAGGGCCGAACGCGAGAGGTCGCCGCCGCCGATCGCCTCCACGAGGACACGGCGGTGCTCCGCCCAGGCAGGGCACACTTCCACCGTATGCTCCACCGTGTCCTCCAGACGATCCTCACAATGGAAACACCCGGGCGTTTCCTCCCGCTTTATCTTGAACAGGAACCCACCGAAGCACCCATGCCCGGTGAGAACCTGCGTCAGGTGGAAGGTGAGGACGCCGTGGCGCCTCTCAATCCACTCCTCAAAGAGGGGACTTACCGCCGCAATTGTGGCGTGCCCAATCTCGTCCCCCTTTACAAAACAATTTGAGATCAATGCAGCTTGTCTTTTATTTTTATAGAGAGAAAAAAGAAAAGATATCTATTAAAAGCCAACTCAGTATTTCATTACATTTCTAGTCATCATACACAATCCATTCACCGTTTTTATACTCTCTCTTTTCTTAAAACCATTTCTCACGCCATGTCGCTTATTCCTCAAAACTGCTTTCGCGCCCATGACAAATTTTAGTCACGACCAAATGGATTAAAACATATCATAGTGTTCAGTTTATAATCAAAAAAGAATGTGACGAACTGACGATTCCTGCTAAAAGGGTGTAATGTACGACCCGGAAGTTTTAGGGGAATCGCGTGATGCAGGTTCATTGACCGATTAGATGAATCGTGTGCTGTCATAGTTTGTGTAATGGTCTTACTTTGTGGGCCTCGGATTATGTTGGGCTAAAAAGCATTGTTGTATTCGTGATGCAGAATAACACCTTTTATTTTTTTGTGAGTTTTCATTCGTTAATGCTTTACACTGGCAGGAAAAATATTATTATTTTAAATAAAGTTTTAGTTTTAGCACGTGAGATAGCATCAGTTCCTGCCAGGGTTGCGGCTTTGTTCGGAAGAATTACCGTGGCTTTGGCACAGGCAACTTAAGGAACATGGGTGGGGTTTGGTTAGTACAAGTCTAACACGCTCTTTCACTTCACCCAGAGCAGGAGACATCATTTGATGATTTCCCACCCAAAAAAACAGGTAGCATCAATTAAACTGATGATGACTGAGATGCCCTTGGTGTTAAATAAAAACGAACTAAAAAAAGCGAGAGGTTTGTGGCTAAGTAATAACATATCGGTCGATCAGGTTAAGCTACGCTTGCCACGGTTTGTTCGTGGATGGGTGACCATATTTACATACCATGATCTCTCCGTGCCTAAGAAAGCACGATAAATTGTTGGTCCCGGCCGTCTTTTGTGGATATATGACAGTCATACGGGTCGGTAGAAACTTGAAAGTTTGACAGCCAGTCTTACTAAGGGGTATCGTATAACACAGTAACTGGGTTGTGGAGAGCAAATAGGCAGTCGCTCCATGTGAAATACTGGTATTCAGCTGCATCCGAACAGACTGGAAGCCCAACATAGTTGGAAAAAGTCAAGACAGATGATGACTTAAAAAGGTTTTTATTAACTGCTAGCTAATCAATATACAATAAGGACTTACGGCATTCATTAATTCCATTTTGCTCGAAAAATAACATCAATCAAGAGCAACTAATATCGCATTTTGAATATTATTAAGTCTTCAGCAATGAATCCCCGTGGGTGTCGTGGGCGAATTAATTATCTGACATGAGAACATAATATTAATTTCTATTTCATGTTATCCCTACCGTAATAATTCGAAGGGAGACTAGTATTATGAGGAGTCAAAATGTAGAATGAACGAGAATGAAGAAGTATGTCGACCAAAAACTGTTGAAATTGACCCCTCGAAACTTAAGCTACATTCGATCAATACACTGGATCGATGTTATCGACCGACCGTAACTTGTTGCCTCTTAAACAACGTTACGTACTCGGACAATATTTACTACTTAAAAAAAAAAACCTGTAAACTGGGCATTATTATTACATCTGTCTACACGGTATCGATAATCAAGAGACTAGAAAACAAAATCGATCGAAGGCGAGTCGGACTCGCGCGCCAACAGTTCCATTCCATCATATACAAATATTTTATAGTATTATCTTATTGCAGTTTTTGGTCAGCGCCATCTCTTGACCGATAGTGGACCCAATGTCATTTTTTTAATGATTTCTCAAAAGGAGTGCTATTTAGAGACATCGTTCCCTTTTTTGTCTATAATGCGTGTTATTTTAACCTGAAATTATTTTAACCTGTATAAGTTTTCCTCTGTGCAAACTTCGGAGATAAGGGGAGAGCTGAGGAATTTTTTGTTTGAAATTTTTCGTCAAAAGTCGAAAACTATGCTGCCTTAAAAGAAAACGACCCATATGTTACCACCCCACATACCCTAGGGACTGAACGGGGTCTTAAAAATCGAAGTGGAGCTACACTTCGATTTTTAAGACCCCCGTTCAGTCCCTGTTGCGAAAATACCTATTTATTTCTTTATTCTTTTCAAAATAATTAAGCAAACGTCAACTAAAACTAGGTATTCCAAATTTCAAGTTGACCGACAGTCGGACATATAGACTGAGTCGCACCATAAGGGTTCCTTTTTACGATTTTGGTGCGGAACCCTAAAAATTATACATTATTCCCACAACAAACTACTGATTCCGAAATTTAGTAACGACTTCGCTATGTGGACGAAACGGGTCTATTACTCGGCTCACCCAATTACGAACATAAAACGGCAATCCCCGATAAAATATCGGGAATTTTATTGTTTCCTCGAAACACCAGCATTAGAATAAAAGTAGACGTTAGCCTAGATCTTGCCGTAGACGATATTATTCGAGCGAAAAATGTCGGAAATCTTGAAAGCTTCCGATCGCTACACGAAAGCCCTGAGAATGCCTCCAATCTGACTGAGTGCTCTAGCGGGTTCATATTGCCTCCCAATGACTGGCTCTTTCTATATATAATTTTGAATGTGAATTTCTCCGTGGATATTCAAGCCAATTTTACGGAGAAAAGAAAGTACGGAACCTTATTGACTTACGTCGAATAGGACGGATCGGCTTTATGTTTTATAATGCTCATTGGATCGAGATGTTCCACCTTTAGTAGGATCTTGTTAGACGTAATGTATTTTCAATTAAGTGCCTCAAAACATACTCGTATATTATGAGGCTGTTTTCAAAATTTTTGGAATTTTGCTGATTTGCGTGTTCTTATCGACGTGGCTTTACAGCTAAAATACTGTATTTCTATAAGTTCAATTTTGATCAAATTAATGTGCTCTTTTTTATCATTAGATTTTGAATAATCGACCTTCAAACGGCGACTGTTTTGTAAATTTTGCGATCAGAGAGGTTCAAAATAACACATGTTTAGGGATCGTTTAAACATTTAACAATTTCAATGAAATATTGTGAAAGTCATCTCTACAATGTATGAATCACTTTTTACTATTTTCATATGAAAAAAGAACGGAAAAATTTACTTAGTACATTTTTGGATAAATGGGCTAAAAATCGATTTTGATACTCAGAACTCTCGTTCAAAAAATTTAAAATAACAGAAATTAACTTCAGATCAATTGAATTATACCGAAAAATTTAAAATAGTTATCAGTAAATAAGCATTAATAATAATCTAATCTCAACTTATAATTCTCAAAAAAAAAGGAGCTCATTAATTACATAATAACTGAAACAATTTCATGTTGTGCAAAAAAGCATGTTATCTGTAAAATCAAGTAAATCAGCGTAATTGAGATTATTTCGTATACGGCCTCTTAATTTAAGTTTATTTATGTTTTTATAGTTTAATTTACCTTAGAGTTCCAACAATGAGATTAACCAACCAGTGAGAGTTGTCATCAAAAAATGCATTTTTTTTTGCCAACCAACAAATGCATTCTGTAGCAACTACTATTGGAAGCTGTCACAGAAATTTTAAAGTATTAAAATCTTTGTTGTTACATATTTTCGTCTCAAGTAAAGTTTCAATTTACTGAGAATTGTTGCCAAAAGTGGGACACAAACAAATTACGAGGTGGACTATACCTAAGTTATGTACATTTATCATCATTTTCATTTCATAATTTCAGCCGTAAGACGTCCACTGCTGGACATAGGCCTCTTCCAATTTGGGGGGCTTTGGCATAATCGCCACGCTTGGCAGGCGGGTGTGCGATCGCAGTATGGTGGTAAAATGCATAGAGAACGCTACTGCCCATTCTCTAGTATATCCCTTAGTCGCCTTTTACGACACACACGGGAAGAAATGGGGTGGTGCTATTCTTTACATCCGGAACCATATGGATGAAATTTGATATTAGGGTTGTATAGAAGATATGTACATTTATATAGAATAGCAACCTTTTTGTAAAACAAGATGCCGTAATATGTCAAGATATTATATCCAATAACAAACTGTCCTTTCTCGTCACTCAATAAACAGCCAGAGTTCCAATCCTTACAAGGAAATTCTATTTCCGTTACAGTCTCCTTTGATCGCCGCTATTGTAATCTGTCTTCATATCTTACGGAATTGTTCAAACACGTACATATGTATTACTTTTATCTGAAAAAAGTGAAGCTAAAGATATATATTTACTTATCAATATATACCTCATTGTTTACCACAAAATATATAGCCAAAAAAAATTTACACTATGAAACATACCATTGCCGGTACTTTCAGGCTACCGTGGAATAAATAGCTATTAGACGAAATGGGCATAAAAGTAAGGTACAAAATAATTATTATATTGTTAGCGCGAGAAGCAGTGAAATAGTAGACGGTACACTACTACAGGGTCAAGTTAAATTAGCTGCAAGTTTAATAATAAAAACATTTTTCAAAATTCCAACTTTACTCAAAAGTTTAATGGAAAGTGACATATATGCAACCAAACGAGTTTCATAGTTTGGTTGTTGAAAATTAGTAAAAAAGTTTCACGAAAAATCACAAAAACAGCTGATCGAGTACGGGCATTGCTTTGCCTTGAATTTCTTTTTGTCCCATTGCTTTTCCATATCGATACCCAACATTTAGGTAAAGTAATGTCAATTATTTTAAACTGACCCTTTTATAAATAGGTAGATAGTGGATTAATGCCGTCGATGTCACAGACATATTTTTCCAGGACGATTCTCCGCTCTAACCGAACTATTGGCTATTTGTGCCAATAGTTCGATTAGAGCGAGGAATCGTCCGTTGCGGTGGAGTCCGTTGAAGCGAGAAGTAGTCGAGCCGAGTCATGTCGCTTGCGCATGCAGACTGCCTGTAATATTTTGTGTTGGGTTCAATTCCCAACAACATAGATACACTTTTATAGCAAGAATATGACACAGGTACTGCAATTACGTTTTACATGTATGTACTTGTACAAGGACAGTTCCGATAATGCGACAGTATATAGTAGCATGCATGTTCTTTTCCCTAGATAGTAATACAATAAATATTCCCAAAGATAGTTGGACAATAGTCATATTTTGGGATTCAAATTAAATACCCTCCAATATATCATGCCCTTCGGGTGGGATTTACGATTTCATTTCGTCGGCTTATTGACTGCGTTGGGTTATTAAATAAGGTCACTGGGCTTTAATCCGAATCTGAACTACTGTACGGGGTATTTGCTAATAGAGGCACTGATGCCAGACTATTGTGCGGAGTTCCGGAATACTTTCCTTTGGATGTGTGGGTGAAATGAAGCGTCCGTGTGAATGGATGGTGCGGCCTTTGACTGAAAACTATTAGCCGAAAAATAGTGATTATTTTAATACACACATAGAGGATAACATTTTAACTAGAAGTTCTGGTAGTTCTTTAAACTTGTTCCCGGTTGCTAATTCGTCAATTTTCCATTCGAGGGTGTAGATAGAAATATCTCGCAAACATCTTTTGCAGCGTGCGCTATTTACACGCTACAGAAGTTGATGGAAGCTGCTGAAAGTGCTAAGCTCGTAGCTAAATTCTGGCTTAAGTATACTTAGATTACAATCGACACGTTAAGAAGAAGAAATGCGGCAATATCCTCATAGCAACATTTTGCGATCAGTAATCAGTCTGCCAATTAGGATAATTTCAAAACTATTTTTGTTGCCTGATTAATTGTGTAACAATTTAATAGTAAACTTCACAGAGTCAAAGTAATTCTTATAAAAAGTTTGTTAATTATTTTATCACCGCTACTCTTAAAACTTAAAATGGTGATGAAAACTGTACTAGATCACAAATTTAAAAAAAGGTTAAATCTACGAACTCATACTGGGCCCGCGTTTTAATAAATAATAAATAATAATAATAAATTGTTTATTAATAAAAAAATTTTGGATAACATCCATCTTCCATGTACAGAGATGAGGCCTATGACCCAGCAGTGGGAACGTGTTAGGCTGACGATGACGCTAATGTAAATCTGCAATATTTACTAAAAGAAGAAATCATTTTTATTACTATTCGACCAAAAGGTATCAAATAAATACGTACTTAACGTTTATTCCCTCGACGCCATTACGAGTCTAGTAGAAAACTATAAAAAAAATAAGATGTTACTAAAAGCGATGCTTTCGGCGGCATGTTATTGAGAATATCGTCAGTTTCGTCACGAACCTATTACCGATTCCGTTGAGGTCTCGACTTAAGTACCTCTGAGAAAGACTTCACTACTTGATCTCGAGTTTAAGTTTCAGCATCCCGTGTTTTCTACTACCCTTTTATATTAACGTTTCATACATTTTGAGACATCAAACAACCTGTGTTTTGATACGTGCTTTGAATTGGCTAACTGGATTATCTTTATGTAAGTAAAGAGGTAGGTACAGTCGGATAATCCAGTTGTCAGTGTAGATAATACTTGAAAAATAAACCTAATAATTATAATGTATACCTAATTCTAAACACATAAACATAATATTAAAAAGGCATTTAGGTTATAAGAGGCATTTACTTGTATTACTAGAGAATGGGAAGGAGCGTTATCTATGCATTTTACCACCATATTGAGATCGCCAATCCGATTGCCAAGCGTTGTGACTATGGCAAACCCTCCTTTCGGGAGGTATATTTCCAGCAATGGACATATTTTGGCTAAAATTATGATTTAGGTTATCATCAAATTATTGCGTGTATCCAATCCCACTGATATTAAAAATGTCAAAGTGTGTAGTTTCGATGCTTGCTACTCAATTACGAAAAAATGGTTAAACAGATTTAGATAGGCTCACTCTTATAGAGTAGGATAGTTTAAAACCCAGATTAACACATATATTATGATACTTTTTATCCTGGCAGTAAGTACCCATGGGATAATTTCCGTTATCCACACGAAGCCACGGGTAAAATCTAGTTGATAAAATCCTATATTAAAATCAGTGTGCCGTATTCCAGATCTTCCTCTTAATCCCAAACCCCGAATTGCAACATCATACATATTTATAAACATATTTAGTTCAGTAATACTCAAACTTTTTACTAACTTCGCCGTCGACTTAGCCGAAAATCCGGGGACGTTTGCCGGAGATAAAAAAAAAACTTCTGCCCGTATTAAAATAATAAATACGGCAAGTAACAAAACTCGACAAAAGTTATAAGATTTATTCGCACCATTAATTATTTGTTCGCCCGGAGACATAGCGTAATTATATTGTTGAGGCAAAGTGAAATCCTACGCCCCAGGCAACTAGCGAGTTGTAAAATTTCACTGGCTTTTGTTTTAATCGGATCTGATAGGTTGGTAGGTAATAAAAATCTTTGTGAGCGAATTGTATTGATGGACTATGTAGTACTTTGTTGCACAGTTTTATAATCGAACAATTTAAAAAAATGTTTTTTAAATTAAAAACTGTTTTCTCTGCCAGTCCACCACTAAAACTACGCGAAAAAAGTCGCGGCACAGCTAGTAGTAGTACTAGCTGTGCCGCGACTTTTTTCGCGTATAGATTTTATGGTTTTATTTTTTTGCGCGGAACACAATATCTTTCTCTGAAGTAAAAGTAGCCTAAATTACTATTTCTTACATCAGTTATTATTATCTGCCAGTGAGAATCGGTACAGCTCTTTCGGAATAAACAGAAGGACAGACAGACAAAAAATAAATTGTTCACTTGCGCGTTTAGTAAAACGCTGTTATTTTGATATAACATACATGCGTCATTTTTTTATTTATTTATGAGTAGATTATTTTATTCTTACTCCAGTACAGGCAGAGATACAGACTCGTGACTTGAATATTTTTTTTAACATAGTAGATGATCCGATACATTCCTTGATAATTTTTCAAACCAGTGCAAAAACGAGTATTTTTTTAAATGAAAGAGAACAGCAATTATTTCTGTAAAACCTTTTTATGGGTAAGAATAGAAACTGCTTTTATTATAATGGGTCGCGAGCCTAGAAATATTTAGAATTTAATTATTAAAAGCACTTCAGAATCAGTCAAGCACGTTCTTATTGAAATGGACCTAATGGGCTAAATGGAGGCAGCACAAACTTCATACAGTCATATTCTTTTAAGTGCAAGCTTTATAAAAGAGTAACGATCATATTTTACCAGAAAACTAACCTTACGAATTATAAATTAAAGTCACTTGTCGTTTTCTTCTAAGTGACCACGTCGTTCTTCTATACTTTTCTATTCTGTATAACGGATTCTGATATGGTTTTCACCATCATTTAGATGATTTATTCCCGACTTTTAATGTATGACGGATGTTCGAACAGCTGAGATATCACGCTGCTGATCGGTCATCTATTGGTTCTCTATTAGAGGCGTGTACGTACAGGTGTTTGCAAAACAATACTCCTAATAGAACTTATTTAGTTGACTCCCAATTATAGCACCAAAAGTTTACAATAATAAATAATTAATTATTGTAATGCTGATGACTGATTAAGACAAATCACAATATACAACATGATACAATCACTTGTATTGACAAGTTTAACAATTATTGTGATTTGTAACCCTGCCTCACAAACCTATGCTTGTGAAGCTGGGTTTTTCACTATTTGTGCAGCCTTTTCCCAAAATCCAATGTACCTACGTATGTGAAGTATATTTATATTGTACACAAAGGTTGTGTCAGTACTTTTAATTTAGAGCCAATGGATTTGTGCGTTAGCATCGCGTGATGGTCGCATTAAAAATGATAGCCACATCCGCCATGACTCTCTTCGTTGCAAGCCCCTGCAAACCGCTCTAAATTAAAAATATTACTCAAGAAATAAATTCTAAACCACAGAGTAAAAATAATTGATTACAACTTTTAAAAAGTGTTACAATAAACCGACTAAATCGACACTTATTTTTAAATGTCGCAACATCATGCTGAAATAGGGGGCTTTTTGGACTCGTACAGAACTTTCTATTTTTATTTTCTTTTAAATTGTTTTATGCATAGTCTGTTTAATTCATTCGATATTCCTGTGCAAGTCACAATAAATACTTTTTTCTTTCTTTCTAAATTATCCCTAACGTATTAGGTTTACATATGAAAAAAATCTCAATGCTTTATCTAGTTATAAAAACCGTGCACAGCAGAAGCGGTTTGCTAGTAAATATTTGATAAAAACAACACACCTACAGTTCAAATCAACCAGTGCAACTAAAACTTTAGTTATCATGCAATGTAACATGAAAAAGCTGGACACCCATGAATAGAATACAAAAACAGTATACCACAGACAAGTTAGGAACGCTTATGACCAAAACACTAGAATATGCGGTCCAAGTTTACCAATTTCACACGAACGCAATCCTGCAGGGGTTAACGAACCGTGTCCAGGGGACAAAAACACAATGCAGTTTGTCAAAACAGTATGATATATTGGTTAGTGCACCAACAGATTCGTAGAAACTCAAGCGTGGGATTCGTTTGGGAGAATTTTAAAACACAATTTTACGGTGAGCGATTCTGTTTGAGTCTCGTATCGTACAATGGTCTTATGAGTTGCTATGTACATCCAACAAAAAAGATAAGTAACCAAGATCGTCAGATATATGTAGTTGAAGTTTACTGAATAACCTATTAATTATTGCGAATGAAATTTAATTTGTCATATGAACTGTTTGTTTTTTTTATTAATTAAATAAAATTTTATTCGAAAAAAGCCATCGGTTTCTTATTTAACTTCAAGTTTATTTGACGATTCTGATTACTTATTTCTCTTGGTGGTAGCACTTAGTTGTTACAGCGAATTAAGTAAGATGGTTCAGATGTTTTATTTTAATAAGTACAGTTTTAACTGTACTAAGAGGTATCGTGTTCTGGAGTTCAAATATGTAGTCACTCCCTTTAAAATACTGGTATGCAGCAGCAAGCCGACCCCATCATAATTGGGATAAACCTAGGCAGATGATGAAGCAGATGTAATTTTTTTCGTGGATTTGATTGACTTGCAGCACAAATATTATATTATTATGATAGATAGATAGATAAATCGTTTATTTGGTGCACACAAAAGACATAACAACATACAAAGCACGCTTAAATAATAATTTAACGTGATTACAATTTAGCTTAAGTAGGTACAAAGTGCCAATATACAACAAGAAAAAAAAATAAGACATAGAATAGTGTCACAAATTAAAATATAAATGAAAATAACGTGCGGTTGAATTCAAAAGTGCGGTGTGCGTCTCAAAGTGGCACCAAATGGGAGTCTAGCTCAGCATGTGTCAGGCAAATATACCTGACGCTGATATTCTGCTGGATCCTTGTAGTGACTTACGGTCGTCGAGCAGATGGGATCAGATTCACGAATAATTACTATAGGTATTGTGACCTACGGATGGTGGTTGTGGGTTTATCGGATCTTAATCCCGCGTATGTTTTTATTGTTAGCTATTAAACCGACTTCAGAAAAGAAGGAGGTTCCCAATTCGACTGTAATATTTTCTACTTAGAGCTGTGTTATTTATAATCCAATTAGAAAAATTCTTTTTTAATTTGAAAGAGTATAATTACCGAATAGTCCCATATAAATTTGGTCACATTTTGGTTGTTTTTGAATACGCATTAATTGAAGAAAAAAAACTGCTGATAATGTTGTAATGAATTTCGAAATAAAACTTATTTTTCACCTTGTAGTGTTTGATTTTTAAACATCATTTTTACTATTAAACTCTTCACAATTATGGCATTCTAATTTTTTCACAGTAAAAAATAAAAAACTGACAATATTCAACAGTATCATGCATTATTTTTATTTAAGCCGAACTTTTCACTGGTCATTTCATTACCTTCTATAAAATAAATAAAACATCGATCTTTACAAAATATTATATGGAATATAAATAAGTATTTTAGGCGCATGAATAAAGAGACACAAAATATTTCTGATGCAATGACTGTTTTCAGTCAAAAAATATTTTAATATCCGCGAGCACTCACATTGCAGTAGCAAATTATTTATATTCTATGGAAAAAATAGGCTTGCAAAAAGTTACATCGCACAATAAAATGTGAAGCATGCCAACAACGCTGTGTCACAATCAATCACCGAAAAAAATGTTTGCCACCAATGACAGCTTGTTAACATTCAGCCGCTTCAATGCGATCTTTTTGGCAACCCCAAATCACGGGCCGCGTCCAGGGAGCCGCCATTTTAAGATTTACGACCGACACAGCGGCATCCATTTTGTTAAAACCTACTCACGTGCAACATGCAAAAGCACTCGACCCGAAAACTCTTGAATGTACCGAAACTACTCAACGCGACACACGAAACGCGGGCCGCTAGGGGCCTCAGTAATTAAACAATTTTCATTATTTCACCACACGTTGCCCACCCCTGTGTTATGGGTATGTGTTATAGATATTTCGCGTAATGTATTTTAATGTAACCCGGGATAATCCCTCGATTAATTAACCTCATTTGTTTTTAAAGTACGGAAAGTCCAAAGTGTCGGGCTGAATGTTTTATAATGACGTTTTTATTTGAATTTTGGTTCATCTCGAGAGCGAACGAGTCGATTTCGAGCATCGAATGCGACAATAAAGGGAATTCAATATTATTTTTGGATATTTTGTGAAATTTGAATATGCTTTGCGATGCTGATAATGAATTGTATTCATTCGTGACATTAAAACAGTTTTGAAATGTTGTGAAATGGAAACAATTACTTTTTATGGTCAACTAGTCATAATTATTCAGAAAATTTGAAGGATGCCTATGCCAAGGGTGACCAATGTGATCATTATTTAAAATCTTTTCTGCAACTCTACAAAGCGAACGGTGATATTATTTAAATATGTTACGTATTTCCTTAACAGTTGCAACAAGACTTTTATTATATATATCCCTCTTTAAATTCCAGGACATTTTCATTGGACATGTCACAGTGATTCTTCTAACAACTCAATCTATTCCGATTGGCCTCGTTCGTGAGCTTTACGAGTAGGAACAGTTTAAGGTCCCCTGAGACGGCCTGCAGTCGGAAACCACTTCTAGTTTGTAACCAATGTGTATCTTGACTATTTGAATAGCTACGAATAGAAATAACGAATGGTTATTTGCTGTTTGTTAAGGCATTTCTTACCGATATTATCGATAACAGGCACATAATCGAATTTTAGTGTTTATGGCTAGATAATATCAGCCACACGGATCACTCAGGTTAAGCTACGTTTGCCGCGGCTGGTCCGTGGATCGGTGACCATATTTTCGTACAAAACCCTCCATGCCACGAAACGCACGCCAAGGTGCCAGCTGTAATTCACAGATCTATGACAGTCGTTACTGGTAGACAGAAGCTTGACAGACTGACAACCAGTCTCACCAAGAGGAATCGTGGTACCCAGAAACTGGATTTTAGAGGTCAGATAGTCGCTCCATCGCTTTGCGCTTTTGACTGGCCTGTTAGTCTAGTGGTTAGTGATCCTGACTACTAAGACTGAGGTCGTGGGTTCGATTCCCACCCAGGACAAATCTTTGTGTGATGAGCACAATCATTTAATCTGTGTCTGGGTGTAATTTATCTATAATATGTATGTATTTAGAAATATATAAGTATGTTTATCAGTTGTCTGGTTATCATAGTACAGGCTCTGGCTAGTTTGGGATCAGATAACGTTGTGTTGGTTGTCCTAAGATATTATATTATTATATAAAATACTGGCTTTCAGCTGCTTCCGATTAGACTGGAAGCCGAACCCAACATAGTTGAGAAAATGCTAGGCAGATTATGTGGATATATACGACATTTCAGTCTACTCTCTGGCATTGCCAAACCAAAGAGTACATAACCTAAGATGCTTCTAGTGTTGCAGATGTGAATAAGTTGCAACGATCACTTACCCTCAAATGGGCAACCCATTTGAGGGTAAGTGATCGTCGTAGTTAGTTTGACAACACATACAATAAATAAATAAATAATAGTTTAAAAAAACTAAAAAACACGCTTCCATTGAAAACCAAACTAAAAAGTACAAAATAATGGAAAAAAAGCGTGAGGTGCTTTTTAAGGTATTTTTTATTGATATCAGGCACCTCACGCTTTTTTTCCATTATTTTGTACTTTTTAGTTTGGTTTTCAATGGAAGCGTGTTTTTTAGTTTTTTTAAACTATTATTTATTTTCTATTTTTGAGGGTGTTTCGAATTTTGAGACGTTTGTCAGCGTAGTTTGTGACAGTTTTTTTGCTGTCCTGGTAACCCTGGCAAGGATAATGGCACAAATTTATGAAATTATTACATTGTCATCAGTCCTTGACAGGTGTGCAAAGTTTGAATGAAAACTGGTCGTTTAAAGTGGGTCAAAATCGCGCTATAAGGAGTCGGTTACAAACAAACATACAAATACACAAACATACAAATATACAAACATACAAACATACAAGTGAAGCTAATATAAAGCGTGTAAAAATAAATAAAAATCATAATCAATTTATGTTCAAATGTATAATGACAGTTTTAACGCCAAAAGCAATATCTATCAGACAACCTAGTAATCGATTTACCAACACTTTAAAAATTACGTTAAAGCTAAGTGCTGTTACGAAGTCATCGAAGATTTTTTCATTATCTTAAGATTTATAAACTCAATAACCAACCAAAACAGATGCAATCACTCAAAAATGCTGAATCGCCAATCATTCATTCACGTCGGTATCAATCATTCGTCAGTATGGGGTACATTGACACATGTGCGCATATCAATTTTAGGCCAGTCCGGACATGGCAATTTGTCGTGTATATTGGATTGGATTTTTATCGGAGTCCTTTAAAAATAGTAGACTTAGAACAAACCGAAACCCATATAGTGCTTCCCAGAACTGGCTCTGAAATAAAAAAATGAGTAGGTACTGTAGCAGGCTACGTAGGAGACTGTGAGACGGACTGGATAGGTTCCGTCAAAATTGGAAGCTAGCGCGTGCTTGCAAAATATGGAAAAGTGGAGAGAAGCCTTTGCCAAGGAGTAGAATAGTGCAGGTAATAAAAAGAAAAAGTTGTTCATTTAAAACAAATTCCCATTAATAAAAAAATCCTATTGAAAAAATTGCATACTTTATAATTAGGAGATACCTATAGAAGCGAAAGCCTTCAAATTCGTCACCAATACGCTATTGTTTCACGGTAATATTTAAGTGTAAGATCTAGTACGTATAGTAGCTTATTATGAAGACTTTGGTCTTTATATTGGCAAAGTATTATATATGTCTCCAGTTTTATTATGGTTATCATTTAAGAAAATTGTAGTAAGCATCGAATGATCTGCCAAGAAGCAAACAATTTAAATGTCAGCTATTGATGTAATACTAGGGGCAGTATGTTGGTTTAGCCAATAGTCCACGTCAAAAACAAGTTCATAATAATTTCAGCTTCAACAAAAAAGATTAACCACCAACGTAAAAGCAGAGACTTAATTCAAAACAAAATAGCCTCTAAAACCTACAAAACAAAAGCGAATCCTTTACAACTACAGTAAAAAATCCTTTACAGCTCCGACTGACACATTAATTGCCTTTAGACAACGAACGAAAAACGTAAAAACGTTCGTCTCTTTAGACTTCAAAAAGCTCTTTGATGCGAAACCCTTTGACGTTCGCCTAAACAGCGCAAAGTTCCCAACTCCGGTGCTAAAAGCAGATTACAATCAGTAATTAAAACATGGTTTCGATCATGGCTTTAAGAATTACCGGGATATACTACCACTATTAAGTTAAAAGTATTGGAAACTAGATAAAGTATAATAGTTCACTTTAATGGGTTGGTCTTATCTGAGTTTTTATGAGGAGAAAATTTTCTTAGCGTGTTTTTTAATGTCGGGTAAATCATGATTTAGTTCTGTTTTCTCTTTAGTCATTATCATAATTATCTCCTTTTGTGCCCATATAAGTACGTATTTGAGAAAGTAAAAGAGAGAAATGTGAATTCCTATGGAGGAGGCTTTCAACAGTAGGACAGTAATGGTTGATTAAAAAAAAAAAACTAGCTGCGTCACGCGGTTTTTACCTGTTTAAGTCTCGATCCTGAAAGAATATCGGGATAAAAAGTATATTTAGTCCTAACTCATACCATGGTGTACCCATGTGGCACATTTATTCAAATAGTTTCAGCCGTTTTAAAGTTAAATCAAAAATAAATAAAAATCAAATCTTTACTCTGTATATTATTAGTTTAGTTATTTCAATCGCCACTTTTGTCTGGCTGCACGTTAGGGCCCTTAAGAAAACATATTTATATAAAAACAAATTTTCTCTACACTCTCTAGTGTACCTATAGGCAATGGATACACCTAAATCAACAACCGAAATATTACGATGTGTCTCCAGATTTATCAAGTATTATTTGTTCTGAAACACACTACACTAAGGTTTACATTCCAAACAAAGTCCGTGTAGGTCTATTTCAATATGGCCGAGCCACTTTAAGCGACACTCCAGCAGTTTGTGCAGTATCACGTACTGCATGACTCATGCACGACTCCCGAGACTAAACAAACGCTGTACATTTTGCAGGGAAAGCGTCTGGTGACGTTTTTAGTGGGCACGATAAAATTCCATATATTTTTCAAACTGCGTGAACTTTTATGTCGAAGTTGAACGTTGCATACCTTTTTGAAGGTTTGGTTTCTGTATTTGAAATGCTGTAGGTAGGTAGTGGTATAGTCAGGGAAATAAATAGTTAAGATTATTGGTACCCTACATCAGTTTATTGGCCATGTTACTCGACTTCAACAGCTGTGAATATACGAAAAATTTGAGTTAGTAGTTAATTTGCTTACTTATTCATTTCCCGTACTTTACAATTATGTCAGTGTTAATTTCTTCCGTTCTATTGCTCTATGTATATTATAAAGAACTAAATGGGTTTATTATTTCCTTGTGAACATCTCTATATCTTTTTCTTTTCTGATGACTTTATCTTTATGAAAATGTACCAAGAAACTATTTATTTTACACTAGCTGCTGCCCGCGTTTTCAAACGCTTGATTTTTTTCTTGTTTTTACAGTAAAATGAAATATCCTATAGCCTAGTCACTAGGTTTTCGGAAAGCGTTTTTTCTGAATTTTTCATTTTCGCTCAGCGCCTTCCGGAAAATTGAGCTACATTGTGCAAAAATATTATTTTTAAATACAAGTTGGTCGTTCCTAAAACGCGCGTTCAAACAAATACTAACTATTCTGCTTTGATTATCGTATATAGATGTATTATTGAAGGGCTTGTGGCTAAGTAATAACAGCCGCACGGGTTGATCGTTCAGGTTAAGCTACACTTGCCGCGGTTGGTCCGAGGTTGGGTCTTTACATAGCAAGACCTTTCCATGCCTCGGAAAGTACGTTAAGCCGTTGGTCCCGGCTGTCTTTCGTAGATCTTAGACGACCGTTACGGGTCGACAGAAGCTCGAAAGTCTGACAACCAGTCTTACCAAGGGGTATCGTATTACCCAGTTACTGGGTTGTGGAGGTCAGATAGGCAGTCGCTCCATGTAAAATACTGGTACTCAGCTGCATCCGATCAGACTGGAAGCCGACCCCAACATAGTTGGGAAAAGGCTAGGCAGATGATGATATAGATGTTTATTCGTATAGATATACAGGGTTATTTGTAAAACACCGGCAACCTCTCAGGACTATGTTACTAACATCATAAGCAACAACTTTTGTTCTATGACTTTTAAAAATTCATCATATTTTAGTGCATCAGATTTTCAAACAAAAATAAAAATATTTAAATTGAACGCTCTAAATGTTACGGAGTCTATGCGAAGCAAAAGAAAGCGATAGTATATTAGCAAGGGGAGCGGGGTTAGGGCGGCGGGGGCGCTTGAACTTGACTTATTTACAGGCAGCCGATTTTTGTATGAAAATCTGATGCACTAAAATATGATGAATTTTTAAAAGTCATAGAACAAAAGTTGTTTATTATGATGTTAATAACATAGACCTGAGAGGTTGCCGGTGTTTTACAAATAACCCTGTATAGATAGTCTTTATTATTTATCGATAAATAGGTTTTTGATTATTCTTTATCTATATACTATAATTTAATTTAATAATTAATATTATAAAGCTGAAGAGTTTGTTTGATTGAACGCGGTAATCTCAGGAACTACTGGTCTGAATTGAAAAAATCTTTTTGTGTTGGGTAGCCTATTTATCGAGGATAGCTATAGGCTATATAACATTACGTTACAACCAAGAGTAGTGGAGCAGTAATGAAAAATGTTGCAAAAACGGGTAAAATCGCACAGGTAGGCGATTCGACGCGACGGGAAGGGTCGGGGGAAAAAGAAATTTAACGCGGACGAAGTCACGAGCAGAAGCTAGTAACAATATAAACTTGCTAACTTCTAATTTGCATTATTATTATATCCGAGTATCCGGTATGCGGAATGCTCGGATTTCCGCACACAAATTCTATTGACCAACAGTTTATTGAAACGTTTATTTTCGATGTTAACATGTAATATTAACATCAAATTAACTACTAAGTAAATGCTGATAGTTTTTTTACAAAGCGCATATAGTAATAATACGTAGCCTATTATTGTCCCATTGAAGGGCAAACATTATCCTTGCATTATTCGTAATCTTTCAAATTTAATTAAAACCGCGTCCTCTTCTCCAATGTTACTGAAATCAATTCATATTGATTCTGTTTCAAAGACAATGAATTTTTATGATACATTACAAGATGAGAGTAGAAACACCCAGAATTGGGTTCAGGCGAAGAAACTCCTTAACGGTAAAGGGTAAACACATGAAATTCAATAAACGCATTTAAAGTCCACCTTAGTACCGGGACGAATATAGTAAGCCCACAGTTTGTCTTAGTTCAGTATTTATTCCTAGAAAAAGTGCTATATTTTTTCCTCTTCGCTTGTCAGGACATTTGACGCCTACCATTTTTTAATGCTATTCCATTTGTAAATGAATGTTCGTCTCGTAATGCTTGGCAATAATTTAACGTGGACTCGCTGAGGTTGCATGTAAGCACCAAATAGGTTAAAATCCACAGACTTCTCTTGGGGACCTAGAATCATGAAATTTGGCACGAAGCAATGTCTCACAGCACATCTCAAGGTAAAATGAAAATTTTTGTGGTCTCATATTATGTAATTTTCTTTTTTGCCACTCTTCTTTATAAACTTAAATTTGTAGTTGGTAAATTGACCGGTACTCGATGTATGGCCAAATATGTATTTTGTTTTGGGATAAACACATCGCAACTACTCGATCAGACCTATGACTAAGAATTTCAACCATTGCAAACGAATTTTCCTCCCACAATAACGTCCTTTAATGAAATATACCGTGTTTATAAACGGCTCTTTCACGTAAACATTTCTCGGCAACTTCACGGACTAAAAACTAATTAAATTAAAACTTTAACGGCCAACTGATATCATACTCCTAGTTTAGAAAGCGCTAAACTTATACAACCTTGCTGGTCTGCACATCATACATATTTACAAATAATAGTCGCTTTTTGGTTCTGTTTTGTGACCACATTGTCAAAGTTTGTTCTAATTTTGATGCGATGTTATAGAATTTTTCAAATCTGAATGGTGGTTCTACAGTCAGCACGTTCAAAATTACAAACTTTTCAGCTTTTTTATTAAGATATAGATCAATGTTAAATTTTATAAAGAACCATCCTTACCAACGGTGCTCAGACCTAGTCGCTGGCAGAGTCGCAAAAGTTCATCGCCTCGGATTTTGCCAAAGAGCGATGGAACGCAGCACTTTGGGTATAAAATGCATGACAGAATTTGAAACATCAAGCTGTGTTCCAAAACATAGCCATAATGGATTCTAAAGATAGATGTCGCCACCGAAGTTGGCCCAGAAAGAGGTGGTGGGACCACGTGGATCATCCAACATCTTGTTTGAGTTAGCGTGGAAAAGAGTTCGTGGAAAGATTTGGAGAAATCCTTATTCCAACGGTGGAAGAATATAGCTCAGAAATATCACATTATGAAGAAACTATAGTAATTTACTGTTGTTATCTCTTTTAGCAACTTGGATAAAAAGTCTGGGATAAATTGGTGTTTAATACAATAATATTTATTACAAAAGAAAGTGGTTACAAATTGTGTGAAGCCGGTGACATTAGTGCTAGATAGTCAGTCCGTCCTACAGTCAAATTAATTTATAATAGTTACCATCTAAACTTAAATCTCACTTATACGTTACTAACGACCACTTTTATTTGTTGTCTATGTTTTAATAAGATATATCAACATTATTGCAGCGCTCAAACTGTTACAATAAATTCAATACATGATTCTGGACCACAGAACCGGATAACCTTCCAGCTATTTTTTATGTCAGTGAATTTAAAAAAGAAAGTCCCTTACACCCTGTCATCGTCATCATTTCAGCCGTAAGACGTCCACTGCTGGACTTTGGCCTCCCCCAATTTGGGGGGCTTTGCCATAATCGCCACGCTTGGCAGGCGTGTTGGCGATCGCAGTATGGTGATAAAATGCATAGAGAACGCTGCTGCCCATTCTCTAGTAAGTCCCTTAGTCGCCTTTTACGACACCCACGGGAAGAAATGGGGTAGTGTTATTCTTTACGTGCGGCACCACACGGTACCTTACACCCTGAATGCACCAACATCTTGATTTCCAATTACAAAAGTCAGATAGGTACTCTGTTACCTCATCAAATATAAAACCAATATATCTCTATAGAGCAATACATTTTCACTATTCCACTACAGACTTACCTAATCATATAATAAGACCGAGTAAAGCCGGAGTCACACTGGCGCGCTGAATTATTGAACAGAGTGCCTTAGAGAGTACACGGTCTAAATGGCGTCGGATTTTTGTTCCTACAATATTCACTGAAAGAGATTAGCGAGAGCATTGAGACGAATGCCCGGTACAAGGTACCTAGGAAGGCAAATCTTATGGGATTAAGGAATATTAGAGGAAAGATTCCTTTTCGACCTTCTGAAAGGGTATTAATTTAGGAAGATTTTTGTTGAGTTATATTTATGTTTGGGCTATTTAATGGATATAAGAACTTAGTACAGCAATTCTTTATTGAGTGGCCTAATTTTTTAATGTTCTTTTTGCTGTAAAACGGCTATTTGATGTTTATTTTTATTTGAAGTTATTTTGCTTTGAATAGTTGTGAGAACGTATTTCTCACGTCGCAGGATAAAATATAAGAAAACAGTTAAAAAAAAGGTCTTTGCAGCCAACAGAAACATCTAAGATGAAATCGACGAACGAAAACAGAATGACACCCCAAATGGAAGGAAATGGTCAACGTCTATAGCTTTTAAACGCTCGATGCTTTGTCGATGTTTATGGCAAAAGTGAAATGCCTTCTTTTAACTGAAACATTTTGAACTGATATTCAAAAAGCTGATTGATGGCAGAAATCTGTCTCTAAGGTCTGACGAACTTCTCTAAAATTGCCACAACAATTCGAGCATAGCCAAACAAATGGTATTTAAAGTACAAGGCAGATGTGAGTGGAAAAGCTGGGATATGACGCCCTCACAGGAAATATAAAGTGACTATATTGGTAATGTTCTTCAGAAAAGCCAGTGCGGAGCGCTCCCAACCGGAGTGCGTGTATGATCAGATTATGAACGTGAACTGAGAAAAACAAGCATATAAGGATCGTACCATACTGTAGTTTCTACCTACCCTCATGGGAAGGATGCTTGAGTTTATATATGTAATTCGAGCTCCAGCTAGCACAAAATAAATATAGTTACCTTAAAAGAATACCACTTTTATTTAAAAGTAGTTCTTTCTTTTTACATTTTATAGTAGGTGTAATTTCAAGGGACTGAAATATGTGAGTATCGTTGTAGAAAATTGCGTTAACTTCAAAGTCCGTATTAGCAATTGTCTTGCACTCTCCCGGATTGCTTTACAATCAACTTACAGAACAGTAACTAGTTGTGTTAACTTTCGTCTTTATTAGGTACCGAAGCTTGTTTTTAGAATGTTTACAATACGGTGAAAAAATATACAGAATATGAATTATTAAAAAAATAAAAAACCCGACTGCGTGAAAAAATGTGAAATAACTGAAAAGATAAAAACAAGCTAAGAAATATATATTTTTTTGGTTTTTAAGCGATCGTGGTGGACAATTTTCACAAACGCAGTCGGAGGCATCAAATATACACACCACGACAATGGTGTAGAGTTAACCACTGCTGAGTCATCGTGTACACTGTGTCTGTGAATGAATAGGATACTGGATACTGAATGGGATATAATTAGGATAAGAAGAAGAAGCTTGTGTAGCTTCTTCTTCTTATCTCAATTAAATTGCGGTAAGAATACACAAATTATGATGATAATTATATTCACAAAGAATGTACTGGTATTAAGCTAAATCCTGTTTCACTGGGAGCCGACACCAATAAATTTGGGAAAAGGCTAGGAAGATGATGGATTACACTTACAAAGAAAGACATGCGGCCGATGATAGAACGTATTGTGTATATTGGATGCCTCCAACTGCGTTTGTGAAAATTGTCCACCACGATCGCTTAAAAACCAAAAAAATATATATTTCTTAGCTTGTTTTTATCTTTTCAGTTATTTCACATTTTTTCACGCAGTCGGGTTTTTTATTTTTTTAATAATTTTTTTTATTTTACTATTTTTAGTTTTTGTATAAATCAAAATCAAAAGTCATTTATTCAAACTAGGCTGAGAGTCAGCACTTTTTGAACGTCAAAGTTACATAAGACAGTCTCCCCAAAACGCCCGCCCTTCGAAGAATATAAAATAAAATATAGAATGAATTTATCGCTTACGGGAATTTCATTGTTAGTTAGTACAATTATGAAATTCTCGTAATCGTTGTAGCTCATTCAAAGAATTTTGGTCATGTGGCCGATTTAGAAGCTTTTTAGGATCAAGATGACTGATAGCCAATCCAGCTAATGTTTTCACGCGACTAAGAGCTACATACGCTTGACCTTTAGCGAATATATTTGAGCCGAAGTCCACAACCGCCCGATCGAGTGTGGTACCTTGGAGCTTATGTACTGTTACAGCCCAACTAAGGATTAGAGGCAACATCCTGCGTTCAATTTTTCCTTGCCCTCGAAGCGCATCAAAATCAATCGTACAGGGCTCAATCCGCACGCTGGATCGTCAAACTCAACAAACACCGCTTGAGCACAGAATATATATTAGTACCTTACGGCAACGTTTCCCAACCTTTTTCAGCCACGGACCCCTAGGAAATCAAGCACAGTTTTCACGGACCCCCTTAATAAAATAAAAAACAAAAAAAAATCCTATTAGGTATTTATTTTAGTTATTACAGATACAATATAGGTACTCATAACTTTTAGTATAAAAATATGAAAAAATTTAATGTGAAGGTTGGTGTTGCTTTTTTGCAACTAAATCATTCGGGTTGATGTTGCTACTAAGTTGTAATCTCAAATCAGATTCTACTTGTAATCTGTTTCTGTATTTGTTTTTTATATATACAAGAGTAGAGAATACCTTTTCACATAGGTATGTGGTTGAAAAAACCGCACGTCGGCGCACGTTCGCCGCGCTAAGTAAGCGTAACGATTACGAAACATTAGCATTTATGTATGGTCCAGAGATGACACCGCGGACCCCCATACATATTCTCGCGGACCCCCAGGGGTCCACGGACCACAGGTTGGGAAACACTGCCTTACGGTACAGAAGTTTCACTCCCGATCCAAAATACACAACAACTAAACATAAGCCCGAAGGCATTAATGAGTTTAATGGGAGTTTTAGCCAGATAAACTGTTACCGCCTTCACCGCGTGGAGGTACTCCCAGCTTATGTTATTAATATTGCTGCGCACACGCCGCCCGCTTGTTGTCAGTTGCCCAGAGTATATGAATGTTGTCTGCTCACACACAGGGACAACAACAAAAAGCTCGGCAATATTGGTATATTTATCTAAGGTTTTTGTTTTAAAATATTTTGTTGTTTTTAGCATTTATCAGTCCAAATTAATTTGAAACATATAAGTTATTTATATTTTGGTAAATCATTTTTAAAATCCTTTATTTTGATACCCCACTTGATAGAATGTGAGAGATTTAAAAAAAATATTTTTAGTTCGGAACCCTTTGCACGCGAGTTCGACTCGCACTTGGCCAGTTTTATGTACCCAGTGACATTCTCACGTTTAAGACAAATCTAACGACACCTCTCAAGTTAAAATCCATCAAGCCGTTTAGGCTGCAGAGCGTGCCAAAGAAATATACCCACATACATATATACATACATCATCATCATAAAAGCTACTATATAAGGTGTTCCTTTTAATGTCTCAGTACTATAGGTTATTATTGTCTAAAAATATTTTGTCATATATTTTCTCCGTTTCGTTTTTATCCCCTTTTTTATCTTTTCCTACAAAATAATTCGTCGTCACGATTGTTTATATAAAACATCCTTTATGTGAAATATGATAACTCTGCACTTTCTGAGCTTTCAATTTGAATGATTGGTTTGAATGAAAAATATTTACTTGTACTTATGAATGAAACTTACACCTACAGGTGTAAGTTTCAAGAAAAAAAAAACCTTTTTTTATAATCATATACCGAGGTAAAAAAAAAAACCGAGTTGACGAGTTTATGAAAGGTACAGAAAACTTATACTAGATAGCTCTGAATTAAAAACGCGTCAGTGTCAGTTGTCTCTCTCTCTATCTCTTTAAAGAAAGAAAGAAAATTGCGTTTATTGGCATTATATCATTGTCTACAATCATCAATTAAACAACGCCATCTAGCGGCCGCGCTCCGTGTCAACGCGCAAAACGCCATCTAGCGAGGATGCGAGAGCGGCGGATGGTTGAACGCGTCGGGACACTGGCGACGCGCATCGGAACTGACACTTACTATAATTTTTCACACGCAACGTGCACAACGTGCACGCTCGAACGCAAACTTATGAGGAGCGCGCCTAGCTATAGGAAAATGTATAATGATTTTATGAGTGAATATTTGGGTCTAGGTCACATGAGTCGCATTTCAGAATATTCTTCACCATGTTATTTTTTGCCGCATCACGGTGTTTACAGGGAGCATAGTTCCACTACAAAACTTAGGGTGGTTTTCGACGCTAGTGCTAAGTCCACGTCAGGCAAATCATTGAACGACATACAACACATTGGGCCTAAATTACAAAATGATTTGTTTTCAATATTACTTAGGTTTCGGCAATTTAAATATGTCGCGTGTGCCGACGTAGAGAAGATGTATCGCCAAATCTTAATTCAGCCTGACCAGAGGAATTTGCAACTTATACTGTGGCGGGAAAATCCTTCCGACCCGCTCGGTGTATACCAACTTAACACCGTCACTTACGGAACGGCGTCCGCGCCTTATCTCAGTATTAGATGTTTAAAACAACTCGCATTAGAATGTGAAGATGACGTCATCGCGCAGGTAATAAATGACGATTTTTACGTCGACGACCTAATAACGGGACATCAGGATCAACAACAGTTGTTAGAAATATGCAATAAGGTTTCTCAAGTACTAGAATCAGGTTGTTTTCATCTAAGAAAATGGATATTCAACTCATCAATTTCAAAGTCCGAGTTACTGTCTGCATCTAAGGAACTGTCGTTAGATGAAAACTGCCATACAAAAACATTGGGTATGGGGTGGTTTTACGCATCCGATAAATTACATTTTACTACTAAATGTGATCATGACGTAACACGCGCTACTAAACGTCATATTCTATCGGTTGTCGCACAGATTTATGACCCTTTAGGTTTACTCACACCAACTATCATTATAGCTAAAATTCTATTGCAAAAGATGTGGCTTTCCAAAATAGACTGGGATGACTTAGTACCTAAACCTATACTGGTAGATTGGCAAAAATTCATTGATAAATTACGCTATTTACAAGACATACGTATTCCACGCTACGTAATTGGAGAAAATACACACACAATCGAATTACACATTTTCTGCGACGCGTCGCAAGACGCATACGGCGCGTGCGCATATATACGTAGTTATATTGATCAACATAATATTACAGTCCATTTATTGTGCGCGAAAAGTAAAGTCGCGCCCGTCAAACCGGTGAGCATGCCGCGCTTAGAATTATGCGGTGCAGTTATAGCTGCCAAGTTGTACACAAATATTACTCACGCATTAAGATTAACTTGTAATAACGTATATTTTTGGTCAGACTCCACGATAGTTTTAGGATGGCTTAAGATGGCACCCAATCTATTGAAAACATTTGTACAGAATCGTGTCGTGCAAATAAATGAACTCACGGGTGACAAACCGTGGGGTCATGTCGCAGGTAAACAAAATCCTGCGGATCTCTTATCGCGCGGCGTACATTTAGATTTACTTAGATCATGTGACTTGTGGTGGCGAGGCCCGCCTTTCTTACACGTTCCAAACACGCAATGGGAACACGATAGTAATTCTGGTAATAATAATCACGTTGAATTGCCTGAATTAAAATCACCTAAAACTTCATTACTCGTTCAAGTAAATTCAGATAATTCGATATTCGAACGATATTCCTGTTTTAATCGTCTGCGACGCGTAGTGGCGTACGTTATGCGTTTTATTAATAATAGTCGCTCAAAAATAAAAACACAGCGGCCTACAGGATGTCTCTCCGTAGAGGAATTAAATATTTCTGTTCGAGTCTTAACTCGCCTCGCGCAACAACAATCTTTTCCAGATATTTACACTCAATTAAAGGAAAAGAGTCAGTTAAAATGTCCACGCAGTATTTCTAGTTTAAACATATTTTTTGATGATCATGGATTGATCAGAGTAGGAGGCCGAATAGAATACTCTGATTCGTTCTCGTACGATAAAAAACATCCTTTGTTGTTGTGTGGTAAACATAGATTCACTCGCCTTATATTTGAGCATCAGCACAAAGTATTACTACACGCAGGGGCTCAGTTATTACTGGCCACTATTCGAGACACCTGGTGGCCTCTTAGAGGGCGTAACTTGGCCAAACAAGTAGTGCACGCCTGTATGAGGTGCAAGCGCACGAGACCTCAACCATTAACAATTCAAATGGGTAACTTGCCTACTGAACGATTGGAGCCAGGGTATCCATTTATTCGCAGTGGTGTGGATTATGCTGGGCCATTGTTCATGTTGAACCGTGCCGGGAGGGGGGCAAAACTCACAAAGTGTTACATCTGTCTCTTCGTCTGCTTTGCTACTCGCGCAATACATTTAGAATTAGTTACAAGTCTATCTAGTGAAGCATACCTACTGGCACTGAAACGGTTCATTTCTCGACGTGGCAAACCATTGCAGATTTATTCTGACAATGGTAAGACATTTGTAGGAGCACAAAAGGAATTTTCAAAATTTTTAAATTCGTCTAAATCAGACATAATAAATTATACGACCGATAATTCTATAGAATTTAAATTTATCCCGCCTTACTCGCCTCATTTTGGTGGTTTGTGGGAGGCAGGAGTCAAGTCTTGTAAATCGCATTTATGTCGTGTCGTGGGTAACGCACATATGACGTACGAAGAGTTGAGTACGGTATTGGCACAAATAGAGGCTGTCCTCAACTCCCGACCAATGTTCCAAATGTCCCCTGATCCCAATGACCTACTTCCCTTGACTCCTGCTCACTTCCTGATTGGCCGGCCACTCACTGCACCTGCCAGACTCGATCTCACCGCGAAGGCTACACAACGCCTGCCGCGCTACGACCGCATAGAACAACTGAGGCAGCACTTCTGGGGTCGCTGGTCAACCGAATACATCTCCGAACTCCAGAAGAGGACGAAATGGCAGCTCGGCCAAGACGCGCTAGTCCCTGGCGCCCTCGTCGTGATCAAGGACGACAACTTACCTCCTCTGAGGTGGCGCCTCGGCCGAGTACTGGAGACGTTCGCCGGCAAGGATGGCATATCACGCGTGGCCACCATTAGAACAGCGGCGGGTATCATACGAAGATCATACCCAAAGATATGCCCGCTTCTACATCCGGATAAAGATCAAGCTCCTTTGGAACCTGGTGCTTCCAAGGCCGGGGGCATGTCTACAATCATCAATTAAACAACGCCATCTAGCGGCCGCGCTCCGTGTCAACGCGCAAAACGCCATCTAGCGAGGATGCGAGAGCGGCGGATGGTTGAACGCGTCGGGACACTGGCGACGCGCATCGGAACTGACACTTACTATAATTTTTCACACGCAACGTGCACAACGTGACTAGATTTTTAAAAAGAGGCTGGTAATCAGATTTCCTAGTTATAATTAACCATTTTGCATTAACAATCATTTTAAAATAAAACCTTAAACTCATAAAAACTTTCGATTTTACGAGTGTGTGCGTGCGAGTATCGTGTATGGAACTTCGTTCCTGGGAATCCGTCGACGCTACACATTTTTTTTTTTCGTATGGTAATGTTGAGGAAAACAATATATTATATACTTGAAATCTGATTTATATAATTTTATTTTTATTTGAATATATGTAGTATTTTTGTGTTTACAAAGTAAGTTATTTTTAGGGTTCCGTTGCCAAATGGCAAAAAACGGAACCCTTATAGATTCGTCATGTCTGTCTGTCTGTCCGTGTATATCACAGCCACTTTTTTCCGAAACTATAAGAGCTATGCTGTTGAAATTTGGTAAGTAGATGTATTCTGTGAACCGCATTAAGATTTTTACACAAGATAGTAAAAAAAAAAAACAATAAATTTTGGGGTTCCCAGACTTAGAACTGAAACTCAAAAATGTTTTTTTTTTCATCAAACCCATACGTGTGGGGTGGGGTACCTATGGATAGGTCTTCAAAAATGATATTGAGGTTTCTAATATCTTTTTTTTTTCTAAACTGAATGTTTTGCGCGAGAGACACTTCCAAAGTGGTAAAATGTGTGTCTCCCCCCCTGTAACTTCTAAAATAAGAGAATGGTAAAACTAAAAAAAAAAAAATGATGTACATTACCATGTAACCTTCCACCGAAAATTGGTTTGAATGAGATCTAGTAAATAGTTTTTTTTAATACGTCACAAATCGTAAACCACAATTTACCTTTCATTCAGTCAACTCAAATATAAAAATTAAAAAAAAAAACCATTTAATTTCATAAACATAAAACTTATGCATAAACCGTGAATACCAGGTTTGTACGGAACCCTCGGTGCGTGAGTCCGACTCGCACTTGGCCGGTTTTTTATTCATTCATTGTACTGACATCTTGAAAATAAAAAAAAATATCATTATGTGATAGATTCATCCATTCCAGTCCTTCTCAGATCGTAAAATTCACAAGTTTACTGTTTTGTTTAACTTCTGCGAAATAAAACCTGTTTTATTGATTTATTAGCAAACGTAAAAAAGTAATAAAATTTGACTCTACCAGCGAACAAATGCATTGCCATGAAATAAAATAATCAATAAAGGCTGTTCCTATTTCAATAAACTCGGCTCACGATTTTGCATAAAACATTCATACTTTTGATACAGTATTAAATAAACATTTTAAATTCTACTAAACTAGTGAAGCTGAATGATGAGTTCTTGATAATATTTATGACTTTATCTTATGTATTTAATGTACCACGAAAGGCTAAGTAATAAAAGCCGCACGGGTCGATCGATCAAGTTAAGTTATGCTTGTCGCGTTTGGTCCGTGGATGGGTGAAAATCTTTACAAAAGGCTTTGGACACAAATACATGAGCTTTGCGAGACATGGAGACTCCACCGTGTTTCGGAAAGTATGTCAATCCTGTGGTTCCGGCTATCATTCGTCGTTAAGGGTCGTCAAAAATACCGTGACCCTGGCACATGGGCAACTGAAGGAACACGGGTGGGTTTTAGTCAGTAAAAGTCTGACACGCCCTGTCGCTCCACCCAGAGCGGGAGAAGTCATTTGATGATTTCCCATCCAGAAAAAAAAAAAAGGGTCGTCAAGAACCTGAAAGTCTGACACCCAGTTTAACCCAGGAGGGTTTGGTTTGATTGACTGGTACAATTGCTTAACCTCTTATGAACTTTGTTATATATATCTACTTGCACAAGGTGAATCAAGCCAAATCTTTAAGATAAGATAAGATAAGATAAGATAATTTATTTATTGACACAAAACAATATTAACATTACAACAACCATTTTGCATAAAGAAAAATAAATTGTAGGCTATAATGAAAATAATATAACAGGGTTGCATCTGTAGCCGAACTAGGTGAAAAACCTGTATCTCGACTACAGCGCCATACCTCTCTGATAACGGACTAGACTTTACTTTATAATTGTGTATATTTTCTAGCCAGATTTTTAGGGTTCCGTTGCCAAAAGGCAAAAAACGGAACCCTTATAGATTCGTCATGTCTGTCTGTCTGTCCGTGTATGTCACAGCCACTTTTTTTCCGAAACTATAAGAGCTATGCTATTGAAACTTGGTAATTAGCTGTATTCTGTGAACCGCATTAAGATTTTCACACAAAAATAGAAAAAAAAACAATAATATTTGGGGTTCCCCATACATAGAACTAAAACACACAAAAAAAATTCATCAAACCCATACGTGTGGGGTATCTATGGATAGGTCTTCAAAAATGATATTGAAGTTTCTAATAATTTTTTTTTCTAAACTGAATAGTTTGCGCGAGAGAAACTTCCAAAGTGGTAAAATGTGTGTTCCCCCCCCCCCCCCGTAACTTCTAAAATAAGAGAATGATAAAACTAAAAAAAATATATGATGTACATTAAAATTAGTTTAAACGAGATCTAGTAAGTAGTTTTTTTTATAATACGTCATAAATCGTAAACTGCAATTTACCTTTCATTCAGTGAACTCAAATATAAAATTTAAAAAAAACATTTAATTTCATGAACATAAATCTTATGCATAAACCGTGAATACCTGAAGGTTTGTACGGAACCCTCGGTGCGCGAGTCCGACTCGCACTTGGCCGGTTTTTTATTTTGAAGTAACATAATTTACGTAAATTGAAGAAAATTCATTGCGTTGAATTTACCTTTTCACGTGACTAAAGGGCTTCCTACATAGTTTTAGCACAAAGAATCAGCATTGCCATCCAACGAGGCAATGCTGCCAGGGTTATGGACACTTATGTCATTGACAGCGATGTTAAGATTTTTTTGTTCTTTTATACATAATATATTATATTGGCTTTGTTGGCTTTTAAATTGTCACAGATAATGTGTTTTTTTTTTCCTAATTTAAATTCACACATAATTCGCTGTTTTTTGGCCAAATTTTAATCTATTTTACTCAACGTGAGTCCTCGGCGATAAAAAGCTAGTATTTCATTTAACAAAAATCCTGAAAAATAAATACTAAATCGTCATAAATCCAACGTGTAAAAGCGTGCAGCTACAATGTCCAGGTAATCTCGTTAGCGGCGCGACACCAGATACGGATTGAGAGCACCTCACTGAATTATTGATGACCAGCTACTGCGCACTGTGCCTCTGATATAGTAATGACTTCGAAATTTTTATGTGAACCATACAGGTTATTTCATTTTATCTAAACTTTTTTGATTAATGCAGTTTGTGGTATTTGTTATGCAGTGTTGGAGGTTGGTTTATAGTTGTTGTTTTCTAGGAAAAATGGTTGCATGTTATTACTTTTTATATTTTTCTCTATGGTACATTTTGTTAACGTATTATGTAGCGTATTTCGATATCTTACAACCACTATGTTTCCTATCTATACTCATATTATAAATCTGAAGAATTTTTTTGAACGCGCTGTTCTCTGAAATTACCAGTGGCATAAAAATAACTCGTTTTGTATGATAGCCACGTTCATTAAGAAGGCGGTAGACTACTCAACATGATTCTATGACACTAAGGACCCGATCAAAAAGAAAAAAGTCAGGAAAAACGCTAAACGAAAACGAGTTTATAGCACGGACAGGTGACGCGATGCGACGGATGGATCAGGGGTACAAGAAAATTCACGCAGTCAAAGTCACGGGCAGAAGCTTGTAATATACGTTCACTACCGACCCACCGCATGGTCAACTTAAAATCAATTCTAATACACTCGAATCTGAAATTCAATCAGCTCCCAAAATTCAAAACTTTATTTACGACGACTAATTCAGTATTCCATCAGGGATGCGTACATTGAATGTGTTCGCGTATAAATCAGAGATTGGACGAGATCGCGGCCGGCTGCTGGAATTATTGATGCCAAATGTCCGACGAATTGTGACTGGTGCGCCTTCATTCATTCATTCGTTTAATTTTATTCATAGGTACATTTTTGGTGGATTCATGTAAGTAATTGACTTAAAAATACATGTATTAAATACGATAAGGGTTGGGCAGAGATATACCGAGTACACCCATATTATGACAGATATGTTTAAGTCCCACGTATAGGGGGCGAGTCTATAGCCATTAACTGGGCACAAATCCAGAAGAAGAAGAACCCAATAATACTTAGCCTTTTTTTTTTGATGGAAAATCATCAAATGACTTCGTGTCAGACTTTTACTGACTAAAACCCACCCGTGTTCCTTCAGTTGCCCATGTGCCAGGGTTACGGTATCTCTTTCGAACAATCTCGCGACCCTGGCAGGCATCGGTCTTAGCAGACTCCTTCAGTATAATACTTAGCCTGACCTGGTAATTGAACCTATGACCTCATACTTACACGCCTACTGGACCAGCGAGGCAGTCTTCGGCAGACGAGATATAGCGCTAAATCTATAAAACTATTTATTACTCGTATTTATTAAGTAGAATCTCTAGAAAAACAGTCACCTTTACAAACGATGATGATGTTGAGTTTCAGATTATGCATAGCTACCAATTTCAATAAAACGATACGTATATTTTATTTATTTTCAGTTTCCTCTGACCCAAAAGTCAGCATTAAGTAACACAAGGAAGAAAGGATAGGACATTTTAAACACAACTTGATTTCAAAATAAAAATGCAATGCCACTGTACAGAACTGAACTTAAAAACACCAAATCCAACTATTGGATCACGAAAGCCCGTCAGAACCGATCCGATGTAAAGGAAAAATAGAATGTGGATTGTACGATACGGAGATACAATAACAATCATGGAAACAGATAGACCGAATGGAATGGGGTCGACCGTACTACATGCAAAGGTATCAACTTCGCCGAAGCAACCATATTGAAATGTTCAGACATTTGTTTTGTTAAAATTCAGCTGAACGTGAATCAATTTTGAAATAAAGTTGACGAAAGATTTAAGAATTTCTATTTTTGTGACTTATACTGTCTATCCAATTGTTTACGAGCTTTATCAGTTTTGCAGAAATTACGAAATACGTTCATATAAATATATTTTGACTTCTTTTTCTTACACTTTAGTTCGCATATGACCAGATTTATGAACCAAAACGAGCCCAAAGGAGTATGGAAGGATGGTAGTAGGTGGCGTTCTATGGTTTCTGCCTATCCCTATGGGAAAAAAGGCACGGGTTTATGTATGTATGTACATTTAGTTTAGTAGTAAGTAGTTAAGTCACAGTGGTTATATCTTAGGTATACGTTTAGATAAGACGTAAGACAAAATAATGTTAGATTTGATATACATAATTACTGATTCAGGGACATAAAGACTGCGTATTTAATTACAAGAACTCAAAGAAATTTGATTAAGCAATTATTTCTAACAAAAATAAAAACACACAAAATAATTACCTACGCATTACAAGTAGGCAAAGCCCTGTAATTATGTAATTATAGTACACACCAACATTAAGCAATAGGTAAGCAGTTTATCATTATTTATGTCCTCATTGCGGTGTTCCAGTACATAATTGCTCTACCTATATTACCGTGAACTACATACTAGTAATTTATTAGGTACACCGGTACACTTATGGAGGAATTACCCACTGGAATTATCGTGTTTGGAGCCAGGAATTTGAAATGGGAGAGTAATATCGTTTTCTTAGATCCTTCTTAATTATGAAGAGGTGTAATTTCCGATGTTGAGGTATTATAACGAGGTCGTGAGTTCAAATTAGGTCAAGTAATAAAGAGTAATCATTATTATCGGCGGAAGTATTTATCTGCTGTAAATATCTCTATGATTGGTTATTAAAAGGAATTTGGTAATAGAAATTGGTGTCACCTTGTCAAATCGACTTGTTACTTCGTGATATCAATTACTAGGCACATTTTTACAAAGAATGTATTTTTTTTTTGTAATTGTTGGTAAATACGTCATCGTTGGTCGTTTAGTCAAAATCAAATAATAGAAATAAAAACATAGCTCTTTCATTATATAATACTGATACGATATTTCATTCTGTGCATTAAAACTTAAAAAAATAGGTTTGTAAAATAAGTAAGTCAGCGAAATCAACAAATTTTCTATTACGACCTATTAACACTTATTTTGGTTTGATGTTGCACTAATACTTATATACTTACTTAAAAACGATTGAGACTAGACCAGGGAAGCATTGCAAAAAAGGGAGATGTCCTATAAGCTCCAGTGGATGAAACGTGGTTGCCAATGATAATGATGATATTTTAGAAAATTATGAGTTTTTAAGGGGAAAATCTAGCCCCAAATTTTTCGTGTTACGTGTTTTCAATATAACACACGGCTGTCCCGTTATCAGTTCCTTCCTAGCTTGAACTTGCCTTGACACGCTGCCACATGTCTAGGTGAAACCTGCTGTGATTCGCGATTGATTTTGTTAACCCATTTTACTACATGGCGACATAAGTGTGTACATTTTTGTTGGTCGGTTATATTGTCTTAGTGTAATGTGACAAAATCTATAAAAAAATTAATCCATAATCTGTAATTTTTTATTTAATTTATCATTTAATTTAACATTTGTATTATTTTCATAGTTTAAAAATGTAATCGAACAGTTTTTTTTAACTTTTAATGAGAATGTTGTGCACGCCTCTAAGTGTAAGTGTTGTATTTACACAGAACTAAAGATCCGTCATCACCTGATGTGTCTTTGTAATAATAAAATAATAAATCTTTATTAATATGTCGTTGGTGTGCCTTGTTTAATACATAAATAAATACACTTCGTATTCATAAACATTTTTTCTATATTTCTAACTCCCCATGTTGTCCAATACTTCTTAAAATTCTTCCCCGAATACCATTAGAACGTTAACTAAAACCAAAAATAATCAAGTTGATTAAAAATCAATTCATTAAGACTTTCTTCATTGAACGGAATTAAGAATGAAATGGAACGAGTAACAAATTGAACGCGATCTACGGCAAGTTAGAAGGCAATTAGGTAAACTTTTGGCTAATCGATCCGGAGCACCGAGTCGAGGTTATTAATTAATTATTTTGGGCTCAGCTCCGGTTTCGATGACGTAATATTTTGATGGTTCAGTACAGAATTTATGTTTTAGATTATTTATTTTTATTTTGGTGGAGTTTGCTTTATGGAAATAGAAACAGAGTTCGGTGTTTACTGTGTTTGGTACAATTATTGTATTTTGGAATGAAGTTCTTTATTGCACGTTAGACACTGACAAATGACGAACTAAGTAACATTATGACCGTCAAGACAGGATGTATGTCTTATTTCTCAATTTAGCTACTCTTTAACGTTGTTTATTTATTTCATTGTGCCTATTATTTAATACCTATACAGCGAAATGAAATTGTCCCAACTGAGCGTCCAACATGATTTCTTGACCATTTTGATCTTGTCTATGGCTTTTTGATTCTGACAGCATTTTCGGATTTTCAGATTCTACACCCAAAAGATACATTTTTAGTATCGCTGATCAAAGAAGTATAATAATTGAAATCAGTATATAACATACAAGTCCAATACTCGCACATTCTCAAAACTGAGATCCTATTTTTTTTTTTTTTTGATAAAGTGTCTTTTAAAATCATTGATATCAATTATAGGTTCTCAAAATCACACAAGAATGAAAATGTATGTAACACTACCATAAAAAGACAAGATACAGGGGACACCCCTTATTCGCACGTTCCCCGATGCTCACTCGCCTAATTAAGTTCTTTAGCTCATTTGATACCCCCTCACTTTTAATTGGAAAGCTTAATCAGAGGCTTAAATGATTTGTCGGGACTACAGTCTGATTTATTATGCTGTCTTCATGGTATTTTTAAGTAATTGGTATATAAGGTCGTCGCCCTAATGACGATACCAGGGCAAGCAAATATGAAAACTGATAATTTTTAATTATTATTTGATAACCACTATTAAAGAAGTAAGGATGAAAAAGATATGTTGCACCTAGACCCAATTATTTGGGGTAAGGGTATGAGAATGATGATGATGATGATGATTCGTGTTGATTTGCGATATAGTATAATGAAATATCCGTGTGGGCGGACATACTCGTATATAATTTGTGGTGCCGTAAAGAATAACGCCATCTTATTTCTTCATGTACGAGCGACTGGCCTGTTAGTCTAGTGGTTAGTGAAATATATAAGTATATTTATCAGTTGTCTGGTTACCATAGTACAGGCTCTGCCTAGTTTGGGATCAGACAACGTTGTGTTGGTTGTCCTAAGATATTATTAAGATATTATTATTGTTACCATTAATTAAGATAATAGGTTAACTAACCTATTATCTTAATTAATGGTAACATACTTATATATTTCTAAATACATACATATTATAGATAAATTACACCCAGATACAGAACAAATGATCGTGCTCATCACACAAACATTTGTCCTGGGTGGGAATCGAACCCACGACCTCAGTCTTAGCAGTCAGGGTCACTAACCACTAGACTAACAGGTAAATAAATAAATAATGCATGAGAATTATGAAACATCCTGTTAATAATGTTTACATATCATACGGTAGAGAAAATACCTACCCAGCGCACGAGTCGACTAGACTATTCCATCTCCATTTTCCATGAGAAAAAATATCAAATTTCAAACTACGTCATCATAATGAATAATATTTATTTTTTTAGTTATTCAAATGTTAATTTTTTTTCTTATGGATGTGTAGTAGTCATTGGACACATGAAGTGGGCTGCCGTTGTAAAACGATTAAATTGTCACGGTTATAGACGTCCATTATTGGACATAAGCCTTCTTTAATTGGGGGTAAGCCAATATCGCCACGCTTGGCAGGCGGGTTGGCGATCGCAGTATTATGGTAAAATGCATAAGTAAGTAAGTTGCACTAGTAGTCGACTTTGTACTTAAAGCCTTCGATACATTCTGCCAGGGTCGCGAGATTCGGTCGAAAGAATTACCGTGGCCCTGGCATATGGGCAACTGAAGGAACACAGGTGGGTTTTAGTCAGTAAAAGTCTGACACGCACTTCTGCTCCACCCTAGAGCGGGAGACGTCATTGATGATTTCCCACCCAAAAAAAGCCTTCTATACATAGGTCGTATCCCATCGTGCTCCATGCATTTCTTTGCAAAGCAGGCATAATAATTATTATGTGTTTCTTAATGTTTTTTCTCATCTTTTGTTTTGACCATGGTCTTATACGTCCACAACGAAAAAAGGTACCCATATCAAAGAAAACGATTTGTGATGAACTATGCAACGACATCACAACTGCTCTGCTTTGACCGCTGTTTTCTGGTATACTCTATATATAGCCATCAAAAAACATCCCCAGAGTATTTCCACAATCACTTCAATACTCATTCACCATGCAAACAGGGATCCATACGTCAGGCTGAAAAATGTAATACCCCGTTTGAGAGACGGAACCCGGGTCCCTTCAATTAAAGTAAATTCGCTTGCGGTGGGGGACGGGTTTATCAAATAAATCATGCAGTGTAAGTTGTGCACCCACTACGGTATTGAGGGCCGGGATTATTAAACGTTATTTACCACGTACATCATTTATATCATTTTTTTGTCTCTATCTCACACTTGTAGTTTGATACTTGTGTGACAGTGACAAGAATAATGTATAGCCATAGCACGTGCTGAGGTACGTTTATTAGGGTTGAGTCAAATTGTGGACATAAATATAATATGACTGTCATAAGATATACAGTGCTACGTTATGGTCATGAAGTGTCAAAGCCATCAAAGTTCCGTTGCGAAATAGGGCTGGTGATATTTGTACCTATTGTATCTATAACGTTATCTCGGTCCCACACCGAAATAAAACAACAAACAGTAACTCAGGCTGATGACAGAGGTGTCTACCGTTGAGGAAATATTATTGACAAAATTCACCGAAAGCAGTTTTCATGAACATTAAATTACAATTATATTTAAAGGCGCACCTAGGGATAGAGAGATAGTAATAATGAGAAAGAAATATCTAAATTAGCGCGCGAACCGCCCATTCTAGCAAAAGTCGCCATAGCTCAAGTAGGAACAAGAAATTCAACACAAAAATTTCAGAACATGGCACAAGAAATTCAGTGCGCTCGTTAGCCAGGTAAGAATCTATCTCTATACTAGTAAAAAAGGTTGTACCTGCTGGAAAAAAACTTCCTGGAATCCGATTTTTGTTTCGATACGAGAATCGAATTAGGAAAAAAAGGCATACTGAACCACCATGCCATTAAGGCCGTCGAATCAATCAATCAGTCTCAATCCAACGATTGTTACAATGTCGGAGGCTGCATTCGACAAAATCATCATTAGATAGCCGTTGCCTACAGTTTTGGTTAGCAAAAGTTTTTATTTTTAACCGTTTTTTATAATAAAGAACGAATCAAAATGTATTCCCGTTTAACCCGCATAAGGGTTGAGTGTTCCAAAAATGGACGAGGTTCCACAAAGATTTTTTTTTTCAGATTTAAGGAGTTTTTTTTTTGTCAGGACACGTGACAAAAACCTGCCAAGTCTTAGAGATTCTTGTATCATTATTTTGTTTTTCGTCAACAAAATCGAAGTTTTTTTTTTTTGAACTTAATTGGTTAATGTTTACAGACGTTATTTTACAAACCTGTTATTTTTTATATTATGTAATTGCTATCGTTTAGGATAAGCGTCACTAGTCAGATAATTAATAAATAAATAAGACTTTCACCACACTATCCTGTTTTTGTAGATATGATAAATTAACTCTCTTACCCTTTAAACGTGTAAGCATTAATAGTTTTTTAAACATCCTCCAAATCGTTATGACGTGCCCCATTAGTCGTCCACCAAATAGAAATTATGAAACGTAGCAAGTCCATTTCGTATATTGATTGCTCAGATGCTCATATTATAACACTTAAGGCGGAAACTCACTACCAAATAGTTATAGCTATGTTATACAGCTTCTTTCATTTGCTTATACAGTTTTCATTTTTGTTCAGCTTGGACACTATAAACAGTGTGTCTGGTTACCGGTGTCCGACCCGTTAAGGTGAAGCAATATGATCATTTTTATCGACAAATCCACCATAATAAGGAATTTTTCCCCTACTGTTTTGAAATGGCGGTCATTTTATTTTTTATTTATACTGAGTGCGGTTGGGTTCATTTATTTTGTCATATCTACCGTGATTAGAGGTCCTACATGCATAAAAGTGGCTCGATAAGGAACGTCGTTCGATAGCTACAAAAGTAGGCAATAAGTTCACACTAAAAAGTTTATCAAAAACTACCACTAAATCTAAAAAAAATACTGGAAACTAAAAAAGTGTGAAAAATTTTGGTTGTTTTTTTAGGGGCAAAATGCCTTATTATGGTGGATTTGTCCATAAAATCGAGCATATTGCTTCGCCGTAACGGGTTGGACACCGGTGACCAGACACACTGTATATTAACTCACACCATCTTCTCATGGATATAGTCAGAAACTACAGAACGCCTCCTACTATGACCCTTACATACTTGGGTACAGTAGTGCTCAAGTAAACAAAAATTTTATATTTTTCTGTTTTAATAAATAAATTTCTCAAAAATGATGATCATGTATTATTTTATGAAAAAGAAAGGGTGACATTTTTCTAAAACATTTGGTTGATATGCCAGTCGTCTACGCCGTCGATCTGAAAAAATCGGCCAAGTGCGAGGCGGACTCGCGCACAAAGGGTTCCGAACCATTATCGGCAAAAAAATCACGTTTGTTGTATGGGAGCCCCAATAAATTTTTCTTTTAATTTACTTTATTAGTTTTAAAGTGAATATATAACTAAATATTCTGTGAATATTTCAAGCGTCTACCTGTTGCCGTTATCAATATCGGGCAAAAAATCACGTCTGTTGTATAGGAGTCACCTTAAATATTAATTTAATTCTGTTTTTAGTATTTATTGTAATAGCGGCAACAGAAATACATCATTTGTGAAAATTTCAACTCTCTAACTATCACGGTTTATTGTGATACATCAGCAGTCTTGTGTGGCAGACGGACGAACGGAGGGACGGACAGCGGAGTCTTATTAATAGGGTCCCGTTTTACCCTATGGGTACGGAACCCTAAAAATGATTGGCCTTAACGACAAGCGGCTTAAGCATCACATTTTTAATTTAGTTAATTGAATTTAACAATTTTATGCGGAGTGACAGGGTGATGACAGGCAGACATCGAACAATTTCAAATCGTCGTGTGTACCTACCGTAATTGTTACTTTAGTGTTTACAATTTACTCTGTCAGTAAAGTTTTATATACACGAAAAATAAACGTAATAAAATTGATTCGCTGTTTACTGTATTTACAGTCCGTGTGGTGCCAGGCGTAAAGACTAGCACTATGCCATTTCTTCCCGTGGGTGTCGTAACAGGCGACTAAAGGACTTACTAGAGAACGGCTAGCAGCATTCGCAATGGATTTTACCACCATTCGCCAAGCGTGGCGATGTGATTATTTGTGCAATGCAACAAGGGACAGCATTTAGACTGGCCTGTTAGTCTAGTGGTTAGTGACCCTGACTGCAAAGACTGAGGTCGTGGGTTCGATTCCCATCCAGGACAAATATTTGTGTGATGAGCACAATCATTTGTTCTGTGTCTAGGTGTAATTTATCTATAATATGTATGTATTTAGAAATATTTAAGTATATTTATCAGTTGTCTGGTTACCATAGTACAGGTTCTGCCTAGTTTGGGATCAGATAACAGTGTGTTGGTTGTCCTTAGATATTTATTTATTTATTTTTGATATTGAAGGAGCACCGAATCTATTCTAAACATAGGATCCTGCGTCGACTTCAAAAATGTGTCAGTGCAATATTAATGGACGTATGTATTTCTAGTCAGAAATATGTACCTACTCAGTTAAATGCAGAAGAATACTATACTTTGTCGTGAACGAAAACATCAGAGTTTAATTTGGCAGCAAAACAACCTAACAGTATATTTATAATAAATTAACACGCTTACACTACGATTGAACTTTATCAAAATCAATATTTTTTTACTCATTTTTACTAGTATAGCAATACACAGTCATTCAAGTTAAATTTTTTTAAGCCGTATAGGTATTAGCAGTCATACTTCTATTGCTATCTATCAGGTCACCTAACGGCGGACATCCTATATAAATAAGTAATAGATAAGGTGTTAAGTAAGAGTTGTTCACATTGACAGAATAAATAGAGCTAACTAACTCAAGAATTGGTGGTAGCCCTTAACTCAATGGTTTATCCGTACCGAAGCACCAGAGTCCTAAAATAACATTTTTGCACTCCCGTTAACTTTGTATTTCCAGATAAACTATTCCATTTTTCCGATACGTCCGGTTTTTCTGACTTTCAAATGCACAAATACTGCGAAAGGGTAGTACGCTCCACTGGTTTTCTAGATTCCATTTTTAAATTGTCTTTTTATATTTTAACCGCCATATGCCAGTGTCAAAAACGATACTGGAAAGTCCGGGTCACAAGTTGTAGGCAATATTTTTTGTGGATTTTCTACCGATTGAAAGGGTGTACTGACCCGTTTGATCCCGAAATGGTTTATAGATTCTGTCTGTGCGTTGCTGTGTGTATGCCGTTCGTATAGATATCGTGGTTCGGTGGAACTGTATAGCACCTTTGTCCATTGGAACACGTCAATGGTGACATTTCGACCATCAGCTATCCTATCGTCTATCACTTTACCTAAGAACTTAGCTTTGTTTGCTTCTTTAATTTCGTTGATGAAAATGCGTAACTTTTGTCTTATCTAAGTTTATTTCAAAATTATTATTATCTAGCCAATTTATAATGTCACATAAATAAGTATTGATGTCATTCTCATAATTATTATTATTACACGCCTTATATTAGCTTCACTTGTATGTTTGTATGTTTGTTTGTAACCAACTCCTTATAGCGCGATTTTGACCCACTTTAAATGACCAGATTTCATTTAAACTCTGTAGACTTAACGAGGACCAATTTTTTTTTTGGATGGGAAATCGTTGAATGACTTCTCCCGCTCTGGGCAGACCGGGAGGGTGTGTCAGACTTTTACTGACTAAAACCCACCCGTGTTCCTTCAGTTGCCCATGTGCCAGGGTCACGGTATCTCTTTCGAACAATCTCGCGACCCTGGCAGGCATCGGTCCTAGCAGACCCCTTCAGTGTTGCTGACATCTCTTTGAGGCGCGCGTGGAACACTACGTGCCGTCGACCCAAACCTGGTCCTTACCGGGCGGCGAGCTACCCATTGCTCGCCGCTCGTAAGCTCGCGCCTACGGTGGCTGGAAGTCCGCTATTGACTCCTGACGCCCAGGGCGTGTCCTCCTGCGGTGGCTAGGGCCATGAGGGCGCAGAGACTGCGACTCCCTCACGTACCCCGCCTCCTCCTTCGCGAGCATTACTGCTTCGCAGAAGGAGGTGCCGGCTTCCCATGCCCTCTCGCTCCGTACCATGGCTCGCACCAGGGCCGAACGCGAGAGGTCGCCGCCGCCGATCGCCTCCGCGAGGACACGGCGGTGCTCTGCCCCGCAGGGCACACCTCCATCGTATGCTCGTGTCCATCGAGGACCGATGACAATACTATAATTTTATAAATTTGTGCCATTATCCTTGCCAGGGTTATCAGGATAGCAAAAAACTGTCTTCGAAAACTACGCTGACATACATCACAAACTACGCTGACATACGTCTCAAAATTCGAAACACCCTCAAAATAAACAATAGTTTTAAAAAACACGCTTCCATAGAAAAACAAACTAAGAAGTAAAAAATAATGGAAAAAAAGCGTGGGGTGCCTGATATCAATAAAAAAATACCTTTAAAAGCATCCCACGCTTTTTTTCCACTATTTTCTACTTTTTAATTTGTTTTCCTATGGAAGCGTGTTTTTTAGTTTTTTTTTACACTATATTACTGCTGTGCTGTCATCTGCAAAGAGAACCATTTTGTTTGTTGTTACGTTCGGGAGATCATTAATGTGTATTGAAAAAAGAAGCGGCTAGTAAGCTACCCTGTGGGACACCGTATCTTACGTGACAAAGTTTTGATAGATAAATGGTTTCTAATTTAGTATTTGGAAATATTATTTTTGCTATAAGTAGCAGCCAATAAGTACAATTCTATGAGCTGTAGGACGTTTCCTCTTATACCATAACTATGTAATATTTGTACCAGAATCTTATGGTAGACGTAATCAAAAGCCTGGTCATGTCAGTATAAATTGTACAGGCAGGATTTCTCTTATCTACAGATGGCATGATATTAGCTAAAAGATTTAATAGATGATGGTGATGATTATATTGATGGTGGTGTTCTTACGAAATCCCTTTTGTTCCATATAAAATAATTTATACTTTTCGAAATAAGCTTAAAGGGATGATAAATCACTTTCTCAAAAAATTTTGAAAAAAATTTAATTTTTTCAATAGGTCTGTAGTTTTTTCAATCTCTATAGTGTCATCCTTTTATATAACGGTTGTTACTATATTTTTTTAAAGATTGTTTGAGAATATGCCCTGAGCAATACACAATTATGTCTGGACTTTAAACGAGACTGTCACCTCTGAGTTTGTTACGGCTATTCTTCTCAGAGTAGTTAGATAAGAAACGCCGACCTCATCTAGTTTTTTAAATATGATTGGCTTGTAAAAGTGGTTGTCCAAACTTAGTAACAGAAATAAAATCATTTATTGTCTGAATACAGTCTGGAAAATTAATTTCTAAGCAAATTGACTACGAAAATATATTTTTCCGTATAGTGAATTCACAACGGTCATTATTGACAGTTGTATGCAATGGCATACGAAAATTCTACGTGAGTTATCTATTGAATTACCGATTAATTTTCCTGAACATAATATATGTTAAATAATGGGACCACGCGGGAAGCACCAGCTTTCAAATAAAAAAGAAACATCAAAATCGGTTCACCAAGTCAAAAGTTACGAGCTAACAAACATAAAAAAAACAGTCGAATTGATAACCTCCTTTTTTGAAGTCGGTTAAAAAAGAGTGATTCTTGACCAAATATTTTCTGAGTTCGCTAATTAATTAATCATTTTAATATTAAACCATATTCATGCAAGCAAAATCTTTAGAAACGTGTTTATTAAAGCACATAACTGAATTAATGGTTCAAAGCAACGTCATACTAGAATTACGCTAAAAGCTAATTAATAATTATCCTCTTACCTAGTCAATATCGTTGTATTTCCCTGAGCTGTGGAGTCTATGCTCCATGGAATACCTGTGTTAATGCATTTAGCGTGAATATCATCGGAACAAACCTTTGTACAGTTTAAACAGATAAGGTGTGCGCTTAAGTAATGAAAGTGCAAGGTGAATATTTCGGGAGACTGTCTTATGTTATTTTGACGTTCAAAAGGAACTGTTTTTTTTACGAAGCTTTAATATATAACTTTTGATTTTGATTTTTGAATCGAAGAGCAGTGGAGGTCCAGTGGTATCAACTCTGAATTGGGAATTATATGTAGGTCGTGAGTTTAAACGGCACTTAACTTCGTATTCAGTTTCATCGTAACTGCTCTTAAAACGGTGAAGTATAACATCGTCAGGAAACCGGCATGTCCTAAAACCAAAAATTCGAAGACATGACATGTGACATCAACCAACCCGCACTGAGCCCGCGTGTCATCATCATCATTATAGCCCAATCCTTCTCTTTTCCTCTCTGAGAAAATCAATTTAAAAATAATGTTACGGGGTGCGAGCAGAGTAGGCAATCCAGCAGAGGTTAGCTTCATAAAAACGCGTACGAACCCATGAGAGCTGCATTACTAAGCAACGCGATAGTAAAAAACTATGAAGTAAAACTCTGTGTTTGTGAAGAGTTATAACGTTCATAATAATTCGGAATTCACAATCAGTCAATAACGACACCCGCCGACAACCTGCGTCTTCTCGTAGAGACGAGTGGGACCAATCCACCACGCGAGCCGGTGCGGCTAGGTAGACGTCACATGTTTTCAAATTTTTAGTTCTAGAACATGCCGCTTTCCTCACGGTGTTTTCCTTCACGGTTTTTAGAGCAATGGTGAATTAATAACTTACACAAAGTAAATCGCAAACCCCAGCATCAATCCCCCTTTTATGAAATATGTTAAATACATTAAAATTATTACAAAATAGCAAACATTTACTGTTAAAAATAACTTATATTAAAATAAACTATAGGTTCTTTAAACTTACTCTTAAAATTTAATTAACATTATGCCTCAGACCGCATGCCCTAGATTGAACTAACGACGTCCATAAACGAAAACGGGGTATTCATAGCTCTATTATTGAAAGCCGTATTCACGAACATAATCACTCTTTTGATTGCTAATTGTTTTCATTCCAGTGTTAATGCATTTTATATGTTTATTTGCAGAATAACTTCCTTGCGAGTTTATGAGTCGAATTTTAATTTTCTGTCGAATACTTTTTTTTTTTCTATTTTTATGGTAATTGAAATACTTGCAGTATTCTTGTATGCGTAATAAAAGTTTCTGCTAATATTGGGTAAATTTTTATTGACTTTTTCGACATATGGTTCGATTAAATACGTATTAAAATGTTAACCAACTTGTCCTGTAAAATTCATGAATTTGTTGTATGTTAACATAAGTATATTTTATTTTAATTATTGGGGAAAACAAACAGTGACACATTATAAATTGTATGAAGAAATACAAAAACATGTGGCCAAATGTGAAACCAACATTTTCCACGGAATACGCATAAAAATAATAAGCTTTACAAACTATGTTATTTAAACTTAAACATACAAACTACAATAATTTATGTTAGTGAAAACATGTTTTGTTCTTAAAAAAAAAAACGTAAATTTAGCAAAGAGAAAAAATAATAATTAAAACCGCATCAAGGCATACAAATCTAAATTAGAGTATAGGACCTACCTAATGAAGGAAAAACACAAATAACATGAGTTTCTTTCAAGCATACAATATTTATTATTATACAGTAGTGTAAGAACTTAAGGATCTTTTAGAAATTTAGAGGACCGAGATGGTTCAATTAAAAGAAAATAAAAATAATAACGTAAATTTCAAGCATTTGGTTTACATCAACGCGCCTATGTGTTTTCTGGTTTTCCAAATAAAAGTCTAATGCAAAAAGGATAACAGTATAGTACAGTAACCACTTATAAATAGTTTATGGTAGTATACTTAGTTTTGTTTGTAAACTCATTCTAAATCTGTTTAATTGTTCGAATGCTGTATGGTCAGCCTGCCAAAATAAGGGCGACTTTTGCAGACACACTCTACAGTTACTTAATGTAAAGGTTGTCTGCAAATACCCCTGTGCATAATAAGCAATGGTCAGAGTAGGTACATTGATTTTACGTACTCACATCATGAATAGTCATAGAAATTACAACATGATTAATAAACCTTTTTTCCGGGATTGCATTTTGGTATTTACGGGATTGAATCAAATATTGTGAAATTAAGGATTTTTAAACTAGGTACTACATTATAAATTTAAAATAGTTTTTTTCTTACTGTAGAAGGCCGATCACCTATATAAATACTATTAAAAAATTAGCAAAAGGGTTAAACGTTTCTTTTTCATATTTATGTATTCTTTATTCTACACATTACAACATTTGAAGTTAATTTCCAAATCCCGGAGGCATATCCATACTAATATATACGTGCCAGTTCATTGATCCTATTTCAATCTAGCTACTCCGATCTCTGGTAATAAGTGCCTACAAATAAATAAACGCAGCATGTATCATCATACAGAACATGTAGTATAATGTTGTTGCCATCATCAAGTTAGCCTTTCAGCCTTCCCTGCCAATTATGTTGAGGTCAGATAGTTACCTAACTGAAAGCGACTGGGTAAGTAATTCACACTATGCAACTACCAATTAATCTGCGGAACCCAATTATTAGAGAATACCACTATCTGGAGAATACCGAGGTCTGAATGCCTATCATGTAGGAAATACCACCCAAATTATAGTAATATTGCAGTTTGATCATAACTTCTCAACTCGTGATATTTTTGGTTACAAGTGTATTTGAAAGCCTGGGGTCCTTGTTTTGATTCCCAGATATGGCAAAGCGTTATTGAATTGTGTTTATCGAGAGTTTTTGCAACAGTCTGTATCATGTATAAATGCTCGGTTAGCTACTATACGCTCATCCATGAAATGAGATTTAAATATAATTGTCGAAATAGTGGGTGTACCTACAAAAATATACAATTTACCTATTCCCCTCGGACAACCTGGTGCTTGTGTAGTTGGTGTTAAACCTTCGGCGCCCGTGTATCATTTTTGCACACACTTGTTTATACAATGTGTATCAAAAAGGATACACATGGCCATGGAGAAATGAAAACACACAAAAGTATTTGGTAAGCCAGTTCATCATTTTTGATACACACTCTGAAACAGAGAAGAGAAAAGGAACACTGAAGCTTAAAACACAAATAAATAAAACCACATACATAAAATAAAAAGTGACATTCTGGAGATTATGCTTGGCGCCGAAAGGTACATCTTTTTCATAGTATAAAACATAGTTAAAATAAAAAGTGATATTCTGGAGATTATGCTTGGCACCGAAGGTGTTAATGCATAATGCATACAGTAACTCCCGCCCATTCCTATAGGGGTTGGCAGCAACCACAGAATGTCATCTACTTCGATCCTTATATCATCATCATCTCAGCCCGGACTCAGCCACTACTGGGTATAAGCCTCCCCGTTTTTCCGCCATACTTCTCGGTTCCATGCGTCTTTCATCCATGTGATTTCCGCGACTTTGACGATATCATCAACCCAACGCACTTTTAGACAGCTTTAGTTTCTTTGGCTTAACCTTTTTTTTTTTGATATCTAGGTTAAAATCCTCATGGATGTCCTCCGGCATGGGGTGGGCGGAAGGTTCTGTCAGACTCCTACTGACTAAAACCACCCCAGTGTTCCGTCCCACACCTACGTCGGGGACCACGGGAACCAATATAGCTTCCGCGATCCCCGACTGGTGCCGGCTCGCCTTTGCAGGCCTCTTCACGTTGGGGGGGAGTGAGGTGAAGTCAAGTGAAGCCGAAACTTGACCAATATTTGGTCACTGTTTTACTTCTTACATAATCATTCTATTTTAAATTACTTCCTTTCGTACATAATCATTCGAATTTCGAAGCCTAATTCCTAATTCACCTACTAACCAGAAGTACGATAACCCAAAATTAAAGCCTTCGCTTTAACAGAGAAAACCGAAACGGTTCTATATAGGTTTGGTGAAACAGCGTAACGTTTTCATTAATCGTTCGCCCACATTCGGAAGCACTTGCTTCGCGTAACGATCGCTTAAACTCAATGTAAATGAGCCGTAAAGAGGTTTCTATGTTTTGAATACCCGCCGTTCTTTGATACTGCTGGGTTGAAAGTAATGGGGTAATCGATGGTTCTTTATTGTTATTAGTTACTTTCTTTTCGGAGTTTCTTTGAAGGATAAAACCAGGAATGGTAAATTATTCGGGGTTACTAACATAGCCTACAGAGTATACAAGCTGAGGTGACATTGGGCAGCCCATGTTTGTCAGAGCACAGATGGCCGATAGAGCAGCAAAAACCCCATATCAGCAAATGTAGTGTGGGACGTTTTCTAGCTAGATGGGCGCACGACGACCTTGAAAAGGTGGATGAGATAGACTCGATGTGATAAGCAAAGAATAGAGTGTTGTGGCGCATCCTGGGAGATGCCTAAGTCCAGAGTGGTCTGCGATAGGCTAAGTTGAATCATTGATGGACTTGTTACTGGATTTTTTCTGGTGTTATCTTTATACAGTATTACATACATCGTATTTGGACAATTCATTGCAAAAGGCGGTGTTAGTTCTGACGGTCGGACACGGTTTTATTTTTCATGTAAACCTGAATTGTCCCATTGCAGGGTTTAAACCTGTATGTTCTCGTTTGCCTATCTCTATCTAAGGTTAATCTTTAGTTTTACCCTGTAGGTAAAATTAAATTAGCTGGCAATACTTAATCAACATTGTTAGTACTTATCGATATCAAACGCGAACGTAAAATTGTTTTCTTGTTCCAACATCCAACTTTGTTAGAAACTTTTAGTGACACTGACAAATACAATGAAACAGCTAAACGACTGTAATGTTTTTAGTAATTTTTAAAGAATATAAAAGTTCCACGAATTATAGTTTAATAAAAACAGCTGACGAATTACGGTCGATTGATATTCGCCGACCGAATGCAAAAAAAAAAAATGTTCCATTTCTTTTCGATATCAACACGAGCGACCCACGTGCTGTGTACCCCACAGCACATGGGTCACTGCCACTTAATTTAATTTGACCCTGTATAAAACGAGAGTCGAGACCTGCTCACGGTACCAATCCATCTGGGCCTGCCACGACGACATATACTAGTGAGATAGGCTTATTAACACGCTTTTATAGTAGCTTCATCTGTACCTATCCATATATGTATGTAACGGAATCTTCGAACGCGTCAGGTTAACTTGAAATTTAGCACGTATATCAAAACTGATGATAATTCATTAATTTAATAAGTAAGTCCTTCTTCAGGATTAGTGATTTTATTACATTTTTCGTAGAGCCTGAAAAACGGCTGTCACATCCAAGGTAAAAAGCAAGCAAGCAGGGCGCAAATTAACCACTCCAGGCTATCCTTAAAATATAAATATATGTTTAGAAACACTTTTTAAAAAGTAGAAAATAATTTTCAATATATTTATAATAAGAATAGAGTGATTAACAGAGAAAAAAAGATTTTTCGCAAAAAAAAGCGTGGGGTGCTTGATGTAAATTATTTTTAAGATTTTATCGACAGATATTGGTACAAGTTGTCAGTATGAAAATATCGTAAAAATAACCCCACGCGGTTTTAAGATAACATGTTTTTTTACTTACTTTATTCTTATTTTAAACTTATCGAAAATTATTTTCTTTTTTTTTATTTTGTTTTGTTTTTTACTGAATACAATATAAATATGTCCAGAATGGTATGTTTCTCCTTATCCTCGTCAAGATTTCTTGAAACCAATCTGTGCAGAAAACAAGTTTCTTAATTCTATTACTCTTAACAACATGTGACACCCAACTTTAAAACTAAACCCGAAACTCATACAATTTCGCCCACCGCGAAACTTCGAAGATATTATTTTCTAAATCACGTCCCACCACATATGAACGAAATTAAGTTTTGTATAGTTTTCATCGTAATGTCAGGTAAAATAGTATCTCGCGGGAAGGTTCACCGCAGCTATGCGAAGCTATATTAAACGATAAATCGTTCCCTAGACGACGGAAAGTTGAAAATTTTCGCCGGGAAACACGTTGGCGTGTTAATAAATGGTTGTGTATCTAAAATTTATAAGTTGTGAAATATTATTATTATTATAGAAATATTTTTGCACAGCGTTGTAAGAAATTGGATGAAAGAAGTATTGATTTTTAGGGTTAAGCTGATAGACTTCCGTATCCAAGGCGTTTTCACTTGTGAAGACTTATAGAGTACTTGACATAGACTGTAAAAGATTTCATGTACTTTCCTTTCAAAGGATATCTTGAATCGTGGTTCTAAAGTCTACGTGGACCACATTCTGTGGATATAACTAACTACACACACAAATTAAATACACACTACAACAATTATTTCACCAAAACAAAAGTGTAGAAATAGAGTGTAAACAACTGATACATCAATTAAATTTAAAGGGAATACGTAGAGTAAAGGCTCGTTCAGACTAGCGCGATGCGACGTCGTGCGCGAATCGGGATTTACATCCGTATAACGATTTTTATGAAAACGCGCCCGACCGTTCACACAGGGGCGACCTGTCGCGTCGCGACACGGTCATAGAAAGTGTTCTACGGTAATAAATCGCCGAATCCCGCGCGATATCGCGTCGCACTAATCTGCACGAGCTTTTAAAATGAGGGAAAGAATTGTATCTAAATAATAGCAGCTGTTCCATCGAAGGTTAAGCTACGTTTGCCGAGGCCGGTCTTCGTGGATGGGTGATTTATTCATATTAAAAACGTTCCATGCCCCGGAAAAGTACGTTAAACCGTTTGACCCAGCTGTTTTTTCTAGTTTTTTGACAGTCGCTTCAAGTAGTCAGAAGCCAGGAATTATGACAACCAGTCTTAGTAAGGGTTTCATATTACCCATGTATTGGGTTGTAGATGTCAAATAGGCAGGCGTTGAATGTAAAATACATCCAGCTACATCCGGCTAGACTAAAAGCCGACCCAATATGTTGCTACAAGGCTAGGCAAATGATGAATGTAATTTAAAATACTCGAGGTGAGATATTAACAAGGCCGTACCCTATTTTGTTCTGGTTGAGTTCATACGCGTTGAGCCCGTACACGTTCCATTCACACTTTCCCTAGAGAGCACACGTGCAACTTATACAATAAATAACTTCGTTCATAGATATCCATTAGCAAATCAGATATGCAAATAGCTAAGTAGGTAGGTATAGAACAACATGATTGTGGAGTACACATGACGAAAAATTTCAAGATGCAGTTAATCATTTTCATTAATAAAAATTAAAGCAGAATGATTATATTAACGAAGAGCAGTGGTTGCCCAATGGTATCAGCCCCGACTTATAATATCTATAATATCTTAGGACAACCAACACAACGTTATCTGATCCTAAACCAGGCAGAGCCTGTACTATAGCAACCAGACAACTGATAAACATACTTAAATATTTCTAAATACATACAAATTATAGATAAATTACACCCAGACACAGAATAAATGATTGTGCTCATCACACAAAGATTTGTCCTGGGTGGGAATCGAACTTACGACCTCAGTCTTAGCAGTCAGGGTCACTGACCACTAGACTAACAGGCCAGTCACAACTTTTGAGTTATAGGTCGTGGGTTTGAATCCAGATAAGCGCTTTACTTTGTGTAAATATTTTCATCACCACTGCTCTCAAAACGGTTAACCAAAACATCGTGAGCAAACCGCCATGATCCAAAAATTCGAAGACATGAGACATCTACCTACCCGTACTGGGCTCGCGTGGTAGATTACGGCCCACTTCTTCTCACCGAGAGGAGGCCTGAGTCCCAGCAGTGGGAAAAATATAGGCTGTTGATGTTGATTTTGTACAGGTCGGAGCAAGTAGCGTTCTGTAGTTTTACTTACCGCCATGTATTTATTTGTTTATTTATATATACTTTATTGTACACCTTAAAATACATCATAAAAAAAAAACACAACGATTACAAAATATACAATGGGCGGCCTTATGTATTTACCACGTGTAACGTGAAATTTGAAATGGTTTATAATTCTTCATCATCATTGCAGCCGAAAGACGTCTACTGTTGGACACAGGCCCCCAATTTGGGGGGTTAGCCATAATTGCTACGGTTGGCAGGCGGGTTAGCGATCGCAGGATCAACATCCGCAATATCAAACATCCTTATCTGACGATATCCCTCTTATAAGTATACGAGCTACCTAAATCTTTTATTTGCAGGCTTAGAAGGCTCATAGCGTGTTAATATTAGCAATTACTAAAACAATAAAAGATAAACACACAGTTATGCAGTTCAACACATTTTTAAAGGCGGGGATGAACTTCAGTAATGAAAACCGTAAAACGTACACAAATATCTTGCACCCCTCTTTTAAGTTGTTGGTCTATGAAACAGAACATGTTTTTTCTACTCAGCACAACGCATGCATTTCAACATCCATAAGCTGTTCTAGTGGACTTCTTAAATTACATCTTCTGTTAACTGTAGATACTATACCGGATGACATTTTTTACCGTCTCGACCTTCATATGGTGTGTTGTGTAACTAGAATAGAAGGCAGGAAGGCCTTCAGATTCATCGTAGGTGACTAAAGGAGCGCGGGACGCGGGTGGACAGGGATGCGTGTGCGGCTCGTGCGCCTACGAAAGATCAATGAGGCCGCCTATCGGCTGGCTTCAAAGGGTAGGACCGCGCTCCGAAATCAATGATACATGCCGCGCATTGAGTAGGGTGCGTATGATTTGAGTTTCGATAGATTTAATTTTTTTTCTTTTTTGTTTTTTTTTCCAAATTTCTGTTTTTGTTGTTCTAGTATGAAAATGTTACTTTAAATGTGTAGTATTTATTACTAGATCAATTTAATTACATGTTATTCAAAAATAAAAATAATAAAAATTTCTATGCCAAAAGCTTCTATTCCGTTCACCTATTACCCCCATTTTTTTTCAAGACGCTAAAAAAAGTCACCCAGTATATTAGGGTATGTACTCATCACAACCTCAACTAAGATCACAAAGTTGTTGCAGTTAGCCTGCATACTTGCCTGTTTTGTTAACTGTACACAGTGACAGTTCACAGTACACGTTGTAGAAACTCGCGCTGCGAGTTGTCCGTACGAGTAATTTAATTACGTACTGTGACATACAGTCGACATTAGCATAGATGTACTGGGAATAGAAGGGTTTTTGCTTTATTTTTACTATAGATTTAGAGTCCTAATTCATGACGTTTTGTTTTTCCGAAGGTTGAGCAGTTTCCTCTGATGCCAAATGTAAAGAACAGCACCATCCCATTGCATCCCATGGGTGTCGTAAAAGGCAACTGACTTACTAGAGAATGGGTAGCAGCGTTCTCATAATGCGTACATAATGCAAAACTTTACCACCATCCTGCGATTGCCAACCCACCTGCCAAGCGTTGCAATTCTGTCAGGTATTTTTATTTGGGATTGACATCTTGCAGGTCCTATGAAGTTGTCGACTGCTTAACCGGACTTGCCAGGCCAAAAAACTGAAAACTAGAGCGACTACTCGCTAAGGGCACCTTATGTGAGTTAAGGACAAGGTAAATCATTGCTAGTATGAAACTTTTAAAAGTTTAGTCGTTTGGAAATTCTAGGATGAGATTATCCTATGATGTCTCACTTTTCAAAGCAAATAAAAGGTTTTTTTTTCCCTAGTTTTTACAACTACTTTTGTTTTTTATACAAACCTCTTCCAGCCCCATTTTAATTCTGTTCGCGCAACAGCTCATTGTGGACGCAGTGTCACCGACAACTTTCGACCTCATTTGCACACTCATTTTCATAGCAAAATGTAGCACCAGGTGGAATGAACGTAATAAAGCTTTACCAATTTCATTTGAGCTCAAAAGTTAGTTTTAAACGTCGAATAAACAAAGAATTTACAGGTTAACGTTTTAGTTTTTATTTATTTTTGTTATTTGTCGCCAAGGTTTTTGAATTTCGAGTAAGGGAAGTTTTTTGTTGTTGAATCATGGCGTTTCTTTGGCCATTTACTGGCTGATAAGAATGTTTTTAAGTATAAGTAGTAGCCAAGAGCCCCGTAGTAGGTATAGAAAAAGATTTATCGTTGAATGTGGAGCGTGGGCAGTGGTCACAGCCGCAAATTACGAGTTATTACGTTCATAGGTTCGAACCCAGACAGGCATTTTACTTTGTATAAATTATTTCAACACCACTGCTCTCAAAAACACTGCAAGAAAACATCGTGAGACAAACAGCATGTCCTATAGAACCAGAAACTTCGAAGACATGTGACGTCTACCAACCCGCGCTGGGCCCGAGGGGTGGATTACAGCCCACTCCCTCTCACAGAATATAAGCCTATGTCTAAGCAGTGGAAACGTTATAGGCTGAATATGCTTTTGATTGTTTTTGAATTTTTAACTGGCTTTGTTTTACGGCCTACCCTTTACCCTATATCGGCGGCGGCGACCTCTCGCGTCCGGCCCTGGTGCGAGCCATGGTACGGAGCGAGAGGGCATGGGAAGCCGTCACCTCCTTCTGTGAAGCAGTAATGCTCGCGAAGGAGGAGATGGGGCGCGTGAGGGAGTGGCAGTATCTGCGCCCTCACGTCCCTAACCGCCGCAGGAGGAGACTCCTGAGGCGTCGGGAGTCAATAGCAGACTCCCGACCACCATAGGCGCGAGCTTGTCGTCTCCCGCTCCTCCCAAGAGCGGGTTGACGTCATTTGATAATTTCCCATCCAAAAAAAAAACCCTATACCCATTGTTGAAATCCATTTAAAAATGAGATTAACAATGCGTTGACGTAGAGTTCAATTTTCTTTCACGTAATAATGTTCTCTAATGTTATTACAGTACGTTGTTACTGTAATTTGCACTATGGTCATATATCGTATTATACCCAGGAGGCTGACACTGCCAATCCTCTTAACATAATCTCTCTAAGTCACTTATTCCATAATCACAACACTGGCGGGACGGGAGGAGACAAGACTAAGCCACATGTTCGTGTGTTTAATGTATCTACTTATTTGTCTTATGACACAGGCATCTTCTATTAGAATTAAAGTTTTCTTACGCTAACCTACAGTATACGGCAGCTGAAATATGGAGAAAAAAATTATTGGCAATGGAAGACTTAAGAGAATATATGTATATTGGAAGACGTAGCTTTGTAATACCTCCCACAAGATGGACTGATGACCTGGTGAAGGGCATAAGAATCCGTGGATGAGAGAAACAGAACCGATCGATATGGTGGTGCTTGGAGGAGGCCCGGGTCCAGCAGTGGACGTCTTTCGACTGAAATAATGATGATGATGATGATGAACATGAGAATGTAGGCTTTCTAGAAATTTTGCTAGCTATGATTGGTAGAAGCACTGCCTAGAGTGCCACTGAAAGTATACGTACATACTTAGGTATCATTGAAGCACTATTAATGCACTTTTTGAATCTTAAAATTAGAAAAGTTAATTGTAAATTAATTGTTAAGCAAATTGACTATCACATTACTTGTCTGCATATTTAAATTACACTTATTTCATGTATGCATAATAGCATCATCAGCCTATAAATTTTCCCACTTCTGGGAGAGAAGCCTCCTCTCTTTGAGAGAAAGTGGGCTGCAATCTACAACGCGGGCCCAGTGCGGGTTGGTAGATGTCACATGTCTTCGAATTGTTGGTTTCTGGGCAAGCCACGCCGGTTTTTGAACGATGTATTCACTGGAAGCAGTGGCGATGAAATTATTCACACAAAGTAATGCGCCTGCTTGGGTTGATCCCAAGATCAACGACTCGTAAGCCGGAGCTAACATTGCTCGAACGTTCACGTATGATATGGGTATAACACGGTAAATTGACTTATGATGTCAGCTTGCCACACCGTTTATTACTTCCCAACAGATATTCGTACTGTATATTTAGTAACCACTTTACCTTATTTGCAACCAAATGGATTATAAACAAAGAAACACTCCAATCCCACAGCGTCTAATGAAAACCCTGACAATTACTCCATCTAGTCATTACGAGAAAATGGCATATTACATTACGCCACAATCATAGACGTTTCCGAATAGCATGCCGCTCTTGTATGCACAGTCTATTAGCATTCACCGCGTGAGGCGGCAATGTAATCAAAATCGTCGCGCGTCGCAATGTTGCATTATGGTAATTAGGCCCGCCAGCTAAATAGAGATGTGAAACGTTAGATGTGCTCATTCGAGCCCGAAATTTGGTGAATTTTTGGTTAACAGCTGTTTGCGAGCTTTTGAATTTGTGATGGGAAACCGATGCTTTGATTATGGAGACGCCGCACTGTTTGATGTTTTAAGTAATGGTTTGGCTGTGTTATTGGCAGGGATATTTTTTTTGCTTTATTGAGATTCTTGCTCATTTTTTCCCGTAGATGCCTCTATGCTATGATATTGACAAGTAGACCTTTGGACTGACCGATTCGAAAGTCCCTGTCATTTGTGTATATAAAATAAATGCTTTAATTTTCAGTATTTAACTTCTAACCAGAAAAATGCTGGTTTTTTAATTTTTATTCAAAGTTGGAGACGAGAAGCATACAGATGATCGTAGATGTGATATTTGAGGAGGCTTATGACCAGCAGTGAACGCTTTTCGGCTGCAACAATGATATCGATTCAAACCTGTTTATGAAATCTAGTGGAGGAGGAGGACAGGAGTCGAAATTCGACCAAAATTCATTGAAAATTACATTCGCTTTCTGCGCTCCTTTTTTTTTTTTTTTTTGGATGGGAAATCATCAAATGACTTCTCCCGCTCTGGGCGGAGCGGGAGGGCGTGTCAGACTTTTACTGACTAAAACCCACCCGTGTTCGTTCAGTTGCCCATGTGCCAGGGTCACGGTATCTCTTTCGAACAATAACGCGACCCCGACAGGCATCGGTCCTAGCAGACCCCTTCAGTGTGGCTGACATCTCTTTGAGGCGCGCGTGGAACACTACGCGCCGTCGACCCGAGCTTGGTCCTTACCGGGCGGCGAGCTACCCATTGCTCGCCACCCGCAAGCTCGCGCCTACGGTGGCCGGGAGTCCGCAATCGACTCCCGGCGCCCGGGGCGTCTCCTCCTGCGGCGGCTAGGGACGTGAGGGCGCAGAGACTGCAACTCCCTCACGCGCCCCGCCTCCTCCTTCGCGAGCATTACTGCTTCGCAGAAGGAGGTGACGGCTTCCCATGCCCTCTCGCTCCGTACCATGGCTCGCACCAGGGCCGGACGCGAGAGATCGCCGCCGCCGATCGCCTCCACGATTTCTGCGCTCCTTCTGTATTTACTCTGTAACTGTAGTCGATATTGATACCAAACACATGGGTATAGTATTACCAACCAACAAATCTAGTACAAAGTAAAGAAATACAAATCATCTCCAAAGACTGAACCAGTAACTCATCCACATGAAATTAACATCAAAAACACGTGTTACAGAAGGTCAAATCAGGTCGAACTACACTCGTTAACGTCAGAACGGATAAAACTTTCATGCGAGCATGTAACTTATGGTATCAGGGTATGAATTAATCCCGTAAGAGCCGATATTGCGAAAGTTAGAGGAGGATTATTTACCCCCCCCTCTCTATTGGTTTTTCATATGGCTCCGCATGTATGAGTTTGTCTTGTTTTTGTGTAAGGGTGTTTGTTTTCGATTTGATTTTTTTGTTCGGTTTTACTTTGTTGTATAATATTTCGTTTAAATCCAGTTATTTAACAGAAAGAACGTAGCAATGCCCCAGCTTTTTGGACACTTTTCCCATTGACACCGATGTGGACGAGTTTTTTGATTACCTGTGATTCTTTCAACTCTGTTTTTATATACACGTAGGTACAGGTTTTTTGACATTCTTATATACCTACATATATTTTTTAATTTTTTATTTATGACATTTAGCCACATTTAGCATCTGATCTATGTATTTCGTTGACATTTTATTGTAGACATTCTGGAAAATATTGATTTGTTACTTACTATAACTTAATTTAATTTTTTATTTTGTAAGTTGATTTAGTACTTAATTTGCATGTTTTATAACAATATTTGTACGCCTAATGGCAAAACATAGAGAACCTATGGAAATTTTGTAACAGCTCACACACTGTGTAACTCTACCTATGTTTACAAATAAAGATTCTGATTCTGATTCTGATACATATTATTTTATGTGTGTTAGCCTATTTAAGAGGAAATCTTTTTCTGTTATTTGAAGTGACGACACGTCCATATGCGTGCCACATTTGAGTGCCACGTTGGTGCTAGTGGTCGCAAGCACTAATGCTACTGAAGTCCTGGTTTCGATTCCCAAATTGGGCTGTGTTATTGGGGTTTACTACATGAAATTTTTCAGTAGCAGTCCTGAGTTTATTCATGTACCCGCTAGGTGGCAATAGGCTCGCTCCTTGTTATATGGGCCATGCCCAATCTTTTGGGGAACAAGGTGTGAAGTTATGTTACGACACGGTCATCATAAGCTCCCTTAAACAGCCATTTTAAGGTAATTTTTATCTTATTGGATAGATTCTTGTTTAAACATTGTCGCATTTGATGTGAAGCGATGATCTTATTCTTTCATGCTGCTTGGGGTTGGCACAATACGATTTCTTCGCTTTGATAATAATCGACGATACGGTTGATAAAGGTAAGAACTTTTATTTGAAGGATTTAATCGTGATTTGAAAATAACTAAGTTTCTAAACTAGCATATCGTTAAAACGATACTTTAGACTATACTTGTTGAAGGAGCTGAATATACGCTTAAACTGGGGCTGGATTCAAAATTCAACAAGTTGCATTCATTCAAACTAACGGACGCAAGATCAGCTGTGAACTCGCGATTTATTCGATCTACTAGTTATAGTCGACCTCGTTATTGGTCACCACCATAAGGTTAAAAATTATTTGCACGTCATTAAACAACAGGAGGGTCTAGCATAATTAGCCTATAATGTTTCCACTGCTGGGACACAGGGCTCATCTCTATAAGAGCGAGTGGGCCATAATTCACCCCGCGTGTTGGTGGGTGTTTTTTTTTTGGTTTTTAGACATGCCGGTTCCCTCACGATATTCTCGTATATCGCTTTAAGAAAAGTGGTGATGAAATTAAATACAAAAAAAAAAAAAATACAGTCGAATTGATAACTTCCTCCTTTTTTTGAAGTCGGTTAATAATATAATTCCGGTCCGAGGTTACAAGTCGTAAGTCGGGGTCAATACAATTGCTTTATATATGCGAGAGAGTCAAGACTAAGTGCCATTATATCAATGATCACGATGATGGTGAACTCAAATATGTAATGGATTGACACAAACTACTGATAAGCTTAAGAATATTCACCCAGTCGGTAGTCGTTGTAGAAATACAGTACGCTTTGAAAACAGTTGCCACTTATCAAGGCTCTAAGTTCAATTTGTCTATGTGAAGGTTACATAATTTCAGCATTTAAATCAAATCAACTCAGCCTATCGCAGTCCACTGCTGGACATAGGCCTCTCCCATGCTGCGCCACAACACCCTGTCCTCCGTCTTCCGCATCCAGTCTGTCCCATAAATTCAGCATTAATGAAATTTTAATTTAAGTGAAATTGTTGTCAGAAGTGGAAAAACAATGACGAGGTCGACTATACTTCCCAATAATTTTATATAGTACTTAGCATAGAATAAATAGGCCAAAAAGAGAATCACCAAAATCGGTTCACCCAGTTAAAAGTTCTGAGGTAACAAACATTAAAAAAAATATAGACTAGTTGGGAACCTCCTCCTTTTTAGGGTACCGTTGCCAAATGGCAAAAAACGGAACCCTTATAGATTCGTCATGTCTGTCTGTCTGTCTGTCTGTCCGAGTATGTCACAGCCATTTTTTTCCGAAACTATAAGAGATATGCTGTTGAAACTTGGTGAATAGATGTATTCTGTAAACCGCATTAAGATTTTCACACAAAAACAGAAAAAAAAAACAATAATATTTGGGGTTCCCCATACATAGAACTGAAACTCAAAAAAATTGTTTTCATCAAACCCGTGAACGTGATACGTGTGGGGTATCTATGGATAGGTCTTCAAAAATGATATTGAGGTTTCTAAAATCATTTTTTTCTAAACTGAATAGTTTGCGCGGGAGACACTTCCAAAGTGGTAAAATGTGTCCCCCCCCCCCCGTAACTTCTAAAATAAGGGAATGATAAAACTAAAAAAAATATATGATGTACACTACCATGTGAACTTCCACCGAAAATTGGTTTGAACGAGATCTAGTAAGTAGTTTTTTTTAATACGTCATAAATCGTAAACCACAATTTACCTTTCATTCAGTCAACTCAAATATAAAAATTAAAAAAAATAAAAAATAATTTCATAAACATAGGTAAACGTTATGCATAAACCGTGAATTCCTGCAGGTTTGTACGGAACCCTCGGTGCGCGAGTCCGACTCGCACTTGGCCAGTTTTTTGAAGTCGATTAATAAAAAGTTTTTTGGTAAAGCATCATATACTTTGTCAAATCCAGTTGCAATGGTAATGTATAGTTCTGATATCTGAACCATATCTAAAAACGAATAAAAAGCTTCTTTACAGCAGAAACATATACCAGTGTGAGACACTAAAACTTAAAAAAAAAAAAAAAAATGCACTCCGGGAGTGCCGGCAGAAGTGAAAACTTGATTATTAACGTTGAGCATGTTTGATATTTTGGAATGGTTAGGGAATAATTTGTTGTTCAATTTCCATATTTTAAGCACTTTATATTCACGAATTTTACGAATACACAACAATGTGATCACTACACAGACGGTCGAGCCATCAGCTGTCACCATCCATGGATGCGCGTGGCACGCTGTAACATAGACGAACATTCGCGCAAGCGCCCTGCGCCGCCTAAACGAAACAGTAGGCCCAGGCATACATTTTCGCCGCGCCGTAGAGAGGGGATAGCTGTCTACTCTCCATCCGTCCTACGCTTTTACGATCAGGTCACGTGTCCTGACGCGAGTTTAAGATTTTATACCCATTACAGAAAAAGTGCTCAACGCCGCTAAAGAAGTTTTCACTTCAAAAAATTTTTAGTTACATAACAATTTTGCCACGTAAAAAAATTGTCTATAAAACATTGATAAATATTCATCTCATTAAAACTGTACAATGTTTTTAAATATATTTTCAAGATCACTCTGTATTTCTAAGCAACTAAAGTAAACCCAGGTGTGATCCAAAGTTTCGTGAATAAATCTTAGTACAGAAAGATTAGGGATATTGAGGGCCTGATTAAAGGTCCTTATCTTCCCAACTTTCTAGTTTTCGTGTCTTATAAAACTAATACCTACTTGAACTTGGAAGATTTGGAAAATTATTATACGAGAAGATAAATCTTGGAGGCTGGGCCTAATATTGATTCAGGCTTGGAACTGCGAAAATATTGTTTTAGTACTGAAATCTGACTACCTGAGTAGACACCATGTTTGCTGAATAATCTAAAATGAACAATGTACCAATTTCTTCGGATTTACATGAAAAGCTGGCAATATATTGAATGATTTTAGAAGCACTGGAGGAAATTAAATCCAACTTGTGTCAAACTTCAAAATAATTCCAACTAATATCAATATTGTAAGATAAAACTGTGTCTTATTTCGTTTGTTGTTTAGTTATTGCTTAAAACCGAAAATTTAAGAGAGCACGTTTCAAAGGATTCTCATTTTGATGTGGAGTTCCGGACACCAGCTCGGATTACATGTTTATTACCTAAAATGATTCAAAATATGATGATATATGGAACCGAAACGTGGTCGCTCAAAATGGGCCTTATTAGAAGGCTGAACGTCACCCAAAGGGCGATGGAGAGGGCTATGCTTGGAGTTTCCCTACGCGATCGAATCAGAAATGAAGAGATCCGTAGGAGAACCAAGGTAACCGACATAGCCAGAAGAATTGCTAAACTGAAGTGGCAGTGGGCAGGGCACATTGCTCGCAAGACAGATGGCCGATGGGGCCGAAAGGTTCTGGAGTGGCGACCGCGTACCGGAAGACGTAGAGTTGGAAGGCCTCCAACAAGGTGGACCGATGACCTTGTGAAGGCCGCAGGAACCCGCTGGATGCGGGAAGCACAAAACCGGTCGAAGTGGCGGAGCTTGGGGGAGGCCTATGTCCAGCAGTGGACGTCTTTCGGCTGAAATGATGATGATGATGATTCAAAATATGACCTATTACTTTTGATCATCTATGTAAAGTTTTGATATTTTTATGAAAATGATCATCATCATCATCATCATCATCAGCCGAAAGACGTCTACTGCTGGAAATAGGCCTCCCACAATTTGGAGGGGTTTGCCATAATCGCAACGATTGGTAGGTGGGTTGGCGATCGCTGGTGGTAAAATACATTGAGAACGCTGCTGCCCATCCATTACTACGTCCCTTAGTACCCTCTTACCACACCCTCGGGGAAAAAATGAGATGGTGCTCTTCTTTTGTTCTGGCACCACACGGAACCGTCCATTACCACACTGAACGAACGAAAATCATAATAATCAATAACACTTTAGTTTATGTAAAAGGACGTTTAATCATCAAAAATGTATTGGTAAACAGGCGATAATCTAACTTAACTTGAAAGCAACGCTTATAAAAAGTGTGAATGTCTCAGACAACTAAGTGTCATCGTTTTCCCAAAAAAATTTATTCATTTAAGTGCTAAAGTATACGTTTTTACAACAAACTCCCAAGCTATGGTAAAGAACTGAGCCTCAAAAAATTTAAATCATTTATTAAACAGAAAATCTGTGAAAAGGTTTCTATGAAGGTAAAGAATACTTGGATGACTAAAAGGCTTGGTATAAATTATGCTACTTCAATGTACCCCCAAGCATTAAACTACGTAGATAGGTAGGGACTAAGTGTTTCAGCATTAATATTGAGCTTATTTTTTATTATTTTTACTGATTTAGTCACCAGTCTAGGACACCACGGCCTGTCTTGCAGCCGAAGTGCGGGTCGATTAGCACGGCACGCAAACATTAATGACATAATCCGACGAGCTCTTGTCACCGTCGGCGTCCCAGCTGTATTAGAACCCAATGGCTTGGCACGCGACGATGGCAAGAGACCGGACGGTATGTCTTTATTTCCATGGAAGGTGGGTAGGCCTTTAGTGTGGGATGCGACGTGCGTCGATACTCTTGCGCCATCCCATCTTCCTAGCACGGCGTGCTGTGCTGGTGCCGCTGCTGCGGCTGCAGAAAACCTCAAGCGGCGTAAGTATAGTAACCTTATTGGTCATTATATTTTTGAGCCGTTTGGGGTTGAAACGCTCGGGCCGTGGGGTCCGAGTGCTCTTATCCTATTTAAGGAAATTTCTAAACGGCTGGTGGACACTTCCCGTGACCCAAGAGCTGGTTTTTACCTTGGCCAGAGGCTAAGCATTGCCATACAACGTGGTAATGCCGCCAGTCTCTTGGGTACACTACCAGTCGACAGCGATGCGGATGATTTTTCGACGCTATGTTTTTAATTTGTAAATAGTTTTAGTTAATTTAGGTTATAATTTTTTTTTCTTTATTAATTTAAATCTGTAATCCAAATAAAAGTCAACCAAGAAGCAAAAAAAAAAAAAAAAAGTTACAGAACTTAGGATATGGCAGTTTTGACGATATTTAAAGAAAAAACTGTAACTAGAAGTACCATGCAGCCTAGATTGAATACATGACTTTAAAACCCGTCTGGCGGTTTTGAGTATTTTCAATATGGTCTACGAAAATATCCTGAAGATTTAGTAGCGTCTTTGAACGAGTAGTCGAGCTCCCTAAAATAAGGGTCCCTATGTATGAATGAATGCTTAGATCTTAAAACTACGCAACGGATTTTGATGCGTTTCTTTTAATAGATAGAGTGATTCAAGAGGAAGGTTTATGCGTATAAAACGCGGGCGAAGCCGCTGGCAAAAGCTAGTAAGAAATAAATGTAAATTAAGTAATTTCGTATCGAAGAACTAAGTAATATTCAAATCAACATTGATACAGGAGTAGCCTTCATAGATTATATTAATTTTACTCTTACTTTTAAACAGACACTCAGCAAAAATCAATCCAGAAACGAAGTTACACGTTCATTAGCAAATTAACATTTTGAATATTTCTCGTTAGCCAATATCGTGGCAACATGCAACGGTCGCCCATTCATTACCGAAAATTAACGCCGATATTTTTACGGTATAAAATCTGGATAATTGCACGGAACAATGTACAGAATTGTCCGTGCGAGGGACGCTGCGGGTACCGTAATGCAGTATTATGCTAATGGTGCCTGCCTAAATAAACCCGTGCGGGAAATATGAGAGCCGGCTTCCGGACAAATTACACAGAGTCTCGACTAATAAAGATGGTAATACTGGCCCAAACAATTTGTAGTTACTACCCGTTGTAGCGCTGTATATGCGTTCTGTTCATGCATAGTTATTACAGAGCTGAGCATATATGGAGCCAGCTAGTCGGAAAGCTTCGTAAGGATCTATCCCACGTGACCGTTGAAAGTTTTCTTGCGATATTGCATGCACCGCTGCATTTGTATGTGAGCAATGTATACATTTTGTAGTGAATGAGATCAGTGCATAACGTGGAATGTTTTTCATACACTGCTGTGGGTGCTGTGATATGCATACATTAATGTTAGCGTCAAAAAGTTTATTGTTCCTTGATATTTTAAGGAGTAACATCCCTTTAAAGGTAAACTATTTTAATCTGTTTAAAGGGTCTTAAAGTAAATAACGTAACATAATATCACACCTGTATTCTCAGAAGGGTTAGGCAGATGAGGACCTAAAGTTACACCTACATTTTAGTTCTCTTTAAGTCCCGTGTAACCCCATGATCCCATAATTTCTGCACGATTGATGGCAATAGACTATCTAGAAAATAGACGCCTAGAGGGTGAGTTTATTGTTATCAATCATGCAGAATTATTGACTCCAGGCTGTTATTGGGAAGTTCCATATTAAAAAACTCAGTATCACTTTCTCCGAAGCAGGAATTGAAACCGGGTCCTTATGCACAGAAATATCTCTACTACTCAAAGGATTATTTCCAAAAGAATACAATAGTATTGACCAACGTTGAATCAACAGTATATATATTTTAAAATAAACACCCATAGTCTGATCTAGAAAACCGACAAACAGATCAATGATAGCATTACAGTAGTGCTATAAAAAGGCCTGGAAACTGAATAGGCAAGGTCAGTCAGTCAGCTAGTGACATAAGCGTGTGCGTCGATGTATGAAGGCTGCCACAGATGTGCACTGGCGGACATAATCGAGCGCATGCGTTTTTCCTGTTACAGGTTTTGTAGGTGCGAAAATAGCTTCGATATATTTTTGGCTTTTAATAAGTTTAAACTCCTGCTTTGTTACTAAATAGAAGGCGTTTTGTTATGTAAATAATATCGTAGCTTTTTATGGAAATTTTAAGGAAAACATATGGTTTGTCAAAAAAAAAAAAACTGAATAATCTCACAAATAAAATGAGATAAAGGGAGAGACGAAACTGATAAGCCCCTAAACAATCAATGATCAATATTAGGTCTTCGATATTCAAAGAATTTATATATAACCCAACTTTATACAAATCGAAAACCCCACATAAGATTCTGTATACAAAATAACATACAAAGAGAGAGCAAGGACTAGATCCCGGCTCCATGAAATTGTACAATCCGATTGAATTTGCTCTTCAATGCACTACAGAATTTTTCATACAACGTATGCGCTACAAAACTAAAAATACAATAGTTTGAATAAAAATCTACGTAAAAGAAAATAAATTGAGGTGAAAGAGTAGAACGTTTTTATTAGGATTGGTCTCTTCTAACGCAATTGAATCCAGATTTAATCCCGATTCCTCCATTTCCAATTAGCACATTCTGTGGACACTACAGGATCATACGAACAAATCCGGACTTAGAGGGTCTCGGTACAATTACTCCGCACAACTCGTGGACTTAGTAATTAGACAGATAATTGTTCCAACAGATGCTCCGGGATTGTACATACAACGTTAGATGCGAGTGTAATTACTGTTTTAGATTAAATTCTGACTTTAAAGGAATGTTTTGGTTTAAAATCTAAAGAATTTGTGCCGTTTCGTGGCGGGAATTGATGCTGGAAGTTTCCGACAGTCTCGTTTGTTCTAATGGAATCATGACCGTATGTTCGGGAATTCTCATGGATTCTCTTTAGTACTTGGGAGTTTTTAAGTACCTGTAATATGGATCCATCTATTTTTAGTCCGGATCAAACCTAATAAACTTCTAATGCTTTAACTTAATATTAATCAAATACAGTGATCAGAAACCAAACAAAAACTTAACTAATTTCAACCGAAATCACAGTCAAACCGAAGAAAACTTTAGGGACTCGTCGAACTTAGATAATATCATTACGTTATATCAACCACAGAATCACTAAAACGAAATCATTAACTACCAACAAAGTCTTGGGGAAAGTAACACAAATAAAACATACGTTCGAAGGACCGAATTTCATTAAGAAACTTTCCGAAGGAGTCAATTGCGTCGCGATACTTATCTCTTTTTGTAACCGGTCCGTTTCATTAACCACAAAATGATCTGTCAAAGGAGGGGCGGCCGCCGAAAGCTATTGTGAACATAAATAAACCTGCTACCCAAAAGTACGAAACGCAAATGTTTTCCAACCGTAAACTATTTGATTATCCTTTGAATTGAACCGAAGGTCTTTTGTCCCATTTCCACGTCAATACACATCGGAAAAAAAGAAACTCGTGTATTTGCAGAGGTCAGATTCTGAGTAAACTGAAAAACTGTGGCGAAAAGGGGATTTTGTGCAGTCCCAATTTTTTGTGTCATGACGCTTTTTGATCGTTGACAATCTGTTCGGATTGAATCCAGGAAGGATCTTTGTAAACGCTGTATGTTAAAGCTAACATAAAATGGGTTTCTATATAGTCGTAAGTAGTGACAGTCAGCATCAAAAATATCTGGGTGACTGCTCAAAATGATCTCAACAACTAAGAAAATTAAACTTTATCTTGATTGGATAAACTTATTTTCAGTATGACAGTTGTAGCTTACTGTCTTCATTCTGAAACATTCCTTGTCATTGAGTTAATATTTAATTCTCATAGTCTTTTAGAGTATTTTCATCAGCCTATTCATTCCAATATTATTGACACTGACTCTACATAATAGCTAAGTTCAATACTTCTTAATTACTTTTAAAATATATACAATAAAAATACTCAAATAGTAAGCATTGGCATGCATTGCATATACGCAGTGCCTATCTCGAAAACTCACGATAAGTGTGTCTATTACATTTTAATATATGTCTCGAAATGATTAAGAAACTGACTAAATTATTATAACTAAATGAAACCCGCGTTTGGCTACCTAGACTATAACAGACGGCCTAGTGCCTACTTGTATTTAACTCCACTGATAATATGTATGGCATTTTTATTATTAGTCGTTTTCATTATCATTTTCCCCTAAATTGGCCTGATATGCTGCTGCGGGTCTTGATACTAAAATCGATTGAACTTTGCTGTTAATCTTCCCAATCCCGAGTTCCAACCTTTAGCTTAGTTAATCTTAAAAGTTTCGTAGTACAGCATAGCTAGTGAGCTATTATCCGTATTGGTGTCAAACCCCTTGCTGGATACAACTTTACTCGTTCGACAGCTATTAGTTGCAAGCTCCTTGGAGAATTAACTTACTTAGGTATACGTGAACTCAGAATCTTCTAAGTATGTACCGTAATAGCAATATCTAGTTTCTGAGTGTTTACAGCTACAAATATAGGTGGGTGGAAGGTATTTATATCAAATTCGTGCAGCAGATATTGTAGATATAGCGAGGCGTACACCTGATCGATCATAGGCCGAACTTTGTTCGTACGTTGGCAGCCGACCTCGGCTCATCAAACAAATATTCGTTAAAGAAGGTGAATGGATACACTAAGTTATCTGTTAGTGTACATTGAAGTCATGACAATTTCATATACACAATTAGGTGTAGTTCAATCGGCAGAGTTTGGCCGATGACGTACGACCATAGTTCGGTCGATGTAGGTTTAGGTGTACACAAGCCGAGACGTTAATATCGTATCAGCAAATACTAGGGAAATATGAAATGCAAAGGACACAACATAACATGTACAGAAAAGGGATGCCTTTACAGAAAACTAGCTTTTACCAGCAGCTTTGCCCGCGTATTTTATATATAAACCTTCCTCTTAAATCACTCTTTCTCTTAAAGAACATCGTATTGAAATCTGTTGCGGAGTTTAAAAGATTTAAGCGTACAAACGCGACAAGTGATTTTGTTTTATACTATGTAACCTTTTTAAATTAAAAAAAAAAAAAAAAAAAAAAAGGATCTCCATGACCTACTAGTAAACAAGTGCTATTACTCTATAAAAGACTTCCTATCAGACAAATCTCTGCTCCAATATAGTTCCCCTCAGTCATGATGCGTTCAGTGACTTACCTTTATTCGTTCCGTTTTGCATTTATCTTTTTATTTTATTTTTTTATGTGACATTTTGAATTTATAATAATAATGTAATTGTAATTATAATTGTATGTAAATTATTGTATGCCCCAAGGGCGGGACGTAGCTGATGTTAATTTAATTATTATTTAAGACCTGTGTTATGCACCTACCTATGATCCACAATAAAGTTTGAATTGAATTGAATTGAATGTAGAGATGTAAAAATGAGGCAAAGTTTAACTTGGCATATTAAAAAATAAGCCTGTAACTGTAGGATTGAGACTCTGTACGTATTTATGACACCCATATTCCTAATTACTTGGTTTGTTCCGACTATATTGGTCATCACACTCACAACTACATTGACTATATTGATCTTCTTACTGCACAAGGAAACGGAAGTATTAACTTCTTTGTGTTAGTTATGGAAACAAAACGGTTATCTATATCTACTAACTCTTTTACCCCCAAACAACCCTAACCGCCTTAATTCCTTACAAATGTGAAAAGTCAAATTACATTTTTATTCCCATCGATACACAAAAAGATAAAATCTGGAAAAAGAACTTTCATTTCTGGCTCACGTAAAGTTATAATCTCCTCCGACTTTGAACGAGATTGGTTCCATTAATTCGTGTATGAAGTAAAAGGATAAGCTTTTAATGCCGAAATTCTGGAATATGGCCTATGTGGATGAAATTGTCTTGAGCGATAATGTTAATAATTTATACCTTATTTTGTTCATCGATGGAAGTATCATCTATACTAATATTATAAAGCTGAAGAGTTTGTTTGTTTGGTTGAACGCGGTAATCTCAGGAACTGCTGGTCCGAATTGAAAAAAATATTTTTGTGTTGGGTAGCCTATTTATTGAGGAAAGCTGTAGGCTATATAACACCACGGTAAGATCAAAAGGAGCGGAGCAGCAACGAAAAATGGATGAAAACTGGCAGGCAAACGATGCGACGGGAAGGGTCAGGGGAGCAAAAATTTGACGCGGACGTAGTCGCGGGCAGAAGCTAGTATACAATACAATAACATCCTTAATTTCAGGCAACTAAGGTTATATATATAAATTAGCTGTTAAGGCCTGTATTCTAAAAAGCGTGGGGTGCTTTCCGAAGTATTTTTTAAATTGATATCAAACACCTCACGCTTTTTAAGGCTTCCGTTGCCAAACGGAACCCTTATAGATTCATCATGTCTGTCTGTCTGTCCGTGTATGTCACAGCCATTTTTTTCCGAAACTATAAGAGCTATGCTGTTGAAACTTGGTAAGTAGATGTAGTCTGTGAACCGCATTAAGATATTCACACAAAAATAGAAAAAATAACAATAAATTTTGGGGTTCCCCATACTTAGAACTGAAACTCATAATTTTTTTTTTCATCAAACCCATACGTGTGGGGTATCTATGGATAGGTATTTTACTTGTCTGGCAATCCTGGCCAGAGGGGTAATTGCGGAACATTTTATCGGTAGGAATTGGATTAATATTCATAGTTAAACAACATTCATTGCGTTATTAACGTTGCTGAGCCGACATATTATTCGAACAAATGACGCAATGATTTAGAAATAATCTTCAATCCCATTCAGATTCTGATCAATTAGGGTGCAGGATAATGGCACACATTTATGAAACTATTGTATCGTCATTGATATTTGATAAGTTTGCAAAGTTTCAAATTAATCCGACATTTTGAAAGAGGTAAAAACCACGGTTAAAGATTTCGTTACATACCAGGCCACTCAGAAAGTATTGCGGAAAAAAGTTTCTTTTTTTGCATGAGAGACTGGCCAGTTATAAACTATTATAAAAATAATGATTAGTTATAAGTAAAAATAGGTACGTTCCAATTTCAAAATTTCCCTCCACATTTTTTGCAAGCTAATTAAATTATCGTGTCACAATGGAAAATGCGCTTGCGCCGGGAACATTTTCGCGCTATGATTTTTTACGATTTCAAGTGTCGCCTGAAACTAGACGAATCATACGATAAACTTCAAATTGCATCCATGGATGAAAAACCCTTCCAAGGAAACTGTTTATTGTTGGTATAACGAAATCGAACTTGGTCGACTAACTTTGGGGGATGAAGAATGAAGTGGTCGCCCTTTGACGGCTGTTACGGAGGATAACGTGCTAGCAGTGAAAATTTTAATCCTGACATTAGGCGAATTACGTATCACGAGATTCAACACATACTGCAGATTGGATTGGGAGCCTTCACGAGATTCTACACGTGCATCTTCGCGTGAGGAGGATAGTTTCACGCTGGGTGCCGCACAACCTCACCGATGCTCAGAAGCAGGCCTGGGTGGATTAGTGGCGTGATATGATAAACAAATTTGAAGCAGGCTCGTCTCGGCGTGTTTACGACATTATTACAGATGACGAGTCCTGGATTTATCAATACGATCCAGAAACGAAGCGCCAGTCGACGGTTTGGGTGTTTCAAAATGAATCAACGCCTACCAAAGTGAACCGATCTAGAAGCTGGGGGAAGATTTTGATCGGGAGCTTTTTCAATTTGACTGGCTACTTGGTATCAATCCCTTTACGGAACCAAAGAAGCATCAACACCGAATGGTATACTACCAAATGCTTGGCAGAAGTTTTCTCTGTTGTGAGCAACAAGCTACCAAACACAGGGCTCCGCGGGCTACTGCTCCACCGCGACAACGCGCCCACGCACACCACGCTCAAAACGAGGGACTTCTTGGACAGCACGCTGGTCAAAGTTCTGGGTCACCTTCCTTACAGCCCTGACCTAGCACCGTGTGACTTCTTTTTATTCCCAAAAATTAAAAATCTGCTCAAAAGGATATAATTTTCGTTGCCGGAAGATGCGCTGTCAGCGTTCGAGCAGGCTGTAAACGATGTGTCTGTGGCGGATTGGAAAAAGTGTTTCGAAAACTGGTTCAGACGCATGAAACTTTGCACAGAGGCTAGTGGCGAGTATTTTGAAAAGATTTAATAAAAAAAATATTTACTTAAAGAACACTTCTTTTTATTTTCGCAAAACTTTCTCAGTGTCCCACGTAGATACATATATACCAAACTAATGAAAGCGTGTTAATGATACCCAATTATACGCTAATTTAAATGTAGGTAAGGGAAGTAGATTTGAATTGAGATTAGAATACCTAAAATCTACGTTATAAATTATAATATCCGAATGCTTTTAATCTGTCCTTTTGAATTTCAGAAACATAGCTTCTAACTTCTGAGTCGCTGAAATTATAATATTAATTTATAATTCACCGTTTGTAATCACATAGCTATTTCTTTCATCATGGCTTTATTTTTTTTTTGGTTGGGAAATCATCAAATGACGTCTCCTGCTCTAGGGTGGAGCAGAAAGGCGTGTCAGACTTTTACTGACTAAAACCCACCCGAGTTCCTTCAGTTGCCCATATGCCAGGGCCACGGTAACTCTTTCAAACGAATCTCGCGACCCTGGCAGGGATCGGTCCTAGCAAACCCCTTCAGTATTGCTATCATCTCTTTGAGGCACGCGTGGAACACTACGCGCCGTCGACCCGAGTCTGGTCTTAACCGGGCGGCGAGCTACCCATTGCTCCATTGCCGCCCGCAAGCTCGCGCCTACAGTGGCCGGAAGTCCGCTATCGACTCCTGACGCTCGGGGCGTCTTCTCCTGCGGCGGCTAGGGACGTGAGGGCGCAGAGACTGCCACTCCTTCACGCGCCCCGCCTCCTCCTTCACGAGCATTACTGCTTCGCAGAAGGAGGTGACGGCTTCCCATGCCCTCTCGCTCCGTACCATGGCTCGCACCAGGGCCGGACGCGAGAGGTCGCCGCCGCTGATCGCCTCCACGAGGACACGGCGGTGCTCCGCCCAGGCAGGGCACACCTCCACCGTATGCTCCACCGTGTCTTCCAGATGATCCTCACAATGGAAACACCCGGGCGTTTCCTCCCGCTTTATCCTGAACAGGAAACCACCGAAGCACCCATGCCCGGTGAGAACCTCCGTCTGGCGGAAGGTGAGGACGCCGGGGCGCCTCTCTATCCACTCCTCAAAGAGGGGACTTACCGCCGCAATTGTGGCGTGCCCATTCATCATGACTTTGGTTGAACATATTTTTAATTTTATATTGAACACATTTAAGTTTCAATAGTTCATCAATTTGTACCTCGGTAGGTACGGTTAATAAAGAAAAAGTTGTATAAGGAAAAACCGTATTTTTGTAGATCCAAGTAAAAGTCATTACTTTAAGCTTTTTTGGGTTCCTCTATTATGGGTTTTCCCTTTTCTTAAAGGAACCGTTCCATTTCCGAGAAATGGGTTTCTTAAAGTGATGGTGGAAACAAACTATAGGGTTTATCGAAGACAGTTGTCTTGTGGTAATGTGCGTAGATAACTAGAAACCCGAAGGAACGCATATTTTGTGTTGACCCTAAACTCAGTACCTATTTCCTTATGTCTAAATTCTTAAACAATTTAAGAATAACACGAATGTTAAATTCAATTGAACAAAAACTTAAATTATAGGAAAAAAGTGTAAAGTTGTTTATAATTTTTTGTGTTATTTTGGTTTGGTCGTAAGTAAACATCAATGAAAAGAAATAAATAAATCAAACATGCCGTTAGTGCTGTAACGATAGATGAGACGGATTCAAAGATTATATTTTATGATAGTTTTTCTAGGGAGACCTTTACCCTGCAGTAGAATGATACAGGCTAGTTAGAACTTCACAGTTAATCACACTACAGATTTATACATTACTCTTTGTGCCCGCTTTCGTTTGCGTGCATTTTGTATTCCATTATTTGTATTACAATTATCCGGGATGAAAGTAGCCTTTCTCTTACTTCTAGGCTTGGGCTACCCGTTTGTCTTTTTACACGTTTTATATTAGCTTCACTTGTATGTTAGTATGTTTGTTTGTAACCGACTCCTTATAGCGCGATTTTGACCCACTTTAAACGACCAGATTTCATTCAAACTTTGCACACCTGTCAAGGACCGATGACAATGCAATAATTTCAATAATTTGTGCCATTATGCTTGCCAGGGTTACCAAGACAGCAAAAAAACTGCCTTTGAAAACTACGCTGGCATACGTCACAAACTAATTTGTGCCAGTATCCTTGCCAGGGTTACCAGGACAGCAAAAAAACTGTCTTCGAAAACTACGCTGACATACGTCACAAACCACGCTGACATACGTCTCAAAATTCGAAACACCCTAAAAAATAGAAAATAAATAATAGTTAAAAAAAACTAAAAAACACGCTTCCATTGAAACCAAACTAAAAAGTACAAAATAATTGAAAAAAAGCGTGAGGTGCCTGATATCAATAAAAAAATACCTTAAAAAGCACCCGTTTTTAGTTTGGTTTCAATGGAAGCGTGTTTTTTAGTTTTTTTAAACTATTATTTTGTAACAATTGTATCGAGTGGTTTAGGCGCAAAAAGATAACTTTTGCATTTGTAATATTTATGTAAACAATCCTCCAGACCACATTTCGACCATTGGCTGTTATGGTCGAAATATGGTCTGGAGGTCTCATCTGAGACTAGCCATCGGCGCGGGAGTTATTAAAGTGCACAAGCGTGAGTGCACTCACTCTTTCCTCTGTCTGGAAGTCCAGACAGTCACTTATAAATTCCTAATGGAAAAACCCAATATTACTTTGCCCGACGTAGGAATCGAACCCAGGATCCCACACTCAGCTGTCGCACTTGCAACCACGAGACCAACGGGCATTTATAATATTAGTACACGTTATGCAGTAAATTAAATTTTTATTTTGGTTTCAACCTACGCTACGGGGTCTTTATCAAGTCTTCTAATTAAAGTCTATTTTTAACATTTAAATTAACATTAATGAAGTAGCTTGTTTGTTAATAAGTGAACTTATAACCTCGTTTGTTAGCAAAATAAATTCTAAATCACAACATTTTAACTAAATGGTGCTACAGATTACAAATTATCTGCGTACAGGGGTCGCTCAAGTTAACTTGGGACAAGGTTGAAAACTTTACTTAAGTTTTTGCAGTATTTCATTTCAACGAACTGAGATTAAATGTTTGCACTGATTCTCATAATAATATAAAACTAATTCGTACAGAATAATAACTCTTGTTTGCAATAAGTATTTGTAAAATCGAGTTGCGTTATTCGATTTAGATAATATGGTCAGCTTATTTAAGGTACAAAATGAAAAAAAAATACCTAACGCAAAACAATACATCACGTCTGTATGAGTTAGGTAGAGTTGTACGAATAGTACACCCATATTTCGCCATTTATGTTGAAGTTCTATGCAATGGGGGCGAGCATATTGGCATCAACCGGGTATCTATCTAGACTCTGAGCAACTACTAAGAAATTCAAACGCCCACACAACATAGACAGGCGTACATACACAGATATACGCAGACAGACATTTAAATGCTTGAAAAAGCAAGTATTTGAAATTGAAACTCCGCACTAGGCTAAGCCATCTCAAGGTCAGAGTGATACAACTGACGAGCGGCCTATGCACCTAATTGTAAATACCAGTATTATTTTTTAATATGAAATATAATATAAAACATGACAATAATTGCGTATCGACAACTCCATAAATACGTATCAGGCAATTTTGAGTTTTATGCAACAAAGTTATGCGAAAAGATCAGTGCAAGTCGATTGGTCGATTCGCCCACAACTAAACAACATCGTGCGCGTGGTCTTAAAAAAAAAAAAAAATATATTTGGGCGAGTAAATTCGTGCGAATTGACTAATAAGCAAAATAAACCTAGTCCTACCGATTTCATTAGAGTTTAAAAAAAAATTGTTTTGTAAATAACGTAAGTCAACGTACGTTTTGTAGTAACGTATCTTGAGATTCCTATGTCCTATTACTATCGTATTACCAATCAAGCCGCAATAATTCTTTCATACTGAGCTCAGTTACATCTGTCTGTTTACACGCTGTGTCTTGTCTTTGGTTGTTCAATTCAAACAATTATTTCAACTAATGAACACGTTCCTCGCAAATATTGTGTTTTAGTGGCTTTTATGAGCAATATTCTGTATTAAAACCAATACAAATTGTTTCTTGTTTAGTTTGAAACCGTGTCGTGATGTAGAATTTCAATTTCAAAAGTGTTTTCCTATTAATAATATAGTTATAAAAATGTGTCTTCTAATTCAGTGAGTGACGAGTGCGTGCCATTGTAATTTAAACTGTGTAAATGAATTTAGATCGTATTCGGTTGTGATTGGTGATAGTTTAGCTTGTTGTGAGGTGTTGTGAGTCACCATTGATGTTAAATTAATGGTGGTCAAAGGATATTTAGCGGTGACAGAGCTGTAAGTTGTTTGAAATTTTATTCACCTATAATATTTTGTTGCATACAAAATATTTGTACGAATATTCACTTGCTGGGACCAATGATTATACATACATAGTATGCATTCGTATTTCGAATTCAGTCTTGATTATAATAACTATAAACTCTGTGAATCACAAGGTCATATAATTCATCATTATTTACTTGACTGCCTAAAAAAGGAGAGGGAGGGTTCCTTGGAATAAATCTTTATAGGCCCCCGACAATGCAATGAAAAGATTGGTTTTCAGATTTCCACTTTTGGGCACAATGGGTGGTTGTATTGCATAGTAAATATTATTATCTGTTAAATACTTACTTAGTGCCCATTCAACACTAAAATTAATAAGCTGGTTTAATTTTTTAGGTTTTTTTTAATTCACATTATGACTTGGCAGGCGTATAAAAAAAAAAAAAAGATTTTTTATTACCTTTGGTTGTACAAAAACACTTATATAAATAAATACTATGCAGCATTACAACTAAGGGAGTGAGTGTTTTCGATGAACTCTGGCACCCAATGTAAGATTTAACTTGTGTTTAGGGTGCCAGCGTCCTCGCCTAAAAACTGAACACATATCAGTAGTTGTAAGACAAGCACAACATAAATATTAATATTAAGACTACTATTTACTAACAATAAATGCAACTATGATGTGGGGATACAATTTGGCTGATCATTCATGATCAAACAAGAATATTTACCAAAGATAAGATTCTGTGCATCCTTAGCTGTTACATACCCTAATTATAATATAATTCGATTAAAGACCGACAATATCCAGTTCTATACATAGGAAGCCCAATTAATGGTCTCCTGGGAAATAACCATAATTACTATGTTGGCAGACATGTAAGGTCGCACTATATCAAATACATTATGTAACTTCGCTACTGCCAATTTCTTCACCCTTGTTGCTATTCGAAATACTTATGAAATCATAATTAAGAAATTTTAGAAATATTTCTGTTAAGTAAGATTGTTATCATAGTACGTAGACATTATTTATCTAAGTTAAAACTTTCCATCACAAGAACTTTACCACGACACCTCCGCGCAGAAAATTCAGCCCTAACTACTTAAGTGTCTGGCAAAACTAGCAAGTTTATGTTTATACGCAACACCCAACTTTATCCTAGATAAAAAGGTGCCTTCTTCCGTAGGTCCTGCGAAGTTTCTATACGTATATTGTAATCGTAAAAGGACTAAGCCTTCATCGCGGATTCCCATTAGCTACACAATATCTAATCGCGCGAGACTGTTAACTTCAGAAGGGCAGACAAAAGGGCTTGCTATATGCAACCCTAGAGGGCACTAAATACGAACCAATGACCTCATCGACCCTTCTATTAATCTTTTTAACAGCCTTTTAAGAGATTGCGTCGGGAATGTGTGCCTCTTGTTGGAGCTAATTAAAATCTTCCCATTTTTGGCGACACTTGAATTTGGTGGGTCTTAATCTTGGAATGTTTCTGCCAAAATTCCTGTTAGTTAGCAGACTGTCTGGCGTTCAGTAGAAAACTAGTAAAACTGTAATTTCTGCTCTCGTTATCAGATTAGTTTTCTATTTAAAGTAAAATATTTCAGCTAACAAAATTTTAAGGTTTGGATTAAGAACAAGGTAGTCAGCTAAAAGAACAAAAATATAGGTATGTACTTATAATGTTAGGTAGAGGTAAAATTTGTATTTGTATATAATAACGGATAATATTCGAAACTACGGAAACGATTCCAAAATTTCTTTTAAAATTGGACATTTTAAAATAAATGACACTAACCACTGCGTATTACAGGATATCATAAATGTTAAAACAAGCAATTTCATGGGGACGAATTTGCGGTCAGAAGCTAGTATTTTGTAATTTGATACAGTCGGTTCACTTTGACGATATGCGGAAAGGACCACGATATAGTTAATAAGTAGTAATGTAGCAATATTAATTTCCAGCTACGCAAAAATGTTATTTATACGGGAACGTACCAATGAAAATTATTTTTCGAAGCATGCAAATTCATGAAAAGAAAACAAGCTTTACCAAAATCCTTCCTAGAAAAACAGAATATTCAGGCAAACATTTAAAAGCAGGATGTAATAAATTGCCTTTTTAAGGCATTAATGAGACGTAGGTATATGCTTTGTTTGTCAAAATTAACATACTCGTCTGTATTGCCAAGTTCTCGACAGTCTGGGAGAATATTCACGAATATTATGCAAAGCTGGGTACGAAATTATTTAATTTGTACTGGCCACCGGACGATGTTCCAAAAGAGGTTACTTTTTAGGTGTTACCATGTAAAAGTGGATCAAAATAAATAGTATTAAATTAAACATGACTGTAAGTGATTTATAAAATAATAATGCTTAAAATTATAAACTAGGCTGTGTCTCACTAACTAATATATACAGATTTATTTAATTAAATAGAATCCACCGTTTTCTGTAAGTTTTCTAGTCATTTAATATAAAGGTTAATAGTAATGTATGATGAAATTTCAACATTTAAATATTGTCACGCTAACTCCATCTCAGGAAAGGGCAGTGTTACATAAATCGAAAAGACTAGAAACGACACGCTAGCGCTATATATTATCAAGTAGCAAGTACTTCACAAACAATTGTACGTAGACGCCACCGCCATCTATTATCGAATAGCGGGATTAAACAGTAAACAGTCGGCTCTCGTAAGTTCTGGAAGCTTCTACGCTACCTGGAACTGTGGCAGTGTCCCGATTGTTCGCGAATGTTCTGCTCGGCTTATAAATAGCGGATTGTCGGACTGACAGACAGTTCGGTTTACTGATGCAATCGAATACGATTCAAGCGTTACAGTACAAGCGAGACAAGTGATTCCTTTTGACGTTTCTTGTTGTTGCAGTATTTGTGTTTATTTAATTAAACAGTTTTTTTTTTGTATTTTTCGGTAATATTGGTTTTAATTAATTTATCCCGAACCCCAGCTCGTAACAATATTGTTCTTCTTCTAATGGTTACAGTAAAAAATACAGGATGTTTGGGACATCGATGCGTTAAATGTTTCCATTTCAAAACATTATTTAGAAAAAAAAAATGCTCTACCATGCATTTTGACCGGATAGTTATTACACTTTTCGATGAAACACCTGAACAGTAGTGGCGCAGTGGTATTACCCCGTCTCACGAGTTGTAGATCAGAACTCATGAACAGAACTCAGGCAGGCGCTTTTTTTTTGGATGGGAAATCATCAAATGACTTCTCCCGCTCTGGGCGGAGAGAAAGGGCGTGTCAGACTTTTACTGACTAAAACTCACCCGTGTTCCTTCAGTTGCCCTTGTGCCAGGGCCACGGTAACTCTTTCGAATGAATCTCGCGACCCTGGCAGGCATCGGTCCTCAGACCCCTTCAGTGTTGCTGTAACTTAGGCAGGCGCTTTACTTTGTGTAAATTATTTCATCACCAAAAGCTCCCAAAACGGTGACGGAAAACATCGTGCGAAAACCAGCATGTCTAAGAATCAAACATTTGAAGACATGTAACATCTACCAATCCACACTGGCCTCGCGTGATGGATTACTACTCACTCTCTCTCAGTGCAAGTAGGCCTATGTCCTAGCACTGGGAACGGTACTGGTAGATTATGCTAGTAATTGCAACGTTTAAATACTGTTCTCCTGCTAATTACATTTTAAAAAATAGAGTGTAACGTGGACATCAACGGGCAACATGTTACCAAGGATTCAGTACATGTTTGAGTTGTATGACATTCAAACTTAAGGTGGTAAAATCAATCACGACTTCGACTTTACCTTCAGTTAATAATAGTGAGGAAAAAGATATAATCTACACTAATAACTCTCCCCAGTTTCGTTATCTGCTAATGTTTACCAATTTATTCCACATAAAACATATTAGTACTTACAACATTATTGCAAAGGCAACTTACCATTGAAACATACCAGCCGCATCTGACAGCCCTATCATACATACAAAAGGTAATATCTATTACGTGTAAGACTTCCCTATTTACTTTGTTAACGCAAAAAATAATGTTAGCAGAATACTTGGAATTTAAGTACCAGGCACTTCCGAAATTCCATTAACGGCGCCGCACTACAGCAGCCCTAAGCTAATCTGGTGCGTGTAGTAATAGTTTCGCCGAGAATAAAATACAGGGGGGCCTCATTGTGTGACTAACACTGGCATGGCTACCACCCGGGTGTTTTAATTTTGATAAAATAAAATAAAAATTGTCGAAATTAGTCGCCAAAATCGTCTTATTCTAACGTAAATTAGAGCCTAACTTTATAATTACGGTTGCATGCGACTGTACATCTTGATACCAAGTAGACCAAGAGAAAGTCTTGATGTTTTCAAAGTACTTTAAGCCACTCTGACTCAAAAAACATAAAAATGTGTAAGTTTTTCGAGTCATTAAATATAATGGTCAATAGTAATGTATAATGCAATTTCAACATTTAAATATTATTCCAATGCCAAGGGTTACGGAAAAAATACAGGATGGCAGGGCATCGATGCGCAACATGTTTCCATGTATTCAGAAAACTATTTAAAAACAAATTGCTCTACCATGCATTTTGACCGGATAGTTATTGCACTTTTCTATGAAACACCTGAACAGTAGTGACGCAGTGGTATCCCGTCTCACGAGTTGTAGATCTTGAACTGAACTCAGGCAGACGCTTTACTTTATGTAAATTATTTCATCACCAAAGCTCCCAAAAGGGTAACGGAAAACATCGTGCGAAAACCAGCATGTCTAAGAATCAAAAATTTGAAGACATGTAACATCTACCAACCCACACTGGGCCCGCGTGGTACTTTAAAGCCCACTCTCTGTCGACGGGAGGAGGCTTATGTCCCAGTCATGGGAGTATAACAGGCTGATTTTGCTATAGATCTACCGAAATGAACACCTCATCTTCATACAATATCGCCAACCACACAATTTTTGCTGTAGCTGTCGAATGTAACGCGAAGATTTTACTATAAGAAGACTTAACGTAAGTGACTTTTTATGTAAAACCGCTCTTAGACGCTTGCTTCGAACAATGTCTTGGGTATCTACTAATATTACAAGACTGTAAGTCTGTTCACTCTTATAAGTGTGAGGATTTTTATATTACCTATCTATTTTCTGTCTTTCTATATCAAAAAGATATATAAATAAAATAATTACTACATGCTTGCAAAATCGGACTATTCTGTAAGAAGTTATGCATTATAATCAATGAGTGAACAATCAATCATCCCCTGTTTTCTTACCCTTATGGTTGGAATTTTCTTTCCAAATTTACATGGAACCATTTACGGGATATACCCTTTCCAATCAAAAAAGAATTATCGAAATCGGACTACTCTGTAAAAAGTTATGAGTGATACATAAAAAAAAAAATATATACGCGTCGACTTGCGAACCTCGTCCGTTTTTTTTTTCGTCGGCTAAACATAAAAAATGCTGTTCGCTGTTAAATGCATCACTTGATAGCGGTTGAGCTGAATTGCCTATTTTTGGTTTAAGGTTAAGACCTTCAGTCAGACTAAGGTCTGATTTAGGTTTATATGAAAAGAAAAATATTCCGATTATTTATCCAGAATTGGGAAAAACTCAATGTCCTTTTTTCTATGAGATTTTTGTTTTGTTTATCATGATTCATGGAAAGACTATCAGGAAAGTTAAATGTGGGGAATACAAAAATTTGGACTTAACTGGATCAATTAAGTTCAGTGAGGGTTAAATTTATAAAATCACAAATGAAACGTTCGTTTTGATTTTGTAAATTTAAAACTTCTGATCACAAAACCTGAGAAGTTACAACACCAGCATTTATCAACATTATGTTGTTATTATATTTTATATTATAGTCCGCGTAGCTCCACTATCCAGGAAAAAATTCCATAGCTACACTATTTACAGAAATAGAACGTTTCCTATTAAATATTTCGCCAATACATAATGTAGATCGCGCAAACAAATAAAGTGTTCTTCCCTTTAAACCGCACGTGGGTGGCGCCGCGGGCGTAACATTGTATATAATAAATTTCTTTTTCGCAGATGTTCCTGTGGGCCGTTATTGGATCCCTTACAATATAATATGCGGGATTTCATTTTCACATATTGTCTGACTAATATTGGCATATATGGTGATGCTTTTTGGTAATGATATAAACGTGCTCATAAGTTTAATGTATGAAATATTTATAGATCAAAAGTTAACAATCTTCTCTCAGAAAATTATTCGAGAATTTTTATCGTTTATATTCTATGTCTTCAGTTTCGGTAAATAAAATTAAAATTGACTAAATAGCATCATAATCAAGGAAACTTTTCTTTCATGAAATGATTTTGTAAACAAAGATTGTTGTTGGAACAACAAGGAAAAAATTGTTATCTTCGGGCCGAAAATAAAAATAATATTTTTACGAAATTTTTGTATAATTTTAAGGGAAAAACCTTTACCCCTAATTATCAAACATTCAGTTAACTTTGGAGTATGTACCCGTCCTATCCTTAATTTACATCGAGTAAATATAACCACTGGGAAATAATGTTATTGTATAATCTTTGTATATATACTTACCGGTTGCGGGAAGCACAAAACTGGTCAAAGTGGCGGAGCTAGGGGGAGGCCTAGGTATTTAGGGTCTAGGGCGTAGTAAATTATGATGACGGTGATGATGATATCCCGGTTAAGTCAAATTTCCAGATAAACCCACGGATCGTGGAATCTTGCGGCCATCCGCTAAATAAGAGAAGCACTGAACAGGTCACAGTGCGGGCCCCAAGCAACGCATTGACATCTTTAGACTGAAATGACGATGAATGATGATTTCCATATGAAAACAAATGACTATATTTGCCATTATACACCATTTCACCCTTATGCAATCACACTACCGCAAGCATCAGGGGAATTAAATTTCGGATTCTCGCCTTTCCTTCTAATAGCGCGCTAAACGAAATCTGCGGCGAAAGTTTCCCAGGATAAACACGACTCCTCGCTGGGTGTGCGAACTTAGTAATTTTAATTTAAATAGGTTACAGCCTACTTGTGCTGCCTGCCTACCCTGAGCGTTGGAATCACGAATGTGGCGTAAACGTACATTTTGCGCTTCGAAGTTCAGAGGAGAAGGTGTATTGATAGCTATGGAGCGCTATGTTGCTGTTAGTACTTTAATATAATTTACTAGCTTTTGCTAAGGACTTTGCCTGCGTATAAATATCGAAATGTATTCCACAGGGATAAAAAATTAGCTGAGACTATGGAGGACCTTAGTACAAGGCTCAATGACTTCAGTAGAGCTTCCGAAAGAGTGGTCCTTAAAATGAACATAAACGAAACGAAGATGTCTAATGCCCATGTCACACTCACTCTCATGAAGATCGGAGACTCGAAGTATATAATAATATATAATAGCTTTATTTATTCCTTACAATTCACATTGTTCTATATGTTGTTAGTTGTGTTAGTAATTTTCTTAATCTAGTATGTTAGTATAACTTGTTAATACCTATGTATGTATTGTTGTAAAGACCGCTCTGGCGGTGAAAGCCTCCTCCATTTCCTTCCATTTTTCTCTATTTCTTGCCAGTTTGTGCCAAGTCATTCCAGCCGTGGCAACTATGTCATCACTCCATCTTTTGAATGGCCTTCCCTTTCGTCTTTTTTTGTATATTGGGTACCAATTCGCGACAATTTTGGCCCATTTGTTCTCATTTGATCTTTGGACATGCCCAGCCCATTTCCATTTTTGTGTCATTATTAAATTAAATTTAATTAAAATTCATTTAATTCAGATAACAGTGATCCATATTTTGTTAGTATTACACACAGCTTACATTCTAGTGTTAGTAACATTGATATACAAAGAATAATTATATTATTAAAACAAAGGACGACCAGGCAGAAAGACATAGGTATGTTCCCTACCTAATCAACCTCCGCAAAAAATGCTTGATATTGGGAGTATAGCTCTCCGCCACAGCTCTCAGGATATAGTTGCAACTACTCCGCGCTCTGCACAGCAGCGAAGCTGTTTTTTTTGCGTATTATGGCATGAAAGCCATCTGTGTGGGTCTCATCAAAAATTTCTGAAGCGCTACAGAAACGGGGCAGTATGGTTTTTCTATGCCTTTTACTTTGGTGATTTTTCTGATGTCTTTATTTCTGACTTTGTCACTTACTTTTAAGCCCAACAGACTCCTCTCCATGCTATTTTGGCACACTTTAACCTTGTGAGTCTGTTTTGTTGAGTGTGGCCATGTTTGCGAAGCGTAAGTGAGACAGGGTATTAAACACGTCTGCATGGCTTTTGTTTTCAGTGTGACAGGGAGACTGCTCTTGAATACTTCTTTTAATCTACACTCGAAGTAGTGGACGATTATGTTTACCTAGGAGAGGTCAATCGTCGAATCCGACTCGGCTGGGTAGCGTTTGGGAAGCTACGCAATATCTTCTTGTTCCACTTACTGTAGCGTCTCAAGACAAAAGTTTTTGACCAGTACGTGTTGCCAGTGAGACGTGGTCGCTCACAATGGGCCTCATAAGAAGGCTGAAAGTCACCCAAAGGGCAAAGGATGCTATGCTTGAGCTTACCCTATGCAATCGGCAGAAATGAAGAGATCCGTAGGAAAACCAAAGCAACCGACATAGCCCGAAGAATTGCCAAATTTATGTGGCAGGGGGCAGAGCACATTGCTCACAGAACAGATAATCACGGCCATGGGGCTGGAAGGTTTTATAGTGGCGACCGCGTCCTGGAAGACGTAGCGTTGGAAGGTCTCCCACAAGATGGACCGATAACCTGGTGAAGGCCGCAGGAATCCGCTGGATGCGAGAAACACAGAACCGGTAGAAGTGGTGGTACTTGGGAGAGGCCTATGGCCAGCAGTGGACAACTTTCAGCTTAAATGATGATGATGAATGAAATGCAGGCTATATTTTTGCTGGCTGATTTTGATTTTGAATGGAGTCTTCTTTGCTATCTTTTCGGTTGTATCAGATTCGTTTATAAAATTAAAATTCAATCATATATTTTTGTAACAGTTTATATTTGGAAGCTGCTGTTTCTTCCAAATTGATTGTTAGTACTATTTAATTTTGTATCTAAGCCAACTTAGGCCAGAAATCAACAGCATTTCACTGATTAGTTACTCGGTTAGACGGTTGGCGATTAGCATTTTTCTGAATAAGTGCCTATTCTGTGAAGTTAGCTTGAAGTGAACTGTCATTTCACTTTACGCTAGGGATTGACACTCTTGATAGCTCCCATAATAAATTACAGTATAAACCGGCATTTGTGGGCCTCAGTGCACTCAAGGAAGTGGAGATACGCGCTCTATATCTTTTCTATCCCCTAAGACAAGGCTTAACGATACTTTTGAGGTCGCGTGATGAAGCCGGAGCTACTTGCGATATCCATTTTCCATCCATTAAACACAAACTCGACTGCGTACAACTATGTTGTGTAATGTAGGATGTTAAACCGTTTCGTTAAATAATTGTTTTTCTTATGTTGCTTTTGTTGGGAGACTTTGAAAGGATAAATTTCGTGTAAGAAAATTGGGTAGAATCATTGGGCAAAATTTTAAGATTAGGTATCTATTTTATCTTTAATTTTGATAACAACGTAATGGTGACCATAAGTCAATGTGGGAGTTTCCTATGGTGCTTTAGCATGCTTTGTTCAGTTGTTAATTGGTTGATGTTTCATAGGTCAATTACTTAATTTACAAGAACCTGCATTGAATTTGTTACGCTTAATAAGAGGTAGTGTTTTATCCTTGTAAATGGTATCAGAAATAATTTGAAAAAAATAACACCATGAATTTTAATCTACAATAACAACAGATATAATAAAAACCCCATAAAGCAAAAATACCTAATAAATATAGCTTACGTTTTTTTAGAAAATCGTCGAAAATTTTTCTCATCAAAATGCTTCGAAGCGGAAAGTTTTGATTTCCAATAAAAAGGGGTTCGCTATATATAATTAGGGTTCGCCTCAGCGTGTTAGATGACAAAATATCGGTCCAGTTCGTTTTCATAACTGCCGGTTCCGTAATCAAAAGTTTTCGTATAAACATTTGTACTGTGGTCCCGAACAAGGTATCTGCAATTCTGAATTTTGTAAAATCGACTCGTACCGATGTTTCAGGTTACGTTCCAGGCTATCGGGATCAAAGGTGAAATGCGAAATCCTGCTGTGTGTTTAAGGCTATTGAACGATAGTGTTTGAGAAGCCCAAATTGGGATAGCTCTAGTGTCTCAGTTTTGCGGATATTTGTGAGCGTAATTGCGTGGGGCTTTCGGGACTTTTCCGGACACATATTTTGACTCAGTCTCTGTTCGAAAAACGAAATAGTGCCGTTTGTCGTGCCTAGGGAATTGATTTATCAATTTTGAGACCAATAAGCGGTGAGTCTGAATATGACTAATTGTTAGTTTTGCACTAAGTTCATAAATTCAGCTGAAAAACGTTTACTGCTGAACATAGGCCTCCTCCAAGAACTGCTAGTTTTGGCCGGTTCACTTGTTGGGGGGCTTTGCCGTAATCGCCTCGCTTGACAGGCGGGTTGGCAATCGCAGTATGGTACAAAAAGCATAGGGAACGCTGCTGCCCATTCTCTTGTAAGTCACTTGTGTTCACTTTTTACGACACCCACGGGAAAAAATGGAAGGTGCTATTCTTAATCGGTACATTTTAGTCTATGTTGTTTTCTTTGCAATATTTATAAACTTTGTCAATCCTGTTGGGTACAAGTATTGCTGATGTGGTTCTAGTGCATTACAGGTACTAAGAAAGTTTTCATTTATTTTAGATCAAATTCTGCTTTTTCTTCATTTAGTCTTCATTTATTTATAATTTAACTTTTATTTATTTACCATTTTTCTTTACACTTTCACAAAATTTCTCATAAAACAGGTCTGCGTACTAAAGTAACACGTCCCAGTACGAACGTAACTTAATAAATATAATCCACTGAACTCACGACGCGATACAGCGTTATGGAGTACAGCAATAAAAAAGCCGTAACGGGCTTTGTAGGCTCTTATTCGGACAAAAAGCAATATAACCTCGAATATCACCAGATGTCCACGGAACGACTTAGTTATTTGCCTTGTTATGTTCGGATCGTACCATTGATTACTCGTATATTTAGCTCCATTTTATTTATGCTCGTATTGCAGAATCTTGATTTAGGTAAAGAGATAAACATGTTGTATCAGTCTGAATTTCAATTCTTCACAATGTTCCCACTGCTGGCACACAGGCCTCCTCTTGGTGAGAGGGAGTGGGCCGTAATCCACCACGCGAGCCCAGTGCGGGTTGGTAGATGTCACATGTCTTCAAATTGTTAGTTCTAGGACATGCTGGTTTCCTCACGACGTTTTCCTTCACCGTTTTTGAGAGCAGTAGTGATGAAATAATTTACACAAAGTAAAATGCCCGCCTAGGTTCAAACTTACGACGTACAACTCGTAAGCCACTGAGTCACCACTGCTCTCTGAATTTTAATTTACTTTATCTATTTAATTTCTCACAGATAAAGTAGGCTGTGGCAGTTTAAACATGGATGGTGGAGGTCAGAGTGTTGTGTTCAGCCTGGCAGAGGCCTATTCCCAGAGGATTACGATAGGCTGAGTTTATAGATTGATTGATTTAATCTATTCAAACGACTGAGTATTTAACAAACAATTTTCATTTATCCTTAACTGACAGATTTTCTAATAAACAGTCGGTTTTGAGTAGAGCATTGCTTCAGTTTTTTTCAAGAGAACGAATTTAAAACGAATGGTGCAACTGACATAAACATCATGCTACAAAATTGTACAATAATCGAGAAAAAGAACTAAATCATATTTTTATAAACTTCATTTGCTCATATGGGCCAGAAAATCACTTCATTTTTGTTGAAAACATAAGTGTGGATAAAAATCTATTTTGTTACAACAATAAAGTTTATAACGCAACGCAAATCAAATATACAACGCCAAATTGTTTCTATAAACGATTTTCGATAACGTTATTGTCTGTGCTTACACTTTTGAATTATTAAAGTCATTTAAAATCAGATCGAATCATAATGTTTTATACAACTTTTTTAGGCATACACACTTTCGCATGATAATTTTAGCATAGAACCTATGTAAATAATTGTTGGTAAAAATAAATAAATAAACATTGTGACCAACATTAAATATTAAATTCACGTTATAAACATAAAAATGTGTAACCCGTATATAACCATTTTAACGCAAAGAGGCAATTTCATAAGTATTTTTGACGTATACCGCTCATACGGTGTAACTTTAATAGTCACTTGAGAAAATGGCTGCCTATATGGGAATATCCATTTACAATTTTACTTGATAAATTATGCTTCTATGGAGTAATAAGTGGTGCAAAAGTCAATGTACTGGGTCTTGGGATAAGCATACATTTGCTGAAGATGTGTAGTTTTGTCAGCGAAAATGAAGAGTGACAACTGACACATCCATACCTTGACTGTGGCTAGGAAAGTAGTAGACTGTTAACTGATGGCTCAAGCTAACTTTTCGTTCATTAGGGTTCCGCACCTCAAAAGGAAAAAGCGGAACCCTTATAGGATCACTTTGTTGTCCGTCCGTCCGTCTGTCAAGACCCTTTTTCTCAGGAACGCGTAAAGGTATCAAGCTGAAATTCATATCAAATACTTAAGTCTACTGTTTCTTGGAGCTGTGAAAAAATCAAACTTCTAAGCTAACGCAATCAAAAGATATAGCCGTTTATGCCGCAAATTTTCGAAACTCGCAAGGGAATCCAAACCTAAAGGGTACTTCCAGTCGATCTAGAATTTTGAAATTTGGTACGAAGCAACGTTTTATAGCACAAATAAAGGAAAAATTGCGAAAACCGTAAATTTTTAGTTACATCATATAATAAAAAATAAAATAAAATTTTGAACTTTATACCTACAGGTTTGTACGGAACCCTCGGTGCGCGAGTCCGACTTGCACTTGGCCGGTTTTTTTTTAAATATTCATTCAAAATCAAAATATTTTTATTTCACATAAACCTATATGGGCACTTATGAAACGTCAGAAGCTACGTGCACGATTCCAATTTGTTGATTCCTATAGCAGTTAAATTCCAGTATTTTACTTGGAGCCCATCTATCCTCTACTACTGAGTTAGATACTGGGTAATACGATACCCCTAGGTAAGACTGGTTGTTAGACTTTCGGGGTGATGAAGACCCGTAATGACTGTAAAAGATCCAGGAATTTAGGTATTAACGTGCTTTCCAAAACTACGGAAACATAGACTTGAGTTGCAGGCTATAATAGTTCTTCCTCATGCCGCCAATTTGATCGGTGAACTGGGGGTTGGCCAGTATCGCCATGCTTGGCAGGCAGGTTAGTGATCGCAGTATGGTGATTAAATGTAAAGAGATCGCTGTTGTCCTTTCTCTATTAAGTGACTTAGTCGCCTGTTACGACACCTATGGAAAGAATTGGGACCACACGGAACTAAATAGGATACTAGGAATGCAATCATAATGATGATGAATAAACACTAAGAATCTGCTTTATTTAAACTAAACCAGAAACAGATCATCATTAAAGATGACGTATGTAACTTATACATAAGGTGCATATTAACAGTCACCTCAATTTCACACTCAATTTAAAGGGTAATTAAATTGGGTCATGAACTCGTGAGTTAGATTCCGCCTTACGACATAATAAATTTTGTTTAAGCGTATGCGTCATAACTTACAAAGAGACCACCTGCTCTCATATGCTGACTGATAATGAGTATCAAATTATAAAGATGTCATAGAACCTTACCAGTATCGGGGTATCTCTCTTACCTACATAATACTCGTATATAAATCTGTTTTTATTCGTTAATGATCTGCCAATTATCTAACATAAGTTACTTAATTTAATTGACAGCATAATCTACTTCTAGTATATAGTAAGAAGCTTATCTAATCCAATGATGCTCAGTGCATCAAATCTTCTTAGATATATTGCCTATTCGGTAAGTAGGACTCAAAGCAATATTAATCGTGTTGTATTACCACAATACACGCTGAAAGCGAAGCCGAGTGGATCTTCTTTTGTTTCTCATTCGCAACGAGACGTGCCATTCTGTATTGTACATAATGCGTCCGATGCAACGGGCTGGGCTTTGTACACTTGCGGGCAGAAATGTTGTACCAGTCAATATTACTCCGAGGAAAATTCCCAGAATACAACAATTGCCGCCGTTGAGTGACGCATGTTGGAGTAGACATGTTTATATGCATTGCCGGAGTAGGTTTACAACATTTCTGTTAGAAGGTTTTGTTAAATTTTGAATATGATATTAACGTTTTCATTTTCGTCAAATGGATAAGCATGTGTTATTCTGCAAATATGCACGACTTTTAAAAACGTATTTGTTCAGGACTTGAACAATTGGGTAGGCGCGGCCTTTACTTTCCGCGGCCCTTTTATGTAGATTCAAAGATATACGGCTGAAATATTCACAATAAAGTGCTTAAACATAGATAAAAACCCGTCGTCGAAGGATTAGATTACAAAATACAGAGCTTTGTTAAACTTGCAACATATCTCAGTTTTCGAAATTAATATTCAACTAACAAGAAACGCTGTGCACATAAATTTGGCAGCATGTGCACTACACGGCCTACTTGCGAGAAGTGTCAGCTAGAACTGGACTAAGGCTCACTTTTTGTTTTGTTTAAGTTTTGATTAAAAACCACTGCGCTCGCTGTCCATTTTTGCTTTTTGATATCTCAGCTGTCGTTGGATATTGATTTTAAAGAATCTTCTATAATGGATAATCTTGGAATGTCTTCTTTCTCAATATCTTTATATTGTATGCTTTATGGTACCGAAACGTGGACACTGATAATTGGGCTGGTCCATACATTCAAGGTCACTCAGCGCTCTATGATGCTGGCTATGCCCGGAATTCCTTTGAAGGATAAAATCATAAACGAAGTTATCTGGAAAAGAACTGGAGTTGCATGCAGAGTAAGGATGAAGTGGCAGTGGGCTGGCCATGTTTGTCGAAGGATCGATGGGCGATGGAGCAGACGAGTCCTGGAGTGAAGACCGCGTATCAGCAAGCGTAGTGTGAGACGCTCCTCAGCTAGAAGGACTGACGACCTCAGGAAGGTGGCTAAGACACTGGATGTGGAAAGCGGAGGAAAAGGTATTGTGGCGCACCATAGGAGAGGCATAGGTCCAACAGTGGACTGCTAAAGGACGAGTTGATTGATTGATTCATGTATGCTTTGTTGCAGATTTCAGGACCTCGTCGTTAACTTGTATTAAAGAACCTATTATTTCAGTGGTCTATGATTATTAATAATTGATTAAGGTACACAAGCAAGTAATTTATGTATATCGTGTTTGAATATGAAATCGTACATCTCTTGGGCATTTTATACCAATATGAAGTCGCTGTCTAGAATTCTAATTTATAAATTCCCTTGATATTATGCTACATTTTGATAAAGAAAATAAACCTTCAAATGTCGTTACCACAGCCCATAATTTATGCAAACCACAAAAAAAGTATCGTCACCGTATTTAATAATTGTTAATTACCAGTATGATGAGGGTATTAATACTGACCTAATTATTTTGGCCGATAGCAACTTTAGTGACGTAATAAACGAGTAATTAATTTAATAATTATTATTTTTGTTGCTCGTGATTTTATCATAATGGATGGATTCAAGTGGTTTACTGACTGTATTTTGGTTCTTATTGGTTAATTAATAAATTAATTAAGTGGGATACGAGACACTGCAAAGAGACGTAATTGCATTTCTTGCTATCCCTGGATTTTCAATTGATGGTCAATACATTTGAAGTTGTATACTGATAGGTAAGCTGATTCAGGTCGCTAACAATAGAAATGTAATTGTTTTAAGTACGTTGAGCTCTTAAAGGGCCCCGTGCCGAAACAATAACAGCAGCACGGGTCATTCGAAGTCGATCTTCCAGTCTAACTGGATGCAGCCGAATATTTTACATGAAGCGACTGCCTATCTGACCTCCACAAGCTAGCAACTGGGTAATACGATACCCCTTGGTAAGATTGGTTGTCAGACTTTCTGGCTTTTGACAACCCATTCAGACTGTCAAAAATCAAAAATGACAGCTTTTTTTTTGGGTGGTAAATCATCAAATGACGTCTCCTGCTCTGGGTGGAGCAGAAAGGCGTGTCAGACTTTTACTGACCAAAATCCACCTCTGTTCCTTCAGTTGCTTATATGCTGGCATTAACTCACCTGGCGTTAAGGCAACTTTTGCGAACAAATCTTGCGACTTTGGCACAAATGACAGCTAAGACCAACGGCTTGACGTGCTTTCCGAGGCACGGGGGTTTAAAAAAAAAATTAAGGATGGACACCCATCCACGTACCAAACGCGGCAAACTTAGCTTAACCTGATCGATCCACCCTTGTGGTTGTTATTAGTTAATTGTGACTTATAACTTCAAATCGAGACAGAGTCGTGAGTTCAAATCGGATCGAGCTCCTTCACCACTACAAATATACATGCCCCAGTAAGGTAACAATAGATAATACAAAATAAAACCATTTTGCCTTTTGTGATAATAGATTGATACAAAACATTATTGTATTGTCAATCTGAAAAGGTGTATCAATTACAATTTCTGGGAAAAAGGAATAATTTTTATGCGAATCCTGTTCGGTACCACAATATTGTATTACAATTCACATATCTGGGTTTATTTATATAAAAACTGTGTTGTGGTTGCTCTTGTTACTTTTTATTTTAACAGATAGTACAAAATATTCATATTTCATGGCCTACGTGGAAAGACATTGCTGTTTACAGTTTTTTAATAGATTATCACTTTTTTACACAATTAAGATAAAGTTTAATTTTATTCGTTCTAAATATCCATTTGGAGAGTCTGTTCATCCCGATATTTTTGACGCTGACTATACAAGTCAAAATCTAGACATAGGTATTACTATATAAAAAACAAAGTTAGTATAGAAGAGATGGAATCAAATACTTATACGTCTTCTTTGACTAAGCATTTGACTATTCAGATATGAAGTTGTCTTTTATACTTCTTTCTCACTGGTGTAGTTTTGCAGCCTAGAAATATATTGGGATAGGTGCAGAAGAATGTTGAGGTGTGGATTTGAAGGAATTTTCTGCACTCTAATTACGTTACACACTGTGAATCACAATCCGAATCATTTTGAAGGATATTGCAAATTTTTTGCTTCTTATGTAAAGAAAAAAGAAAGAAAATACGTTTATTTGCGTTAAATATGACGCAAAGAAAAACTGAACACAACAAAAATATAAAAAAAAACTGGGGAAAATATGCGTCAAATCCACGCAAAACGGCTATCACTCAGCATAATACTGCGACTCAATGCGAGACAGAGCCCCAGCAGTTTTCAGCGACAGCCGGCGCTGACGTGTGACGTCGAACGGTGCAGCAAATCATGAGTAAAAAGAAGTAACAATACAAAATCTTAAATAATAAATAACACAGTATTAAAAGGCAAATAAAGAGTAAAAAGAGGTACAAATACTAAAACTTAAATAATAAAAAACACAGTATTAAAAAGTGGCAACATTTTGTTACAACAGCAATATGACGCGCCGCCGGATATTATTTAGCTGTGCCATTCTTGACAAAGTCTTGCGTAATGTTTGTTTAGTATGAGCGTAAATAATGGAAGGAAAATTGTTGACCTGCCGAAATGAACGCTATTTCTACTATTACTGTATCATGCAATTACCTCCCTGTTTTCGAGACCAAACGGGAGTGTTAGGCATCGGCTACCCCCGACCCTAAGTTTCCCAGTTTTTAGTTGCTCGTTTCATCTTCATAGGCCATCCACAAGCGTCACATCAGGCACATAAACTGAGGCTTCTAGCACCCGGTGGATTCCGGACTGCAGAGTTTCCGAAACGAACGAAAATTGACATAAATTAATACAAAACACTCCAAACGCACCTCCATCTCGTATCTCTCATCGCCATTTCCATCCGTTAAATCTTCGCTTAAGTTCCATACGACTTCATAAACAAATACCTATGCATACTTGTAGGTATTATAATTCTCGCCTACGCAGCGAGTACAACAGCATGATATGAATAATATGAATATTCAGGAGTATATACTGTGACGTGGCATAAATTTAGCTGAGTATAAAATCCGCGGACTAAGCGGGATATTGTTGTACAGACATGTCACAACACGTTTGAAATTATAAAAATTATGCTCCTAAATTGTTTGTTGCGGTGAGAGAAAAATGTGTATTGTGTCTGGTTGGATGTTATATAAATGTTTTGAGAAAGAGGTTCTTGTTCAAGCTCTGGTCAAACTGAACTAAAACTTACATTGGCTGCGCGACAAAAAATTTCGTGCCGATGATTTGCGAATAGAATTGCTTGGAGGTGTTAAGACAGATGCGAATTCTGCTTCTTCCTAATCCTAAATACAAATGAAGAGCACAGTTACGTCTTGCGTAGGATTTGTCTTAGTTTAATGACTTTAAATACGTCATCATCATACTATCTATATGTACGCCACATCAACTGGTTACTGACTTCTATGAATCAGCCAAAGCAAAGGACATATGACTTTATGTGTGCTCACTTTGTGTGCTAATTCGCTTACTGGTGCAGCTATTTCCACCACCAAATAATTTTTAATGAAACTTTCTATTCTGAGAGCTTGTAAATGTTAGACAGCACTTCTACATTTTCAAAAGTTTGGTAACAGCTTTGAGAAATGTTGCTCTTCAATAATTACGGAGTCCTTTACAACGTGATTCTCAAATCTTGTTCTCGATATAAACTCTATGATTATTGATAGTCAACATATTGCCAGCAGCATCATCCGTGGGGTAACTGTTTTACACACTAACATTAGGAATATCCTGCATTTTGACAGTTCAACACCATTCATTGCCTTATATACGTTGTTGAGTAGACAAATTTTTCAGACATATGAAGCGATGGATTAGAAATGTTCTTCAATATGATTTAGATCGTGATTAATTCTATGTTACGTAATAAGGGTGCAGTATAGACCACTTAATTATATTGGAATAAGCCTAATTGCCATCTAATTGCCTATTGAAATTACAAAACGTTTAAATACAAGTTAACTCACTCGTTTCTCTCAACACACATACTCACCTACACACACACACACACACACACACACACACACACAAATCACACACAAACCCACTCTCATAAACACACACACACACACACAGAAGCACTTGAATAATTATTGTTTTTTCATCAACTTTTGATTTGTATATTTTGTACTTACCTTGGTATGGAAGAGCGGGCATTGTTTGCTTAAAAGGAGTCTCCAATCACTAACATGTTTATTTGAATGTGGTTACAAAATAAACATTTTTTTTTTTTTTAATATAAATCAAAATGGTTTCAAAATTAGCCAACATAGAGTGAGCTGATGCTTTTATGGGTAGAAATGGATGAATACCATAAACAAATTTATTTGTATCGCAAATAAAATGTAACTTAAGCTCGAGGTAAAATGGAAGTTTAATGAAGTTGATTAATTACTTGACGTTATCGGTACAGCGGGGTCGGGGGGAGGTCTCTAGAGGTCTAATTCATCATAATTACGAGATGCGATCGTGTTTCACTGTTATTTTATGGCGAACTATTAAACAAATTATAAACACTCTTCTTCGAAATGAAATGGAGTTAATTGATGTCTATTTTCATTATGTTTGATGTGGCTTTTCTATTTGTGGATTTGGCAGACGTAAAGACATCTAGTTAGTCAAATAAAGATTTGACTTAGCTGATAAATAAAACTTTGTGGCGTTTCATGTGAATTTTGTTTTTCTTGTCTCGTGCTTTGATTTTAACCTTATTTTGTGAAATCTGGGGCCTACCATCACCCCTTATAGTAGTATTATTTTAATCTTATTTTAAGTGTAGAAAAGAGATAAAACTGTACGTCCTTTATAGCTCCATCTCATTCTCACAGGCATATTATATTGCAGACAGTGGCTATACATGTATATCTTGAAAAACAGTAGAGAGGTTCAGAGCAGGTGGCTGATTAGCGTGATAAGTTTCAACAAGGGGCGGGCTGAGGCAATAGTAGTCTGTTCGATCTCGAAAATGACCTGAACTATTAATGTTAACTTAAATAGCTAGGTACATACTGGTTGAGGATGTCATTGTTAATATTTACTTTGAGAGACCAGAAAGCAGAAAAACAAGGGATCCACTGGATGCGAGAAGCACAGAACCAGTCCCTGTGGCCGTGCTTGAGGGAGGGCCATGTCCAGCAGTGGACATCCTTCAGCGAAAATGACGACGATAACGAATTCAATAAAAACTTTTTTACAAAAAAAGCCACCGACTTCCTTAAAAACACTACAAAGTGAAAAATAACTTTAATTTCGGAAGTCGGTGTCTTAGGATCTGTATTTATGGTTTTTTTGCCACCGACATCCGAAATTAAAGTTATTTTTCACTTTGTAGTGTTTTTAAGGAAGTCGGTGGTTTTTTTTTGTAAAAAAGTTTTTATTTTTAAATTTTTAGTTGTGGTATTCACCCTGCACTAATTCCAAACAAACAATGCATATTTATGCGATAGCAGAAATCACGGTTGATTTGCTGTCATTTTTTAAAGAGTTCCGGTGTCTGTCTCCCGAACTCATCATCAGATCTATATGAAAATTATATGGGACCATTTCGGAATAAACCCCTTTCGAACAAAAAAAGAATTTTGCAAATCCGTTTATATATGACGGAGTTATGGCCGAACATACATAAAAAAAAAAAAAAAAAACATATAAACATCCGAACTTCCTCCTTTTTGAAGTCGGTTAAAAATTATGAACATCTGTATCAAATAATTTTGATAGATTTACACAAGTTTTTAAAACATTTCAGCATTCAATAAAACATTGAAAACTAAGTTTCAGTGTCTCCACGATCGTCACTGCATTTTGGAATGCATAATCCTTGTTTACTTATACAATACAGATGCTATGAGCTTCCACTTTTATGTATTCATCATACAGTCTGCACTCGTCCGCGAGACATAGGTTTGCTTCGCTGCTTGCCATTTCTATGTACATGTTTGCTCAGCAAAAATAGGTAGGTTTTCAAGTATTATAATTATAGTAGGTATAGGTATATGTATATTTCTGTGCAGTTCAAATAATGAAGCAGTTTGTTTTATAATGTTGATTGTTGTAATTTTTTTTGTGGGCGTGGTATCATCAAATGACATCTCCCGCTCTGGGCGAAGCGGGAGGGCATGTCAGACTTTTATTGACTAAAACCCACTCGTGTTCCGTCAGTTGCTTATATGCCAGGACCAGGGTATCGGTAAATCTCGCGACCTAGATGTCTGTAGTCTTGGGCATTAATTCTACCATATTAAACATTTGACTATTAACTACTATCGAAATTAATATAATAAAAGGACACTTAGACGTTGAAATACTTGTTCACAACATCGTTGTCATCGGGAAACGTACCTACATAGAAAACTGACAGTATTGCCATCAACAATCACGGAATTCTGTTGAGATTTTTCAATAGTCACAAGAAACGTGATAATGTATTCAGTAATGTTGATTCATACTACACCATAACTTGATATAAGTATGATAAATAAACTTCAAATGTTGAATGTTATAATACCACGAGATAGTAGTGAATAATTTACCACACATGTACTAGGGGTAATTAAAAGTAATTAACGGATTGTTAAATGTTTTATCAAAATATTAGGTTACGTCCATCATTAGGATTATGGCATGTTATTCAAAGTTTTATTACATGAATCGACAATACGGCTAGACTAATAAATAACAATTCAAAGTCCGTTCAAGTAAAAGTAAAAGTCAAATCATTCATTTCAATTGGGCTATTCAAAAGCAATTTTGGACATCAAAATTCGTAGAATTTATTCAAGATACTTTCATATGCAGAAGAATTGGCAAATAACTCTATAGTTGGGTAACTATTTTAAAATTACTTACAATATTTTATATATCAACTATAATTGGAGTATATGTGAAGACAATGCACCTAGAATAAAATTACTAAACACAAAGGGTATTTGATGAGCCAATTGCGTTTAAGTTTATTTAACTTAGAAAGTTCACACTACATTCCAGAGCAAAGAGTTCGCTTTGTAAACATACCGTCATATACACAGTGGTATACTATCTTACACCATCCAACATGGAATTGTGAGCCTTTATGCACATGTTCAAAAGACACATAAATCATGTGGGAACACATCCGTTTCATATCAATCATCCCGTAGCCTTTACACTTAATACCATTCGGGGAACGTACGAAAAACTCAACATTTACATAGAAGAAAGCCGACTGGTCCCCTATTATGGAAATCCGATCACGTCGGAACCTTTAAGATATGGTATCCCGGCAGAGATTTCAACTCCTTGATCCTAAGTTACGTTGTTGTAAACACCGCTTATGGAAATCAACCGATACGGAACCCTTGCTCCTTCTTACGTATCATTTTATGCCATCTTTTCAGGCCAAATATGTCGAGGGCATGTAAATGTTTGTATTTAAATTCTGTTGTTGCTTTATTCGCTTTTCCCTTAGGCGCAATATTTGGACGTCAGATCTAAGATTGTTTAGAGTAGATTTCTGTGGTGCTATTTTGGGAGTGCAGTATTGTTATAAGGCTATGTTTGAAATAAAAAAAGAATAAGAGAGATATAGTGTGAGAGACAAAGAGATATGTTTCTTCTCTGTCATGTAACAAAACGTGCCTAAGCGTGGCGCGTTAATTTAAAATTCACTCGTAATTCGTCCAAGTATCGAATCGCCGTCTAAATAAAATGTATATAGGCAAAATCAATATTTTTTTTTATTTTAGCTTATTCATTAATTAAACTGATACTATAATTCTCCTGCCCCTTTCCAATTTATTTGGAATTTGGGAAATATATTTTTTTTTTCATAAGGGAAAGCCAACAGTAGTATACTAAAAATAAACAGAAACAACTTAACATATAAATTAACAAATATACTATTCACTACATTTTCCACAGATTAATATTTACAGTTTTACAAACTGGTGGCAAACATTTACTGTAAATCGGGGCTAAATCAAGTTAACACTAGATAGGGCTAAGGCGTAAGTCCGCCTATATTCCTATTTATTTAATATATACAAAACTTTTATAATATATAAATTAAAAAAAAAACAGTAGAAACTAAGATAAACTAACTAAAAAAAAACTCTTATAATTATATTATAATAATTTGCTTTGCTTTGCTTTTCCTTCCATATTTCCCTATTAGTCGCCATCTTGCTCGTCACCCATTTCTAACCATATAATTATTGACACGGTCCATATTACAGTGTCATTGGTCTTTCCCTACTCCTATAGTCATCGAGATTCAAACTCAGAAATTACGTTACGACATTTTCAGGCCAATACCATAACAACAAATAGCCACACAACTTATCAGTTACCGGTGTCAGTTACAGACTTTCTCTTAAGCACTCAGTTAGTCTTTCCTTGCGTCATGTTGATCGCAAATAACCGTATTTTCTTTCTTGTTCAAAATTCTCACGAACTCATCAAATCTGTAAATATATTGAAATTACCTGTTACAAGAATATGTTGTTCAATAGTTTTGGTACCTACCTGTAAAGTTTTACCTTAGAATATACACCGCCAATGCCAAACTGTTTAAGTCACATTATAAAAACCGGCCAAGTGCGAGTCGGACTCGCGCACCGAGGGTTCCGTACAAACCTGCAGGTCATCATCATCATCATTCGTCATCATCGTTTATGAAATGAAATGTTTTTTTTTTAACCGACTTCAAAAAGGAGGAGGTTATCAATTCGGATGTTTATATGTTTTTTTTTTTTTTTTTTTTTTTTTTTATGTATGTTCGGCCATAACTCCGTCATATATAGACGGATTTGCAAAATTCTTTTTTTGTTCGAAAGGGGTTTATTCCGAAATGGTCCCATATCATTTTCATATAGATCTGATGATGAGTTCGGGAGACAGACACCGGAACTCTTTAAAAAATGACAGGAAATCAACCGCGATTTCTGCTATCGCATAAATATGCATTGTTTGTTTGGAATTAGTGCAGGGTGAATACCACAACTAAAAATGTAAAAATAAAAACTTTTTTGCAAAAAAAAAACAACCGACTTCCTTAAAAACACTACAAAGTGAAAAATAACTTTAATTTCGGAAGTCGGTGGCAAAAAAACCATAAATACAGATCCTAAGACACCGACTACCGAAATTAAAGTTATTTTTCACTTTGTAGTGTTTTTAAGGAAGTCGGTTGTTTTTTTTTTGCAAAAAAGTTTTTATTTAATTTTTATATTTGTGTTGACTGAATGAAAGGTAAATTGTGGTTTACGATTTATGACGTATTAAAAAAAAACTACTAACTAGATCTCGTTCAAACCAATTTTCGTTGGTAGTTTTCATGGTTATGTACATCATATATTTTTTTTAGTTTTGTCATTCCCTTATTTTAGAAGTTACGGGGGGGGGGACACACATTTTACCACTTTGGAAGTGTCTCTCGCGCAAACTATTCAGTTTAGAAAAAAATGATATTAGAAACCTCAATTTCATTTTTGAAGACCTATCCATAGATACCCCACACGTAAGGGTTTGATGAATTTTTTTTTTGTGTTTCAGTTCTATGTATGGGGAACCCCAAATATTATTGTTTTAAAAAAAAATGATATTAGAAACCTCAATATCATTTTTGAAGACCTATCCATAGATATCGCACACGTAAGGGTTTCATGAAAAAAAAAAATTTGAGTTTCAGTTCTATGTATGGGGAACCCCAAATATTATTGTTTTTTTTTCTATTTTTGTGTGAAAATCTTAATGCGGTTCACTGAATACATCTACTTACCAAGTTTCAATAGCACAGCTCTTATAGTTTCGGAGAAAAGTGGCTGCGACATACTCGGACAGACAGACAGACAGACAGACATGGCGAATCTATAAGGGTTCCGTTTTTTGCCATTTGGCAACGGAACCCTAAAAACTGAAACTTGGTAGCTTGAATAAAGTTGTGGAAAAATAACACACAATACTAACTTAACGAAGTGTATAATTTATTCCCATTTTAATTTAAAAAAGTAAACTAGAGAAAAGTATTGTGTTTGCGGAGCATTCGAGATTGAAAAACCATCACGAGTGCTGATTCGGTTAGTGGAAGAATAAAACCAAAGGAAATAACTGTTCGGATGTTTACTTAGGGTTCTGCACTTTACTAAATATACGTAACGTACTGTTGTGGTTTGGAAATACAAAGTACAATATGAATACAAAAGTAAATAAAACTTCATACACATGAAAATTAAATCAAATACATTCAATAGTTTAGTAACTATGGCTAGTAAAAAATCGGCAAAAACTCGTAGCTGTCTCATCAATACTATTTAGTTTGTTTCAAAAACATGTTTGTAAAACAGCATTAAAATTTATTTGAAACTAGCTTTTGTCAGCGGCTTTGCCCGCGTGGAGTTATACCGCAGTAACCTAATATCAGGATAAAATGTACCTTATGTGTTAATTTAGGATATAAACTATCTGTGGGCCAGATTTCACTGTTCAGTCGTTTTTGTGTGAAATAGTGACAAATATCCATACATCTGCATGAACTTTCATGTTTATAATAATAGTAGGATTTTAAAATACTCCTATGAACGAATACTGTCAGTATTTTCATTGATTGTCGTATTTATGGTCTCCATTGTAAAGCTCAAATCAATAATTATTTACTAAGACTAAATGAAATCTATGAATGGAAAATGTCTTAACTATTGAACTTTTTTTGACATATTTCTTCCATTTCAACATCAACACGGCAGTAACGCTTTGTGCAAACTGACCGACGGACAAACATCTTTGATGGCCTTTGGTTTTTCTTCTTTCTTCAGTTGACGTAACATAAGGGGTTTTGTGACACTCTTTACGGAACCCTAAAAAGAGACCAAGTCACTGAACTTTCAGTAATGCTGCTACACAATTTATTTAATCGCAATAATGGGTAAATCTTAGGTTTTCTACAAAATACTGAGAGCTGCCTTACTAGATTCAGTCTGTTAAAAGCAAGGTAATTAATTACTGGAAAAACTGTTGTGTAAAAACGTTATTTTATGCAAAACATTTTATGAGATTCAACTTTCGTTAGTTAAGAAGTAAATTCAACTAATTTGGTGAAGAGACGAGATTTTCTCGGCGTTAAACACGGCTTTTAGATTAAACTCTGACTGTTTTAATTTCACGTCAATTAACTTCTACCTATTTTATTTTCCATTAACAAACGGACGCTCCTTAGCCTTTATGAATTGGAATTTTGTTTATAAACATAATTTTTATTTCTCTGGGAATTAAAAAAGCTGAAAAACCAATTTGATTACAAGCCATGTAAAATTTTGCCATGGGTTTCTGTAGCTGTTTATTATGCAAAAACAATACGATAGCTGTAAGACTGCACTCGTCTAAAGTAGCATCATTGCGATCTCATTTATCTGATTTGCATATAGATAAATTGCATCTTTGGTAAAGTTTGTTTTCGTCTTGAAGTAAGAATATAGCTATCTACATCCAAAAGCATACTTACCTACATAATCCTTCACTATTACCTTCCATAATTATTTAATCATTAGCTTTAGTCCCCTGTCTTTTAAAACTATCTTACGGGAATGTACTACTGGGATTAAATAAACCCTAAGTGTCATGCAGGTTATACACTACATAATTATAACAAACAGATAAATGGACTAAAAATATTGGTTTAATTTTTTCGTGATTATCATCTTTTCTTCTTTTAATATGGTTAAAAGATAGTGTAACATCTAGTCAATAAGGATTAAGAAAATCACAAACAAAACGAAACAGCTAAACGCTAAACAAATTCTAAACCAAACGACACACGAGATAAAGCCAATTCTCAAAGGACCAAACGCTTTACAGCTCAAAAGACCAGAAAAAAAAATGAACCAAACGTCATGTTGCACGGCAATTAAAGGGTCGCTGTGTGTTTTTCAATCCGATTCAATTTCCGTTGACATAAAGTCCGTCTGAAAACGTTATGTGTACAGCTAAGCGTCGCGTTTTAATCGTCGCTCGAGCGTTTCGCTCAAACGTCACATTCAGAGCGGTTCTGTAGCGAGCTGCATTCGAAAAGAGTTAGAAACGGGATGTGCTGGCTTTTACCTAGATGTGGAACTAATAGATGAGAATGTTGAAAGAATAATGGAGAGAAATTCTGTTTAGAAACGTGCTGTGTAATAGTGGTTTAAAAGGAAACTTGGTTTGTTTCAGTGTGAGTAAAAGTTTAGATAATTTTGATTTTGTGATGATAGGTTACTAATTTTGGCGTAGTCTTTTTATTTTGAGTATTAACTTTAAACCTGTTCATAAAAGAGCACCTACAGGCAGAATAACTTTTATAGTGATCTACAGAACAAGCATGTTTATAAGTTACGTTTTCTAGTGGGAAAATTTAAATTTTTCCCAGCATTTTTTCATTTTTATGTCCTTTTCCAACATCGTGTAGAATAATGTCGACAGGCTCTAAAAGCATGCATTTTATAATCCCATCCTTTCACCCTCCCATTTTCCTATCCAATTTTACCTCGTATATCTTTCAGCACTCACTTCCGACATTGTTTTGACAAATCGAACCAGTATAAGGTACGAACGAGGAAAATTCGGGAATTCGGTTTTCTTTCAATAAACGGGATAAGGAATAACATTACAGGAAGTTTTTTTCTTTATATATATGTCTAAGGTGATCGATTATGTCTAGAGTTTGGTGTCAATGCGATCGATCATCGGGCCAAATAGTGGATGCAGTAGAAGGAGGATTTATCCGGTGCTGCGTATATATGGATAGTCTGTCTCTCTGTCTTAGAGGCTTTGTGAGATGAAACGATCAAGAAATACAATATAGATAGAAAGATAATGATAATATCCTACTAATATTATAAATTTGAAATTTTGTGAGTATGGATGTAAGTTTGTACCGTGTTGTTTGGTACCGTGTGGTGCCGGACGTAAAGAGTAACCCCACCCCATTTCTTCCCGTGGGTGTCGTAAAAGGCGACTAAAGGACTCACTAGAGAATGGGCAGCAGCATTCTCTATGCATTTTACCACCATACTGCGATCGCCAACCCGCCTGCCAAGCGTGGCGATTATGGCAAAGCCCCCCAAATTGGGGGAAGCCTAAGTCCAGCAGTGGACGTCTTACGGCTGAAATGATGATGATGATGATGTAAGTTTGTTACTCTTTCACGCAAAAACTACTGATCGAATTACGATGAAATTTGGCACACAGATAGCTGATCAATACATAGAGTACTTTTATCCTGGTAGTGCGTTCCCGCGGGATAATTTCCTGACCTCAATGCGGGCAAAGTCGCTGGCAAAAGCTAGTTATTCATAGTATAACACTGAAAAGACACAATAACTATATACCTAGGTACATTTAATACCTATTGTCCGCGGCTGACTCCTCTTGGAGGTTGAAAATTATGCCACGGAATTAAAAAGTATATCCTAACTCAGGTCACAGTCCATCCGTGTGTAATTTCAAACTAATTCATTCACGCGTTAAAGCGTACAAACAGAAACAGGCAGATATTTTTGTATATAAATCCATATTATCGCCAATAGTTTACTTTTAAAGAACACGTTCACTATTTAACGTTATGGTCAAAGTCTTTTACTATTACCACATGTGAATCCATTGCGTTTATAACAAGCAGTGTGTACTTAGCTACACTTTTATGCCCAGCCTTCTCGTTCATGTAGTAATAAACTTACACGGGTACCTACTAAAAACAATATTTACTTTATTTTTACTTAAAATAAAAAATCTCGTAACATTTTATAACGCAAATTATTAACCAATTGGAACGATAGTTTTATCAGAAATCGATAGTCATAAAATCGGATTTTTGCGCCATTATACAAAAATAAAACTAGACTGAATAGTTTGCACAAGCTCTTGGTTCAATTCTGCTGAGCATGGACCCCACTCAAACCTTCATAAAACCGATTTTGGGATCGAATTGGCATAATTACTATAATTTTATAGGTATTCGTATTTTTATAGATCATATTGATAAGTCTTTTACTGTAGATTTTTGTTACTATAGTATTTATGCAAAGATTTGTATAGAAATTATGCACAGTGAAGGTAAATGGATACAGAACACTTGGTAGTGATCACGTCTACTCTGTGCGAGATACGGAAAAGAAGTGACCACAGGAAGAGCGGGATGTTACCTCCACCAGCGGGGCCAGTACGGCTTACTGTGATAGGCTTCAGTCACACATTTTTATCACAGTTTGGGAGCAAAACCCGTGATAAAATGCGTCTAACTATTAATATTATTATTTCAATCATTATTATTATCAACAAAACAGAATAAGTGAAGAATATTACGAAAATTCACAGCAAGAAACAAGATCATTTTCACACCCACGCCAAAAGGGCACGTACGAGTACATCGTCGTGTGGGCGTTTCGCAGGTGTGTATACAGTTCATATTAAGTTAACTTCCAAATAGGTTTTTGGAGAATTGGTTACTATGAAGGCAATATCATATATAATAAAGAGCAGTGGTGGCCCAGTGGTAACGGCCGCGACTTACGAGTAGTACGTCGTGAGTTCGAACCCAAGCAGGCGCTTTACTTTGTGTAAATTATTTCATCACTACTGCTCTCAAAACGGTGAAGGAAAACATCGTGAGGAATCCGGCATGTCTTAGAACCAAAAATTCGAAGGCATGTGTCATCTACCAACCCGCACTGGGCCCGCGTGATAGATCATGGCCCGCTCCCTCTCACCGAGAGGAGGCCTGTGTCCCAGTAGTGGGAACATTTATAGGCTGCTGATGCTGATAATGATGATGATGAAGACAATATCAAACCCATAAGCCTGTCCTGTTAGGTCACTCCCCTAACTTAAAGGCCTTGAAGAAGTAGAGGGATGCTTGTTGAATCGACTTATGACGCTGCTGATGGCCGGCATTTACTCAATGTATGAAAAGTGGCTGTGGCTAAACAGTACCGTTTGTGTACCGTGGTAGGCGACGTGAGTGGTCCGTGCGGACACGTCTTATCAGTAACATTATGCGTAGTGTAGGGGTAAGAACAGTGGAGGCTCACTCTTAATGGGCGCGACTTAAAGTTGTTGGTCGTGGAATTCAACCCAAGCAGGCACTTCGTACCGTGTGGTACCGGACGTAAAGAATAACACCACCCCATTTCTTCCCGTGGGTGTCGTAAAAGGCGACTAAGGGATTTACTAGAGAATGGGCAGCAGCGTTCTCTAAGCATTTTACCACCATACTGCGATCGCCAACCCGCCTGCCAAGCATGGCGATTATGGCAAAGCCCCCCTAAATTGGGGGAGGCCTAAGTCCAGCAGTGGACGTCTTACGGCTGAAATGATGATGATGATGATGATGAGGCACTTCGTGTAATTTATTTCATCACAACTGCTCTCAAAACGGTGAAGGAAAATATCGCAAAGAAACCGGCAGTTCCTAGAACCAAAGTCTGGAGACATGTAACATCCAACAATCTGCACTAGGACCGCGTGACGGATAACTTCCCACTCCCTCTTACAGACAGAAGCCTGCTGTCCCAGCAGTCGAAACATTAGCAAGCTGTTTATGCAAATTGAACGTCATTACGTGAACAAATATTTTCGTACGAACTTGTGTCCTAATTCATCATTAAGATTTAATCACGCCATAATCACGTATTAGCTTTTTATTATGAGATCGGCTTATTGCTATCATAATCATCATATTAGCCGAAAGACGTCCGACGGCCTCCCCCAATTTGTGGGGGTTTGCCATTATCACCACGCTTGGCAGGCGGTTGGCGATCGCAGCATGGTAGTTAAATGTATAGAGAACGCTGCTGCCCATTCTCTAGTAAGTCCTTTAGTCGCCTCTTACTCTCTTGTAAGAACTTAAGTCCGTAACTTTAGTCTGTAGTTCGTTAAATTAAGTTAAATAACACATATAACTTTTTACTATAACAATTTTAATTTATCACGTTCGTATTAACTAAAAATCAAAGTTACCCCAGGATAAAACCTCTTCTAGCACATTTATACCAATGTCTGTGCATATTGCAACTGCGGCAGAGAAATGCAAAATGAGTTGCAAGTGACATGCGCGTTAGTTACGCTGTATGAGTGCTTCTAAAGAGAATTTTTAGAATTGTAGGGTACTGATGGAGACTAAGTAAGTGCGTTAAAGTAGGGCAAGTATTATGAGTAATGCTTGCAACGTGAAAAGTATCTGGGGTAAAAGGTTCTTGAATGTAATGCTAACTATATCAAATTAGCTCTTAAGCTTCGTATTCATGGTTCACAAAAGTTGTACAATATAATATGTAGTTTCATTTACGTGTTTTCGTGTCACTGATAACACTGTAGTACTGCATCTGTGAAAGATATTACTGAGAACAATGTTGTACAATTATTATCAAACGATCATGCAATCAGGCGCGACGCGACGGTGTAAAACGATTTCGGTAGAACAATTTCCTCGATGTTTCCATGTCTGTCTGCAGGATCCGTAACGAAACCGAAAGTTATTTTTCGTCCCATCATTTTAATAATAAAAAATGTGAGTGTGGAAACTTCTGGTTACGGATATATTGAAATTAAAAAAAATTTAACAACAATCAGAGAACTAATTTTGTCGTTTTATACAATGTTACTCAGTCAATATGCCTCAGAAAGCACGTTAAGCCGTTGGTCCCGGCTATCATTCGTGGATCAGAAAGTCGTTACAGGTCGTCAGAAATTCAAAAGTCTGATAACCAGTCTTACCAAAAAGTATCGTATTACGCAAAATGAACATCACATTTGTTGGTCGCTCCATATAAAATGTTGTTATTCAGCTTCTGGTTAGACTTGATACCGACCCTAATGTAGCTGGGAAAATGCTACACTAGTGATAATGCCTTGGTTTAATGTACAGATTGCGTAGGTGTTGCTGCGATTTTTACACCCTAGAGATGAAATGTTTGCAAAATGTATTTGTTAGCGTTGCGCCACAAAACTTCGCCTTGCCAAACTTTTCTTCAGCTTTTTACATTATGGTTTCAAGATTTAGTGTCAAATAAATTAACGCCAGCCACCTCTTCCAGGCTCTAAAACATGTATCGTGTACCAATGTAATCACATTTCCTACCTCACGTAGCGAACACTGTTTTCTTTAACATAACAAAGAAAAATACCTCTATTTCAGTAACACGGTACTACAGAAATCCCTTTTGTTTCGTTCCAACGTGGATGTGGACGGAAAACAATTTAAAATTGTCTTATTTTAAAACTTTACAAATGTTATCCCTGGAATGAGGCGTGAATTTATTGTGGGGCTTTTATGAAGATTTAAGGCAGGTGTAATGGAAAATTTAAAATATAACCGAAGCCAACCATAAGAAAGAAACTGTATCGCTCTACATAAACACAATTTTACGTTCAATGCTCTTGCTTCACTTGTATATTTATTCCTAGATAATTAAACAGACAGACCACGCATACTGGAAAATATTAGTTTACAGCTGTATCCGGTTAGATACGAAGCTTATCCTAAAATGATTTTGGAAAGGCTAGGGCAAAAGATGAAAATTTATATAAACATCGTTGATTTAAAATCTTTCTTCCACGACTGTAAACTGTAGAGAAATTGTGAACTGTACCAAACTGCTTACAAATAACATATCTATTAATTTTCGATAGTTTCTAATAATCTATCAATGTCAAACCGTCAAATTATAAACGAACCTACACGTGGTTACTTATTTCATTCGCCTTATTCGTGGTACCCACTTCAACTCCTCGTTATTGCAGGATATCTCCTTTATCATCCCACCACCCATTATACACACACTTCGCCCTCGCCAACGTCCCCTGTTCTCGATACCACAAACTAGTTCCTTATCCCTTAAGACTAGTCCATTATACCTAGCCCTCACCCATATTAACAACATTTTGCTGTATGACGTATCATCCGATGTTTTCGCGAATACTGAGCTGAGATTCCTGAACACTGCTACTCGATACCTGGAGTCCATAGCCACTCCCAGTACAATTTCCATGGACTAAATAAATAAATTGAACTGTACTATATTATTGACTATTTTATTGCACAATTTTTATGTCAATTTTTTTTATGTAACTATTTTATTATGAAATTTTATCTAATTGTTATCTAATTTTACCCTTTTTTTATATACCTATTCATCTTATATTTAATTTTGTATAATCCTTTACTTTTACCAAATTTTATAATTTATTAAATTCTGTTATTGTATGTGTATTCTGTCTATGTTATAAATAGTATTGACCGATAACTTGTATGTGTGGTGCAAACTGTTAGTGTAAGTTGGTTATGAATAATAAATAAATAAATAAACTTACTGACAGGGTACACAATGTCTGATTTTATCATCCGTTAAATTGTCAAGCATCCCTGATTTGTCGATCTTGACGGTAGCTAAATTGATTGCAGTTACCAAACCAAGGCATCCCGACCGAATAGGTAAGGTTAGGTTAGAACTATGACCAACCGCACTACTTCCAAGTTAGTGACAGTTATTTGGCTATTTAGTGTTAGTTCAAGATAGAGACTATACATCACTTGCAACTTTGATACCAATTCATAATTTGTTATGGACTATATAAACTTCCGAAGAATAATGCGTTAAACTGTAATTCGTTTTGCAAATCACAATATTTCGTTAGTTTATAATATCGCGAGATAGATTATAAATTAAAAATGTTTATAATATTACGGTGACATAATATGTAAGTATATGTTTCATATACACAATCAGCATATACCGTTCCCACTGCTGGAACACAGGACTCCTCTCTATTCTCTGTCTCTACTTAACTTTGTTTTATATATTGTATGTGTAAATTTAATAACCACAGACTACCTGCAGAACCGTCTCTTTTTCTCTTCTAATATATACAAAGGATTGGAAGATCGCTTTTAAGCGACAAGACCATTCTACATTACTGTTTATCACTTTAATGGTGCATAATTATTCTATCTAGTATTAAGTTTATGATACCTATTAGCTCTAGATATCATAAACTTAATACATTTAGTTTTTGTCTCGTTAAGAAGTAGGTTATTAACATTGAACCAGTTAACTGCTGCAAGGGCTCTTTTTACATTGTCAGTAACCAGCTGCTGACGTTTGAGTTTAAATAAAAGTGAAGTGTCGTCTGGGTGGCTAGGGTCTGTATTTATATGACTTGGAGATAAGAATATCACACGAGGTAGAAATACCACACTGTTACGTCATCACAAGTGAAACTTTTTTTCTCAAGTTGTCATTAAAATGACACATAATTATTATTATGTGTCCAGGTCATCTCGCCACCTATATGGGTCGACCTCCGCAGCGCCGATGAATAATTAACTTGACTTATCTATACATTTATACTCTATACAAATAAATAAAATTGGAGTGTCTGTTTTTAATATTAAAATAACTACTTTTTACTAAGTGTATATGGATGTATACACGGTACATATACCAACACAACATTTTATAAAAAATTTGTCTGTCTGTCTGTCTGTTCGTTTCGGCTAATCTCTGAAATGGCTGGACCGATTTTGACGGAGCTTTCACTTGCAGATAGTTGATGTAACAAGGAGTAACTTAGGCTACTTTTATTTTAGAAAAAATAAATAATAGTTTAAAAAAACGCTGAATTTTGAGACGTATGTCAGCTTAGTTTTCAAAGACAGTTTTTATGAAAAACTTTTTGTTAAATACCACGCGGACGAAGTCGCGGGTAGCAGCTACTACCTATAATATAACCTGAATTAACACATCTTACCGCGGTAGTACGTCCTCCTACGTTAATTTCCGACATCCACGCGGGCGAAGTCGCGGGCAAAAGCTAGTTGCCAATAAATATTGTTAATATCTCAAATCCGCTCAAAAAACATTTATATTCCAGTTTGAAATAAAATACCCACATTAAAGTAAAACCAAAAGGAAGCAGTTAATTACGGAAAACCGAAAATACGCCAGATTCATTTCAGTCCCTTTTCAAACATTATTAGAAATGTCTTCATATGCAGGCAATGCGAGATTTCCGGCGAAAAAAGGGGTTTTATTTCAGACAGCTACCCGCTGGGGAGCTCTTCGTCACGTAAGGGTGTCGTACGATACGAGTACGTGCCAAGAACGCGGCTGCCCCTAATGCGTCTACTCAGCCGAACATCCTAGTTAGAGAATTTGACTGATAACGCATCACGTGTGGGGGGAATAAGAGAATGATATATTGTGTGGCACTGGCTTTTGTTTCAACCCGGTACTTGTGTTGGGGGCTTATGAGCACCTACGTGGAACGGTCGGGATATAATTATTATTTATTCAATGATCTGATTACTAATTATTGACATCAAAGTCGCATACTGAGTTTGAAATCACAGTTTTGTTCCCAATTTTTTTATTTATCTTAGGCACTATCCTTTCATACTATCTATCTATATATATAAAATTCAAAGTCCTGAGTAACTGACTGACTGATATATCAATGCACAGCCTAAATCACTGGTCCTAGAGATATGAAATTTGGAGGGTGTGTTCTTTGTGAGGAATAGGTGTTCACTAAGAAAGGATTTTTTGAAATTCTATTTCTAAGAGGATGAAACGGGGCTTGAAATAGTAAATTTTCGACATCCACGCAGGCGAAGCCGCGGGCAGAAGCTAGTAATATTATAAATGTGAAAGTTTCTATGTTCAGAGTTTGTATTTTTGTTACTCAATCAGGCAAAAATGGCTAGACGGATTTGAACAAAATTAATTATAGATAGTTTGTTACTAGGATTAACACATAGAATAGTTTTTATCCCGGTAATAGGTTCTCTTGGGATAATTTCCGGTGAAAACGGCAAATGGTAGCTAATAGATAATTAAAACGGCACACCACTAATTACATACTTAGAATCATAAAAAGTAACCTACGTAATCTTGAAAGTAATTAAAATTATATACACCATGTATATAATTTAATAAAATCGAATATGAGACTGTACTTCCTTGCATACATTCCATCGTAGAACACCAGAAATATACGAAAAATTATATTTCATTTATACGCAAATACGTCATCTTGTCATAATATGTTTTATTTGTGCTATTTATTAGTCTTCAGTGATGGTCTATTTTTTTTTGGGAAATTATAAATTATTTCTCCCGCTCTGGGCGGAGTGGGAGGGCGTGTCAGAATTTTACTGACTAAAACCCACCCGTGTTCCTTCAGTTGCCCATATGCCAGGGTTACGGTATCTCTTTCGAACAATCTCGCGTCCCTGGCAGGCATCGTTCCTAGCATCCTTCAGTGCTGCTGACAACTCTTTGAGGCGCGCGTGCAACACTACGTGCCGTCGACCCGAGCCTGGTCCGTACCGGGCGGCTCCCATTGCTCGCCGCCCGCAAGCTACCCATAACACAACACATCGCATCGTCCGCCCGCACTGTAACTTCGTATTCGCTTAGCGTTCTGTCTGACTTTGATTTTTGGTCTCGGTTTCTATGTGTCATATATAATCATACCTTAGATGATGACAATAGCTTGCGCAATATATTTTTTTCAAATTGTACTGATACGAGTAGTTCTAAACATTAATTAGCGCACTCAAACAAACAAACAAGCTCATCAGCTTTATTATATTAGTCTTTATAGATTTGATTTTATTCCTCTATGTCAAAATATACATATGTCGGTTTTACTGTGACTACTAGGCCGATATACGAAAAATTTCTTACCGTATCGTGCAAGTTAAAAGTACGGACATAAAGTGAGAAACGTATGTGGTATTCGTTGGCAATGGTTTCCAATAATTCACGCGGTGCCATTAAACGCGATATCTTATTGCAATAGGTGGATTCTGGCGATACCGAAACCGCTCACCGCGGTAGTGTTTTAAATTCTGTTTATTCGAAAGTATTGGTGGTTGGTTATCCATTACTTACTGCTGCATGCATTTGGAGGAAAACGATTTGACTTAATCTTTATGTCTTCCATACTATATGTACCTACATGTAAGCATATAAAGCTGAAGCGTTAGTTTAAATGCTCTCATCTCATGAACTACTGGTTGGAGTTCAAAATATATGTTAGTGTTGGATAGCCCATTTATAGATAAAGGCTACATAATATCATGCTAGGGCTTTTTTTTCTGGCTGGGAAATCATCACATTACGTCTCCCGCTCTGGGCGGAGCGGGAGAGCGTGTCAGACTTTAACTGACTAAAACTCCACCGTGTTCTTTCAGTTGCTCGTACCAGGGCCACCGTAACTCTTTCGGTCACATTCAGCAGACCCCTTCAGTTTCCTCCCGCCTTATCCTAAACAGGAACCTCCTGAAGCAGCCATGCCCGATGAGGATCTGCGTGTGGGGGAAGGTGGGGACGCCGTGCTGTAATTGTGGCGTGCCCAGCACTGGTTTGCGACAATCGTACCCGCCATGTCTCCATGAGATCCCGCCAGAGCTCTACCCGCTGTGCTGTGATTTCTCGCGGCAGCGGAGTTTCGCCCTGGCGTTTTACCTCATCGCGCCACTCCCACATGCACAAGGACTTTCTCATGCTGGGGCTAAAGGCTCATTAAAAGCCGAGCAAACAGAAAAAAATCACGAATAATATACAGGGTGTCCAGTAAATAGTGTTATAATAAGTCAATATAATACTTTGGCAACACTGATTCTGTTCTCTATAGTAATAAGTCTATAGATTTTCACTTCTCTATATCACTGCGCTCTGTACTGATTGTGTACCTATGTGACCTACGTTAAGTTTATTATAATAAAACTGCAAGTCTACAAAACTCGTTTTACTTTAATAATCGTACAGGTTATGGGCCCAGCGCCATAATCGTGGAATAAGTAAAACGAGATAAAGGAAAAATTTCTATCGGCGGCATTACATCAACCCGGATACGCCGGTTTTGAGGTTAGACCGACGCCACGCGGGCTCGGGACGAAAAATACTTGTATTACAAGGACGAGACGAGCAGGAAGGAAAATAAGTACACAATGGAAGAAAATAAGACCTTTGGTACACACATCAAACTAGAAGGTGCCTCGAACTGGAATGTTTGGAAATTCCAATCAGTCATTCTGCTGCGAAGTCAGGATTTGCTCGAGGTGGTTCAAGGTATCAAGGTGAAGCCGGAAGAAGCGACTGAAAAGGCACGATGGGAAAAGCTCGACGCAAAAGCACAAACATGGTTGGTGACAAGAATGTCAGAAAGTGCAATGATGCATATTTTAACATGTACTTCATCAGCGGAAATGTGGAGAAAACTATCGAGTGTCTACGAACAAACATCGGAAACAAGCATACACATTGTTCAACAACGATTCTTTCAGTATAAATATGAAGATAGTACACCCATGTCCACATTTCTATCCAAAATCGAAGAATTGAAGAATCAGTTAAAGCAGATGGGCGAAAGCATTTCCGAGAAATTCGTCATAACAAAAGTGTTGATGTCGCTTCCAGCCGATTATAAGCATTTTGTCTCTGCCTGGGAATCTGCACCGGAGGAGAAACAAACCTATGATAATCTCGTTGCTCGGCTTCTAATAGAAGAGGAACGCTTAAAGGATAGACAGGACGTGTCTCAGCAATCAGCGGCGGCTTTTGTTGTAAAGAAATTAGGAAAGAAAAACGTAAAGTGTTATAAGTGCAATAAACTTGGACATTTCCAGAGTGAGTGTAAAAGTAACCGCGTAAACAATAACTCGAACAGTGATGAGAGGCCGGTGAAAAAGTGTCATTACTGCAAAAAGGTGGGACATTTAAAAAGTGAGTGCTGGTTCAAGAAAAACAAAGAAAAGGACAGCAACGCAAGTAATGCATTCGTGATTTCAAGTGGACATTTTCAAAAATCGCAGTGGTTAGTGGACTCTGGTGCGAGTCAGCATATGTGCCACAATCGTAACCTTTTCACGACATATTTCCCATTGTTGAATAAATCTGTGATCGTCGGTAACGGGAATTCGATAAGTGCACATGGTTGCGGACAGGTGGCGCTGCAAGTACACGATGGAAAGCAATGGGTAGACACTACCATAGACAATGTATTATTTGTGCCAGAACTGAAAACAAACTTGCTATCTGTCAACTGCGTGACAGATAGAGGCTATTTGTTGATCACAAATGATAACTTGTGCAAATTCATTAAACAGAACAAAGTATGTGCGACGGCTAATCGTATCGGTGATATGTATTTTTTGGACGTTCGTTACAATTGCGAAGGAGCAAATATGACTCAAGTGCAATCAAGTCTTAAAGACTGGCATGAAAGACTGGCTCACCAAAACTTGCAACAAGTGAAGGCCGTGCTTAGGAACAACAACGTTTCTGTGAAAGACAATACCGAAGCAAAGTGTGAGAGCTGCTTGCAGGGAAAAATAAGTCGTTTGCCCTTCCATACTAGTGAAACAAAAACAACTAGGCCATGTGAACTTATACATGCTGACACATGTGGACCCATGGAAGTGCCGTCTGTGGGAGGATCCAGATACTTCGTTATTATGAAGGACGACTACTCTAATTATAGATCTGTGTATTTCGTTAAAGGGAAGGATGAAGTAAAGAAGTGTATTGAAAACTTCATAAATAAAGCAGAAAATACTACAAACAATAAAATACACAGTTTTCGAAGTGACAATGGATTGGAATTCGTCAACAAAGGAGTGCACAACCTGTTTGCTGAACGTGGTATCATACACCAAACCACGGTGCCATATACTCCCGAACAAAATGGAAAATCAGAACGGGAAAATAGAACGCTGGTCGAGGCTGCGAGAACAATGTTATGTGCAAAAGGTTTACCAAAGAAGTTATGGGCAGAAGCAGTTCAAACAGCGGCATATGTATTAAACAGGACAAGTAAAAGTAATGAACCTGGAAAAACACCATTCGAGGTATGGACCAACAAGTATTTTGATATAAATTATTTAAAAATATTTGGAACCCCTGTTTTTGTCCACATCCCAAAAGAAAAAAGAAGAAAATGGGATGCTAAAGGACAGAAAGGAATAATGGTGGGTTATGGAGAGGACGTTAAGGGCTATAGAGTATTCTTTGAAAATAAAAACTGTGTGGAAATAAAGAGAGACATCGTTTTCCTGGAACAACCTAAAACTAAGACAGAGCAGTTGGTGTTATTGGAACATGACTCGGATAGAACCAAAGAGACTGATGAGGATCAAGGGTCTAAAGAACAGTTACTACAGTCAAATAAAAGTGTAGAACAGGTAGATTCCAGTGAGGGTGATCAGCAGTCCACGCAGTTAGAAGAAACTGTGAATATATCTATAGAGAGTAATGGAAGTGAGTATGTTCCAAGTTTCAGTGATGAGAGCTCCGATGATGAAGAAGATGAAACATCACAATGCCCAAGAAGTGCCCGGGTCAGGAAGCAAACCTCATTCTATAAGTGTCATTATGTTTCTACTGAAGATAATGAGCCCAAGACGTATCAAGAGGCCATGCAAAGGCAAGATGCCAGAAAATGGGAAGAAGCCATAGAGAGAGAGCTGCAAACCCTGAATGAAAACAAAACCTGGGACTTCTGTGAAAAACCGGTGACTGAAAATATTGTAAGTAGTAAGTGGGTATTCAAAATTAAAAACACAAATGGCAGTATCCAATATAAAGCCAGACTTGTGGCTAGGGGCTTTGAACAAAATGATTTGTTAAATTCTTATGAAGTTTATGCTCCAGTGGCTAATTTGGCTACCTTTAGGCTGTTTGTGTCAATTGCAACCAAGTTAAACTTACCCATCTATCAGATGGATGTAACAGGAGCATTTTTATATGGGAGTATTGATGAAGTTGTTTATTTACAATTACCCGAGGGAGCCTATAGCGGGCATAACAATATTGTTAAACTGAATAAGTCATTATATGGTTTAAAGAAATCACCCAAGTACTGGAACGATAAATTTAACTCGGTGATAATGAGGCAAGGTTTTGTAAGGTCCCAAAGTGATACTTGTTTATATATGAAACATACTAATAGTGGCAATACCTATGTTTTACTGTATGTTGACGACCTATTGATTTTTGGTAACAATGAAAATGAAATTTCTGACTTAAAAACATTGTTAAACTCTGAATTTAAAATGAAAGACTTGGGATTAATGTCAAACTTTCTAGGCATACGGGTAGAACAGGATTTAAACAATAAAGTCACCAAATTGAGTCAAAAACAATATTTAGAATCTTTATTACACAAATTTGAAATGTATAATTGCAAAGGTATGTCTACCCCTATGGACTTTAATTTTAATGTCAAAATATTAGCGGAAAATTGTAACTCTGTAATTGATAAAAATATTGAAAACAAATGTAGGAAAATCATTGGCATGCTGTCCTATGCAGCATTAGGGACGAGACCAGACATCTGTGTAGCAGTGTCCATTCTAAGCAGATACCAAAATAAAGCAAACAACATGTTATTAACGGCTTTAAAAAGAGTTTTAAGATATATTAAGAGTACTATGAATTACTGTTTGATATATAAGTGTAATAATGATATGTTAATTGGTTATTGTGATGCTAACTGGGGGGGAGATTTAAAAAATAGAAAGTCTACTACTGGTTATTGCTTTATGTTTTCAAATTGTTTGATATCATGGTGCTCAAAAAGGCAAGCTAGTGTTAGTCTGTCATCTACAGAGTCTGAGTACATAGCAATCAGTATGGCTGCAGCTGATGCTTGTTGGCTTATTAATTTATTATGTGATTTTAAAATAGAGAATCTCTGCCCTGTAGTAATGTTCAGTGATAATCAGAGTGCCATAATGGTTGCTAACACTGATTGTGTTAAGCGTCTTAAACACATAGATATAAGGTTCCATTATATTAAAGAGTTAATTAAACGGGGTAAACTAGTTTTAAAATATTTAAAAACAGAAGATCAGATTGCAGATATGTTCACAAAAGCAATAAATAAAAATTTGTTGTATAAATTCATAAACATGTGTAACATGATAGAAGATTGAATTTGTGTTGTTAGTTTCAGTTTATGTAGATTTGTTTAAAGTGTAAGTAAGTATTATATTGAGGGGGGGTGTTATAATAAGTCAATATAATACTTTGGCAACACTGATTCTGTTCTCTATAGTAATAAGTCTATAGATTTTCACTTCTCTATATCACTGCGCTCTGTACTGATTGTGTACCTATGTGACCTACGTTAAGTTTATTATAATAAAACTGCAAGTCTACAAAACTCGTTTTACTTTAATAATCGTACAAATAGCACGACATACTGCAGAGGGTGATAGCTTGGGTCACTACCTATCAATACAACACATGTTCAGCAAAATCTTACGGATTTTTTTTTTTAAAATCAATGAGTAAAGTATTCACGAATAATTTGATGTAAAAAAAAGTACTAGAAAAGGATTTTTTCATTACGAGATGCTTAAAAATCTGTTTCAAGGTAGAGATTTTTCGGTATTTCGGAAAATTTTGTAAAACTGTAAATCCGTAAGATTTTGCTGAACATAATATTGTATTGATAGGTAGTGACCCAAGCTATCACCCCCTGCAGTATGTCGTGCTATTTACTGGACACCCTGTATAACGAAGATGAAGAAATTTGACGCGGACGATGTCGCAGGCAGACACTAGTGCTGATATATGCTACTCCTTTAATGACCACATGCACGATCAATGACTAACTGCATGTAGCGTTAAACAAATTTAACACATCAGTATTTCTGTTAATTGTTTGATGATGACATTGATGACAGAGGCGCAAAAACAAAAAAGGGAAATGTAGGTATGTAATTAACAGAGATGCAGGGGTGAATCAAGAAAAAACTTGAAAAGGGATTTTAACATTGATTTAATGTAGTTGCAAAAAGGACTGAAATGTGTTTACTGTATTTGGGATTAACGACTACGTGTCCTTTTCGGCAGTAAACTCGATTCGATTCAACCCTGCATTCCTATATTCATCACAGTACATTGTACGGATGATTAAAATACGTGTAGCGTTAAATATTTATATTGCGGTGCAACTCTTACTTGCACCATAAATTGTGTTAATAGAATAGCTGTCATTAATGACTAGGGACAAACGAAGTTTCGCTAGCAACTAGAACCTTAATTGGCGTAACACACTATCAATTACAATCTGAAACATTTTGAAGGTTACTGCTAATCAATGTATCCTAGTAATGGTGGTCCAGTGGTAACAGCCGCTACTTACAGTGAAGGAAAACATTATGAGAAAACTGGCATGTACTGGAACCAAAAATTCGAAGACATGTGACATCTACCAACCCGCACTGGACCCGCGTGTTGGATTAGAGCCCACTCCCTCTAAAAGAGACGAAGCCCATGTCCCAGCAATGGGAACAGGATAAGCTGATTATGGTTATGCTTAATTACGTACTTCTTGTTGTATAGGAGCGAAGTCTCCTGACACAGGAATATCTTGCTTAAAAGGAGGCTTCAGTCATATTTTGTAACTACAAAAACCTGTATAGCAAATAAACGATTTTACTTTGTTTGTTAAACAATTACGCCGTTGAGTTCTACTAAGTTACTATTTTTACCAGTTACTATTTTTCTCAGCAAGAACTTTTATTGTGTAGCAAGAATATAAAATTAATTAGTGTCTTTCTAATTTCTATATCTCGTCTTCACAAGAAATAAAAGCTTCATTTATTTTCTATGAAAGTTAGCGTAGTTGCAGTCCCAGTTGACATATTTGAACTTTTATTGCAAAAGTTTCAAAGCAAAATGTTTTATCAATAGTTACTATTGGCATTTATTTTACAAACTATGCAGTCTAGCATCTAATGCCTTAGTTAAATGGGAATACCTAAATATAAATTGCAGAAAGATATATTTTTTATTATCTGCGATCTAGGTTTTGCCTTCGCCCTCGTATAAACTTTCTCTTGAATAACTCTGTCTATTAATGAAACCCGTATTAATATCTGTTGCGTATTTCAAAAGATCTAAGCGTACAAACATGAAATGTGACTTTGTTTTTAACCGACGAAAAAAAACGGAGGAGGTTTTCAATTCGTCGCGTATATTTTTTTTTTGTTTTTTTTTTATTTATGACCACGCATAACTTTTTACATAGTAGTCCGATTTTGATCATTCTTTTTTTATTGGAAAGAGTATACTTTGAAGGTGGTTTCATATAAATTTGAAAAACAAAATCAAACCCTAAGGGTCAGAAAACAGGGGATAATTGATTGTTCACTCACTGATTGTAATGTATAACCACAAATAACTTTATACAGAGTAATCCGATTTTGATAATTATTTTTTTATTGGATAGGGTACCTTACCAAGTATTATTAATACATTAAAGCCACAAAAAATTATTAAATATAAACTTTTTAACAAAAAATTAAACCACCGAAAAAACTTAAAAGCTAAAAATAATAAACGTTAAAATTTTGAGTCGGCGCTGAAAAATCAATGAACAAATATCACTCAAAGCGCCGACTCATAATTTTAAGGTTTATTATTTTTTGCTGTTAAGTTTTTTCGGTGGTTTAATTTTTTTATACTAAGTAAAGATAAAGAGTAAAGACAAAAACACCGTGCACCTAGGTTTCAGTATTCCATAAATGCCCATGTAGGTTTATAAACAAGAGCGAAGAGAGAAGACTAAGAGACGCTAGACTAAATAATAGACTGCAACACCGTTTGACCAATCATTATTAACCTTTCCCATGATATAATTAATATGTATTTGTTCATGGAAAAGGTTCTTGTAATGTTTCTGTTTCCAAGTTTCACGAGGGTGGCGTCTTGAGTAAAAGTAATAAAAATACTAGCTTTTGCCTGCGGCTTCGCCCACGTAGATGTCGGAAAATAACCCACGCGGACGCACCTAACGGGATTAAAGTATCCTATGTGTTAATCTACATTATAAACTATCTGTGAGCCTCTCTTTCTGTGAAAATACATCTGAATGTTTGTTCAGAAGTGTGTGTATGTTATTACAAAGAAATTTCTTCTATTTCGCTATATTGTGGATGTAGATAAACTCAATATGAAGTAGAATACTTCAAACATATTCTCCTTGTTTCAAAATATTCATTTAGAAAATCTCAACTTAAAAATATCACCTTCACAACTTTCCACAAGTTGTTAGAAGCAACTAAAGTAAATGGGTTACTATTGTAAATTTCCATAATAGTCCATTTCCTTCTTGCCTGCAGTGTTGCAATCTTTAAGCTCGGAATTTATGTTTTCTTTATGTCGCTTGGCCTTAAGCTGCACTCGTGTGCATATATTTGGCGAAGAGGCCACGACGGAATGTACTCTCACGGAATAATTTAACGGAATGGTTATTTAGTGTAGTGTAGTCTTACATCGTGTGTTGTAAAAGATGAGAAAAGGCAGAGGAGTCGTTTAACTGATTTGTCGTATTATTTTGAAATTGAAATGATAGTTCGGAGGTCAGTTAAGGTGGTTGTCTCCTACATCGATCAGCAAGGTTCAAGCTGCTTAACCGGACTTGCTTCTGTTGAATAATCAAAATTGAGGCCTCCAACCAGGGCTTAAAAACTTAGCGACTAAACGCTAAAGGCTCCCCTGTGGGTTACGGACATCAGCCTCCGGCGCTTAGGAAAAGCGCGTTTGCTTCGGCAAAGGCTGGACTGGATTGGAATATTTGTCGCATCTCTCATGAGTATGCACTTAAAATGAGACATAAGGATTTAATATACAGGGTGACATTTTTTAACGTCTTGAAAAAAAATGGGGGTAATAGGTGAACGGTGTAGAAGCCTTTGGCATAGAAATGTTTATTATTTTTATTTTTGAATAACATGTTATGAAATTGATCTAGCAATAAATACTACACATTTAAAGTAACATTTTCATACTAGAACAACAAAAACAGAAATTTAGAAAAATAAACAATTAAAATCTACCGAAACTCAAATCATACGCAGGGTGCGTATGATTTGAGTTTCGATAGATTTTATGACTCAATGCGAGGCATGTATCAATGATTTCGTAGCGCGGTCCTACCCTTTGAAGCCGGTCAATAGGCGGCCTCATTGATCTTTCGCAGGCGCACGAGCCGAATACGCATCCCCGTCTACTCGCGTCCCGCGCTCCTTTAGTCACCTGCGATGAATCTGAAGGCCTTCCTGCCTTCTATTCTAGTTACACAACACACTCTATGAAGGTCGAGACGGTAAAAAATGTCATCCGGTATAGTATTAGAACCAAGCAGCGACGGTGATCGTTTAGATGTGGTCGTCGTGACATATACTGGCTTGGGAGCTGGTCTGTGTTTCCTTTTGAGTTCAGAGTATTAGTGTGTACTTGGAGTGTTAGTAAATGACTCTTTAATAATATTTTCTTTTGAAGTTAAAGGTATAATTCTATTATTTACTGCTGTATATTTGACACTATGTTTGTCACTACGTTTCTCTGATCACAATCCTGTGGCCCGGATTCGACTTACTAATTTATAATTGTTTACTTAAAACCTACTACAAATATATACACGACCTAATTGGTTATATTTGAGTAAAATCTTGTAATAGTTTATTTATTTATATATGCTTTATTGTACACCAGAAAATACATGACTCAACTTTTTAATAGTTGGATAAAATTAATGGGTCCACCCTTTATGGCAAAATTTTTTTCGCCATAATATTATTAAGCATAACAGCGGATAGCATAAACTTCATTTCGCAGAAAATCGTTTGGCATACACTCATTTATCATACATTCACAACGCATAATTCTATAAGTCAGAATCATCTTTAGGCATACATTTTATATCCATAATAATGAAAAAGCAGAACCATCATATCGCAGAAAGTTCGCAGTCAGAACCATCTCTTGGCATTATTTCATATGGATAGTCATTAAAAGGCAGAACTATCATATCTCAGAAACTTTACAGTTAGAATCATCTTTTGGCATAGGTACATTTCGTATCCATAATGATTGAAACACTCACCTATTACATTATATAAAAATCATAGTTAGCACGCTGCATGCAGACATGCAAACAAGCATACACCATGCATGCAACATACGAGCAAGCATGCAAGTAAGCATGCAGCATGCAAGCAAGCATGCAGCATGCAAGTAAGCATGCATCATGCAAGCAAGCTCACAGCATACAGGCGAGCATGCAACATGCAGCATGCATGTTTTCTGTCACGGCTCCGGCGCTGCGTGGCTCCGGGGCGGTCCCACGCGAGCTCATCGTTGCAGATGGTTTTACGCCCACCACCGCAGCTTCGGCTTGTTGGCCGGCTGGGCCGGCCAGCCTCAGCCGCGGCGGCGCGCGTCAAAATCACCTGCTCCTCAAGGACTCACGGGCCGCCTCGCCCCTCCGCGCCTACGCAGGCTTAAATTACACTCTAGGGGTAGGGCAGACAAGACTACGTGGAGTCGGTTCTGCAGCGATTCGTCTGTCAATAACTTTTGTATCATAACATATTTTTAATTTTAATTTAAGGTTAAAATGCAATTTTGTACATAGAAATGACAATACCTATGCCTAACAAAATTATTCTAAATTAAATTCTGCCATCTCCATAGTATGCCAAGTGAAATTGTACCAAATAATCATCTCTCTAAATAAATGGTATGCTAAACGAAATTATGCGGAATTTTAAGTCTGCCGAAAGTAAAAATGCTTAATAAAATTCTGCCATCTTAAAAGTATGCCAGCGTAAAGTCGGACATATAAACATTCGGCCAAACAATGATTATGCTAAACATTTTTTATGCCTTACAAATATTCGTTTAAAGAAGATTATGCCAAGTGTGTTTTGCCAAATAAAATTCGGAGCATCAAGTTTCTGCCAGATAGAGGGATCCCAAATTTAATGTATCGGATTCAGGAAAATTTTGTAGTGTTTTAACTACCGGAAGCATTTTCTGCCACCGAACTTTAGGGTGATGACGAAAAATCATGGCATTTAAAATAAATATGGAAATAATCCAAAATTACACGGACAAATCCTAATACATATGGTGTAATGTATACTTCGTCATTTTGTTTTGTTACCGCTGCGTTGCGTTTCTGTCGATATTGAATTAACATGCTTTTTCAAGCAACAAAGATTGTGTTGTTTTGCTATTAATCTCATCCTGAACACAACAATATATATTCAGTTAAGACGTTGACGGTAAAAAACCCGAAAAAGCATCCAAATAGCCACGAAATTTCGCTAAAAGAAAGTACTCAAACATGAAAATTGACCCTCTCGGTTCGAAACTATAAACGCCTAACTAAAAAATAACAGTCATTTATTTAAATAGGCAAGGAAACGTGTAATTTTAACACCAATACACAAAGGACATCGCCCCTGTGTTTTGTCACTATCAAAATTATCTTTCTAGTTACGTCACGTAATTGTTTTTGGGTCATGACATGCGTTCACCTGCGTTGGACACTGAAGAAAATTTATAGCAAAAGGTTTGCTTCACTCAATTATGTGTTCCTAGAGTTAAAAAGATGACCTATTAGGATTTAGCGCCTTCAGCTCATTGAATGATCAACGCTGATCAATCGAGCTGCCATTATTTTACTTGGCATCTTTTTGTTTGTTTAGCGCCGACTCAAAATAATTCTTTTTTCGTTGGTTTAATTTCAAAATCGAATAAAAGTTTTGTGAGATCATTCATAAAAAACTGATATTAGATGCGTCGACTTGCAAACCTTCTTTTGTTTCGTCGGTTAAAAGATGATCTTCTAAGCATAAGGTACTGATTATGATTCATACATTACAGAATTCATTTTGACAATTCAGTTGTATTCATAGCATCGTAAAGTCGAAAAAAAAAAAACAATTTCATTAAAAGTTCCACAACTACAACTAAGATATGCTGGAAGAGATTTCTTTAGAAAAAAGCATCACTTTTGTGTCTATTTTCCTTCTCGTCTCATATATTTATGTACAGACGCCAGCACATCAAGATACCCAAAACTGTCAAATTCTCCCAATCAACCTTGAATCTAATGCTTTAGCGATAAAGTTGAAAATCTATTAAAGAAATTTGATTGATTGTAATAGCTCTTGGGGGAGGCCTATGTCCAGCAGTGGACGTCTTTCGGCTGAAATGATGATGATGATATGTCTTTAAACGCTGTACTTGTAGTAAAATAATTTCCGCCGAGGACAGCGGCTGTCATATTAAAAATGCCTTCACAACTGCTAATTAAGTAACTACGTAGGTGCTTAAACTTCAGCCGTGAAGGCACTTTGCTATGTATGTAGTAGCTCGATGTGCTGGCGTCTGTACATAAATGGATCAATAAATAAATACAATGTGTAGTGAGCTACGTTTCAAAATTGGATTGCAAGTTATTTGATAGCATAGTCGACGACTGTTAGACGGTAAAATGTACCTTCGCATATAGGCAAGTAAAACAAACCAACACAGTGTTTTACTATTTCGTACTCTATGTTTCGTGGGTCTTCTGCCCTTACCACTGTCATGCATTGGTGACAAACTGGCAGTTCCAGTGACTTGTCTCTAGGGACAAGTGTGGTCACGTGACGATCGTACACGACCGTTAACGAACCACACATTCGGATCGCGTAGCTTTTTTGATAATTTTACGTTGCCTTTGTTTTATTTTTAACCATAATAAAAGACCGCCTTTTGAGTTATGTTGACTACATTCGTACCAACCATCATTATCACCATTTATCGTAATATTTTTTAACTATATTTTAAACTTTTAACTCAAAATACAAAAAAAAAAACTATATTTTCAGTCGATCATATGAATTCAAACTTCTTTCATGTAGGTAATCATTGAGTCTTGAGGTTAGCTAAACTTGCTGCGTGAATGTGTGACCATATTAAAACACCTTCCGTGCCTCGTAAAGCAAGCTTAGCTATCGGTTGCGGCTGTCACTTCTGGATCTTTGACAGCCGTTACGCTTCGCCCGAAAGCCTTAAAGTCTGACAATCTATCTTACCAAGGGGTATCGTATTACCGAGTGACTGGGCTGTGGAGGTTAGAAGTCGCTTCATATATATACATTGAATATTAGTATTCAGCTACATGGGCCTTATTAGAACGCTGAAAGTCACCAAAAGGGCGATGGAGAGGGCTATGCTTGGAGTTTTCCTACGCGATCGAATCAGAAATGAAGAGATCCGTAGGAGAACCAAGGTAACCGACATAGCCAGAAGAATTGCTAAACTGAAGTGGCAGTGGGCAGGGCACATTGCTCGCAAAACAGATAGCCGATGGGGCCGAAAGGTTCTGGAATGGCGACCGCGTACCGGAAGACGTAGAGTTGGTAGGCCTCCAACAAGGTGGACCGATGACCTTGTGAAGACCGCAGGAATACGCTGGATGCGGGAAGCACAGAACCGGTCGAAGTGGCGGAACTTGGGGGAGGCCTATGTCCAGCAGTGGACGTCTTTCAGCGGAAATGATGATGATGATGATTCAGCTACATCCGGTTAGACTGGAAGCCGAACCTAACGTAGTTGGGGAAACGCTAGGCAGATGATGATGATAACTGAGTCTTGAGCGAAGGTTCAATTATACCTACAGGTTCAAATATTTTAATCTGATCTGGGCAATCATAACTCAAGCTAAAGTTTTAGATGTGGAAAACCTAGCAAATTCATTCAAAAATATGCAATATTCCTGAAAAGAGCCATATTTACTTTTACCAAAAGACGCGCTCTATTGCGTTCCCATTTTGAGTCTGTTTATGAGTATTATGAGCAATGCAGTTACGCTCCAAGCAGCTTTTTATATGGCGATGGAGACATTTCGTCGACTGTATTCTATTTCTGTTTGAAGTTCCAAGTATTACGTAAATCTTTGATAAGATCTTTTTGCCTTTTTCTTTGGGGTATCAAATCACAATTTTTTATTGCATCATGCAGACCTCCACCTCCAAGCGTTATTCAGATTACAAGTTCTTTTTCTTCACCATATAATATGCAAGAACGACGTATTTAGTGTATCAAATACTAGCGAGGAATTAATGCTATAAAGCTCCAATCAATCTGCGGCAAATCCTGTGCGGGATGCGGGATAAAATTAGTTTGTTGATTGTTTCAATTAACTTGCACGTATGAAGGTGTTTAAACAGGCACGAACAGTCGTGTGACTTCTTAATCATTGTAGAAATTTCGCGAGAGGTTTGCCTCATTATGTCCAGCCGTAATATCGATTTTTCTTTTCAATAATATCAAAATCGAAAACAAAACAAACCACACAGGCAAAGTCACCACGTATCGATATAAAGAAACAAACAAGAATCCTCATAAAATAAAACGCAATAAATGCCATATCGATACAAAACGAACAGTTCGCGACCTTACGATCGGTAACAGTTGCATTTTACAAGGAAAGTATTCCTTTGACCTCTTGCGTGGAGGAAACTCGATTCAAACTTCACCGAGAGATATCTGATGAAGCAAAGCGCTAGATTTTCTTTCGTATCTATTGCAATATTGCGGGGACCTTTTGCTGTTTGTATTTTCTCTGTTTTGATCGTTTTTGGCTCCAAACCACTTTATTTGAAGGTCATTTGTAGAGTGCAAAACTCATACTAATATTGTAAATGTGAAATTAAGTCTTTTTGTCTGTATATCTATTACTTTTGCACGCTATAATTAATTTAAAATACAGTTTCGAACGTAAAAATTGTCAAAGGTGACTAAAGATTTGCTTTTCAGCGGTAACAGTGCTCCACACACAATGTGGCATTTAATATTTTGTCCAGCATGGCCGTCTGTTTGCACGCTATAGAAGTTGATGGACGCTTCTGAAAGTGGTAAGCTCGTAGCTAAATTTTGGGCTGACTATATTTAGATTGCTATCGACACGACATGCTAAGAAGAAGAAGAACTGTCCAAACAACTTAAATGTGAGTAAAGTGTCATGCGATATCATATTGGAAAACATGGATGTATAATTCTTCCTCGTTTCCTTGTTTCCTTAACAAAGGTTTTCATAACCTAGCTAGGAGAGCAGTGCTCACCCACACGTTTGTAGAAATAGAACATATTTTGGAAAACTGTTTTTATTTAACGTGTACCATAATTCTATGTTTTGAGTGAATAAATAAATAATTATTATAAAAATAAAATAGAATATGCGTTTTCGTTTAGCAAAATACCACACATAGTATGCAAAAGCAAGTAACATAATAAACACATACGGACTGGCCTGTTAGTCTAGTGGTTAGTGATTTGACTGCTAAGACTGAGGTCGTGGGTTCGATTCCCACCCAGGACAAATCTTTGTGTGACGAGCAGAATCATTTGTTCTTTGTCTGGGTGTAATTTATTTATAATTTGTATGTATTTAGAAATATGTTTATCAGTTATCTGGTTGCCATACTACAGGCTCTACCTAGTTTGGGATCAGATAACCGTGTGTTGGTTGTCCTAAGATATTATATTATTATACATCGTTAAACTCCCACGTTCTTCCCATGGAACTACATAGAAACTACATATACTGCCTGCTGCGATCCTTACATACTCTATTTTAATAAACACAATTATGTTATGTTAAATAGTAACAATCAGAGTGTTTTAGTCTCTTCCAACAATATTTTTATTTATTTATATGGTCCGAAATTTGTGTTGATATTCCGATGACAAATCAAATAGGTATTACATCACCGCTACGTAAGGGCGGAGCGTGTCATTAATTCACTTGATTTCATATCCATCAGTTTGTTTTTACTAGATTATGTTTTTTCTACCAAACGTTTCACATTTTCCTTTAAAGATTTAAGGTACTTTACGAGTATTACTTTGACAAAATTAAATAATTCCAAGAAAAGGCTACATTATTTACACATAACAAACACCTACTTTTATATAACAGCTAATAGCTGCTACGTAGTCATGGGGGACTCAATAAATTAGAATTTACGGTAATGGACGGACAAGGCCGTAAACTCTTTACTGAAATAAACAAGAGAATAGGTGAGTGCAAGGAGATTAGTTATTTTTGTTCCAAGTTTAGAGTAGTTACTTATGTTGTAGCCTTTTGGGAGTCTAAAATAAATCACCAAGTTACTTAGCAAAGGACTGTGGATAAGAGGATTTTAATGAGCTGTTTCTGAATTGTTAGTTAGGTAAAAACATTACTTCTTTTCACTAGCAGAGGGGCTTGTGGCTAATAACAGCCGCATGAATCGATCGGTCAGGTTGAGCTACGCTGGCCGCGGTTGATTTGCGGATTGGTGACCATTTTTAGGTACAACACCCGTGCCTCGGAAGGCACGTAAAGCAGTTGATTTCAAATCCGTCCGTTGGATGACAGCTGGTACTGATTTATTGATATTTCATTGATTTTGGAACGAAATAACTCACAAACATTAATCGTTATTATTTATCACTATATCTATCGAAATAAAACACGTTTTTAAATATTTAAACGCAAATTACATTAATTTTACAATTTAATTCTAACTACAAACAACAAAATTTTTTACAACATCAAAATTTTTAACGCGAAACTTATGATGAGTTTTGTTACTCTGTAAGTCCGGTTAAGCAGCAGACAACATTTAAGATTGACCTGCGAGTTATCATTCCCAAAATAAGTTGTTGCACGGCTGCGTTTTTACAATAAATTCAGATCCTGGAGTGAAATTTGTTCCTCCAACGTAGATTAGTGTAAGTTTTCTTATAAGTGGGTACTAAAAACTCTCGTAGTTTTGACAAGAAGTGCACCTGTGCATTTTACTATGATAATAAAATTTAACTGAAGGAGATTTCTAATAAACTATTCCGGTGACTACAATCGACAAACTTTTAAACATTTCTATGATTAACAGAAGATTTTAAAGAAAGAAAATATGTTTGTTTAGAACATGTCATAATACCATCATTGTTCTTTATCCCAACTTATTTGGGGTCAGCCCAACATGTCTTTTTCTTCCACACTTCTCTATGACACGATGCATAAGAGCTATGTTTGGCCTTGGGATTACGGACAGTTGCAAACCATATTTTATTAAAAATCTAATTCTCTCACTTCCTTCCTTGTATATATTAGAAACAGAATTATTTGTTAAAAGAATCCGCAACTGTTTCCAAAGTTTTCAGACAGTACTGAAAGAAGTCAACGCGATGATGGAAGACTTCGTATATATAATGCTAAAACGGCTCTCATGCGTAAAAGTGTATTTTGTATGGCTCCTAGATTATACAACAAGTTACCAAAGGCATACAAAGATTTAAATATAAATAGTTTTAGTAAAAATATGAAGAAACTTTTAATAAATAAGTGCTATTATAGTGTTGCTGACTATTTAAATGATGTATTTTAGATATTTTTAGTATTTTTGTTTAGTTCAACGTGATTTTATTTTATTTTTAATTTTATTGTATAATTCTTATAATAACATTATTATTGTATTTGTACGCCTTTTTAGGCAAAACATGTTGAAACTTTTTTCTCTGTAATCACACCTACTGATTTTAAACATACACGTGTTTCTGACAAATAAATGCATCTTATCTTATCTTATTAGTCGTCATGTCAGTAGTCACCCCCTTTCTATCCATGTCACAATTCACACAGTTCGTCCATCGTTTCTTTGGTCTCCTTCTACTATCGACACTCATGCTCAAAACTTTCCTCTAAAACTTTTCCTCATTTCTCCGTATCTTGTGACCATACCATGACAACCGATTTCCATACAACTTTTCAGTTACATACGTCATAAGATCAAAACATATTAAAAAAAAGAATACTTAATTCTAAATTAATAAATACTGTGTGCGCCAGATATTTGTCCACCGATGACAAAAACTAATGGGACCCGCGACCCTAAACCGCAGAAGCTACTCAAACTTTCTATTAACCAGTTCAAAATGCGACTACGAGTTTCCATCTGCCATTATTAATAAGTTTCTGAGCGCCACATTAAACATCTGTTACTCCAATAAAAAATCTATGCATAATTATTCATTGGTAATAAAATAGTAATGAAGTCAAAACTATGCATTGAATATTTTTTAAACATAAAAAAATTAAAAAAAATGTTACAAGGTGGGAACAAGTCTGACAGCGAAAATTTATTTTAAAAAAAATGTCGGTATGTCCAGAACTCCAGATGAATGTCATACACGCGGGCCGAGTCGCGAGTAAAAGGTTTTTAAAAATGTAAATAGACTTTAGAATATGAATCCAGTAGAAGTTATTTAACAATTTGAAAGTAAGAAAATAATTTTGTTTATTGGCACATGTAAACCGATCAATGTTAAAAAACTTAATCAAATATTTTTTTTTATGGTGTTCGTCAAATCTTCACCAAATGTTTGTTGAGCGACTCCAAACCGAAATGGCTACTCAAACCTTCAACAGTTTAAATTGCTTCCACTAGCTCCCAAATTATAGCCATTATTCATATTTATTTGCAAGCGCCACATTAAACACAATATCTAGTACTCAAACAAAAAAATAAAAGCACACTTTAGAATATTAAACTATTAAAAGTTATTGTCAAACTATTTCAAATTATTCACAAACAGTGGAACAGCAAGGTCAAACAGACGTACAATACACTAAAACTCTTCAACGTGAGCGCAATAAGTCAAAACCATTAAAATATTTACTTAAATTGCATAAAATATGAACGGCTCATCAAATTATATACGCTACAATTTCGTGAACGAGCAGATATTTAATGAAGTAAAGTTGCGAGAACTACATACAATGAGCTCATATAAAATTAATAACGATACTTTCCGAGTAATGAACTGAGTGACCCATCGTTTACTAATATATGAGACATCACTAAAGGCGTAATAAGGAGTCAGGTAGAGGGGTACATACATTTGTGTCACTCAAAATGAGTCACCGAAAGTCCGTTTAAATCTGTTGCTCACAAAATAATTGGTTTTTCGTCACACTCGATGCAAAATGCGTAGCATATTTAGCCTACAATTTTCCTACTGCTTGGACATTACCACGCGAACCTAGTGTGGGTTGGTAGACGTCAGGTTTTCGAATGTTTTGGTTCTAGGACATGTCGGTTTTCTCACGATGATTTCCTTCACTGTTTTGAGAGCAGCGGTCATGAAATTGTTTACACTGTTTACACAAAGTAAAGCACTAGCCTGGATTCGAATCCACGATCTTCATCTTAAAAGTCAGGGTCGTTACCTCTGAGCCACCACTGCTGAAGGTACGTAGGTATGATAATTGGCTACTAAGTTGATTTTCTAAACTCTTTTTGAGTAATGATCTGAGTGACCCATCACATGTTGTAGTTTTTCAATATTGTCTGAGGGATAAGGGGTGATGTAAAGGAGGGCGTAACTCTGCGTCAATATCGTCACTCAAAATGAGTCGCCGAAAGTCCATATTATATCCCACACGCGACACAAAGTAAGCATGACTGAAATTGGCTAATAGCTTGAGCTCTTCTTTGACTTATTTCGATGTCCCCAAAATCTATATATCTATACATACAAATAAATAAAATTGGAGTGTCTGTTTTTAATATTAAAATAACCACTTTTTACTAAGTGTATATGGATGTATACACGGTACATATACCAAAACAACACTTTTTAAAAATTTTGTCTGTCTCTCTGTCTGTTTGTTCCAGCTAATCTCTGAAATAGCTGGACCGATTTTGACGGAACTTTCACTGGCAGATAGCTGATGTAACAAGGAGTAACTTAAGCTACTTTTATTTTAGAAAAAATAAATAATAGTTGAAAAAAACTAAAAACACGCTGAATTTTGAGACGTATGTCAGCGTAATTTTCAAAGACAGTTTTTATGAAATACTTTTTGTTAAATACCACGCGGACGATGTCGCGGTTAACAGCTTTTACCTAAAATATAACCTGAATTAACACATCTTACCGCGGTAGTACGTACTCCTGCGTTAATTTCCGACATCCACGCGGGCGAAGCCGGGGGCAAAAGCTAGTTGTATATAAAAGCAAAAGGTCACTCGTTCATACATTCATTCACTCACGCATTGATCACGAAATCAAAAACTACTAGGCCTGCGTAGATGAAATTTGGCACCGAGGTAAATTATGAGTAGAAGACATCAGCTAAGAAATGATTTAATGAAACTGTCCCCGTTAAGAGGTGAAATAGAGGTGGAAAGGAGACGGGCATTTCTGGGCCAAATTGTAATAAGTGGAGAAATAGTTTAAAAAAAAGCTTATATTTTTCTACATCAAAATCTGAAAAATCAACTCAATTTACAAATTGCAAAATGAGAAATCCTAAAATTAAGTTATGGTTCCCAAGTAAATGGAATATCGATTAAATTATAATCGATTAACGTTCATACTATTTAAGAAGATGCCTTCACCAGATGATTAATTCAATTAAAATAATTAAATCTATTAGAAATAACATACTGCACAGCTTAAACCAATTAAATATTTATATAATTAACATAAATTGATCCACGTTTGTTAATCGATTAATGTGTGTTTAGTCTGTGCTAACTCTGACATGACATGCATGACATAATGCTGACACTCACTCGTTTCATATTGTTTATTGCATGTGTGTATCGTGTTTCCACCCATAGTTTTATTGATGTTTCCTCAACCCCTGCTTTCATTCTACGGACTTCGGAGCTACCTTCTTGTATGACCCTTGCCTTGCTACCATACCCGACACGGAGAACCCCGCTTAAACGTTGGACTTGGACTTGTCATTTTGGATTCTACGAACAGCCTACCGATTGGAAAACGACACCATGGATCGTTGTGTAAATTATCGCCTAGCGACTAATCGCTGTAATACAACAGATCGTCGAGATTTGGATGACGAAATGATATTAGCAGTAATTCGTCAATGGCGTACATCACAATCTGTAAGTACTTACTCACTTCTTGTTTACCTCACCAACGTCTACCACGCTGGCTTGCTCCTTCACCATTATACTAAAAAAATAATAATACAAAATAAAAGGTCAGTGGGTCGTTTTAGGGGCAACATTCTTATTTCTAGTAGCACAATAACAACCTTAGGTACAATGAGTTATATGTATGTATAAAAAACAAACAAATAAGATCTCATATCAAACGTGAATGGTTGTTTGGTTGTTAGAGAGTAATTCACACTGACCTCTGTACTACATAGTATAAACTGTATCACGGTAGGACAGTATTCCTCGCTCTCCAATAATCACTCATGTTATCAGTGAACATAATATTTGAGATATTTAGCAGGTAGTTCGGTATTAATTAATACAATAAAGTATAGGTAAACATTTAAAAGGCCCATGTAGATACATTATATAGAACTAAGTAACTATCGGACCAAGATTTTTTTAAAGTACTTAATCATGTTATCTGTTATTAACCACTTTTTACATCTTTCAGGTAAAATGCAGTGACCATGTTTGCCAAGCTTGCTGGTAGTTGGATCAAAGCCCACCTCTTGTTATGAAAATAATATGGTACCTTAGTTGGGCTAGGTACCAAGATAATATAGTACCACCAGCACAGTTTCTAGATGACAATTTAATCATAATTGAAGATGAATAAAAAATATTACTAAAGAACATTTTTATTTTCTCTCCCTCACTCTAGAAATACCTATATAAATTATCATCTACTTAGCCTTTCCCCAATTATGTTGAGGTCGGCGTCCTGTCTAACTGGATGCAGCTGGGTACCTGTATTTTACACGGAGTGACTGCCTATCTGAGTTCCACAATCCAATTACTGGGTAATATGATATCCCTTGGTAAGACTGGTTGTCAGACTGGGCTTCTGATGACCCGTAACGACTGTCTAAGATCTACGAAAGACAGCTGGGACCAACGGCTTAACATGCTTTCTGAGGCACGGGAGGGTCTTGGTATGTAAAGATGGTCACCCATCCACAGACCAACTGCGGCAAGCGTAGCTTAACCTGATCGGTTAACCCGTGCGGCTGTTATTACTTAGCCACCAGCCCTTCTACAAATACTTATATAATGATTAAGAATAGAGAGAATAGTAAAGAATAGCACCACCCTATTTCTTCCTGTGGATGTCGTAAGAGGCGACTAAGGGACTTAGAATTGGCAGCAGCGTTCTCTATGCATTTTGCGACCACACTGCGATCGCCAACCCCGCCTGCTAAGCGTTGCGATTATGGCAAACCCCCCCGAATTGGGGAAGGCTTATGACCAGCAGTGGACGTCTTTCGGCTGAAATTATGATGATGATGATGATGATTATAATTATATTCTTTATATTTAACACCCCAACTATATTAAAAAAAATGAGAATCGCACTTCAAAAATCAGCTGTTAAGTGTAGATTGTTACGTAACCTCACTTTTCCTAAATCTTATTTAACTCGGTTCTCAGATTGCCAAAATCTGCAAAATTTTCAGTGATTGTTTAATAATATAGTTCCTATCAATAGACACCAATTTCATCTTTTTACATCCAGGCCCAAGATTGTATGAAAGCGTATCCGTCTCCTTTGCATAAAAGTCCGTCAGTTACGGAGCTAGGTTCTTCAAATGTTATGTTTAGGCTTATTGATCAAAAATTAATTTATTAGTATCGCAGCGTTTTTGATCATTTTACTCCCGAAGAACTGAAAAAGTGGATGAAGTTGTGGAAAGTTCTTCATTTTCAAAGTGATGTTTTCGTTCAATTTATTCTTTAGGTATATGGTTAAAAACAAAGCAAGCCCTAGAACTCCAATAATTGACTTGTAGTACATGTTCTAAAACACGGCAATCCAGGGGCATATTGTAACCGCCATTTTTATTTTATCTGGTGTCTGAATACATTTTCGTTCTAATGCTTTTGTGTAGTAGCTGAATAAATAATGAGTCTGTTACACTACAGTAGAAATTTTAATAACATCGGCTACCAAGTTCGCTCAATTTTAACACGAGTAACTTTTTGAACGTATACCGACCGAAGCTTTACTCAAAAACGTATAGTCCAAAATATTTTTAATTATTGTCTAGCCATATTGTTTCAGAATCCTCGTAAAAGGTGCTATCAAGTTGAGTGGTTTTATTCGTTTCGTACATTAAAATGATGTTTCAGTGTTCTAGTTCATTAGTGTAAACTGTTATACTTAATCCTTAATTTCAAGGGAATACCTTCTGTTTTGGTAATAGTGTTGGAGTAGAAATTAAGCAAAAAATATAAAAAATGTTAGGTCATGGAAGTTACTAGATTTTCTTGGTAAAGTTCAGCGGAATTAAGGTAAGATATTTCCACAATCTTCAATATTTTTAGTTTTAGTTTTCAATATTTTCAGGACATCTGTGTTAAGATATGTTTAATAATGTAAGAAAAAAAAATTGTTGTTAACATAAACATGTGCTTGTGCTTAAAATGGTTTGTCTTAGGTATATTTGTTGACTTAGCAAAAAACTATAGGATACATAATTATGTATATGTAGGTACCTTATTCTTCAACCAATTCGAAAACTCCAATATCATCTTTAACACTATTACACAGTAGATAATCACAAATCGCGACCCTATAGTTGAATATTGATCAATGTTACCACAACAAAAAAGGCGATGACCTATTTTTTTTTAACATGACACTGACCCCTGTTCGAAATTTAAATGCCTCGTAAAATAATGGGTATCCACACTCGAAAGTCAGGCTGAAAACATATTGTTATGATATATGGCCTTAAATTAATATGACCGAACGTACCTTTGTTCCTTTGATCATATATCTTCGTGAACAAATGTATAGCGTTTAGTACAAGGGAATTCATATCGCTTCGTTTTTTTAACCCGTGTTTTTTTTAATGCGTATTATTTGGGTGATGTCATAAGTGCTTTGTTTGGCTATGGTTGGATGTAATTGATGAATTGTTGACAGAGTTCAAATGGGATCTTGATTTTATGCGTGCATTGTATGTTTTTCGGAAAAATATCGCTGAATAAAAAGCATTGCATAAAAAATACATTGGTTGCCTGATAGATAAATTTGTTTAAGTGATGAAAGTTTTTAATCAAAACATGAGCTCAGTCAACCTTATAGTACACTGAACTTTGTATTGTCATACCAAAAGTGTAAAGCTTGGCAGGTTATGCTTACCAAAACTCAATTGGTTCTTTTCAGAAAACTAGATTTTCATTTTTATTTAGATCTGGTTTACACAAGCAAGCCATTTTTGAATTAAGATCCCAATATGAATGTATAAAAATGCAGTTCTCAAGAATGCTGGGACTCTAATTAAAAAGCTATTTACATTTACGACCAATGATATACAATATTGCGCACAAAACATCACATACTTCAATATTGTGTAAGTGCCCATAATCCATCACCGAAGCTATGAATACGTTACCAAATTCACGTACGCAACAACAATTAACAGCTCCATTATTTAACATGGCAATTTCGTGTTTATATTGTACGTAATACGGCGTAAAATTGATTGCACACGTCACTCTTCAGGAAAATCATGCGGTAACAAATAATTATGGAGGAAGCTGTTCACTGGTTGGTGTTTCATTTAAAATTTGTGAGAAAGATGATAGAATTGAGAAAGAAGCTTTTAAAATCGCTCTCCATTTTGATGTCTAGCCGAGTCTAGTCGATTAGCTGTATAAGACAGGTACAGAGGCTCAAGTGTACCTGAGCTGTCATCGGCCGAATATTGTACTGTTTATGATAGTACAGAAGCTCAAATACACCTGAGCCGTCACTGGCCGCGCGATGCTCGGACGTTGTCGTCCGATGACGTCCGATAACTAGATGTACGCAATTATTATAATTTTCGATTTCGATTTCTTCTGCTTAGTTAACCAGCTCTGGGGCTTTATGCCACATAGGGTTGTAGCATTATGCTGAGCAATGGCCGATAGTGCGATCGACTTAGTACGGCTGACAACGTATGTACAAGCAAAGTTCGGCCATAAACAAATATAAGGAGGTACGCCTCGCGTTAGAGTCAAGATTTATGTATGTTTATTTCAGTGTCAGTGTATATAAGTAGATATTGTTATTTCGTCTTCTTTGACTATGAGACTGTTCATATACGAGTGTACGTTTTATAGGGTGCTAGTTTGTCTAAACACAGCCTTGATTTATATACATTTTTTTTTTAATGATGTGTTGAATTTTGGAATAAGAATAAGAATAAGAATAATTTATTGGTTAAGAAATTACAGTCATATGCGATTGATTCCTGGAACTCACACTAGGATTCCCTGTGTCGTGAGATCCAGGCTCCTTCGTTCCATTAACATTTGCTGGTATACACAATATGTAGGTTGTTGGTGAAAATATGTTACAGTAAATTTCTTAATTTTATCTAATCTAGAACTAGTACATTAAAAAAACTAATACTAATACACAGAGAAAATACAAAAGATAACCTAGTATGTGTAGGTACGCATATATGTTGTGTGTGATTGTGTTTGTGTGGGTCAACATCATCTACCTAGCTTTTTCCCAACTATGGTGGAGTAAGCTTCCAATCTAACCGGATGCATCTTAATTCCAGTATGCATAGTGCTTGGAGCGACTGCCTATCTGACCTCCACAACCCAGTGACTGGGTCATACCTTGGTAATACTGGTCTTTCGGGCTTCTGACGACCCGTGACGACAATCAAAGATCCACAATTGACAGCCGGTACCAACGGCATAACGTGCTTTCCGAGGCACGGAGGGATCTTTCAACGAACCAATCGTGGCTAGCGTAGCTTAATCTGAGCGATCGATCTGTGCGGCAATTATTAATCAGCTAGGAGCCCGTGATGACTACTAACATGACATTCTAAATTCAATCTATACTCTTCAGCTTTATAATATTAGTATAGATTATACTATGTTTGTTTGATTGAACGCGCTAATCTCAGGAACGACTGGTCCGAATCGAAAATTGATATTTTTGTGTTGGGTAGTATATTTATCGAGAAAGGCTATAGGCTATATAACATCACGCCACAACCAAGAGGAGCGGAGCAGTAATGAAAAATGTTGCAAAAACGGGGAAAATCGCACGGATAGGCGATTCGATGCGAAGGGAAGGGTCGAGGAACAAGAAATTTAACGCGGACTAAGTCGCGGGCAGAAGCTAGTTGATTATAATATTTTGAAGGACGCACGAAAGCTCTGAACTCAATCACAGAATAATTAATTTCTAATCCTTCCACCTGAATGCTTTATTGTTTTCAAGTGTCTGTAAAGGATTTCTTAATAAAAATTTTCTCAAAGGAAAGCGTCTTTATTAGAAGCCAGATTGATTTGGCGTTGAAATAAAATTTTCATCATCAGCCTATAATGTTCCCACTGCTGGGACACAGGCCTCCTCTCGGTAAGAGGGAGTGGGCCATAATCCACCACGCGGGCCCAGTGCGGGTTGGTAGATGTCACATGTCTTCGAGTTTTTGATTCTAAGACATGCCGGGTTCATCACGATATTTTCTTTCACCGTTTTGTGAGCAGTGGCGATGAAATAATTTACACAAAGTAATGCGCCTGCTTGTGTTTTAACTCACGACCTACTACTTGTAAGTCGCGGATATTACCACTCGGCCACCACTGCTCTTTAAAATAAAATTTTAGATGTTATTTATCCAGTTATTCAGTTATCATCCAAAATTTTAATTTGTACGAATATTGAAACACAACTGGACTGCACAGCTTTAGTAAAGGGTAGAGAAAGTTGGCAATTTATACAGGTTGTGAAAATACTCTTAACGAAGGCAAAACTCTCTAGTTCTTCTGGTTAATATAATATTATTTTTGTAGAAAACCATTCCTGGGAACCTTCTAGTTGCGAAGATATTGTAGGTCAAAGTTCAGACTTTTTGGACGTTGTGTAAACAAAATAAGTTTGCATAACTTATCTTTAAATACTCTCACAATCCCTGTCCCGTAAACATGCACCTATAACCACACAGTTTTGCGTACGTTAAATGTCGCACTTGCGAAAATAACGAATTTTTAAGTAAGACAATTCTATTAACGTTGATAGAAGTCTTCAACTGACAAGTTTATTATCCACTATGATAATAAATTCAAGAAAAATGCAAAAAAAAACACAATTTAAAAATGTCTGAAACGAAAAATAACTTAAGATAAAGTACAAACTAGTTTCCATTGCGTAAGCACCTGTTACGAAGGGATTCTTCACGATACGTAATGGGGTAAAAAGGGATAGCATTCGTTTTCAACGGACATCGCCCCAGGGTAAGCTAGTATAGTAATGGTGCTTCGTTGCAATTTGTAAGACCCTTTGAATCATTACGTTTTCGACATGGCTTGCTTGTATAGATAGAAACAGGTAATAAATAAGAACGTATTAGGTGAACTTTGACTTTACCTCACTATGGTTGTCACGCTACGGAAAATTATTATACTTTTTGGTTCTTAAAGAAAATGTGACTGCCTCGTTGTTCTACTGTCGTAAGCGCTACTGCTAACTATGAGGTCCAGAGGGGTAATTGCGGAACTTTTTATCGGTAGGAATTGGTTTAATATTCATAGTTAAACAACATTCATTGCGTTATTTACGTTGCTGAGCCACAATTTATTCAAACAAATGACGCAATGGTTTAGAAATAATCTTCAATCTCATTCAGATTCTGATAAATTGTGCGTTTCGCAATTAGGGTGCAGGTAAGTGTGAATGGGTTTTTCCAGCAGAAGTTTGTCAATAACAGTCTGGATTCTGGAATTGTGCCCGGTTGGTGGCAAAAGGCTCGTTCCTTATTTCATGATACTTACTTCGCATAATTGGTTAAATATGGGTGTAGTACCAGTATACTTCAGTCTAACCTTCCGCAGATTACAAGCATGGTGTTATGCATGTATGTACATAAGTGCGTATTGTAATATTCTGAAATAACCAACCGTCGGTGCTCCTCATATGCGCGTGATTGACGGCGAAAAGGCGAGGGTTGTCGCGGTCGGCGCGGCGTATCGAACCCGTTCGCAACGGCCGCTTCAACTCTCCAGACCACATACAGGTGGCACAGCGGGCAATTCATTGTTCTATTTTCAAAACGCTGATCTTTATAAATTATAGTAACATAGGTACCTATTTTAATACAGTTATTTCAAAATAAAGTCCCATGGAACCCATTTACCAACCGTGAGCAAAATAATGAGTGCTCGTTCGTTATATATAACAAGAAGAGGTTATACAAGTAGACGCTTGCAATCTAAAAGTTATTCTGTAGACGTAAAAAGCATATAAATATTTCACACTGACTGATCCCTTCAACTTCACCTTCTTGTATTTTAATATTTGTTTAATACAAATATCCCGATTAAAAGTATCCTAAATTCATCTTTAGGTCTCAGTCTACCTATTTGTAGAATTTAAATACAATCGGTTCACGAAACGAAATACAAGAGGTTTAACAGACGTAATACTTTGGGTTATATTAATCAACGTGAGCATCATAGAGCAGTGATGGCACAATGATAGCAGCCGTAACTTATGATTTGGGCGTAGGTTCGAACCCAGTCCAGTTTTTTTTGTGAATTATTTCATCCCTACTTCTGTCAAAACGGTGAACAAAACATCGAGAGGAAGCCGTCATGTTCAAAAACCAAAAAAATCAAAGACATGTGATATCTACCAAACCACAGGCATGTGTCTCAGCATTGGGAAAACTGTATAACCTACTGATTTTGTGTTATTTATAAACATTGTGAGTTATCCTGATTTTGGGCTGAAATCACCAATGCACAGTGAACATAATTATGTGATGACTGAAGATCTAATCATTAAGCGTGTTATATATTATTTTTCTAAAAACATTTTTTATGCAACACGTAGTGCCACCCCTACGCACAAATATATTTTCACGTTAGCAGGTAAAACGGATTGGGTAGCAAAATGAAGTGAGGTTTTGTGTTTCTAACATTTTATTACTCGAGTTTAGAGATGGGAACGAATTGCCGTGGTAGTTCATTTTAATTTTGTTTTTTAGTAGCACCCGCGTCCTCGTCGTAGTAAAGGAATAGTGTTGTGCGTTTATATTCGGAAGCTAATTTTAATTCTCTAATAAAGTGTGGGCCGTATATTACGCTATCATCATCATTTCAGCCGAAAGCCTCCCCCAAGCTCCGCCACTTCGACCGGTTTTGTGTTTCCCGCATCCAGCGGATTCCTGCGGCCTTCACAAGGTCATCGGTCCACCTTGTTGGAGGCCTTCCAACTCTACGTCTTCCGGTACGCGGTCGCCACTCCAGAACCTTTCGGCACCATCGGCCATCTGTTCTACGAGCAATGTGCCCTGCCCACTGCCACTTCAGTTTAGCAATTCTTCGGGCTATGTCGGTTACCTTGGTTGTCGAACGGATCTCTTCATTTCTGAATCGATCGCGTAGGGAAACTCCAAGCATAGCCCTCTCTATCGCCCTTTGGGTGACTTTCAGCCTTCTAATAAGGCCCATTGTGAGCGCTACTTCCATAATTAACTACAAATGTTCTTATCATCATAAACTAACCTTGCCCATCCTTTCGCATCGCATCGTCTGCTTGCGCTATTTCTTCATTTTCATCTACCGCTCTTTCTGTTTCTTTCTATTAGCTCGCCTCTTATGGGTATTTATATAGCATATAACCTTTTTCATAAAATGTGCTATCAAATTAAAAAAAAAAAACAGTTCAAATTCGACCGGTAGTTCTTGATATGACCGCGATGAAACATAGACACAAACTCTTTAGCTGTATTATTTGCATAGAAAGATAGATTGAAGTCTCTTATCGTATCTGTTTATGTTAGCCTGCGTCCTCCTACTGCTGGACAAAAGCCTGTTCCAAATGCCTGTTTAAAATGGACCACTAATTGTTGATTCTCCAGAATGTTCCACCATGTTTTACCTAGTATTTTGGAAATCAGTTTATTTCCTCTGACTGTTCACCTATACTAATATTATAAAGCTGAAGAGTTTTGTTCGTTGAACGCGGTAACCTCAAGAACTACTGGTTCGAATTGAAAAATTCTGTTTGTTTTTAGTAGCCTATTTATTGAGAAAGGCTATAGGCATAAAAAACATCACGCTGCGATCAAAAAGAGCGGTACAGCAACGAAATATTTACGAAAACTGACAGGCAATTCGATGCCATGGGATGGGTCATGGGAGCAAAAATTTGACGCGGACGAAGTCGCCAGCAGAAGCTAGTTATTGGTAAAGAAATCGACTTTGTAAGTATCCACTAGTTTTGTAGTGAACGTTACAGAGGCTGAAAACACACACACATACATAGTAAAATCAGGACATTCATAAAATTTAAAGCAATACCTAACTTACTCTAAACTGTTTTTCTCTAACGAAGCCGCAGGCTTTTCAGAATACAGGAGAATAAGACTATTGTATTCGAGATAACTATCTCGAGTATACAAGTCTTGCTATCCTGTAGCCTAATTAATTTCAGTAAACTGTTTTGTCCTGAAATTCTTGGAAATGATAGGCGTATTTAATTCCTTAACATTTCTGGACAAGTTAACAAGTAAATGTAAAGCTACCATTGTACATACTTAAGAATATTTACTTACATATTTGTGGCCTATATCATAGCAAACTTTTTGCTTGTTTGAAAAACATAAAATGGTTTTTTGGTACTTATTAGTCAACCAAGCCATTTTTAGTTGGTACGTCTCCGTTTCAAAGGTATTAAACGATGGATTATTAAATAGCAAAGTTATATAATTTATAAGTTATATAAATTGGGTGAAATGTTTTATGGTTTGTGTAGGAAGACAAAATAAAGCCGTAAATGACTGTGAGATACAGAGTTGTATTAATAATCTAAAGTGTGTAAGTGAAAAACAACCTGTTTAAATTTTTATGTCTAAGTTTTGTAATTAGGTTACATTTTATAAACTACTGACAAGTTTTAATAAATAATTAGGTTACGAAATCGTTCCAGTTACACAAATCTCGCGACCTGCGACCAAAAACGAGGAAAAAAAACACCTACAAAGTTTTCAGGCGCTAACTTATTACGTCACGTCTGTACTTAAAACAGGCCATTACTCCAAGTGAGAAGTCTTTAAAATTTAATTTTCAAAATGTTTACTGTGAAATAATTTTATTACCGCAGACGGCAGCTTTTGGTGATTATAATGACAAATGTTTTACAAAGGCGCTTGCTTTCTCCAAGTAACAATTTTTGAATGAATAACTCCTGAAACGCTTCGTTTGCACGACAAAATTATTTATGCTCTCTTAACAATAGATGGACTATTTCTTAGGGCTGCTATTTAATTTTGTCCCGATCTGTACGAAATTCAGCTGTGGATATTACCAAAAGTAATCTTGCCTTGCCAACCCAACGCGCTGACTTGTTTGCGCTACAATGTGTGTAATACATAGAATGATACAACGAATCGAAATGTCATAAGCGAACATTATAATTTGTAGTTTTAAAATCAATATTATTAATTTCTCTTGTACCATTTCAGGGCACGGGGTAAAACTTTTGAAATGAGATTTTTTTGGGGTTGAAAGCAGCTCCATCACAAAAACAGTTTACACTGAGTAAGATTTCATTTCATTTCAATAATAATTTCTCCGATATCTGTAGCGAAGATATTGAAAGTAAACATTAGGAACTGAATTAAAACAAAATAGTTCGATTAATACATATAATAATTGTTGCATATTCAACAATAGACTCGAAGAACAGATGATGTACAATAATATGGCAACGATGCGGATTAGATTGTGTATGTAAGTGGGCACGTCCTTTATGCCTGGAGGCTCTTATTTAGGTTTTAAATTCTATTTACGATTTTAGTAGAATCAAGTTCTTCTAACTAAACAGACAGCTGTGCTGCTGGGGAGTTTGTTCCGCCACTTCTTCTTCCCAGTTAAAGCACTAGGAAGTGGTAAAGGGCGGGCGTTTTGGGGGACTGTCTTATGTAACTTTGACGTTCAAAAAGTGCTGACTCTCAGCCTAGTTTGAATAAATGACTTTTGTTTTTTTTATTTAGATGAAAATAATGTATCAAAAACTGGAAATACTATCTTTAGTTAGTTTGGTCATACTGAAAGATGATAGACAAAAGGTATTTAAAAGGCAGATGTGGGTACAAAATCCCCAGGAGATTTTAACTAAAGTGCTAATTGGTGCCGTTGTACCGTGTGGTGCCGGACGTAAAGAATAACACCACCCCATTTCTTCCCATGGGTGTCGTAAAAGGCGACTAAGGGACTTACTAGAGAATGGGCAGCAGCGTTCTCTATGCATTTTACCACCATACTGCGATCGCCAACCCGCCTGCCAAGCGTGGCGATTATGGCAAAGCCCTCCAAATTGGGGGAGGTCTAAGTCCAGCAGTGGACGTCTTACGGCTGAAATGATGATGATGATGACTAATTGGTGATCTTCTTCAGTGCTACGCATCTGACCTAGGTGCGAAGTACCTATTCGAAACTGGTTTAAGAGTACAAGCAAAGCAAAAGTGTATGTAAGAAACGTATCAGTTGGTTTCCTGAAGTTCCTGCCTACCCTTATGGAAAGGATACTTGAGTTTGTGTATATGTTTAATGGACCCGATACTAAAAGTAAACATTTTTTACTTCGAACGCTTGCAGACAGTTTTTCTTCTGTTTTTATTTCTGCAAGTTGCTTCTTTGGTAATTCTTTCTCCCTGCCGCCGCTTGCCATAGAGTAAACTAAGAACTTTTCCTTGCTCTCTCTTTTTGCTTTCGACTCGTCTGTTTGCCGTGACTTTACGGATTATTTGGCTTTTAAAAATACATAGCCTAACAAGAGAATTTTATTTCAATTATGGTATATTTTTGCAGGTTTTGGTCTTCAAATGAAATTTGTGAGTGGAACCTCATCATTTCAGCCGAAAGACGTCCACTGCTGGACATAGGCCTCCCCGAAGCTTGGCTCCGCCACTTCGACCGGTTTTGTGCTTCCCGCATCCAGCGGATTCCTGCGGCTTTCACAAAGTCATCGGTCCACCTTGTTGGAGGCCTTCCAACTCTACGTCTTCCGGTACGCGGTCACCATTCCAGAACCTTTCGGCCCCATCGGCCATCTGTTCTGCGAGCAATGTGCCCTGCCCACTGCCACTTCAGTTTAGCAATTCTTCGGGCTATGTCGGTTACCTTGGTTCTCCTAAGGATCTCTTCATTTCTGATTCGATCGCGTAGGGAAACTCCAAGCATAGCCCTCTTCATCGCCCTTTGGGTGACTTTCAGCCTTCTAATAAGGCCCATTGTGAGCGACCACGTTTCTGTTCATTTCGAGTGGAACCTATTTGGTAACAATTTACAACCTAGCGTAACCCTGCTGCGGCAGTTGAATATATCTCCTCTGTTTTTAATCATCATATTCAGCCTATACTGTTCCTACTGTTGGGACACCAGCCTCCTCTGGGTAAGAGAGAGTAAGCCATAATTTACTACTAGTCTAGTGCGGATTGTTAGATGTCATATGTCTTCGATTTTTTTATTCTAGGACATGCTAGATTCCTCGCGAAGTTTTCCTTCACCGTGATAAGGGCACTGGTGCTGATATTATTTACACGAAGAAAAGCGCCTGCTTAGGAGTAAACTCACAACCTACAGCTCGTAATTGTCGTGGCTGACACCACTGGGCCACCATTGTTCCTTATTTTAGTACGGTTTTTTAATAAATTTTATATTTTGAAGCGCAATGATCTTCACTCATCGGTGGTAAATTCAGTTGCAAATTTGTGTTATTTTTTCATTTAAACATTTTTATTCAGAATTATGTTATTTATCAGAATGCTACGAAAAATGAGGCAATTAATTTTTGTTCGATTAACACTTTTGACCTGTGGTTTTCATGGAATCAATTGAAATCGTAGATCAGCTATACAATATACAATATTTTGGTATTATTAATATACTAGGTACATTATATTACACAACAAATATATGTATATATGTACTGTAGTATATTGTATTTATATTTTGTACCAGTGACAACGCCATTTTTATGTCCACACAATCACTGTCCATTCCAAGGTTGTCTGGAAGAGATAGTAGAAAGCGATAAGGCCGCCCATTGTATATTTAGTTATGGCAAATGTATTTTTAGGGTTCCGCACCTCAAAAGGAAAAAGCGGAACCCTTATAGGATCACTTTGTTGTCCGTCCGTCCGTCCGTCTGTCAAGACCCTTTTTCTGAGGAACGCGTGGAGGTATCAAGCTGAAATTTATATCAAATTCTCTAATCAACTTTCCCTTGGAGCTGTGAAAAAATCAAACTTCTAAGCTAACGCAATCAAAAGATATAGCCGTTTATGCTGCAAATTTCCGCAAATTTTCGAAACTCGCAAGGGAATCAAAACCTAAAGGGTACTTCCAGTCGATCTAGAATTTTGAAATTTGGTACGAAGCAATTTCTTATACCACAAATAAAGGAAAAATTCCGAAAATCGTAAAATTTTTGTTACATCATAATTATAATATATATTTTTTTTATTTTTAAATTATATACCTACAGGTTTGTACGGAACCCTCGGTGCGCGAGTCCGACTCGCACTTGGCCGGTTTTTTTGCTGTGTACATATTTTCTGGTGTACAATAACGTATTTCTAAATAAATCAATATATTGTCTCAGAAGCCGTCATTGCAATGGGACGCAGGGACACTCAAGGTCGAAAAATAACATAACATTGACTATTGTCTGTACTTATTTCTAGGTAAGTAAAGCAATGGACATTAGTTCTTAATTCTACTTCATTAGACTAGTGATTACAAGTGCTACTACTGAGCATGCGGTCCTGGGTTTGATTCCTAGGTCGGTCAAAGTATTATTGAGTTTTTTATATCCGGAATTTCACAATAGCGGCTTAGAGTCTAGATTTGTGACCGGTTGGTAGCTATGGGCTTGCCCCCTATTACATGGAAGTAATTAAATGTAACTACTAGAGAATGGGCAGCAGCGTTCTCTTTGCATTTTACCACCATACTGCGATCGCCAACCCACCTGCCAAGCGTGGCGATTATGGCAAAGCCCCCCAAATTGGGGGAGGCCCAAGTCCAGCAGTGGACGTCTTATGGCTGAAATGATGATGATGATGAATTAAATGTAACTGGCAAAATGTGCGTTTAGTATACACCTCGGTATTTCACACAACTAACATAAAATGTCTATTGTGAATTGATTGTACAGACAGTTGTATTTATGGTTAATGATATTTATTTCCAACGCTCCGTCTTCCAGTACGCAGTCGCCACTCCAGAACCTTCCGACCCCATCGGCCATCCGTCCTGCGAGCAATGTGCCCTGCCCACTGCCACTTAAGTTTGGCAATTCTTTGGCCGTTTGGCTTTTCTTTGGTTCGTTTGGCCTCCCACAAGATGGACCGATGACCTGGTGAAGGCCGCAGGAATACGTTGGATGCGAGAAGCACAGAATAGGTCGAAGTGGCGGTGCTTGGGGGAGGCCTATGTCCAGCAGTGGACGTCTTTCGGCTGAAATGATGATGATGATGATGATGATATTTATTTCTCAAAAGAATTACAAATTCTCTTATAGAGAAAACATAAATAGGAGATTTTTAAACAATACCACGTGTAATCAAGCGTAGCTCGAAACATTATTTTTTAAATTTTGGTTATTTGCAGTAGTTTGGCTTAAAAATGATTTCCCAGTCAAAGCCTGCGTATCAACTATCTGTCTAAGTTCAGCAGAATAGTTCTCCACCATTATCCTTATTCAAAGTATCACGAATTTAGACATAAAGCTTGAGTTACACAGGCGTTCGCCCGCTTAACTTACAAGTTACAACAAAGTTGCTTCGCTCTCACTATACCTGTTGTTCTGTGGTGATCTTCAACTTTATAATAGTATTTACAATTAGTGTTAGAAACGCTTGAAGTTTAGCTGTGTCCGTGTTGATGGCGGCGCCCGCTACGTTTATTTACACAACATGCAAGTTGCGAACGGTTACTCTATGTTAGCTTTTTGTTAGAAGACTTGCTTTTTTTTTCTCTCTTGCATTTGGGGTAAATGTGCTAAAGTTAATTTCTGAGGGAAAATATCTTTACGACGCGTTCACACAAATGCATTTTTTGTCGATGCGACATCGCGCGTTTTCCGCGCACGTCCCACTCTGTCTCCTGAGACTTTAAAACTCGCAATTGTGTGAATACGTTCTGTGAAAGCTGGCATGACCCTAGAAACAAAAGTTCTATGACGAATGTCACGTTATCTGTATCCTGCGCTGGATCCGACTGGTGTATATCGTTCAACTATAGAACCTAGACTGGGATCCCTAGAAACGATAGACGAAAATGACAGATTGTAGAAGGAATTCTAGGCTGCTATGTCAAAAATGAAGAAAGGAAATTTCACTATAAAAAATCTTTTTACAAAAAAATATCAACCGACTTCCTTAAAAAAAAAACACTACAAAGTCAAAAATAACTTCAATTTCGGAATTCGGTGTCTTAGGATCTGTATTTAAGGTTTTTTTGCCACCGACTTCCGAAATTAAAGTTATTTTTGACTTTGTTGTGTTTTTTGTAAGGAAGTCGGTTGTTATTTTTTTGTAAAAAGTTTTTATTTTTAACTTTTTAGTTATGGTAGATACCCCGCACTCATTAATCTAATCGCGTTATTGGTTCATTTGTCGCGCAAATACTTAATGCAAATTTAAGACTTATGTGGTTTTCACATAGACTTCATTGTGCAAATGGAACCAAATTAAAATGGGACTATTCGGGAAGCACCAGATTTTAAATTAAAAAAAAAATCATCAAAATCGGGTCATCCAGTCAAAAGTTATGAGGTAATAAACATAAAAAAAATTAATTTAAAAAAATACAGTCGAATTGATGACCTCTTCCTTTTTTTGAAGTCGGTTAGTAAAAAGAACTGTGTCTATTCTTCAAAGAAATATAAAGCATCATGCTAATCCTGCAGGTTTTACAGTTTTCGTTGTAAGCACTCGCATGACCAATGACAATAGCCAATTAAACCAAAATCACTGGAAATAAATACCTTATTGGGCGGTTATTTCATTTTTGATGAAAAATCAGGAATAACATAGTATACGTTTATAGGTAACGCTTGAATTATTTAGGTGCTTAAGGGATTTGCTTCTTTTTACTTACTCACATTTAACAAGATCGTTAAATTACTAGTGTATACGAAGACTAAGTTACGTAAACTCAATCTTATCAATATTCACATTTGGAAACCCTCCATTCTCTAAGTTAATTCTGCTAAGGATTCGAGACTCGATTTCAGCTATTTCGGGACACTTGAGAATGGAAGAATAACACTGCGTCTGCTAAGAGGTTGGTAAAACAATGTGACAACGAGTTGTATTTCTATCATTAATGTAAAAAAGCGCTATGCTGAGCATTAAATCCCGGTTTCGATTATCAGTTCGGATGAAGTGTTACTGGATTTAACAATCTGAAATTTCTGAGTAGCAGCCCAAAGTCTGGATTGATGGCCATGATATACCCATACGAATAACCGAACTTGAACCTAGCATTTTTTTTTGGATGGAAAACCTTCAAATGACATCTCCCACTCTGGGCGGAGCGGGAGGGCGTGTTGGGGAGATTTTTACTGAATAAAACCCACCCGTGTTTCTTCAGTTACCCAAATGCCAGGGCCACAGTATCACGGTGGCCGGAGTCCGCAATCGACTCTTGACGCCTGAGGCGTTTCCTTCTGCGGCGGCTAGTGGCGTGAGGGCGCAGAGACTGCCTTTCCCTCACGCGCCCCGCTCCTCCTTCGCGAACATTACTGCTTCGCAGAAGGCGGTGATGGCTTCCCATGTCCTCTCGCTCTGTACCATGGCGAGGACACGGCAATACTCTGCCCAGGCAGGGCACACTTCCAGCGTATGCTCCACCGTATCCTCAGGACGATTCTCCCGCCTTATGTGGAACAGGAATCTCCCGAAGCAACCATGCCCGGTGAAGACCTGCGTTAGGCGGAAGGTGAGGACGCCGTGGCGCCTCTCTAACCACTCATCAAAGAGGGGCCTGGCTTACACTAGAATTCAAGATAACTGGTGGAATGTGGGTATACTATAGGTACACTTTTAATCATCCCTTCGTGGAAACAAGGTGTGAACTTATGTTATACCATTGCAATTTTCATCACAATTACTTACTTTCAGGTAAAATAAGGAAGCATAAACAGGGGCAAATTAAATTAGGTAGCGTTACTTCAAAAGTATCATCATCAGCCTATAGCAGTCCAATGCTGAATAAGGGCCTCTCCAATTGCACGTCATTCAGCTCGATTCTCGGCAACTCTCATCCAGCTACTACCAGCCACTCATACTTTAAAAGTATGTTGGGTAGTAATTATGTGGTCAACGACGGCACGTAGTGTTATATAAATTTACAAACTTTACTTGTTATCGCGTTTAGATATTTAGGTAAATATCACATTTCAGTCACAAAACCATAGCAACGAAACCAAGAACAGAAACGAAGAATTTCTGAAAATGAATGTTTATTTATTTATAGCAGGGAGAGCATAGTAGTTCCGCCATGTCTTGTTCGTTTTACAGACGCCAGCGCATAAAGCTACTACAATCAGTCAAATTTCTTTAATAGATTTTCAACTTTATCGCTTAAACATTGGGTTCAAAATGGATTGGGAAAATTTATCAATTTCGGGTAGGATGTGCTGGCGTTTGTACAATAAGTGAACCAGAAGCGAAACTGCCCGTTATAACGCTCAGATTTGATTATGATTCTATCTCTTCCCGCATAACTTCGCCGATCTATTTGGAAGCCAGTTACACCTCCGTGCTCAAACCGCTATTCAGTAGGGTATGGGTTTCTTTCGTATGTATCTGTAGCAGTCAACAAGTTAATAAAGTGAAACTTATGTTTTTCTCTTAAATTATTTGTTGATTTTACTGAAAAACTAATCTAAGCGGTCCGAAATTGACCTATACTGTATTTGCTAAGTCCAAAGCATTTCACGCCGATTGCTATATCGTTGTTTTGCTGCTCAAATCTAAATTCTTAAACACTCGTGCAGATTAGCGGGACGCGACGGTCACGATTCGGCGATTTATATCCGTAGAACAATTTCTATGAAAACGCGCGCGACACTTCACACAGCGGCGACCTGTCACGCGGTTTACCACCATTATTTTCGTAGTGGAAAATCAAAATCAAAAGTCATTTATTCAAACTAGGCTGAGAGTCAGCACTTTTTGAACGTCAAAGTTACATGAGACAGTCCCCCCAAAACGCCCGCCCTTCGACACTTCCTAGTGCTTTAGCTGGGAAGAAGTGGCGGAACAAACTTCCCAGCAGCATAGCTGTCTGTTAAGTTAGAAGAACTCGATTCTATACAGTATTGTGTAAGTTATTAAGGACGCTATAACATTTTTCTACAAATATCGGTGGTTTTCCGGTACCAATTACATCAAGAGGAATCACAACTGCGAGATCAATTATAGTCTTTAATTACAAATAATTTAATCATCTCCATAACGGCACCATAAAAATTGTATAGTCCCATACAATATTTTCACAAAAATACGTTTTCCCCACCGCAATAATCGAAGAAAATAAAAAATAATGGGGTCTGGAAAGGTACCTGTATAGTGAGATCAACTGCATATTTTAACTTCAAAATGACAACAAATTGTGGCTAGTATAATCTTCTACGTTTTGCCTAAATATTTTGTAATTAAATACATAACTTTTTTATTTATGAGAAAAATAAAGAACGCTCTCAAATTTCTTCATACATTTTCAACTCGCGGCTTGCCATTACGTATCGCTTTTTTGTACAAAATAAATACGATCAAAATAACAATAAAGTGAGTGCCGTGCTGTATACTGTGGTTGAAAAATGTTGATACTTTTCGGACCAAAAGTATGAGTACCAAACTTATTACCAGAACTTGATTTAGAAATAAATAACTCAAATTCTATTGGGAATTATGGAGGTAGGGTAATTATGATTATGTATTCATTTTCAAGAATTCAAAATAGCGGATAATCTATACTTAATATTATAAAGTTGAAGAGTTTGTTTGTTTGATTGAACGCGCTAATCTCAGGAACTTCTGATCCGAATTGAAAAACTCATTTTTTGTGTTGGGTAGCCTATTTATCGAGGAAGGCTATATAACATCACGCTACATCTAATAGGAGCGGAGCAGTAATGAAAAATGTTGCAAATACGGGGAAAATCGCGCGGGTAGGCGATTCGACGTGACGGGAAGGGTCGGGGGACAAGAAATTTTACGTGGACGAAGTCGCGAGCAGAAGCTAGTTGTTCAATAAAAAGTTATATAAACATGTATTTTCAATGTGGTAATTAAATTATGCAAGTGTCGTCCATTTTTGGAACGAAATTATTTAATGTAGCTTGCGGTAGAGGTAAACAAGGGTGCTGAATCCGATTCAAAATCAAAAATGGTGGTTACGAAAATTTTCAAAATGTTCATCATGGGTGTCGTTTTCAAGATTTTCGAAGGTGCTGAAGCCGAAAATTCCATAAAAATTACATTTGTATTTAAAAAAAAGCGACCCCACAAGTTTTTCATTCAAAACGACGCGTATTTTAATTTTTAAATAAAAAGTGAGCATAGCTATCAACTTTGGGTAATTTTAGGATAGTTATTACGAATGATTCATCCAAATTTGATACAAATACGGCGGGTATTGTTTTTTATAAAAAGATCTTTATCCATATTGGGGGTAGGGATTATAAAATCATCGATTTTTAATTTAAAATGGCGGATGTACTGTTATGATAAAATGTCGACATGATCATCAATTTTGGGGGTTTTGCTAGTATGTAGTCAAAATATTTAACGTAACTTTAATTATTTACATAAATTGAAAATCATGTAGTTAATCATCATCTCTCAAAAATGTTAAATTCATTTCGAATTATAAATAGGTATATAGGAGTACAAAAACAGCCTTCATACAAAAATGTATACATTTACCTATTGTGTATTAAAAATTATGTATACGCGCTGCAATCTCAAAGGTGAGGTTCGCGCGTCAGACAATTTTTGCTTAGTTTTTTTTAGGGAATATCCTGTATATTTTCAACGATTACAACGATATTCTACGATCACCAGCAGTTATATTTGGTTATATTATCCAAAAATATTGTTTAAGTATTTTATTGTTACACCTCGTTTTTTTTTTTTAATGTCAAATTATACGTTATTCCAAAAATATTAATGATCATGGTAGTAAAAGTTATTTACTGTCACTAAATGCAGATAGTAAATTTACTTTTCTACTAATTTTACTCAACAGTGCTAGTAAAATAAAATAAATAATAGGCTCGAGTATCAAGATTAGGTAACTAATGTTTAAAATCGAGCAGACAATGGTTTCAATGTGTGCGTGCGCGTAATGTTGTTGTGTGGCGACTCAGATACCTAAACTTGAACGATTCAAAAATGTTATAGCGTCCTTAATATTATAAAACAAACCATACATTATTCGCCATATGTCAGCTAGCACACGCCAATATACCAACAAAAAATTGAAAACTAAACTCAAACTGAAATAAATAATAAAACAAAATCGTACACAGAACTTAAAACCTTAATAAAGCCTCCAGGCATAAAGGGCGTGCCCACTTACATATACGATACAAATAATACATATACACAATAAATGAAATTAAAAGAAAAGAAAAATAAACTAACAAAAGCAGTTAATAAAAAACCGGCCAAGTGCGAGTCGGACTCGCGCACCGAGGGTTCCGTACAAACCTGCAGGTCATCATCATCATCATTCGTCACATCGTTTTTGAAATTAAATGTTTTTTTTTTAAATTTTTATATTTGAGTTGACTGAATGAAAGGTAAATTGTGGTTTACGATTTATGACGTATTAAAAAAAAACTACTTACTAGATCTCGTTCAAACCAATTTTCGTTGGTAGTTTTCATGGTAATGTACATCATATATTTTTTTTAGTTTTATCATTCCCTTATTTTAGAAGTTACGGGGGGGGGACACACATTTTACCACTTTGGAAGTGTCTCTCGCGCAAACTATTCAGTTTAGAAAAAAATGATATTACAAACCTCAATTTCATTTTTAAAGACCTATCCATAGATACCCCACACGTAAGGGTTTGATTAATTTTTTTTTTTGTGTTTCAGTTCTATGTATGGGGAACCCCAAATATTATTGTTTTAAAAAAAAATGATATTAGAAACCTCAATATCATTTTTGAAGACCTATCCATAGATACCCCACACGTATGGGTTTGATGAAAAAAAAAATTTTTGAGTTTCAATTCTATGTATGGGGAACCCCAAATATTATTGCTTTTTTTCTATTTTTGTGTGAAAATCTTAATGCGGTTCACTGAATACATCCACTTACCAAGTTTCAATAGCACAGCTCTTATAGTTTCGGAGAAAAGTGGCTGTGACATACTCGGACAGACAGACAGACATGGCGAATCTATAAGGGTTCCCTTTTTTGCCATTTGGCAACGGAACCCTAAAATAACAATTATATGAACTACCCATATAAACTGTCAGTAGGAAGACTAATTCTGGATTGAAAGAACATAAACATTGTCTTGAGTTGATCACAGCGACCAACTATTCTTATCGCTTAAGTAGTCGTTGATAGAATAGTATGCCTTTGAACAAAGGTTGGATTTTACTTTAGCTTTAAACTCATTAAACTGCAAATTTTGCAAAGCAGAGGGAAGCTTGTTATAAAAGGTAATACCAAGACCAACAAAAGAATTATGAACCTTATGAAGCCGGTGAAAGGGAGCACGTAATTTATTCTTACTTCTAGTATTAATATTATGAATATCACTGTTTTTAGTGTACAAGTGTATATTTTGCCTAATATATAAGATGTTGGCGAAGATGAGTTGTGATGCCACCGTAAGAATACCAATATCTTTAAACAAATCTCTCAGAAAACTCTACCACCTAGTTGGTAAATCTCTCGAACAGCTCGTTTTTGAAGAACAAAAATATTCTGAATGTCCGCGGCTTTGCCCCACAGCAGAATGCCGTAGGACATTATGCTATGAAAATAACTAAAATAGACTAATCGAGCTGTATCAACGTCCGTGTACTGTCTAACTTTCCTTACGGCGTAGGCGACCGAACTGAGCCTTCCCGCTAGGCTTGATATATGTGATCCCCACTGAAGTTTGGCGTCTACTGTTATGCCCAGAAAAACTGCCGAGTGTACAGTTTCAAGCACCTCATTATCTAAAACGACATTGGGTCCCAGATTCCTAACATTCGGTAAGGCGAACTTTATACATTTCGTTTTCTTAGCATTAAGAACTAGATTATTTGTGGTAAACCAATCCGTAACCATTGAGAGCGCACTATTCACGTCATCAAAATCTTTTCGATTCCTGTCTACTTTAAAGATAAGTGAGGTATCATCAGCAAATAGTACAATGTCACAGATATTCTTTAAATAGAATGGTAAGTCGTTAATATACACTAAGAATAAGAATGGACCCAGTATTGAGCCTTGAGGTACACCTAACTGAACTAGTTTTTTTTTTTTTTTTTTTTTTTTTGTTCTTTTCAGCGCCATGGCAATCTGTCCTAGAACAATAAGCCACTGTGTTGTCCAACTTCTGAGTGAGTTTGGTTATGTCTTTATTTAAAATGAGAGAGCTTCTAATGGTGTGGCGAAGCACTCATCTCTCTATGCGAATCTGTCGCTAAGGCTGGGGATGTCACATCTCTTAAGCCTCGTGTGCTGCTGTCCTCCCAATCCAGTCAGTGCTAGTGCTAGCTCGTTTGTATGCTGTGAAAGTCTTTTCTGGTATCTCAGGCTATGCTGACTTATTTCTTGCTTTACCGTTCGAATATTGAGGTCTAGGTACATGTATTTGTTGCTTATACTTTGGGGTATATTAAACATGTTTCTTAGCGCTTTGCTCTGAAATCTCTCTAGGATGTCGATGTTGCTCCTGCTTGCTGTGCCCCAAAGTTGGATGCCATATGTCCAGATCGGCTTAATGATAGCTTTGTAAACCATCATTTTGCTCTCGTTGCTTAGGTGGGAGTGGCGACCTGTTAGCCAGTATATACTGCGCAGTTTGCTATCGAGTTGCTTACGTTTGGTCCAGATGTGCTTCTGCCAAGTTAATCTCCGATCTAAGTGTAGACCCAAGTATTTAGCATGTTCTGCTTGTGGGATGTCTTTGTTGTACAATTTCACTGGCGGGCAGGTTTCTTTTCGGAGTGTGAAGGTCACGTGAGTGGACTTGCTTTGGTTTGCTTTTATTCTCCACTGTTTTAACCACTTCTCTATTTCATTTAGATGGTTTTGTAGTTGGAAAGAAGCAGTTCCTGAGTTGGAATGTACTGACAAAACTGCAGTGTCATCAGCGTAGGTCGCAGTTGTTATGTCCCTATTAGTTGGAAGGTCCGCAGTGTATATCAGGTAAAGAACCGGTCCCAGTATGCTACCCTGGGGGACACCTGAGCGTATCTCGTGTAGGGCAGAATACTCGCTGTTATATTTAACTTGGAAGCTTCTTTGGTTAAGGTAGGATGTTAGAATGTGGTAGAACGAGTGCGGGAGTGACTTTTTAAGCTTGTATGCCAGTCCATCGTGCCAGACCTTGTCGAAAGCTTGGCTTATATCCAAAAAGGCAGCAGAGCAGTATAATCGATTTTCTAGGCATCTACTGATGACGTCTACAGTGCGGTGTACTTGTTCTATTGTACCATGTTCTTCTCGGAATCCAAATTGATGGAGGGGGATTATGCTGTTTAGGTATTGTTTCATTCTGTTTAGAAGGATTTTCTCCATTAGTTTACCGATTATTGGTAGGAGGCTTATAGGTCTATATGAGGTCCTTTCCTGAGGTGGTTTGCTTGGCTTAGGCACCATTACGACTTGAGCGATCTTCCATTGCCCTGGGAAGTGTTCGAGCCTAATGCAGGCATTAAAAATTTTAACTAGGTTCATGATTCCTTTGTGTGGTAGATGTTTCAAGAGGGTTGCGTCGACAAGATCGTAACCTGGTGCTTTTCTTTCCTTGAGATTTCTTATTTCTCTCAAAATCTCCTTAGGGCTTACACTTTTCAACGGTAGGGACATTTGCAGAGGTGTGTTAAGGTATTCTTTTATTTCTGTTGTGTGTTCCTGATCAGACTCCGAGAAAGGTTGAAAGACTTCACTTAGATGGTCGGCGAAGGTATCGACTTTCTCCTTATCTGATCTTGCCCATCCTCCTTTGTTATCTCTAATAGGTGTTATTTGAGTTTTTGGTTTCTTTAAGGTTTTGGTTGCTTTCCACAGCGAGTAATTCGTATCTACTGTGGGTGACAGAGTTGACAGGTAGTTCTGAAGGTTGTTGTTAGTTAACATTTCTATGAGGTTTTTTAATTCTTCTGAGCATTTATTAAATAAAGTTTTATCTCTCGGGTACCTAGTAGTATGCCAAGTTTTTCTAAGTCTTCTTTTTTCTTTCATTTTGTCTTTGATGTTCTTGGGGTATATGTTGTGTTTCAGGGGGGTGCCTTTGCTTTCAGGTGTTGCTTTGTTGGCGGCTCTATGAATGATAATGTTTAGTTTCTCGACAGCGTTTTCTAGGTCTTCGACCGTTAAAATCTTTTTATTTAATTTTACTTCAGTAGCGATGACGCTTTGGTATATATCCCAGTTGGTGTTTTTTGTATGATATATTCTCGCTGGGCGGTCAGTTAATGTCACTGTTGTGCTGATGTTGAGGATAACTGGGGTGTGGTCCGAGCTTAAGTCAACACATGATTCCATTTTTGTGAAGTTCCTGTCAACATTTTTCGTAATAAAAAAGTCCAGTAAATCAGGAATCTTATTTCTGTCAGTTGGCCAGTAAGTCGGTTCACTGTTGGAGAGCCATTCAAGTTTCATTTTCTCAGTAGCAAGCAGGAGTTGCCTACCTCTTGGATTAATAAGTCGTGAGCCCCAGTAAGTATGCTTGGAGTTCCAGTCGCCACCACAAATAAACCTTGGTCCCATTTTAATAAAAAAGTTTTCAAACTCTTCTTTCGATATTGTGTGTCTAGGAGGGCAGTAAACTGCAGATATTACCATTTCGGTATTGTTATTTGTGAGCTTTATAGAGGTTGCCTGTATTTTGTCTGTGCGAAATTCCTCGAGAGGATAGTGTTTGATATTATTCTTTATGATTATTGCTGTTCCTCCATGGCTGCTTCCAGATGGATGATTTGTTGTGTGTACGGCATAATTTTGAAATGCAACATGTGATTTAGCTGTGAACCTTGTTTCAGCTATAAGGGCTATGTCAATCAGCTCAGTTTGGAGGAAAGCTTCTAATTCTTGACGTCTTTCCGTCAAGCCGTTGGCGTTCCAAGTTATAACTCGGAGGTTGCATCCAGTCATTTTTTGGAGAGACTGCTGACTAGCTGGACAATGCTACTTAGCATTTTGTCCATCATCTTTTCCATTACAGCCATCATTGTCTGCTGGACCTTTTCAAGCATAGTTTCCAGTAGCTGAGTGATGTTGTAGATGTCCGTGGCTATTTCTGCCTGTTTTATTTCTTTATTTTGTGTCTTCGTTGCTGCTGCATATGTCTTATTTATGTTGATGTCTCTTGGAGTGTTGTGAGCGAATACTTTGTTGGCTTTGACAGTTGATTCAGTCACCTGTTGATTTTCTTTGGCCTTGGGTGTAATTTTTAATATTTTTTCTTTGTATTGTTTGTACGTCTTACAACCTTTGTAGCTGGCAGGGTGTTTCTCCAAGCAGTTAGCACATGTAGCGTCTGTATCTGGTCTTTTTTTACAGGTCGTGGTAGGATGTTCGTCCCCACACTTGACACACCTAAAGGGTCTATAGCATTGATTTTTAGTATGACCAAATCTCTGGCATCTTTTACATTGCACAATTTCTTTACTCTTCTTTTTGTATGGGGCTTCAAATGTTACCTTCAAGTTATTTATATGTTTCACACTAAAGATTTCCTTGTTAGTATGTTTTGGCTCTAAGTCTACATAAAACATTGGTAGAGGGTCTTTTGTAGTTCGGTGTAGTACATTGACAACTTGTCTGACCTCGTGTCCTATTTCAGTAAGTTCTCTTGCAATTTGTTTAGTGTCTTCTGAGAAGTGGAGGCCACGTAATATGACTCTGTAGGCTCTTTCACTTTTTAGCTGATACGTGTAGTGTGCTATATTACTGGAAATGAAATTTTCTCTAATGCACTTGTAGGTTTGTATATCCTTGGGCATTATTTTGATTACATGACCTGATCTGAGAGTGGTCATAGTGTATAATGAAGATTCAATGAACTTATTCAAGGCATCCTTCAGGCATGTTATGTTTAATACTCCTGTCACAAAGATAGGTTCTGGTTTAGGTACGTACTCGTTTTTCGTTTTTTTAACGTCTTGCAGTTGCTCTTCTTCAAGCAGTTCAAAGCTATTGTGAGTTGGTATTGCTATTTCTGTTCTATTTTTTTGCCTTTTGCTTGTGTCGTTGTGTATTGGGCTTGTTTCTTTCCTTTTGCTTCTCTTAAAGGGAGTTCTGTCTTTTTGCCAAGTGTCTTTCTCATTGTTTTTGTGCTCGATTGTAATCGTATTATCTGTAGCAGTTGTGTTATCTGTTTCATTTGTCTTACTGGTGATACTAGTTTCGTCACACATTAGCGAGTGGAGTGATGGTGTTGACATAGTTCTTTGTCTTGAGAACATGGATTTATGTAAGGTTTGTTGTATCATGTTGTTTGGGTTAGGTTTTGTTTTTGTTTGTATTTCATTTATCATTTTGGTCCCACGAGTAAGGTCGATAAATAAAGTCGCCTGAAGGGTGACGCCTATTCCCCCAGGAAGGCATCATACAACGACGTTTGCCAGGTCCGTCGAGGTTGGCGCTAGTGACTTGCTATCCGCAAGCCATTCATCCTTTTGGCGCGTGTCCCACCGTAGGATTGGAGGCTTTTTATAGAGGGCTACTACCTCATGGCCCAGGCAGTTAAGCCAAGGCCCCCGGTTCTGTGGTACCTATCTTCAGAGTTGCGGGTTGTGATAGGTCATTTCCTACCTTCACTATGACTGGCTTGTTAGGCCATTGGGATCGGGTTAATTGACCGTCGCCCAATACTCGACGTTGACCTTTTGCGGCTGGTTGGGTCTCCTCTCAGCCAACCCTCCTCCTTTCTCAACCGGGCTTGGGACCGTTTACGGCGGAGTTCTAACTGAACTAGTAGCCCGGAAGATTTTACACCATTGACATCTACACATTGGTGCCTATTTTGCAAATAAGAACTTGTGACATTGAGAGCTTCGTTTTGAACACCGTAATGACGTAGTTTACGCAAAAGTGTGTCATGGTGAACGCAATCAAAAGCTTTGGAGAGATCACAGAAAACCCCGATAGCATTTTGCGAGTTCTCCCATGCGTTGAAAATGTGTTTCAGCAGAGCAACACCCGCATCTGTTGTCGAACGACCTTTTGTAAAGCCATATTGCTCATTATGAAGGAGGCTATTTAAATTAAAATGTCTTAGCAACTGCTTGAGTATTAATTTTTCAAATATTTGACTAAATGCAGTTAAGATAGAAATGGGCCTAAAATTGCCAACGTTATTTTTATTACCTGTTTTAAATAATGGTATGACTTGACTACTCTTCATGAAGTCAGGAAAAGATCCTGAATCAACACATTTATTAAAAGTTACAGCTAGATAGGGGGCTATGATGTCTATTATATTACTTAAAAGTTTAACGGAGATACCCCAGTAATCTCCAGTGTTTTTTGACTTAAGTGTGTTAAAAATATTAACCACGTCACGAGGCGTCACATGTTCGAAACTAAATAAGCGACTAAATCTGGGCACACTACTATGCAAAAGGTTTTCAGCTTTAGACGGGGACGAATTTAAGGAGCAAGTCGTAGTTATAGGTATATTGGCAAAAAACTCATTAAATGCCTCAGATACGTCGGCAGCTTCATTAACCAATTTGTTGTTAATCATAATCTCTAGTTGTTTTTCCTGTTTGATTTACCCGTTTCATTGTTAATAATTTTCTAAGTGGTTTTTATTTTATTACTGGATTTTTTTATGGTATCGCTTAAAAATTTAGATTTAGCGAAAACACAGTTTTTTTTAAATAACTTTGAATAATTTCTGACATACTTTAGAAAAGGAGTATCAAATATATATTTTTTTAAACCATATAACTCGATATGTACTAAGACCGTGATAGGTACCCACCACGTCTTTGAAATATCTAAGCTACAGTATATTTACATAACTCACAAAGCGACACACGCTTTACTTGTGGTAACTGAGAGTACAAAAAACAGTCTGTGAATGTGTGCGTGAAAACGAGTAGCTTCAGGATATAACACACACGCACACATACCCTACATTGACACGGACGCAATAAAATCGCGGTGGGATTGTATCGTATTCTGGATCTTCAATCCACTGCTTAACGCCGAAGGTTGAAAATCGATTACTGTCTTTTGTATACGCGCTGAGACTCACTTGCACTGCGTTCTGTTGGATTCTCAATGCTCGGTTCACTATATAGAGTTGAAAATACAATGGGCGAAAAAACCCGCTGCGATTTTATTAATTCCGTGTTCATGTCGACTTACACACACTTCTACTTCGCCACTATCTCGAACAGTACCAAGAGTTCCTGCGCTTACACACACAGTCACAACATGTTCGTACACTTACAAAGAGATGGCAAGAGTGTGGGGTTCTTAAATCGAACGAAAGTCCCGCTTGTAGTTAGTACTCAGTGAGTATATTCATATACTCAAACCCTAGAGCGCACTAGTCGTCATGACCGAGAAAAAAAAAATCATTTAGTTAGTAACCACAAGTAAAACTCACGTTGCTTCATGAGAAAAAAATACTATATTATTTTTGGACCCTGTATTAATAAATAAACAAATACAACATGTAAATACACCACTTAACGTACTATCTCAATAAGGAAACTGCCAATGATTTGTAAACAGTGCAGAAATAAAATCAAACACGTGCAATATTTGCACCCCATCCCATACAGCGCTGCAGCATAAAATAGTTTTTGTAAACAGCGCTCTTAAATAGCGAAGGCTCTTAAAATTTTCCATTCACTTTACTGCACTAGAACTTCCCTTGACATCGTTCTGGACATAAAACAGTGGTCTAGAATTAGTCATCCTACAACGATATTATAAATGTGAAGGTGAATGAAAAATCTATCGTTCCTATACTTATGTTTTTAAGATTACGTAACACTGTATAGGTCCCGGCAAACATCTTAAACGCCGATTGATATACCCTTCTCGCTCTTATGTATTCTCCCGCCAATTCGAAAGAGCGAGCAGGGTATACCAATCGGTGTTCAAGAATGTGCCGCGAGATATACAGGCACAGTCCGTATAAAGTGTCTTGAATAAAAATACACTTGGATCTGCATACTTTGAATTTGATTTGCGTACTTAACTGCAGGCCAAACTCTTACGGGGTTAGCAGAGTGGATAGAGAATAACTTTTTCTTATTATGTATTATTATTCTTAAACATATCATTTAATAAAAGTAGGGTCACTATCAGGGACCTTAGTAACATTTTTTTTTTAATATTTTGCAGGTATCCGATTTTGATGAAACTTGTAACAGTAAAATTAACACACTAAGAGCAATTTCTCAGATATTTTTGAAAGTGGTCACTCTGTTAGAACTTACTGATAATGGCGAAAAAAAAAATATTTAGTTTTAGCAAAATAAGTAAGATCGATATACGTAAAATATGTCACAATATTATCTACAGTTTGGCTTTAGAATCACATTCCTAGCTCTATCAGTTTTAGAGAACGAAAAGTTTAAAAAATTGTCTGTTATCAGGACATTTTTCAAGGTAACTCAATGATAGTAAGAGCTAGGCAGTCAAAAACTACATAAATAGTAATGCAAATGAGCAGCGTACTTAACAATATCATATTCATTACATTTGGCTCTGGGGGCACATTCTCAATACTTAATCTGCTATACCCTTTAGCACGCAGATAGTTTATTATCTAGATTTGTATTATATAGATTAATGTATGGTATACTTTTTATCCCGGTATTCCGTGGGATAATTTCCGATAGTACAATTCAGAAACTAGAACAATACTGAATGCAAAATAATTAAGTAGACTTGTATGTTTGCAGGCACATTTTTAAACTAGTCGCTGCGTTAAACGCAGCTTGCGGTAGGAGTAAACTTGTATAAATTGTCACAAAACGATAAAACGGTATGCCTCCTCCATGCACCAGGGTGCTGAAACTAATAGTGAGGTAAGGAAGGAATAGGAAAAAAAATTTTTTTCATCATTGTGTATGGAAATTCGTTTATAACGGAAATCCCTCGAACCCATTTTTATATGCTGTTTGTGTCCAGAATTTGTCTAGCCAGTTATCCTACCCAGCCCAATTTAAATTGGACAGCTTTTAAGCCTCATTAACTATATTCGTTTTGTAGCGCAGTATTCGATAGCCACTAACAGCTTTGAAAAAATCAGAGGCCTTCTGTTACGTTGGTAAGTAATATTAATTTTACTAGTCCAATCATTGAATTTCAACCAGTAGCAACGAAAGATTTTAATAGTTAAATTTGCCTTCACGATACAAAGTGCGACTTTCACCAATGAAACTAAACGTGCTCAGTATAATCATCTCATCATCATCATCATCATCATTTCAGCCGTAAAACGTCCACTGCTGGACTTAGGCCTCCCCCAATTTGGGGGGCTTTGCCATAATCGCCACGCTTGGCAGGCGGGTTGGCGATCGCAGTATGGTGGTAGAATGCATAGAGAACGCTGCTGCCCATTCTCCAGTAAGTCCCTTAGTCGCCTTTTACGACACCCACGGGAAGAAATGGGGTGGTGTTATTCTTTACGTCCGGCACCACACGGTGCCATCTAAATCGCGTTTAAGAACTCTCAGTGTCATCATTTTAGGGTAAAAATTGACACTGACAGCTCTTGAACGCAGTTTATATGCGCTGAACGCGTTCAGTTCATGTTGGAATTAGCCAAGTATACGCAAAAAAGCGTCCATACAGAAAGAATAAGCATACAATATTAATGGCATTCCTGAAACGAAATTTCAGTACGAAAACGTAAAGATCATCATTCACTGTCATCAAATTACAACTCAAAGAGATACGGAGCCAATAAATTTTACGACCGCTCATTAATACTTAATTCCAATTTCGTACTGCAGCTAAAACCGTTTTAAAATTTCCATATAACACTTAGTAGAATTAAATGTGTCTACAAAATTCAATTTGGATGAATTTTACAGTCGTCTTAAATTCTGAGGGATGATAAAAGATCCCCTTACAATTATTTTTAAGGAGGCTTTTTGCCGTAATTACGGTCGTTTTCCTACTGTTTTCCGGAGAATATCTTTTTGGTGTTCTTAATCTTTTTTTACCCCGTTTTATCTTCTCAAGTAATCTGTGTCATTTATCTTTGTGAAGGATGAAAATATTAAATTAATTAGTCGCTATAGTTAATTTATCGGTTTAGTAATATTATTGCATTGTTTTCGTTTGAAATAAAATAAAAAATAAACCCCGAAATTTTGGATATGGTGTTAAAAACAGTAGTAAAATATTTTTATTAAATTTTTAAAAATTATATTTCTATGCCTGGATTTAGACTAGAGACATTTCCTTTATTAGATTTTTGTATGCAGTACAGACAAAAATCCCACAAAAATAAAAACTCGAAACAGAAAGCATACCTAAAAATTTGTACCTTACGGAAAACAAGCCCACGACCCGCAGAACAGCAGCCAATTACCAAACCACAACGCCAACAAAACTTTTACTGAAAATCGTTCAAATATTTTTGGATCAACCAGCTTTCCCTAACTCAGCTAATCAGACTTAAAAGTCAGAACAAACAAGGTTTCATGACATTATTCATCTAACTTGTAAAGAAGCAATCTTTTGTTGGGACTTTTAGCCTGCCGTAATTGCTTTAAGTTGGTTGTAGATTAAAATATGATAAAATTGTCGTGAAAAACAGCATCACAAAGTCATACTTAGGAATATAATGTAAAGGATTAGGGTTTTTTGTAGTTCGTTCATGTCAGTTGAGTAATCCATACAACTATAGGTACTTCTATAGTTATCTATACTTCTAGACAAATATTACAAATGCGAAAGGAACTCTGTTTGTCACGACTAAACCGATTTTGATGTAATTTGGCAGGGGCTAAGTTTGAACACCAAGAAATGACATATGCTACTTTTTAATGCGCGACTTCGTCTGCGTCCACAATAACTGACATTTATGTGGACGAGGTCGCGGGCGAAAGCCAGTACGCCATAAATTCGACAAAAGTGCGTGTTTAATTCAGGTAGGGTAGAAGAGAATTGCAATAGCGCATTAGCGTTTATTTGACTACTAGCAAAAAACCGGCCAAGTGCGAGTCGGACTCGCGCACCGATGGTTCCGTACAAACCTGTAGGTATTCACGATTTATGCATAAGGTTTATGTTTATGATTTTTTTTATTTTATTTTATATTTGAGTTGGTTGAATGAAAGGTAAATTGCAGTTTACGATTTAAGACGTATTAAAAAAAAACTACTTAGTAGATCTCGTTCAAACCAATTTTCAGTGGAAGTTTACATGGTAATATACATCATATACTTTTTTTTTAGTTTTATCATTCTCTTATTTTAGAAATTACAGGGGAGGGGGGACACATTTTACCGCTTTAGAAGTGTCTCTCGCGCAAACTATTCAGTTTAGAAAAAATGATATCAGAAACCTCAATATCATTTTTGAAGACCTATCCATAGATACTCCAAGGGTATGGGTTTGATGAAAAATTTTTTTTTGAGTTTCAGTTCTAAGTCTGGAGAACCCCAAAATTTATTGTTATTTTTCTAATTTTGTGTGAAAATCTTAATGCGGTTCACAGAATATATCTACATACCAAGTTTCAACAGCATAGCTCTTATAGTTTCGAAAAAAGTGGCTGTGACATACGGACGGACAGACAGACAGACATGATGAATCCATAAGGGTTCCGTTTTTTGCCATTTGGCTACGGAACCCTAAAACCGAAATTCATCACCAACCATTACGCCACTTGTTATCAACCACCTAGACCGTAAACAAAATATGCCTGGGCCGATGTCCAGTCAACAAGATGTAGCTGAATACCAAAATTTTACATGGAGAGACTCCCCTATCTGACCTCCATAACCCAGGTAAGACTGGTTGACAGAATTTTGGGGTTTTCACAACCCGTAACGACTGACAAAGATCCAAGATTGGCAAACAGTGCCAACGATGTAATGTGCTTTCCGAGGTATTTTTATTTTTGGATGAAAAATCATCAAATGACTTCTCCCGCTCTGCACGGAGCGGGAGGGCGTGTCAGACCTTTACTGACTAAAACCCACCCGTGTTCCTTCAGTTGCCCATGTGCCAGGGTCACGGTATCTCTTTCGAACAATCTCGCGACCCTGACAGGCATCGGTCCTAGCAGACCCCTTCAGGAAAGTGGTTATGGTATGTATAGATGGTCACCCATCCTCGGAGCGACAGCAGTAACTGCAACTTTACCTAATCGATGGACCCGTGCGGCTAGTATTATTTAGCCACAAGCCCCTCATGCCAATTACTAAGCCAAGTATGGTGATAATAGTTAAACATTCTAGCTATGTCTAGATGAAACACAAAATAGAATGCCTCTTTCTTAAATTATTGAACAGTCTTGATAATTTGCAACAAACATACGACTTTAATCCCAAACTAACTCTTTACACTCAAACCAATGAGAAGCATAATTAACACTTCAACTTGTTTTCCTACCTAAACAAAACAAATACATTACATAAAAAAATAATAGTTTAAAAAAACTAAAAAACACGCTTCCATTGAAAACCAAACTAAAAAGTACAAAATAATGGAAAAAAAGCGTGGGGTGCTTTTTAAGAAATTTTTTTATTGATATCAGGCACCCCACGCTTTTTTTCCATTATTTTGTACTTTTTAGTTTGGTTTTCAATGGAAGCGTGTTTTTTAGTTTTTTTAAACTATTATTTATTTTCAATTTTTTAGGGTGTTTCGAATTTTGAGACGTATGTCAGTGTAGTTTGTGACAGTTTTTTTGCTGTCCTGGTAACCCTGGCAAGGATAATGGCACAAATTTATGAAATTATTGCATTGTCATCGTTTCTTTAGAGAGAAACATTGTTTAGAGAGAAACATTCTACGATAGACCAAGTACATAGAATTACCAACATCATCGAGAGAACGCTTGAAGATAAAAAAGTTTGCTCCACCGTATTCCTAGACGTGGCACAAGCTTTTGATAGAGTTTGGCATGAGGGTTTGATGTACAAGCTAAGACTAATGCTGCCTAATGATTTTGCCGATATCTTGCAATCATACATTACAAATAGAATGTTTAGAGTAAGGCACGAGGATGCTTTTTCCGAGCTAAAGATAATTAAAGCTGGTGTGCCCCAAGGTAGTGTGCTGGGACCAGTGCTCTATTTGCTGTACACGTATGATTTACCAGAGCTCGAAAATAATACAATTGCAACCTTTGCGGATGACACTGCCATCATGGCGACAGGATCATGCCATACGGAAGCAATCGAAAAGGTACAAATCGCTCTAAATAAAGTTCATGATTGGGCACAAAAATGGAGAATCAAATTGAATGAATCAAAGTCGCTTCATATTGATTTCACCAACAGAAATTGTGACTACCACCCAGTCTTCATAAATGGTCAACGAGTGCCATACGCAAATACAGCCAAATACCTTGGCATAACGCTTGACGCGAAACTGCGCTGGAAAGCGCACGTCAAAAACAAAAGGCAGGAACTAGACATGCGCTTTATAAACATGTATTGGTTGATTGGACGGGATTCCTGTCTATCAATACACAACAAAATACTATTATATAAGCATGTTCTTATGCCAATATGGACATATGGCATCCAACTGTGGGGATGTACTAAACCAACCAACATCAAAATCATCCAAACATTCCAGAACAAGGTACTCAGGAGTATAGTTAATGCTCCCTGGTATATAAGAAATGACGACCTCCATCGTGACCTGAACATGGAACCCGTCACCAAGATAATACAAAAATATGCTGAAGCCCATGAACAACGACTCCATCATCATGTGAACATCGAGGCGATTCAGCTGTTAGACCAAACGAATATAGTGCGAAGACTAAAACGAACAAAACCTTTTGATCTAGTGTAGTGTAAAAAGTGCAGAAATAACAGTGACAGTGACACACATAATAACACATGAACAAAGTGTTTATAATATCATCATACCAGACTCTAAGAAAGTGGAACGGACTTGTGTAAAGTACAAAGGACACTATTCTAAGTTTTAAAATAATCATCATGTATAAAATTAAGTTAGATTTAAATTGCTTATTAGTCTTATAGACTAGATTGTAATTAATTATTAAGAACGGAGTTCTTTATAATAAAGGATAAAAAAAAAAAAAAAATCGTTTCTTGACAGGTGTGCAAAGTTTGAATGAAATCTGGTCGTTTAAAGTGGGTCAAAATCGCGCTATACGGAGTCGGTTACAAACAAACATACAAATATACAAACATACAAATATACAAACATACAAATATACAAACATACAAGCGAAGCTAATATAAAGCGTGTAAAAATAGCCTGTCTTCTCTCTAAACTACATAAGAAACCTCAGCGATATTTTTGTGGGTGGGAAATCATCAAATGACGTCTGCCGCTCTGGGTGAAGCGGGGCATGTCAGACTTATACTGACTTAAACCAACCCGTGTTCCTTCAGTTGCCTATATGGGAGGACCACGGTAACTCTTTCGAACAAATCTAGCAACCCTGGCAGAGCGATAACCTGTGAGTGGAAACTAATAAAATGCTTGCGCGGCCAGCTTCGAATATCTGACGGCATTATGCAACATGCATTCATTTTTAACCGACGAAAAAAAACGGAGGAGGTTATCAATTCGACGCGTATATATTTTTTTTTTGTTTGTTTTTTTTTTTTTTAATAATTCTTTGTTTATTGGAAAGGGTATACTCCGAGGGTGATCCCATATAAATTTGAAAAACAAAATCAAACCCTAAGGGTCAGAAAACAGGGGATGATTGATTGTTCACTCACTGATTGTTATGTTTAACCACGCATAACTTTATACAGAGTAGTCCGATTTTGATAATTCTTTATTCGTTGTATAAGATATACCTTGCCAAGTATTATAAGTATATTAAAGCCACAAAAAATTATAAAATAAAAACTTTTTACCAAAAAATTTAACCGCCGAAAAAACTGAAAAGCAAAAAATAATAAACGTTAAAATTATGAGTCGGCGCTGGAAAATCAATGAACAAAGACCACTCAAAGCGCTGATTCATAATTTTAAGGTTTATTATTTTTTGCTTTTCAGTTTTTTCGGCAGTTAAATTTTTTGGTAAAAAGTTTTTATGTACGAACGCAAATACATGCTGGCATACAACTTCTTGTCACTGCGGCTCTAGTGGGAAAATATAACTACTACTGAGTGTTCAGACTATTTGCTATTAACAATAGTGAAAATATTACGATTTGCAAGAAGAGAGATTTTAATAAATTTGGTAAAATTTGCCCATTAATTGTGTATTACTTTTAATTTTTTCTAGCACTTAAGTTGTCGTATTAAAATACGGCAACTATTTCTGTCAGCTACTGCTAGAGGTATTGCTAGAGGAATTCCAAAATATCACGGTAGACGGACAGATGCGGTAGGGTCGTGAAAATAATTACGTGTTGTAATACCTTAAGATAAATAAGCCCTGAATTATGCAAAATTCAATTTCGTAATTTCTTAGGATTTAATAGATTTTAATAGTACTCATCATTGAGTTCGGATCGCTGATCTGTAATGGTAGTGTAGGCAAGAATTGCGTAAATAAATAAATTCACCCTTCAATTAACAGATTAACAAAATACCCATTAAAATGGTTGTCTTCCGATTACCATGTAACCAGCTCATATCTTTGCTTTCTGGTGCTGAAATGAATTTATTTGGCGCGGCCTTGAAGCACTTATTAATACCTATTTTTTTAACTGATATAATGCTGCCCTTGGATAAAAGCACTGTGCCAAATGAACATTACCTTTCTATTACTTCACTATTATAAACGTAAAACTATCTTCCACATAAAAGTGTGGCTCTAATATCTCTATATTATATTTCTCGATCTTTCAAGCACTTTTATATGCCGCGCTAATGGTACCGAGGGGAGCTTTTCTTTCAAGAGGGGAATATTTAAGCATATGGCGTGCATCCCATTTATGTGTAGTAAGGATGTAATATATAAGCCTTACGGCGATCCCCGTCATATTAAAGTAGAGGGAAGTTTTTATTGCAACATGCATTAGGAGATATTGGTGTATTACGTGGAAAGTGTTTTTTTTTTTCCAGAAAAATGTCTTTATATATTTATAAGTTAAGTATCTTTTTCGTTCCCATTAATATAACACAGATTTCTAAGTTCATATTTAATAATAAAAATACACTTTTCGTAATATAACGCCAGGATTAAAAATAATATTGAAAATTTTAAAAATACATATTTAAAAGGATGGCAAAAATAAAAACAACGAAAATTTTACATCAACGCTTAGACGCAAATCAGTCTGCATATTGTTAGCAATGCTCTAACTAACTGTGGGAGCAAATATATCATGTTTTAAACTAGATACCCGTCTCTAATTCCCTCAATAGTACCAAGTGATAGGAATAAGCAGAAGGAGTACCACTAAATCTGTTTTAAATAACACACCAAATCATAGTAGTAGTCCGGTAAGACGTAAAGGATAGCATCACTTCAATTTTTCCCATGGGTGTCGCAAAAAGCGAATATGGTACTTAAATACTAGGAACTGGGCAGCAGCGTTCTCTATGCATTATAATACCACACTGCGATCGCCAACCCTCCTGCCAAGCGAATTTCGGTTTTAGGGTTCCGTAGCCAAATGGCACAAAACGGAACCCTTATGGATTCATCATGTCTGTCTGTCTGTCCGTCCGTATGTAACAGCCACTTTATTCCGAAACTATAGGAACTATGATGTTGAAACTTCGTAAGTAGATGTATTCTGTGAACCGCATTAAGATTTTCACACAAAAAAAAAAAAAAAAAATTTGGCGGTTCCCCCATACTTAGAACGGAAACTCAAATAAATTTTTTTCATCTAATCCACTCGTGTGGGGTATCTATGGATAGTTCTTCAAAAATTATATTGAGGTTTTTAATATCATTTTTTTCTAAACTGAATAGTATGCGCGAGAGACACTTCCAAAGTGGTAAAATATGTGTCTCCCCCCATAACTTCTAAAATAAGAGAAAAATAAAAGTAAAAAAAATATATGATGTATATTACCATGTAAACTACCACCAAAAATTGGTTTGAACGAGATCTAGTAAGCAGTTTTTTTTTAATACGTCATAAATCGTACACCGCAATTTACCTTTCATTCAATCAACTCAATTATAAAAAAAAAACATAAACATAAACCTTATGCATAAACCGTGAATACCTACAAGATTGTACGGAACCCTCGGTGCGTGATTCCGATTCGCACTTGGCCGGTTTTTTGCTATATCCATCTGTGGACGTCTTTCGACTGAAATGATGAAACAGGAGCGGGTCGCCAGTATTAAAAAATAAATTCTTACCAAAATTCGTGGTACTTTTAATGGAACTTCTGATATTGTATTGTTAGTATTAATAGTATCTCTCATAGTTGCTCAATGTATTTATAAGCTCGGTTTATTTTGGCGTGGTAAACATTAGGTGGTGTTTTCGTTGGTATATTAGAGGGTGCATGTCTTGACGACCGGCTCACTGTTTTGCTGAGAAATTTACGTGACTATGAATATACAGTCAGAGTACAAACGGTGTACGGTAAACATGCCTGTGGTTGAATATTAGCTAAAGATTTTGCTTGCGCGTTCGCGAAATTTTCCTAAGAGAATTACAGGCAAATATTGTGAAGACAAGAAGTGGTGTAGAATTTGCTAAAATACACGGAAAAGTGGTTACACAGCAGCAGTTGGTCTAGCTATTATTTGAAGAATAATTTCTGAATTTCGTGCAAACTGAAGTCTGGAAAAATAGCTAAAAGTCTTTTAGATGTTTGTTACGAAATGTGGTTTAATTTGGAGATGGTAGTTCGTACAAATTCTGTTTGCAAAACCTGGTAGAAATAAACTGGTATTAATTACATGGGTGAACACACCTTGATAAATGTAATAAGTTAATAGATAAGCAACGGAAACTTGATTGAATTAAAATTACAAAGAGAAAAGATTTGATTTTTTAACGGTTTCATGCTTAAACAGCTTAACGGATTTGGATGAAATTCGGCACGTGGATAGACATAAAACCTACCTTTTATCACAATATTTCCACGGAATCAAGACTTATTATTTGGAAGGCATACAAAGTATATGGCAAAGTAATTACAGTCTGACGCGTCGTCTGTAGCAATTCGCCTGTCTTAGCCAACCTTTAAAACTACATTTTCTCTATTCTACCGAACGAAAATTTTATTGCAAATGTTCACTCAAAACAGACATTTGTTAACACCACAACGAAAAAATGTATTAACACTAGCTCTAAAAAAAAAATCGTTCGCGCAAGTGTTCACTTATCGCGCGAACAAACGCTTGCTCGCTCAGAACTGAAGTTATATATAACACAGTAACACTAAGTGCGCACTTCACCATGAAATTGAAAGCTATTAACTTTTCTAAACCATGTCTAGGACAAATGTCAATATACTATAACAGATCTGAGTTGCGTCTGACGGCTCTTGAATGCCGTTTAGACCTAAACGCGTAAAGTTTCATAAGTGAAATTCGCCCATCAAAAACTAAACTAACCAGCAAAGATCCATCTTCATACTGCATTCACGAAACAGAACGAGAAAATAATGATAATGAATTATACACGAAGCTGCCAGCGCCCCCTAAAATAGCATCATAAGACAAAACTAAACAACGTGCCGCGTACTACGGAATGAAGATAAATTAATTTAACGTCAGCCCTTATTTACATAACGGCATCAAGTATAAGGGAGTGGAGTGTAGGCCTTGGTTATGTACGAGAAGATGTCTTTATTTTAGGAGTTGGGAGTAAGTTGGTTTATGTGGCAAGAGGTAGAGGGGATAATAAAAATGCATCGCTGAATGTTCTTATTATTGTGTTCAATGTTGTTCATTTTATTAACCGACTTCAAAAAAAGGAGGAGGATCAATTCATCTGTATTAAAAAAAAAAAAATGTTTGTTAGCTCATAACTTTTGACTGGGTGAACCAATTTCGATGATTTTTTTTATTTGAAAGCTGGTGATTTTCGAATGGTCCCATTTAAATATGGTTCTATTCGGACAGTGGGATCCATGTGAAAACCATATAAGTCTTATATTTGCATTAAGTATTGGCGCGACAAATGAACGAATAACGCAATTAGATTAGTGCGGGGTATCTACCATAACAAAAAAGTTAAAAATAAAAACTTTTTACAAAAAAATAAAAACCAACTTCCTTAAAAAAAACACTACAAAGTCAAAAATAACTTTAATTTCGGAAGTCGGTGGCAAAAAATCCTGAAATACAGATCCTAAGACACCGAATTCCGAAACTAAAGTTATTTTTGACTTTGGAGTGTTTTTTTAAGGAAGTCGGTTTTTTTTTTGTGTGGTAAACTGTGTGAGACGTAAGGAATAGCATCACCCCATTTCTGCCCATGGGTGTCGTAGAAGGCAACTAAATGAGTTACGAGAGAACGGGCAGCAGCCTTCCCTATGCATTTTACTACCAGACTGCAATCGCCAAACCGCCTACCAAGCGTTACGATTTTGGGAAAGCCCCCCATATTGGGGGAGATCTATGTCCAGCAGTAGACGTCTTACGGCTGAAAGGATGATAGTAGTGGGTTTAACTAATATCGAATGAAGATGAATTAAAACTCTTTGCATGATGAGAAAGAAATGCTGGCGTTAACAAGTCTCTCAGACATTTCCTTTCCATCAACGTAGGTAGACTAGTTACTGTCCCGTTGGTCCAGAGGTCACAAGTGCTATTGTTGGGCATAAAGTTCAGGGGATTCCTAAGTCAGGCGTAGTGTAGGGTTTTTCTACCTGTTATTTCTCAGTAGTGGCTCTGAGTCAGGCTTTGTGGCCGGTTGATGGTAATATGCTCGCCCCCTATTACATTCGTCGTTTCAGCCGTAAGACGTCCACTGCTGGACTTAGGCCTCCCTCAATTTGGGAGGCTTTGCCAGAATCGCCACGCTTGGCAGGCGGGTTGGCGATCGCAGTATGGTGGTAAAATGCATAGAGAATGCTGCTGCCCATTCTCTAGTAAATTCCTTAGTCGCCTTTTACGACACTCACAGGAAGAAATGGGGTGGTGTTATTCTTTACGTCCGGCACCACACGGTACTATTACATTGCGACGGTTAAAAGGTAATAAGCGCCATTTTGGTCGAAAATGACTTATGAATTCCATTCTACTTAAAATTTTCTGCTTTTTCGAATGCGCTTACTCCCATAGCTCTACGATGTCTTTAAAATTTTCGCGATATGACAATAAACAAAAAAGTTATGTCAATTCTTCAACAATTTCAAACTTTAAACCGCTCTCCTGAACAATTTGGTTTTTGTCGCTTATACCCTATTACCTTTTAACCGTTGATTGGATCTAAACATAACTGGCGAAATGTTGGTGAACTATAGATACACTTTTGCCCAATCCTTTGAGGAAACAAGTCGTGAATTTATGTAGGTAGTTTGGTTATGTCCTAGCATTATGTAACACCTAATGATAGAATCAATTAATCATAATCGTTGTCCTTGCATTATTAATAAAAAAAAGTTCATAAATTAATTCATAATTATTGAGTAATACTTGCATAATTAATTTAAAAATATAAAAAGTATAACAAATGTTTCTAATCCACTTTATTCCCTACAATACACATAAAAAGATATTACCTGATGACTTAGCACCTGTTGATTGACATAAAAGTCACCAAAATTATTACAAATTGATTGAACCAGTTGCCTTAGGAAATCCATTGTCAACGGAGTGGTCGGGGGAAGAACCGAAAATCCCAAATTTGCCCACCTCAACGATTAAGTTCAAATTAATTGACTCAAAATTGTTCAATGACAAATCCGGTGGCAAGAAGTGTACGCGTTGGGGTAAACGAATTTAAATAATTAGCAACTCGTCTTGGAAACCTGGGGTTGTACGGTACCTTTCCGGATTGTCGCTTTTAAAGTGAGGTGAACTTTGAACGCGTGTGAATATTTACATGAGGTGTGTAGCTGCCTTTAAAGACCGATTACTGAAGGCAATTGGAATTCGTTTCGAAGAAAATGTAGGTAAATGGGTTTGATGTTAGTACTTAAGTTAAAAAGACGGATGATTTATGAGCTATATTAAATAAATACTACAGTAGGTAAACATCCGGAAAAATCTTTAATCACATATATCATTTTCGTCTTTAAATTGTGACTTAGAATACATCAATCAATTTAACCTTTTACTAAAAAAATATTAATCACCAAGAAGTCAAAACCTACACTACATTCAGTTAAGGTACCTAAATTCGACTTTTGAAATCCTTCTGTTATGGTTTTGTTTTTTTTTTTTTTTTGTCGAATTCGAGGTATTTGCTGTGTCTTTTATATTCATTTTATAACGTGTCTTATTTGTCATAATAAACAATTTACGTTTAGTTTTTTGTCTTTATAAAATTCGATCTTCCTAGCGAAGCATACTATCCTCTAGTTGAGTATTCCTCTATGCTGATGGACGTGACAAGCATTCAAAGGTGAGGTCTTTGTACACACGTTTTGGCGCCAAGTTTTACTCCAAAACCTGATTGGTGGAGATGAAGTGTAGCTACCTTGGTTCAATATTAAGTATGACAACGTGAGTTTAAACATAACAATTTAATAATAAAAATACCAGCATGTTATTGTCCAGCCGTAGGGCAATGCCTCTTCTGTTACAGAGAAGACACAATCATTAATCATCACGCATGCATAAAACGTAAATCTTTATCTTCTTTACATAGTATAATACAAAGTTGTTTCCCGCGTCTGTACGCTTAGATTTTATAAACTACGCAACGGATTTCAATGTTCTTTTCATCAATAGAAAGAGTGATTCAAGAGAAAGGTTTATATGTACATATAATACGCAGAGCAGTGGCGGCCCAGTGGTATCGGCCCCGACTTACGAGTTCGAGGTCGTGGGTTCGAACCTAGGCAGGCGCATTACTTTGTGTAAATAATTTCATCACCACTGCTCTAAAAACGGTAAAGAAAAAACATCGTGGGGAAACCGGCATGTGCGAGAACCAAAAATTCGAAGACATGTGATATCTACCAACCCGCACTGTGCCCGCGTGGTAAATTACGCTCTTAGGATCTGTATTTAAGGTTTTTTTTTTGCCACCGACTTCCGAAATTAAAGTTATTTTTGACTTTGTAGTGGTTTTTTTAAGGAAGTCTGTTGTTATTTTTTTGTAAAAAGTTTTTAATTTTACTTGACCAACTACAGAGTATAACTCTTCCTGCTCGCCGCTTTATTTTAGGCGCACATTTATGAGACTTTTCAGAAAGCACCAGCTTTCAAATTAAAAATATCATCAAAATCGGTTCGGTTCAAATGCAGTCGAATTGATAACCTCCTCCTTTTTTTGGAGTCGGTTAAAAAGGAGTTGTAGCCAGATGGCCGGCTTTAACTAACGGCGGCAGCGTGTTCTCGTGACACCAGTTCAATACGCAAATGAAATTAAAATCCCATCTTGTGAGCGCCACTTTACATACAAAGTTGAAATATCACCTTTCTCTTGGCATTTTATCGGCCGCGGTACCACGCACCTTAAAAAAAACCGGCCAAGTGCGAGTCGGACTCGCGCACTCCGTACAAACCTGCAGGTATTCACGGTTTATGCACAAGGTTTATGTTTATGAAATTAAATGTTTTTTTGTTTTTAATTTTTATATTTGAGTTGACTGAATGAAAGGTAAATTGTGGTTTACGATTTATGACGTATTAAAAAAAACTGCTTACTAGATCTCGTTCAAACCAATTTTCGGTGGAAGTTTACATGGTAATGTACATCATATATTTTTTTTAGTTTTATCATTCCGTTATTTTAGAAGTTACGGGGGGGGGACACACATTTTACCACTTTGGAAGTGTCTGTCGCGCAAACTGTTCAGTTTAGAAAAAAATAATATTAGAAACCTCAATATCATTTTTGAAGACCTATCCATAGATACCACGGATATACACGTATGGGTTTGAAGAAAACATTTTTTTTAAGTTTCAGTTCTATGTATGGGGAACCCCAAATATTATTGTTTTTTTTTCTATTTTTGTGTAAACAACTTAATGCGGTTTACAGAATACATCTACTTACCAAGTTTCAACAGCATAGCTCTTATAGTTTCGGAAAAAAGTGGCTGTGACATACTCGGACAGACAGACAGACAGACAGACATACCGACAGACAGACAGACCGACATACAGACAGACATGACGAATCTATAAGGGTTCCGTTTTTTGCCATTTGGCAACGGAACCCTAAAAAAGGTTTGTGTGGTTTTTATGAAACCACGGTAAAAGTGAAACTTTTTTTCACATTATAGACATTTAACTAAACATTTTCGGAATATATGCAATAGCTTAATAAAAAGACTTAATTTAATATTCATACGAAATAAGTTGAATAATAAATTCAAGCACTCAAAATTGAAATAAATCCATAAACAACAACATGCACCAGCGAGCGCCTTTCACTTTATCCCTACTCCGCGGCCGAGCGTCACGCGACATGCAACACACAGACGAAAAAGTGGGAGACGATGTAATAAAAGTTTCACTTTAAAAAAAAACACGCTTCCATTGAAAACCAAACTAAAAAGTACAAAATAATGGAAAAAAAGCGTGGGGTGCCTGATATCAATAAAAAATACCTTAAAAAGCACCCCACGCTTTTTTTCTATTATTTTGTACTTTTTAGTTTGGTTTTCAATGTAAGCGTGTTTTTTTTTTAAACTAAAACTTATTTTCAATTTTTTAGGGTGTTTCGAATTTTGAGACGTATGTCAGCGTAGTTTGTGACGTATATCAGCGTAGTTTATGTCGTATGTCAGCGTAGTTTGTGACGTATGTCAGCGTAGTTTGTGACGTATGTCAGCGTAGTTTTTGAAGACAGTTTTTTTGCTGTCCTGGTAACCCTGGCAAGGATAATGGCACAAATTTATGAAATTATTGCATTGTCATCGGTCCTTGACAGGTGTGCAAAGTTAGAATGAAATCTACTCGTTTAAAGTGGGTCAAAATCGCGCTATAAGGAGTCGGTTACAAACAAACATACAAGTGAAGCTAATATAAAGCGTGTAAAATTCTTAAATTGTAGGGTTAAATTCAATTAAATTAATTAAAGACGTTGTTGCGCGTCTTGTTCCGTGTTGGCGTTAAGAATAGCATCATGCCATTTCCATTTTGTAGGTGTCGTAAGAGTCGACTAAGGACCGTACTAGAGAATGAGCAGCAGCGTTTTCTATGCATTTTACCACCATACTGTAATCACCAATCCGGCCAAGCGTGGCGATTATGGCAAACCTACGAGGCCTATGTGCAACAGTGGACGTCTTATAGCTGAAATTATGATGATGATTTGAGGTCAAGACAGATGCATTTTGTTACTATAGTCTGCTTAAAAAGTATTGTTCAGATCAAATTTTTATGTAGTCACTCACTAAAGATAAATAGTAATAAATTAATGTGTATTTTATAACTACCTAAATACCTCACTACTTTATCTTTTGAATAACATTATTAAATTCCAGTAGAAAAACAAAATTCAAATTTTTTGAGGATATAAGAATAACCTAGACTGTCAAACAAAAACGTTTTTAAGGTTATTTAAATTTTGGGCTTAAATATTCAAACAATCAAATGAAAACACTCCATTTGTAAAGTGTGGATAAGGTTTACGCATCCATTTTTTTATACTGTGTGTCACTTCGTAGGTTTATTTATTCCATTAAATGAGTGTACGTAGTTAGTAGTACTCGCTACCGGCTCACGTGTAGATATGATCGTATTAAGAATAAGAATAAATTTATTTAGACAAGTTTACAATCAAATCGATTGAATTCCTGGACCTCACACTAGGATTCCCTGTGTTGTGAGATCCAGGCTCCCTCGTTCCGACATTGTTTAACTTAATACTAGGTACTTACATTATTTAACTTAAAAATAGGTACATACATTCTTTAACTTAACAGTAGGAACAAAAAATAAAGAAAGAGTACAGTATATTGTGGTTTAATTTGTGTCGGATGTGTTGGTGCTTATGATAAGGGTACGTAAGTAAGTAAGTGTGATGTGTGGACTCTGAGTTTTAACTTAGACCAATAAACCTTCCGTCATGTCATAGTCCATTGCAAGAAGACTTTTTGCTACCGTCAGTCTGCATTTCCTTTGTGTTAGTTTGAATATTTTGTGTAGGCCATTGACTTTCGTGTATAAGTGTGGTCCCATAAAACCAAAAGACCGTCTGCCGATTATTTTACGGCATTGGAATCTGTCCCAGTTTACCCTTCGCCTTGAAATGATAGACGTGCTTAAGGCAGTTTTATGGAATCGTAGCGTCACAGATAGTATGTAAAGTTGCCTAACTCTTAGAACTCCCACTTCCGAATACAGTTTATTCGTGGGGTACCGGTACGGTCTTCAATACGCTACTTTTAGTAGGGCGCGCTGAGCTCTTTCTACTTTGATTAGTAAGGTCTTGCCTGCACCGCCCCACGCTACTATGCAGTAATTGAGAATAGATTGACAAAGTGAAAAATAGATCATCTTAAAGACTGAATCGTCAGCAATCTTGCTTAGTTGTTTGAAGATTCGCAGCATTGTTCTAATCCGTCCCCTTAAAGCGCTCAGGTATGCGGACCACGTCAATCTGTTATCAACAATGACTCCTAGGTATTTAACAGAGTCAGTTTGCTCGATGCAAGGACACGAACACTGGTCGGAACCAGTACAGGAGTGCAGCCGCAGACGAGCTACTTTGTTAGGAGAAGAACGTTTCGATACAGCAAAATTTATGGCCTTAGTTTTTTCTATATTTAGCGTCAATAGATTGTGTTGCAGCCAGTTCGCAACAGCCTTCAATCCACCTTCCACCACGCATTGCACTTCATCCCATGTTTGCCCATGAAAAACGATTGCGGTGTCATCAGAAAAAGTGAAAATTTTTGCCTGTGGGAGGTTCATGTTGTAAAGTTCATTTATATAAATAATGAAAACTGTGGGCCCCAGCACGATTCCCTGGGGAACACCAAAATGCACGGTGGTTGGTTCACTAAATATTCCCCTAGTACAACCCTTTGCTCTCTTTCACAGAGATATGAGACAAACCAGTCCAATGCAACGCCACGAATCCCCAGCAATGACATTTTCTTTATCAAAATTTTTCTGGAGATCGTATCGAAGGCTTTTGCAAGGTCCAAGAAGATTCCAGTACATGCCCATCCTTTATCCAGATTCAAAGTTATAAACTCGGCTAAGTTAGTAACTGCATTAACCGTGGACCTGCCAATCCGAAAGCCAAATTGATTGTCCGAAAGTAACTTATTTTTTTCCAGGTATGCCAGTAGTCTCTTATTGACAACTTTCTCAAGGATTTTTGAGAGAGCTGTCAGCAGAGAAATTGGTCGATAATTTGCTGGAGTATTTGGATCTCCACTTTTGAAAATCGGGCAAATATTTGCAATCTTAACGCAATCGGGTACTACCCCCGTACTTAAGCTTAAATTGCATAGGAAAGCGATCGCGAGCGGATAAGCGATGATAGGTATTTATAAATATTAAGGAAACAGGATGCGTTTTAGGGCGTTATAATCGAAGCAACTGTCGCAGATCTCACATCCGTCCGCATAAGACACGGTCGATCACACGGACGAGTTTAAGTACTTGGTATCTATACTCCACTCGTCTTGTGACATTAACTGCGACGTCAAGGCAAGCATTGCTGCAGCGTGATCCAAATGGCGTGTAGTGTCTGGTGTCATTTGTTACCCCAAGATGCTTCTAAGCTAAAGAGACAGGTCTATAAATCCACCAACAGGCCTGTCCTTTTATAGGGCAGTGAAGCGTGACCAGTACTTGAGCGGCACATGCAAGAACTACGTATCACCGAGATGAATATGGTGCGCTGGATATTTGGAGTTACGCGGAGATACCGCGTCAACAAGGTACGCATTCGCGGCAGCCTTCATATCGATGACTTAGCAGACAAATTACGGGAGTGTCGCTTATATTGGTACGGGCATATTTTACGGAAACCGGTTAGTTACGTGAGTAACAAATATCTGACCATGCCGTTTCCACCGGGCCCTGGCAGAAGAATAACCATAGCGGGAGGGATAAACGCAGAAAAGTGGACCCCGGGCTCCTAAAGGATTCAACCAGGATAACGCGACGATGATGATATTAAATTGAAACCACTGTTGCTCTGCCTACACTCTTGCGAAATAATATAAACGTTAGTATATTTCTATTCTAAAATAATTGATTCTACTCTGAACTGTTATTTTGTTCTGCCCCAACCAAATAAGTAGATCCGCTACCTACTACAAGGAAAACGAGGGAAAGGTAAAAAAAATTGCGCGTGGTTAATCCTCGCCCTTGACCCAAACGCAGTATACACCAGCTTACGTATCACCGATGACCTGAATGATAAGAATTGAGTGTTAAAAGCAGTAGTTTGGTGAGATTTAATAGATTAGCCGAGGAACTCCAAATAGCTATAGCGGAATACACTTTGGCGGTTCATTGAAAAAAGTTACGTGACGGCTTTATAGTTTGTGGGAATGAAACAGTGTTTTGTGTTTGTTGTTTATTTGCGAGAAGAAAAGTTTTTGAATACAATTGTGACTTTTATGGCTCTTCCTGCAAACTGTATTTCAAATTATGGTTGATATTGATCTTTATGTAGTATTCATATATGTATGATACTTTATTATTTATCCCCTCCCTTTTTTTTGGATGGGAAATCATCAAATGAATTCTCCCGCTCTGGGCGGAGCGACAGGGCGTTTCAGACTTTACTGACTAAAACCCACCCGTATTCTTTCAGTTACCCATGTACCAGGGTCACGGTATCTCTTTCGAACAATCTCGCGACCCTGGCAGGCATCGGTCCTAGCAAACCCCTTCAGTTTGCAGTGCCTTACGAGTGCTTTACGAATTTTTATACTCAAGCCAAGGGCGGCCTTGGCTATTATATGGAACTTAAAGTTAACTGGCGAAATGTGGGTGCAAATAAATCATACACCGCAAAATATGCCTTACCTCTGCGATGGCTCCCAGGCAACCTTGAAAACTACACACCTCTACCTCATCACGTCATCCATCATCTCTTCTCACTTGGTACCTTCGTTTGATACACTTACAAAAAAGCTATTCTGCTCTTCAAGTTGGCGAGATCTGCTGTGGCTTAGGTACTACCCACAGTTTCTATATGGTTGTTAATTAAAGAACACCGGATCTTAGGGTTACTATAAAGCTGTTAGAAGTCAAATTCAAAGTTAAAGCATTTATTTAAAAAAAAGCGCTTGTGAACGTCAATGTAGGTTTTTAAAAAAGTCATACATTTCCATATTTTAATACCATGAGATTTCAAACTATGAGTTTATTGAAAATGTTTAATATAAGAAGAGGAACCCTTTCAATCGAAAAAAGAAACATATTAAAGCTGGCACATTATTATTATATTTTATGAGAATAATAAATGTGATAAAGCCACGTTTCATCTCTCGGCAAGTCTCGCAAATATTGAAGTATAATTTGGTCCGAAGATACAATTGAAACGTTCAAACATGGGATTTTCCCGTTATGTTCAAGTAATGTGCAAAAAATTGTGCCTACTTACTACTAAACCTCTTATGATAGATACCAAATATAATAGAAATTGTTGGCAGAAACCGGAGGAGTATCGGCGGCTGCAGTTGCCTCTGTCGTTGACGCATATTGTTCATGTTTTTAAGCACTTAGCTAACCCGAATCAAAAGAATGTGGGAGCTACTGATCAACTATAGCAAAAGAGTCAAGATCTTTTGGGAAGGCGAATAAATTAGAAACTCCAATCTTAACTATGCAATTAAACCTAGCAATTAAGCTCTTAAAATTGGATTCTTAAGTTAATTTTGAAACCAGTCTACTCCCAATTAACTTAAACAAAACAGAACCTGACGATATTTATTATCTTCGTAGAAGTTTACCACAATAGTGGTTCAACAGGTAGGGTTTAAACTCACGAGCTGCCGATCGCTGTCACCCCTAGGCAGTGTCACTTGCAAGTCTGCAAGGCTTATTATTCGTCACATCCCGGCTCTATAAAAACTCTTTAGTGAGCTGCAGTATGCTAGCTTTTGTGAGGTATTTTTGGTGTTATAAATATGGAAGACTGGATGTTTCGTTATTTGGTTGTTTGTTATTCAATCTCGCAAACACGGTAGCATGGATTTGGATGAAATTTTGGACATAAATAGATTATATCCTAGATTAACATTAAGAATACTTTTTATCTCGGTAGTAGGTACGTTGCCATGGGATACTTTTTCGGGGAGGTCGCTTACAAAAGCTAGTTTAAACTAAGATCATCTCCTTGATTTTTTAATGAGACCATGTTCAATAATACCATATTAAAGTCAAAGTTATTGACCACATGACTGTAACTGAGCGTTTTATAAAAAGAGATTATTGTGTAGATGACCGCGAAATCGTTGCGTCCATTTCTGACTTCCCTCATCTTGATGACCCATTCTTGTCACAATATCATCATCCCTCATTCTGTGAACTTGACTATATTTTTTTTAAATCACAGACATCATCTCAGCAAAAGATTGCTACTGCTGGTCATGCCTTCACAAATATCTAAACAATGATTTATGTTCCTACAGTTATTATATCTATTCTGTTCGTTTTGTTTGACTTACAAATAATTTATCCAGGTTTGACTTATAATTACCACGACTGATCAAGTTAGAGCTTAGTTTCAGTTAAGTTAGTTTGTTAATTCAACAGCTAGCGTACCGCAGTTTAACTATTTAGTTCCCGTTTGTGGGTCTGTGTTTTCGTAATTCAGGAAAATGGACTTGGTACCTCAATCATTTAAATGTTTTGAAAAGTTTCTAGTTTTCCGTGGAAACAAGTTTATTTTACTTATTTATAGTTAAATAGAACGGTTGAAGCCAATTACTCCATATAAACATATAATAAAACTATTTTGACATTTATAAATGCATTCTTTTCCCTAAAATTCAAACATTCTGAGAGTATCATCTTCCATTCAGTCGCGTACATATCAAGATCTGTGTTTGAGTTCAGGGAAGCGTTAATAGTTGCTAATGTCCGACGAATATGTGACTTGGAGTGCAGTATGGCAAGTTGAAACAGCCAAGCGGTGTTTTCTGCCACGACAGTGATTGTCTAGGACAAATATATTGCAGATATCATTGTGCAGATCAGGAACATCAATAATCCCCCTAAGAATTTTAAATCTAATTAAATGTTACAGACATTTGATCGCGCGATTGTCTTACTTTTAGAGAATTAAAGCGCGATTTTAAGCCTATCTATACTAATATTATAAAGCTGAAGACTTTGTTTGTTTGTTTGAACGCAGTAATCTCAAGAATTACTGTTCCGAATTGAAAGGCTATAAGCTATAATTATAACATCACACTACGACCAAAAAAAACGGAGAACAGCAACGAAAAGTGGACTAAAACTGGCAGGCAATTTGATGCGACGGGAAGGTTCAGGGTAGCAAAAGCTTGACGCGGACAAAGTCGCGGGCGGAAGCTATTAAACATAATATTCAAAAAGGTGTAGCTGCCACCTGCAATGGATATATTCATGGATTGCCTTATTTCTTAAAAGATCTCGTTTGTATTAATGGTTTACAATATATTATAACTAGCTTCTGCCCGCAATCATATATATATCATCATAATCATATATCAATCGACCCAGTGAATAAAAAGTTTCATATAAAATTCAACCCCTCATTTCACCCTCTTAGGGATGGAATTTCAAAAAACCCTTTCTTAGTGGATACCTACTCTTCAAAAATAACACACCCTCCAAATTTCACATCTCTAGGACCAGCGGTTTAGGCTGTGCGTTGATATATCAGTCAGTCAGTCACTCAGGACTTTGAATTTTATATATATATAGATATTCCATCTATCTATGGTTTAATAGTTGGTCAATAAACTCACCCTGGGACTGCACGCAGCTGGTCTTGGTCAATCTTTCACTCCTCACATAAAATAATATATTTCATAAATTATCACATCTCAGTTACACAACACAAGTCACATTATTTATTTTGCACCACTTTCTTGTCACAGCATTATTCGCACAACTATAATTTTATTCTAATGCTAATGCGCTTTCTTTTGTTGGTAGTCCATGGCGTCATAACTCGTAATTAATCTATATTATGAATTTCTTGTTTATTTTTATTTTTAACCGACTTCAAAAAAAGGAGGAGGTTATATGTTCGACTGTATGTATTTTTTTTTTTTTTTTTTTTTTTATGTATGTTCACCGATTTCTCCGCCAATTGTCAACCGATTTTGAAAATTCTTTTTTTATTCGTAAGGGTATACTCCTGAGGTGGTCCCATATTAATTTTGTGAAGATTTGATGTATACTTTGGGAGATAAACGAAGGAACTCCTCAAAAACAAACAGTACACGTAATGTGATTTGGATATTGTACTAAAGATCAAAAATAATTGCTGGTTCTATCTATCCATCCGTGGTGAACTAATTATAGTCTTCGAAGATACCGCATGGAACTCCTCATCGGTGAACAGTACATATAGGAACTTACAGTGAAAGGTTAGAAGGTTAGGGGATAATTCTTTGAATATTATAGGCACGTTTAGACCGTTACTTGTATTCTTATATTCCGTTGAGCTGATGATGGAAGGTACAACTCCTTATCGATCAGGAGTTAGAAGATATCTTGTCCTAGATAGACATACTCGTTGACATCGAGAATTGATTCCTCAGCAGACACTAGAGTGGGCTCTTACCCACTCTACTGTCTGCTTAATAAAAAAAAAAGCAGCCTTAATCATTTTGGCCTGGCCATTTATTATATTTTTAACCGACTTCAAAAAGGAGGAGGTTCTCAATTCGGATGTTTATATGTTTTTTTTTTTTTTATGTATGTTCGGCCAAAATTCTTTTTTTATTCGAAAGGGGTTTATTCCGAAATGGTCCCCTATAAATTTCATACAGGTCTGATGATGAGTTCGGGAGACAGACACCGGAACTCTTTAAAAAATGACAGCAAATCCACCGCGATTTCTGTTATCGCATAAATATGCATTGTTTGTTTGGAATTAGTGCGGGGTGAATACCACAACTAAAAAATTTAAAATAAAAACTTTTTTACAAAAAAAAAAAACAACCGACTTCCTTAAAAACACTACAAAGTGAAAAATAACTTTAATTTCGGAAGTCGGTGGCAAAAAAACCATAAATACAGATCCTAAGACACCGACTTCCGAAATTAAAGTTATTTTTCACTTTGTAGTGTTTTTGTATTCTGATTTCTGTGTTTGTATTCTGACATTTGACGTAGTGATTACATCATCTGCGCTCGCGTCCCTTCGTTTGTCATAGACCATAGATATATTGTCTGTGGCATGGACAAGCGATTTTGGAGCGTGGGGTCAGTCGTATAATTAATTGTTAATTGTAAGAAATACAGTTTACATTTATATCTTAAGTATATTTTATCATTTACTTTATTTCTTATATGTAATATTTTTTGAGTGTGGGATTAATCACTTTATCACGTACGTAAGTATGTCCGTGGCATCACAGGGCCCTATCTGAATACCAGCGCTGCGGTAGTTGTTTTTTTACAAATATCGCAGCATTATGCTGAGATAGGAGCCTTTTTGGCCTCGCACAGGTCTTACTCTTTTAATTTTTATATCTTTTACCATTTTGTTATTTGTTTTAATCCTAAATTTCTGTGTTCTTTTTAATGTTTTCTATGTCCTGTGCGTGTCACAAATAAAATATTTTTCTTTCTTTCTTTCTTTCTATGAAAATGTCAATTTTATTTTGTAAAGCACCATCACATTCTGTTTTTAAATTACAATAAGACACTCAATAAATTTCGTTTATAACCGAAAACTTGCTTGTCTTCTCTTGCGTTCTCTCGACATACCTACAGTTTCTTTTGTCGTATTGACATGAATCTAAACTTTCAGTGTGATAGCTTGGCTGGGTGCTGTACTAAGATTAGTCTTTAGAATTCTTGAATTAAGTCACCACCCCGTTGGAGGCTATTTTTAACCGACTTCAAAAAAAAGGAAGAGGTTATCAATTCGACTATATGTTTTTTTTTAATGTTTGTTACCTCATAACTTTGGACTGGGTGAACCGATTTTGATAATTCTTTTTTATTTGAAAGATGGTGCTTCCCGAATGGTCCCAATTTAATTTGGTTTCATTTGCACAATGGAATCCATGTGAAAACCATATAAGTCTTAAATTTGCATTAAGTATTTGCGCGACAAATGAACGAATAACGTGATTAGATTAGTGCGAGGTATCTACCATAACTAAAGAGTTAAAAATAAAAACTTTTTACAAAAAAATAATAAACGACTTCCTTAAAAAAAAACACTACTGAGTCAAAAATAACTTAAATTTTGGAAGTCGGTGGCAAAAAAACCTTAAATACAGATCCTATGACACCGAATTCCGAAATTCAAGTTATTTTTGACTTAGTAGTGTTTTTTTTAAGGAAGTCGGTTGTTATTTGTTTGTAAAAAGTTTTTAATGCACTTAAAACTATTCTTAAAGTGCGAGTACATACTACCAACAATTGCTGCGCCACATTCAAACATAAAATACCACGACTAAGCGGGCTCAGACCCAGCGACAACCCACGCCGCAAACGACTTGTGCCCGCATCAGATATGTCAGATTCCGTAATAGTTCCTTGTGTACTAGCGTTGACCCGCTGATGACCTGCCCGCATTTTGTGCAAGTTTAAAACACGATACAGCCGGTCAAGGAACTGTGTAAATTTTCCCAAAGTTTGCAGTGTACCTACATGGTAACATATTTAAATAAAAGTATTGTTTAATTCAGTCCTTTTAATGTAGAGCCTAGGAAAAAAGCTGCACCTTCAGGTGTTGAGGATGGCCACGTATTCGAGTACATAAGTACAAAAAAAACTGCAAGTTGTTAGTCAAACTCAAAGCATTTATTTCAAATAAACAAGCAGGTGAGTCAGAAAAATGAAGCTAGTAAGTGGCCTTTTCAGGGCCGAATAGGTCACTGAAAAACCCAGCCATATGGGTTATCTCGATCAATATCGAAGGGCACCGATCCCATACCATACGTATACCACTACTTGCTTGATAAATAAAAATGATAGGAAGTATAAAAATACCATCAAAAAACACAAAGTGGATTAAATACATATTATCGAATAACGCAAAAACTACGCTTGCAAAGGGAATTCAATTTATAAGGCCAACCTTGAAACATAAGAGGTGTTGAAATGAAACATTACACAAGTGTTTTTTTCTAATCGATCTACTCTTGCCAAAGATGTCGCGGAACAAACATTCGTAAAAATACCTACGATTATTGTGAACCTCCGCCTTTTTGAAGTTACTTAAAAACGAGATTTTGAAAACGTGATAACCTGCACAAAAACATATCACTTCAGCCTGTACCATCCCAGTTTTAAAACATGCAACAAAAAACTTCACCTCCATTATCGCAATACCCATCAGCAGTCGTGTCAGGCATACATAAACATCACAATGCGTAACAAAAGAGAAGGTAGGAAGCAACTAGAGCACTTAATGACCCCCACGCCAACTTTAATAGACACTTCGTTACATTTGTCGGCATCACGCGAACCCGCAAAACCCTTTAAAATCGTTTTAATTTCCACTCAGCGATAACCAGTATAGTTGTTAGCAACAAGTTGAGAATTCAATTAATAATTGTTGATGGTGTTGATGAAGTTGGTATGGTTGTTGAGTTGATCTTGTTTTGTGGAAACACCCGCATGTGGTCAAGGTCGTGGCCAAGGGTTGGGTTCAGAATGAGTTACAGGTATTTTTCTTCTTAGCTTGTCGATGGAAATCTGTATATTCACAGTAAGGCCAGAATTAGGCTACGAGCTGGGTCCCTTTAATAGCCTCCATCACCTCCTATAGCCTGCAGACAATAGTACAATTTGGACACGATATTTAATGACCCATTGTTTGTGACAGCACCACATTTACATTCCAAGTTATGTGTGAATCTCCACCTGAACAGGTTTTCATTACTTCGGCGTAGGTACGCCATCATGACTCAGGTGAGTCAAAAGTCTATTTATAGATTTCCGGCTAAGCCTATGCAACTCATGGCTAGGTGGGACAGTTTACTAGTGAAAACTGCAAGTTACAGAGACTCACGCCATTGTTCTTATACTGTGATATCCTTTATTTTGCGTTGTATTCTTGTCATTTTCTTAGCTATAAGAGCGATCTGGTTTCTGCCTTTTCATGACTTATAAGCATTGTTAGAAAAAAGATGTTGCTTTGCGAGCTCGTAACCGCAAGCCCAAACTTAAGCATAGTAAAATATTTTCTTGCAATTTCAACCATAACTATTACTGTACAACTAAATAACAACTTTAAACAAACTACTTCCCAGCGATTATCTCAATTCGCTGCAAAGTAAAACGTAAACACGTTTACAAAGTCAGCACTTCACAGAGCTGAGGCATTTATTCTTTTCTAGGAAAGAGTGCAAAAACACGTCAACTCTACCAGGGCTTTATAAAGTTGGTTAAAAACTGTTTCACGTGATTGGCTACTTTGAACCGGATCTAGAATGATTTTGATCAAGATTTCTGCACAAGGAATTACCGTTTTCAGACATCTTTCTGTTTAATATTGAACAGTGTCTTAACGACTGTTATAAGATTTCTGCTTACGATTATTATTAGCTTTTGCCCGAAGCTTGGCTCTTGGGAATGACTGAAATAACCCTACTGAAACGTACTACCGGGATAAAAAATCTAAATCCAGGTCACGACCTATCCGTATGTCCTTCACTCAGTTGCATTCAGCCGTGAAAAAGCATGAAAAGTAACAGACAGATATATTTCCAATCCCTCAAATCGCTTAATAAGAACACAAATTACACATTTTCAATATTAAATACAAGTGTATTTTAAAATCATATTTAACGTCCTTTGGGGATAATTTGTCAATAACCCTGACATGAATGCAAAGATTTCCATAGAAAATTTCATCCCATGTAGCTCCCCGTTGAAGAAAACGTAACTTACGTCAGCCTTCCCCAAGATGCCATTTATTTCTTAGCCAAATTTTATCCAAATCCATTCAGTGGCTTAGGCGTGAACAGGTAACATACAGACAAAAAGACAGAGCTACTTTGAATTTAGTTTTAGTATGGATTGATTACTTGTTTTTCAGATTACAAAGTATGTTTATTCAAAAGCGGACGCTTTGACCTCCACTCCACGTTATGATAGCCTTTTCTGAAATTCAATGACTAAATGTTCAAACGCAAATAAAAAATTTAAACTAGAATTGTGTAGTTATTACACTTCAACCAGTAAATAATAACACACTATGTATGTATTAATGACAATAAAAAAATTATTCAGATAGTAATATTAATATTAACTACTATCTCCGCCAACTGTATCGAATATGACAATATTATACACCGTAGACTATGAATAATATTGGTAAAAGATGGAAAAATATTTTTTATTAAAACAAGAACCGCCATTTACGAAATAATATTATTCCCAAATCAGCAACTGAAAACTCCATTAACATCAATTTTAATGAGACAGAACGTATTTCGCAATAATTTAAGTATTTAATTCATTAAATATGTTCTGGGTTTCAGGAAATTTAAAAACATAAAATGGTGATCCAAGCAAGTTTTATTCGGTTGTAAATTCGTCAGTAATGTATTTTATTATGTAAGTAATATGAAGGGAGAAAAGCGATACATTCAAAGTGTTTATTTAGCTCGTTTGCATACTTTTGACGACCATTTTCACAAGGGAGAAATTTTGTACACGATGACTGCATCTTAAGAACATACATACATACTTGATATTAGAAGGTATCTCTCAAGTTACGCGATTTTATTTTTCCTTAACATAGTTAACATCGCTTTAAGGGTCAGTCTGTCACCCAGTTTCAGAACTGTTGATGTGAAGTATCTATTGGCGTATCTTAGCAGTAAAATCGATAAGTATGTCGTCACTGCAAACGTCAAAACCCCTCTATATCACCGCTCTCGACTCCCTAGAGTATGCACACACGCATACTATACAATTTCTTACTTCTCAGTACGAACTGCTTACTATTTACTTACTATTATGCATAGCACGGCACGCAAGCATCAACGATTTTATTCATTAAGCCCTTGTCACCGCCGGCGTACCAACGGGATTAGAACCAAACGGCTTGGTACGTGACGATGGGAAGAGACCAGACGGCATGACGTTGTTCCCTTGGAAAGTGGGTAGGCCCATGATTGTATTATTATATTTTTAAAACAAACAACAGAGAGCTAGACAACGGCTTTAATATTTAATACAATTTTTAGTAGTACAACTAGGCAAAGTAGTATGTACTCGCGTGTCCGAAATTAATTCTCAAAAAAAAGGAAGATCGCAGATAACCCACGCAACACTCCATCAATTTGAAAAAGAATAGCTAGCAAAGTTTACATAGAGATAACAAATATTTCTGCATGTGGGTAGTTGGTATACAAGGTGTAGTGGACCGTGGGTAGTTGGTCATTCTCCCACGCAAATTAAGCGGCATAAACAAAGGGGCACTAACATTGACGCGCAAACTTAAACCATATTCAGCACATATTTCTAAACTCCCTGATAAAAGTCCTATAAAAGTGCTATACCTACGCGGTCAAAATGTATGGAAAAGCAGTTTTTTTTGGGCGGTCCCGAATCATGTACTGTATCCGTGGTAATATGTTGTGATGTGCCTCCCTGTATGATTGTACCTTTAGTTACAAATGATACAGGTCGTCAGAAACCACAAAGCCTGACAAACAGTTTTATCAAGGGCTATCGTATTTCCCAGTAACTGGGTTGAGGAGGTCAGATAGGCAGTCAGCTGCATCCGGTTAGGCTAGAAGCCGAGCCAATATAGTTGGGAAAAGGTTCGGTAGATGATGATCAGTTACAGTTAGTGGAATTCATGAAAGCGTGTTTTTCGAGCCAGAGCCACGTTTCTAGTTATCTGAAAATAAGTATCTCACATAAAAAAATTGCACAAAGGCTTCATCTGAAACTTCCAAGAAATCTTCTCATATCCTACTTACCTATAATCCTACAATCTCGTTTGAAAACATCTCTACCTGGAGAGGCGCACGTTGCTTATAAAATTAATTTTAAACACGATACCATAAAGTTTACTTGTATTCTGCATACCTCTGATTATCCTTCACAATCAAAATCACTATTTTCTTTATTCTCCTTGTGTTATGGTTGCTTTTAGGTTACTGCCACTGAAAAGTCTGTCAAAATCATAACGATCTTTATTCTCTTTGTGTTATTGTTACTGTTCGGTTGCTGCCACTGACAAGTCTGTCAAACTTATAGGTATTTTAACTCTCCTTGTGATATGGTTGCTGCTGGGTTGCTGCCACTGACAAGTCTGTTAAACTCATAATGATGTTTATAGCAATAAAGTCATAAACAACCATATAAAAAACTTCTTCACTTTCTGTTTTGCAATACTAGTTGCATTTGCAATCAAGACCACTAGCTATACATAGCAGTATCAACAATGTACAATCAAGCACAAATCCAAAGTTAGTTCCTAGTCCAAATTTACTTCGATAACACGATTACTCGAGGGTCTACAAAACCCATTCTATAACTGTTATCCAATCTGCGATAGTTGTTAAAGGCGCGTCAATCGTTGTTATTTATATCTATAGTCGGTTCCAATAGTTTCTGATAAAAGTGTTCCAATAGTTTCTGATAAAAGTAGGTATAAACCTTGTTCAGGTTAAATTCATATGTCGTCACAAAAGAGAATTAGTTACTAATTCATCTGAATAAAAATAGTTTTAATTTTACATCTCGCAACTTATTCCAACAATTTTTGTTTGAATAATAAATAAAAATAATATTAAATTATTATTAAACAATCATTGATGTAAATTGAAGTTATAAAATTAATCTCAATTGTTAAATGAAAAACTTCTTTTATCTTAGAATTTCCAGTTTACGTCTTCTAATTATGAAATCTATATATAGCCTATGTTACTTGCAGATAATGTAGCTTTCTAATGGTGAAAGGATTTTTAAAATCGGTCTAGTAGTTTTTGAGTTTATCCATTACAAACAAACAAACAAAAATACAAATTTTTCCTTTTTATAATATTATATTACATATTAGCTTTATATAATTATAATAATAATGTAAATGACATAAGTCACATGACGCACGCTCGCGATCATTCTTAGTAATTGTACATCAAAAACAAAGCTTTGAAGCTACTTTTTTCTTCTAATTCATTAGCACGCTCAAACGACAAAGATTAACGACATTGCTGTACAATGCAGGGGAAGCGAATTAAACAATTCCAATTTATCCGGCTCGAATACCAGCTAGTCGGGTGAGGTAGCAAAATAGCTAATTGTTCAACTTTCCTAATTAAAATAAAGTTGGAAGCTGGAAACCTTTTATCCTTCGATATTTTGCATATTGTGCATTTGTAATTAAATACTGTGAAATGATAATTTCTGTATTTGTTGTTTGCCAATGTAAGTGTTATTTTATTTGTTTCAGGTAGACTTGTGATTGACAACTTGAGAGTACTTTCGTCAGCGGTTTTTGAAAAAAATCCGTGCAAAGGTATGTCAACAAAAAATGTTTGATCGCATCTTCTATAGGCTCTGAGTAGTATTAGATAACAATTTAAATCATACTAATATAATTTAAAGCATAATATAACGTATGTAACTTTCATAAAATCACGCCTTGTTCCCATGGGGATAGGCAGAAACTACAGAACGCCACCTGCTATGATCCTTATATACTCCTTTTGCCTCGTTTAAATTCATACATCTGGTCATACACGCACGCCGGTTACCAGTACTACGCACCTGACTCTACTGAAGAACATCACCAATAAGGTCACTATAATGTACTCGTAAGGTGTCCCATTCCGGCGTGATCAGTCACATCTGCCTTGTAACCTTTTGTTAGCCGCCCTTAATTCATCCTCTCCTCATCGTCATCATTCAACAGCCTGTAATGTTCTCACTGCTGGGACACAGGTCTCCTCTCGGTATTCATCCTCTTAACATGTCCAAACCATCTAAGCATACTATTTTCCATTTTTGTCACAATACAACAACACAACAATTTAAATCTTCATTCATTTACTATAAAATGATTTCGGTGTACAATAAATCATGATTATATTCAGTGTATCCGTTATCATTCGGTCTTAATTAGCCATCATTGCTAACAATAAGCTAGCGGGCATCATTGAACAAGTGTTCTACAAACGTATTGGATTTCAGTGTGCGTCTATAAGGACATCGGAAATCGTCAGTCATAGAAACCCCATTGTCATCATTTACGACGCACGAAGATGGGTTATTTAAAGGCCAACACAGCAACAACCACCCATGGCAGTCATAACCCTTAATATGACACTCATGGGGAAAAGTGGGGTGTTCTATTTATATCCACATGGCCTAAAGTTTATACCTCGATTCCCCATAAACGTGAGGCAAACAGTTATTAGAATTAACGTAGGTGCGACGTAATATAAAGGCTGTAACACAATTCCATTATCCGCGAGGGAAAACTGTGTGTTTTCAACAAAGTTGTTAGGCAAACTATTACGGAAGTTTTACAACGGCGCTTATTAATGGAGTTCGAAAGTTCTAAATAACAGGTATGCAATGATATGATCATTATGTTCGCCTGCTTTGCTGTAATAAAGTGAGGGAGTTGCAAGCAAAAATATTCCGGGGTTTTTTTGCGTTTGTAAAGTGAATTAAATTGAAGAAAGGTAATTTAAATCACCTTAAAGTATGGTATGATTGCCATACCATAACCAGAACTCATACTGCGATTCAATGGGGACCGGCAGATCAGAGAACTGCGTTTTACGTACTCCATCCAGCTGTCGTTTTTAAAGGACGTTTCCAATAAAATTGGTGTGTTTTCTATCCATTCGTATCCCTGGAGTGCTATCCAGTAAAATCTGCTGTAAAAAGTTGATTCCTCTAGTCTAGGAATCAACTATCAACATAATATACTACCTTCTTTAGGAGGAGATAGCGCAGTTATTTGCGACTCCAACCCACTAAAACTCTACATGTCTATGAGTCCTCCTGTGCCATTTATGGCGGGAATATCGGCACGCTTGAGCACTCATCCGCGAACCCACCACGGCTGTCCGACACCGGACTCTTCTCTGCGGGATACCCGCTATCACTGGCGCACCAGAATTCATAGCTCGGCCGTTAGCACCCCGGGGAGCAATTAGCACCTAGGCGCCAGACGACCTCGTGTATGGCACCCTGCAACCGCCTACTAATTTTCGCCTACATGAGATAGGGAGATCGGCCAACGCTATACCAATACTCCTTCTCACCTACGGCCCCTACTCGTCTGACATCGGACTATGGCAACCCCGTTCAGGCCGCGGAAGGTAAGGAGAGCAGCGCACCTCAATATCGGCACTCCTCTGCTGCCGCGGCTGCTAACCCTCAGCCGCGTTGCCTTCCATATAACATTGTGGCTCGCTTCAATGGCGATGACGCCCAAGCAGCACCACAACCTACGTGTTGGCCGCTACGTCTTCGGCTTGTGTGCAGAAGATTTAACGAGCGGCCCGTCCTCGGGTTTGCTTCACCGTAGTTGTCCAAGCCATGGCTACTGAGCCCAACGCCTCTACAATGCGGGAACCTATCGGTGGAGATAATATACTGCCTGCATTATCTTCTCTCAACACGTTTAAGACGTTGATGAGCTGCATGTACAACTGAGATCACCCTATAACACAAATTGTCCCATATCCCATCAATTTACCAATTTATGCGACTCCTACGCATATAAACATAATCGCAAACCATACTGTACGCACTATTGAAGCGATAACCCAATTGATAAGCGAACAAACTTTTTATAAACATTTTTATGCCAAACGAATCCAATCTGATATTTTATTTTATTTATATCTGTATCTGAATAAATGGAATCCCATTTTCAAACTCTATTAACGTATACACATACAGCTATTTGGAATTTTACACAAACTTTTAGTAAACTAGTTTGTATGAAAATGTTACTGAAATTGTTTTGAATTTTTAAACGTCATTAAAAAGCGGCGGTGCCTGTTTCATAAACGTTGAACGAACTTATTAATAATTGAACATGTGGACTTGACGAATGTATCGCGTTCGCGCCGTTTCGTAGGTCACAGTATATTGATATTATACATAGTCACTGACATACGTACATTGATTACGAAGTAAGTTCGGCTGTACAAAGTTACATTTTGATCGGCAACTAGTGCAATTTGTTATAGTTTTGAAACTGCAATAGTAGGTTTCGGTTTGAATTCTATCCAAAATATACAAAATATTTATACATGTATTTCAATTGGTACGATTTTTAAACCTTGACATTAGACCATTATTAGCCACCATTACTATTATTATTTTGTATACTAACCAAATAGAAGTTAAGGGTCTAAATAAAAGTTTTTTTTTTATCATCCGGGGATAACATATCCGCCAACATAGTAGGTTTCGGAAAAAAATACAGAATAATGATATCTCTCCATTGAAATTGCAATGGGATTTAAGGACGCTCATCATTCCTTTTTTTTTTTCAATCAGCTGTTGCCTGTGATTTTGTCTGCCATCCAGGATGAAAAGCAGCCTATGTCCTTCCAGAAGTCATGGTCTATCTGTGTGCCAAATTTCATTAAAACCTGTTCAGCCGTAACACCGTGAAAGCGTAGCAAACAAACAAACTAGTTTTCGCTATCATAATATTACTTAGGATTATGCCATTGTCCTGTTGTCAGAAATAATAACAAGACCAAAATAAACATGTCTCCATCTTGTATCACACGATACAGATACTCAACATCACAAGTTTTCAAATAATCAATACATGTTTAGGTTTAGCTGACGTGTGCTGCATACGTAAGCATTAATTTAGCTCAAGATGATAGAAACAGTCTGTTGACATGTACTCGAACGTGCACAAGCTGTTACGAGGTTTTACGACATCGTAACTCTAGACATTAGTGTCAATTATTTCGGACTAATCCTTTTGGTGAGTAAAACTGTTGTTAAATTGTCACAGGAACCGTAGAATGGGAGCATTGTAATTAGGGTGATTAGGTTCTGGTTTGAGTAGATACAGTTTCGTTTCTAGGTAAACTAGTTTCATTGCTTAGGTTTCGAATAAAGGAACGTAGAAAATGTGCGAATGTGGAGAGTTTTCGCAGGACATGTCACTAATTGTTTTCTGCTCATCATGCTAATTCAAGCAATAAAATGAGTTGATTATTGGCAATAAAACAAATGAATAACCAAAAATGTACGCAAAATATTATATACAGCCTTTTTTTTTGTAACAATGATAGTAATACTCATAATTATGACCTTCACGAAATTTTGTCATCAAAGTCAAAGTCAAAGCATTTATTTCAAATAGGCCCAAAAAGGCACTTTTGAACGTCAACAGTTACATGAAAATAATATTGATTCTAGTTGCCCCTTCCAAAAGGTAGATTCGTATGGAGAAGAAAGGGCACTCATTTAAAATGTTTTCAATATTTGTATACAATATTTATATAATTACTAGCTGACCTGTGCCCACTTCGTTGGGCGGTAAAGGGTTTTGTTTTTATTGCATACGAGCTTCTGCCGCGACTACATCCGCGATAAATTTCTTGTTCCCCCGACCCTTCCCGTCGCGTTGAATCGCATACCCGTGCAATTTTCTCCGTTTTAGCAACATTTTTCATTACTGTTCCGCTCCTCTTGGTTTTAGCGTGATGTTATATAGCTTATAGCCTTTCTCGATAAATAGGCTACCCAACACAGAAAGAATTTTTCAATTCGGACCAGTAGTTCCGGAGATTACCCCCTACATACAAACTTACAAACAAATGTTACCTCTTTATACTATTAGTATAGATAATTATGTGAAGACGATGCACCTAAAATAAAATTACCATACCACTATATGTAAAAAAATGTAAAAAGAAGCAAAGAGAGATACATTAATTATATGATAGATACATGATGCCCACATACTTACAAACTAGTGATAATACATATCAAATATATATCTTAGGACAACCAACCCTGCCAGGGTCGCGAGATTGTTCGAAAGAGATACCGTGACCTTTCGAACAATCTCGCGACCCTGGCAGGGTATCTCTTTCGAACAATCTCTGCCAGGGTCGCGAGATTGTTCGAAAGAGATACCGTGACCCTCGGGGTTAGCTGGATGGCACCAACGCGGATGTATACGTGCATCCGCGGTGGGGCGACCCAGACTGCCAGGCACTTCTTCTCCTGCAACCGAGCGGGTGGGCAGGTTGCGGATAGCCCAACTCCGGCTGTGGGATCGACCGCCTTGCGGAAGTTCCTCGCACTCGGAGCATCTTGAAAGAGATCCCGGACAAGAGAAGTTCCCGAAGGCCAAAATCCCAGGCATAGGGTAACCAATCACCATTTCCCCCGTGTACCGCCATCCAACCAAACCATCCCTCCCCTTCCGGCTATCCCTTCAATCCGAAATCCCTAGGCCAGATCCCAGACCTAGGGTGACCCCAAACGAACCCATTCCATCCCACAAAGCTCCTCCCTCCTATCCTCACATCCTATCGGTCCCAGAGGAGGGGTAACCTCTGCTCCAAAAAAAGCCCACCCCCCAACAAAAATAAAAAAATGCAGCAGGAAAAAGTAATTACCCAGGTGGGTCCCGGCCAAGCCGGGGAATCCCACACCGCCACGGCGGTCAGCCCCCATCGTATTCTGGGGGGGGCAACCGACTGCAACTTTTTGCCGCGCTCTTTAGCGCACTCGGCTGCTGACTCAGCGCCAATCTCACAGGCAGCGATAAACGCGCCCAAACCCACAACATCGGCTGCGACAAACGCGCCAATAACTACACCCACGGCTGCGACCCACGCGCCAAACCCCACGACAAAACATGCGCCTCCCGCGAGTCTCTGGCAACAGAGCATCGTGCGGAATAGCGTGACCAACCCAGGAAACGACACTGACCGACACAGACAGAGAGGGACGGGGAAGGATGGCGAGCCTGGTAGCTCCAAAACTTTCTCGGGTGATGGAGTACGCCTGCTGAACAAGCGCGGAAAAATCACAGCCCGGGAAAAGAAAATGGCAAGGGCACAGGCAGTACGCGACCAGACGCCGGTCCGCACAGGGGAAACCCCGAGCGAAAAGCGTCCGGACGCGGAGCCACGCGACCGGCCGTCGGTCCGCACAGGGGAAACCCCGAGCGAAACACGGCCGGACGCGGAGCCACACGACCAGCCGCCAGTCCGCACAGGGGAAACCCCGAGCGAAATGCGGCCGGGCGTGGAGCCACGCGACCAGCCGTCAGTCCGCACAGGGGCAACCCCGAGCGAAACGCGGCCGGACGCGCATCAAAGCGGGCGAGGGCAAGTCCGTGCAGGGGAAACCCAGCGCGACCAGCCTCCGCACGCGGCGGGATCCGCCAGGGTCGCCAGTCGACCCCAAACTTCCGACAAGACCGACGACCAACCTGGACCTAGGACGAGGAGGGGGCGGCGGTCTAGACCAACACACGCACAGGCGCCGCCGGCGATACACACCCTGCCAGGGCCCTCCAAGCCGCAGCCTGGACCAAGTGGTACAGGGCCGGTGAAGAGAGGACGCCCGGACGACACGGCCTCGCCGAGTACGTTCCAAGGGGACGCCAAGCGTGTGAGGGTCCACTCTGCTCAGGGGGAGCAGAGAACCTACGCGCGGGCCACGAAGGACATCCCTGCGAGGCTGGCCGTAGCAATCTGCTTCCCTCCCCCCTCCAGAGACCTGACCAAGGAAGAGGCCGAGCACATAAAGACGGCCCTAGAGGACTTCCTAATGGACACCGACCCGACAACACCACTCCCGGCCTTCCGTGGGTACCCACGGGTAGCGGAAGGCACCGTGCAGATGTGGTGTGAGGACGACAATGCCCTGACCTGGCTGACACAAGCCGCACCCAAAATTAGACTCCCCGACACTGACCTAACACTGACCGTACTTAAACAGTCCGACGTGCCCACCCGTGTCCGAGCCTCGCTCTTCGTCCCTCGTTACAGAGGTGACGTGGCCAAGCTCCAGAGTGTTCTGATCCGTCAGAACACTTGGTACGACATTGCCAGGTGGTCTTTGTACAGGGCAACTACCGTCGGTGGCGACAACTACGGGACGTATCTGACCCTAGGTGTACCACCGGAGGAAGTTGATAGGGTCCTAGCCCGGGAGCGACGGATATCGTACCTCCTGGGGTCGATATACGTGCGCTTTTGGCCCACGACCCTACCCTCTGTCACCAAGACCGACAGCACTGACGAGACAGCCGCACAACCACTGACACAGACGACTGACACCGACATTGCCCAACTCGAGCTGGTCATGGCCCGAGCAGCAATGGAGGATGACAGCGACACCTTACCGCCCTCATCACCCGGCTGGAACGAACGATTACTCGCCTCGTCGCCGGGCGACCTACACGAAGACCAGCTCAGGGTGGAGGTAGAGGAGAGACTTTCCGATGGATGCAGCTCCGACTAACTCCACCCCACCACCGTCACCGCCCATACACGTCATCCAGACCAACCTCCAACACAGCCAAACTGCCACGGCCAACTTACGCAGAGCTTTGGAGGTAAAGCCCCGAACCATCGCACTGATCCAAGAGCCGTGGATCAGGAACAACAGAATCTGTGGCCTCAGTAACATCGGAGGTAAGCTAATTCTCAACACACACGGCGCAGACAAACCACGAACCTGCGCCTACATTCCCAAAGACATCCCTACCACACCACTCACACAATTCTGTTCCAGAGACCTGACAGCAGTCAGGCTCCAGACTGATGATAACGTTCCAGACGTCGTACTAGCCTCGGTATACATGCCAGGCGAGGACGCTAACTGCCCGCCAAAGGAGATGGCCGACCTAGTGCAGCACTGCGAACGTGCCAAACTGGATCTGATCATCTGCACCGACTCTAACGCCCACCACCCGCTCTGGGGTAGCGACTCGCCGAACGCCCGAGGAGAGGTACTATCCACCTATTTATTCTCTACTAACCTTAACATTGTTAACAGAGGCTCTGAACCCACTTGGGTCACAGTCCGAGGACAAACAATCATTGACCTGACGCTTGCTACAGAAAGCGCGACAAAACTCATCACAAACTGGCACGTCTCGGATGAACCTTCCTGCTCCGACCACAGAAGAATCCGATTCACACTAACTACTCACACTGGGGAACCTGCACCGAGGCGTAACCCGCGGCGCACTAATGTGCCCGAGTACAAACGCCTCCTTGCCTCCTTACTAGCTAGGCATCTATCACGAGTAACCATAAAAACTTCCGAACAACTGGAATACACCGTGACAAAACTATCTGAATACTTAATCGAAGCATATCATGCATGCTGCAAACTAAGGGTGCCACAAAACAACAGCGAGAGAAATCCCTGGTGGAACGCCAACCTTAGTAAACTCAGAGATACACTACGCAAACAATTCAACAGGGCCAAAAACACTAGGCTCCCTGATGACTGGGAGCAATACAAAGAAACCCAATACACATACAAAAAGCAGATCAGAACTGCCAGAAGGGCAGCATGGCGGAGATTCTGCGAATCTATCGAAACCAACAACGAAGCCGCAAGGGTAAGAAAAATCCTCTCGACTGATCAGGATCGAACCCTTGGTGCGCTCAAAAAACCCGACAACTCATACACATTAAGTGACCATGAAACCAGTAAGGTCCTCCTGGAAACCCACTTCCCCGGCTGTAACCTCCAAGAGGTCAGGACGTGGGAGGCTGAACCAGAATGGACCCCAACGAACCTAGATTGGTCCAGGGCTCAAAGCATGGTAACAGAAGAAAAGATAAAGTGGGCCATTGACACCTTTCAGCCCTACAAATCTGCAGGGCTGGATGGCATCTTTCCAGCCCTCCTACAATGGGGGGCTGACCACCTGATACCATGCTTGGTGGAGATCTACCGGACCTGCATTGCATTTAGATACATACCCCAAGCGTGGCGCGAAGTGAAAGTCATTTTCATACCCAAGCCAGGCAAACCCGACTATACACAACCAAAGGCCTATAGGCCTATAAGTCTCACATCCTTCTTACTAAAAACCCTCGAGAGACTCTGCGATAGACATATCCGAGACGGACCTCTCCGGGTAAAACCCCTTCACAAACAACAGCACGCGTACTCCACGGGCAGATCAACAGAGTCTGCGCTACATAGCGTGGTCTCCAAAATTGAATGCGCAGTGGACCACAAATGCTCAGCACTGGCGGTTTTCATTGACATTGAAGGCGCTTTCGACAAAACTATGTTCAATAGTATCAGCATGGCCCTCGACAGACACAACATAAATCCGACCTTGAGCGGATGGATCACCAACATGCTCAAATTGAGAGCTGTACAAGTCACAGTAAACGACACTACAAGGGCGGTAGTGGCGAAAGGCTGCCCGCAAGGGGGCGTCCTCTCGCCACTTTTATGGAACCTGGTCGTAGACAGCCTCATCAAAACACTCAACGATAAAGGTTACTTCACCGTAGGCTACGCCGATGACATAACCATAATAATAAATGGCACCCATGAAAACACCCTATGCCACCTCATGCGCCAAGCCCTGAAAATAGTAGAGGACTGGTGCAATAAACACCAACTATCAGTAAACCCCACAAAAACCGAGATGATCCTCTTTACAAAAAAGAGGAAACTCGCGAAACTCGAACTGCCACGACTGTTTGGCACCACCCTAAGCCTTTCAACTGAAACCAAATACCTGGGCATATTTTTGGACAAACAGCTGAATTGGGCAAAACACACCAACTACATAACTACAAAAGCCAGCATATCCCTGTGGCAGTGCAAGAGAATGCTTGGCAGGAATTGGGGAATCAGCCCCAAAGTAACCCACTGGCTATACACCACAGTTATTCGACCAATCATCACATACGGCTCAATAGTCTGGTGGCCCAGAACAGACCTGAGCACAGCCCAAAAAGACCTTGAAAAGGTGCAACGATTCGCTTGTGTAGCCATCACTAGCTGCATGAGAACTACACCCACTGCTGCCCTACAGGTAATGCTCGGGCTACCACCTCTACACCTAATCGTGCGGGAGGAGGCTGCCCTGGCTGCCCTAAGACTGAACATAGCAGGGACCCTGAGCAATGACTCGAGGGTCAAGCACTCACGCATTAGGGACGATGCGATCAAGCGACAACCAATGATGGCATCACCCTGCGATAAAACTCCAAAACTACACTACTTTCAAAAGCACTACAACGTTATACTCACAGAAGAACAAAACGACCACTCGGGCCCGGAAGAGCTTAGAGTCTACACTGATGGCTCAAAGACCACCTCTGGGACCGGAGTCGGAGTTTTCTCACACGACCTTAACATAAAAATATCCAGCCCGCTGGGAATGTTCAACACCGTCTACCAGGCGGAATGCGTGGGCATTATACAGGCGGCATATGCCATAGAAGCCAGAAGAGTTACGGACACTCATATACGTATACTCTCCGACAGCGCTTCAGTCCTCCAATCCCTAGCCAAACGATACATAACCTCAAGTCTTACACTAGAATGTCACAACGCATTAGAACGGGTAACAGTTTCTAATCGCAACAAAGTGACACTGCAATGGATAAAAGGACACAGTGGATCACTAGGCAACGACGCTGCTGACGAACTGGCCAGAAAGGCATCCAGCGCGTCAGTCTGCGGCCCCGAGCCCATCGTGCCCATCCCCTTTAACCAGCTACGCAGGTGGCTGCAGGAATTTACCCACTCACAAGCGGAGACCTGGTGGACCTCGGCACCAGGCTGCAGGCAGTCCAGGGAAGCTATGCCATCCCCGGATGGCAGGCTAACCAGACGTTTGCTACGCCTGGACAGGGATGGTCTGCGTCTGATGACGGGCACCATCACAGGACACTGCCCGCTAAACAAGCACTTTCACACAATAGGCATAACGGACAGCCCCCTGTGCAGGGCCTGCATGGAGGCTGAGGAAACCGTTGCGCATGTACTCTTCGAATGTACAGGCGTCACCCAGATTAGGACAGATACCCTCGGGACACCCAAATCATACACGGACGTTCTTAGCAGACCAGGAGACATGATAAACTTCTGGAGGGAGGTGGGCTGGTTGGAGTAAACACCGACGGCCGCCATGGCCCACGTACAATGGTCCACTCAAAGGACTAAGTGCGGAAACCAAATCCCCATAACATAGAACATAGAACATAGATACCGTGACCATGGTACATGGGCAACTGAAGGAACAAGGGTGGGTTTTAGTCAGTAAAAGTCTGACACGCCCTTTCGCTCCGCCCAGAGCGGGAGAAGTTATTTGATGTTTTCCCATCCCAAAAAAAAAAGGACAACCAACACAACGTTATCTGATCCCAAACTAGGCAGAGCCTGTACTATGGTAACCAAATAACTAATAAACATACTTATATGTCTAAATACATACATCTATATATATAAAAATGAATCCCTATTTCCCTTGGTCACGACATCACGCGTGAACGGCTGGACCGATTTCACTTTTTTTGTTGTTGTTGTGTTTGTAATTGTCAGGAGAAGGTTCTTATGAAAGAAAAAAATTAAAAAATTGCGCGGAAAATTAGAAAATTTAAGAACACTTATTTAAGAATACTTAACAAATAGGACAATGTAAACTTTTTTAATGTAACATTATGACATTTGACGTAGAATTGACACAATGCGTGCTCAAATATCATCAAAGAGACAGGACAACGTCTGTCGGGTCAGCTAGTATATTATAGATACAGACAGAAATTAAACCCAGTGATTGTATGTATGTATGTATACAGTGTCTCATTGTCAATCTTCGTATAATCCTCGAAACAGGATATAAACTTAACCTTAATGGTATTAAATATACAGATGGTTCCACTGCAAGGTGGCTTTAATTACGAAAGATTATCTAACCGTTAGCCTTTTATTACTTCGACCTATGTCTTTACGAATTAACACCAATTGAAGTGTCAAATGCTTTTAACCGAGCAATTTGTGGAATTGCCGCGAAGACTTGTCCAGACAGGACCGACCGGGTTTAAATACCGATGCGAAGTGTAATGTCCTTTTTATAGGACAGTAATTTATAAGACCTACCTGTTCTTTTATAGATACGAATACATATTGTAACTTGACTGTATGTTGTTAATTTGGAAATATTAATTAATATTATCACTAAACATAAACACACTAACTAACTATCTTATATCACTCGACACTCTGGCTTAATTCCGTAGGCATCTAGCAGATGTCACTCTGCCCTAATTTTTCTTTCTGTTATTATTAATATATCTATATAAAGTAGTTATTTTTCAACATAAAAAATATATCCTCGTTTTAAATCATATTTGGTTTCATATTCACTTTTTAAATGCATATTGTTACCAAAAGCACTGAAAAGTAACGTCAACGTAATAATTCAATTATTCAGTAATCCAATGGTTCGTCTACAATTTTCACTATTAAGTCGTAACATTGTAACAAAACATAATGTAAAAGCAGCTAAACTTAAGATATGTTGTATGTGTAAATGTTTTTACAACTTTGTGGTGGGATGCCATAATCAATAAATAAATCGTTATGAATCTTAGTAGCATATGATGAATCTATCAAATATAACGTGATTAAATCATTCATGACTAATAAATCTACATAACACAAGTTTATTGGTTTATTGTTTATCTATAATATGTATGTATTTAGAAATATATAAGTATGTTTATCAGTTGTCTAGTACCCATAACACAAGCTCTGCTTAGCTTGGGACTAGATGGCGTTGTGTGATAGTTGTGGAATATTATTATTATTTTTTATTATTATTGTTGTATATTGGTCGGATTCGATACTATAAACAATTGATTCCATATGGTAGTGTTGTGTTGGTTTAGATATTATTAAAGACTGGTCAGGTCAGTAACCTATGTGTTATTTTGTATCTGCATCATAATCAGCTTGTTGCAGTATTGTTCACTGTTGGACATTGACCTTTCAAAATGGGTAAAACTCAGTATCCAATTTCGATCGTTAGCCATACTGATGGATATAAAAAGTGTTTTAAACCATTTGTTTTTAAGCCGAAATTTTAGTTTAAAAAGATTTAAAACCACACTTAGCGGTTTGACATTGGTTTAAAATGATTTTTAATAGAACGTCCAGTACATTCTATTAAAAATCATTTTAAACCAATGTTAAGTAACCTTCGCTAGAAGCGATCTAGACCACACCTATTCACTGATTTAGGATTCTTCAAGGCCAATTAAAATATGCAGTAAATTGTTTTTTTTTTTTTTAAACTCGCTTCAACATATTATTCGTCCACGTTGTGGTGGTTTAAACCGTTTCAAAGACATTTTAAACGGATTTTTAAACACAAATTTTGGTTCACAACGATTTATTTACAGCTATAGCCATGATCAACCATTTATACAAACAAATTACTAGAATCTTTTAATTTCATTTTTCTACTACCAGGACGTATTTACACCAAGACACACTTCTCTGAATCAAGCAGTAAAGTCTATTTCAGAAGTTGTCATTCAGAATATTCGAATACCAACGTATCCGGAATTTAAACCCCTTAAACATTCGAGACTCGATTAGTTCAATAACAATAGAAATTAGGCAAAGTTTCACACACAAGTTGAAAAGGTAAGTTTGTGAACGAGCATTGAAACTAGCTTTGTAACAAAACTTTCCTTGAAAGTAACTTTTGACATCGGAACGAATTGCCGTCTTTTAACACACTTTACCCTAAATATGTGACTTGAAAGTGTTGTACTTTTATATATGTACTTTCAGGGTGTATTAGGGATGTAAAAGTTTTTGCAAATTTATGTTTAAAAGTAGGACTTTTTGGAAATCAGAATAGATTTGTAGAAAAATAATTTTGCAAAAAAATAACAACCGACTTCCTAAAAAAAAAAACACTACAAAGTGAAAAATAACTTTAATTTCGGAAGTCGGTGTCTTAGGATCTGTATTTATGGTTTTTTTGCCACCGACTTCCGAAATTAAAGTCATTTTTCACTTTGTAGTGTTTTTTTTTTTTTAAGAAAGTCGGTTGTTATTTTTTTGTAAAAAGTTTTTATTTTTAACGTTTTCGTTATGGTAGATACCCCGCCCTAATCTAATCGCGTTATTCGTACATTTGTCGCGCAAATACTTAATGCAAATTTTAGACTTATATGGTTTTCACATAGATCCCATTGTCCAAATGAAACAAAATTAAAATGAGACCATTCGAATTTCAAATAAAAAAAGAATCATCAAAATCGGTTTACCCAGTCAAAAGTTATGAGGTAACAAACATTTAAAAAAAAAATACAGTCGAATTGATAACCTTTTGAAGTCGGTTAAAAAAGGAAAAGCTTGAAAGAACTAGCCTGTACCAAAAAAAAAAAAAGTTTTTTCGCATTTGATAACGTAATTCTTAAATAACGTTACGCTTAAACTCAAAAGAAGAAGCTGAGCAAAAATATCAAAAGTCAGTTAGAACGGGCAGAAGTTAGAACTATATAATTCGTAATGTATTACGCCATTCAGCGTTTATGAAATTATATCATAATTTATTTTTACATCTAGTATGAGTTGAGAGTTATCAATCTTCTTCTTTTGAGTTTAAAAAAAACTATAATTCTGATTAAAAATATAATAAATTTATACTTAAGTATTAAAATTAAAATAATAATACAATTTTATTATTGTCCCACTGCAGGACAAAGGCGTCATATCACACAGAGAAGATACGAGCGTTTCACATAACTGCAATGGTCGCGAGATTGTTCGAAAAAGATACCGTGATCCTGGCACATGGGCAACTGAAGGAACACGGGTGGGTTATTCAGTAAAAGTCTGACACACCCCTCCGCTCCGCCCAGAGCGGGAAAAGTCATTTGATGATTACCAATCCAAAAAAAAAGCATTGCACATAATGTTTACTAAAAATTGTGATTTCATACTTATCCTTCTATCTGATAATCCTACGTCCTACTAATATTATAAACTAGCTTTTGCCAGCGGCTTCGCCCGCGTGAAGGTCGGAAATTATCCCGCGGGAACATACTACCGAGATAAAAAGTACCCTATGTGTTATTCTAGGTTATAAACTATCTGTGTGCCAAATTTCATCTAAATCGGGTCAGTAGTTTTTGCGTGAAAGAGGAACAAACATCCACACATCCATACATACAAACTTTCGCGTTTATAAAATTAGCGGGACTTAAAAGTTTGGGAGGAAGTTGGCTCTTTCACGAAGAAACTAACAAACGGCGTAAGATAAAATTTGGCACATATTTATAACCTGCAACCTAATTGCGAAACGCACAATTTATCAGAATCTGAATGGGATTGAAGATTATTTCTAAACCATTGCGTCATTTGTTCGAATAAATTGTCGGCTCACCAACGTAAATAACGCAATGAATGTTGTTTAACTATGAATATTAAACCAATTCCTACCGATAAAAAAGTTCCGCAATTACCCCTCTGGATTAACAAACATATAAGATACTTTTTATCCCTGTAGTACGTTCCTGCGGGATAATTTCCGACCTCCACGTGAGCAACGCCGGTAGCAAAATCTAGTTTCAACAATAATTCCGGGACCAAGGGTCTCATTGTTAGTATGAATTAAGTATTTATCCACTGAAATTATGAACCTGAGAAAGCTTCTCTGAAATACCCGTTCTGTTTAAACAAAGCCACCACTAAAGTTATACGATTTAATCCTACCTGCTTCTGAACGTACGCTACAAAGAACGAAAGATTATCTAGTTAACAGCAGAACGCACTTCAGGCTTATTACATAGGCTCAGAACCTAGATACAGTACTTCGCTTTAATAAATTCAATTTCCGTTACACGTAGCCACACAGCTCTATTTCATTGTGGATTACGCTAAACAACTACTGAATGGAGTTGCGACTTAACCCTGAAATCTTTACAGAACTGTAGACAGTACTGTTCTGGAAATAAAGTATATACTCCTGTGGACTTTTCTGATAGCTTTAACATTCTGTGTGGTCGACTGTGAAAGTAAATTCCGACAAATTTAGGGAATGCGTCATAATGAATCTGTGAGATCGTCTTGATAACAACATGCATGAATGTTTCGCATTGTGTTACTGTTCTGTAAGTTAACAAAAGTGTATCTGACAAAATAAGGCTAACCAGACTGGTGAATAAAATGTAATTAATTTAATTTATATTTAATGTGAACAAAGAGGTTTCTGCTAACCGAAATAAATTTATGCTTCGCGGGTAATAGATAATTCTGTATATAACTATAAGTATTATATAAATATACCAAATATAAAGCCTTGTGTATCAGAATGATTACGGTTTATTTACTGTGTATGAAGGTTCTTATGAATACGGTTTGTTGGGAAAGGGTTTCACTAAATAAAGCACAGAAAGACAAGACTACACATATATTTCAATTAGGCTTGTCAGTATTAATCAGAAAGCTAGTCGTCCGTTCCGAAACTAGGTCTTCATGGAGAAGAAGGACAAGAAACTCCATGGAAACAGTACTGAAGTACTATATAAACCCATTTCTTACATTGCCATACATTATCATTATCTTAAATACATTAATACTATCTCTTGGACCATTGTCCAAGAGAACTCTGAATAATATTAACATAATCACAATTACAACAATGTCTAGAAAAGAATATGAATATTCCATTTATATGATTTAAAACATTAGCAATATGGCAACACTATAACCAGTACAACAACATTGTCATAATAGGCAATAATTAGGATATAATATCAATTACTTAACTTACGTGGCCTCTGGTCGATCTTTTCCACACAATCACAACACTAGAACTGACCAACTGAGTATCTGCCGAGGACTTGCCCCGATAACATGATTACAATCCTTTTTATATCCTACCAACGTCGAATATCGTGCGGAAATGCCTCACACTACACCTACCGTCATTTTGAACAAATTACAGATCATTACACGTTTTGGCTTAATAACTTCTAACACAGATAATAATAAACCATTGTTATGTAGTGAAACACTTTTAAAACTTTTTAAGGTTATTAAGCCATTCAATAAGAACTGATTCGTAACTTCTCAGTTACGAATCAATTAAAAGAATGTCAATATAAACTGACAGTATTGTGACAGTCATTTGAATCATCACATTAAAGTAAAATGCCAATATAAAACCTAGGATATACTACAAGTATAATTAAATACTTCTTAATTATTTATAGTTATAAAATCTTAGTTATTTTTACTAGTTATAACAATTAGTTTTTGTAAACACTTTATCTAGTCAAATTAGGTACTTCTATATTGGTTTAATGTTTCGTAAATGTGACAGATGTCACTATCCAACCAACAATTATAAAATATCAAAATGAATAATCTAACACGGCCAGACTGACAAGTACTTCGTTCTCGAAGTACCTAGGAATGTATTGTCTCACAAAAACGACAACACTTGATTATCCAATAAACAATGAATCTAACACGGCCAGACTGATAAATACTCCGTCCTCGAAGTACCAATGAATCCACCTTACAAAAACAATTCTTGATAGTGACCAATTCAACAGAGTAATATATTTATTCTCATTTTAAATACTCGGAGCTTAATACAACTTCTCTACCTATGTATCGACATATATATATATATATATATATATATTTTTACCTTCCTTTTGTAATAGAAACAGGTTAAGTACTTTAACAATTTTGACAAATAATAAATTGCTTACAGACACAATTTAGCTTTACAAAACAATTGTTATAGCAACAATTCAAAAAGCCTTTCATATTCAACAGCTGTTGAATCGAAGCATTAGCCAGTGATCATGAAAATAATTCGAATAATTCATCGCTCGGTCAATCTGACAATATTACCGAGAACCGTATTTAACAAACATTTACTATTAACATTTTCACAAATTTTTGACATGGCCTCTCTGACCATTTCTTTACCTGGAAGAAATAACTTTAAATAATACCTCACAGACCGAAGTAAAAACAATTATTTCACAGAGATTAATTTTAAGAAAACCTTTTTTTTCGTACTATGTGATGTTCACAACTTTGGGAAAAAGAAAATATGAATTAATCCAAGGAAAAGAAGCCACGTCCACAAATTAATTTCAGCAGGTGGTGTTAGCTACTTTGGAGTCCATGGAGCCTGACTGTCCGCTTAAATGGGCCCAGTGATCACCGTCCCCAGCAACAAGGGATCAATTGAAGAAGAGATAGAGAACCAATCCGAAGTATAGATTGAATTTTCAAGATGTCAAACAAACTACCAACTATTTATACTTAGGTGTTGTTTTCTACTTAAAATTATCTTTGAAACAATTTGTGAACATCAAAACCCAACACAAGTAAAATTACCATGAACATTTGAATGGCACTTAAATATCACTCAAATAATATCGCTTATTAAGAACTTGTACAGTCAGATCAAAAATATGTTCGTACAGCTTTACCGACTCAACATTTTATAAATGTTTGTATCAATTTTTGAAACTATTTTAATTTTATTTACTTTCATCAAATGGCCAGGCCATTGAAAATAAAAGCTTTGGGTTTGTTTTTTGGTTATCGTTGTAATGCAACTAAATGTAATTTTGTACGTGATAATCTGCTCAGTCCCGTAGCTTAAAGAGGTATGACACATCTTTACTTGATAAAGGAAATAATTTGAGAACTGAAGAAGATATAAAAGATCAGACCATATCTACAAAAATAGTAAACGCCCAGTACAATTCTTACATTATGTTATTACATTAATATTCACAATATCTTTTTCTTCATGTTGTAAAATAATTATTTAGTAAATCATAATATCAAATTTTTGTCAATGTATCGTTTGAACGTTCGGTTAAACTGAAATGGACCAAAATACGAATAATTTGAAAATAACCTTTCACGGCCATGCTGAACTGTACTTCGTCTCGAAGTGCAAGCCACAAAAGCAAAAAGAGGAACATTTATATTTTTTTTCATTGGTCTATGACCCAAGTGATGTTATGGCCCCACCTGCTGTACGTGAGTCCCCTAACACCAGGCCTATGACCCCAGCAGTATTTTTTCATTGGTCTATGACCCAAGTGATGTTATGGCCCCACCTGCTGTACGTGAGTCCCCTAACACCAGGCCTATGACCCCAGCAGATTTTTTTCATTGGTCTATGACCCAAGTGATGTTATGGCCCCACCTGCTGTACGTGAGTCCCCTAACACCAGGCCTATGACCCCAGCAGTATTTTTTCATTGGTCTATGACCCAAGTGATGTTATGGCCCCACCCGCTGTACGTGAGTCCCCTAACACCAGGCCTATGACCACAGCGGTAATTTTCATTTATTTCACAATTAAATTTACCTCTAATTGTGTAACTTAATTATTTCTCCCATCAATTCCTTTTTTCTTTTATTTGTGTTTTTTATAAATCCGGTCATTTCAGTTTAACCAAACCTAAATAATAAAGTTTTGTCTCAAGCCTCATCCCTGTGAGCACTTATAATTCCAATACAACTCATCATACAATTTCTTCATTACTTATGTCTCTATAATAAAAAGCCCACAAGCTAATTCTAAATATCGTTAAATACTATAACCCCCAAAAGAAATAAAAATAAAATGATATTAAGTGAACAATCTATATAACCACTTTTATATTCAAACAAATTATCTATGAATTCTGGGTTTACTACCACCTCAAATATTTTATCATACTTATCCCGTTACTCGATTGGTTTAAAAATGCTAGAACTACCTTGGGCATACGCAGTCCGTGCCATGTTCCGAAGCTAATACTGAACAAGTTGTGAAGAATTAACACTTAAAATATATCTTATTTCGGAGCAATAAGACTATCTATAGTGTATTCAAATCCTAGTATCAAACTGATGTTATAGAAACTTGAGTACTAATTTAGTCGTAGCGCAATTGAATTTTCCGAAATTGACCTTTACGTGTAGATATCAAAATTATTATTTTTAAACTAATTCGTTTATATATTTGAAAATTAAATAGCAAACGCAGCTCGTTATCATCTGCCTAGCCTTCTCCCAACCATGTTGGGGTCGGCTTCCAGTCCAACCAGATGCAGCTGAGTACCAGTATTTAACATGGAGCGACTGCCTATCTGACCTTCACAACCAGATTACTGGGTAATATGATATATCCCATGGTTGTCAGACTTTCGGGCTTTTGACGACCCGTAACGACTGTCTAAGATCTATGAAATACGATCAATGGCTTAACGTGCTTTCCGAGGCACGGAAGGGTCTCGATATGCAAAAATGGCCACCCATCCACGGAGCTATCGCGGCAAGCGTAGCCTAACCTGAACGATCGACCTGTGCGGCTGTTGTGACTTACGCAGCTATTAAAATGCAGAAAATAATGAATGACGTTTTTAGCATCTTACTTTTTTCTAAAGTAATTCCTAATTAACGGTTTCTTCTTATACTTTTCTAATGCTATGGTAAATAATAAAATACGTAACCAGCCAAGGGTGTATAACCGTACTACGTAACGGTTTCTTGTTTTAAGTACGTGTATCATTAAAACTTTACGAAAAACGGAATCACTTTGCAATTTTTTTTTATTTATGGCTAACGTAAAAAGTGGCTAGATAGTTAGTTCTAAAATTAACATTTGTAACCGGTACCTTCTTTCTGTGAATCAATTAAAGAATTATTGTATTCTAAACATCTCAGATTGCGAAGTTTCACTTTTGTGATCACTTGCATAGTACTATTTCCCACTTTTTCAAAATTGTATCGTATAATAATTTTTAAAGAAACTGTTTCAACGACTATTAAGTAGTTAACATATTTCCATTCCCAATAATCCAAACATGAACCAAATGCCTTATAGACAATAATAATGGTATTTGATTATTTATTGAATAATGATGTAAAAGTGATTGGCAATAACTAGTCTCTAAATTTAATCATCTTATCCATTTGTGTTTTGTTTTAATGTAAAAGAACCTCTAAAGACTTCACCGATTTCATTTACTTCTTATTACCACAAAGCTTCCTCATATTTTTATTAAAATTTGAGGTACCACAGTCTCAAACCTCACACAGCAACTTGAAGCACCGCAGCTCCGATGTCAAAAGCAGCGCGATGTCATTGTCAAGGTGCGAGTGAAGTCAGTGACCGTCGACCAGCGGTTTCCAAAAAGTCGTTAGTAGCCCCACCATCGAACATGAAAATAACAAAATAAATTTCATTAGTAAGCGGTTTTAGAAGGACAGGGAGCAAATCCCACTTCTGATAATAGATAATTCTGTATATAACTATAAGTATTATATAAATATACCAAATATAAAGCCTTGTGTATCAGAATGATTACGGTTTATTTACTGTGTATGAAGGTTCTTATGAATACGGTTTGTTGGGAAAGGGTTTCACTAAATAAAGCACAGAAAGACAAGACTACACATATATTTCAATTAGGCTTGTCAGTATTAATCAGAAAGCTAGTCGTCCGTTCCGAAACTAGGTCTTCATGGAGAAGAAGGACAAGAAACTCCATGGAAACAGTACTGAAGTACTATATAAACCCATTTCTTACATTGCCATACATTATCATTATCTTAAATACATTAATACTATCTCTTGGACCATTGTCCAAGAGAACTCTGAATAATATTAACATAATCACAATTACAACAATGTCTAGAAAAGAATATGAATATTCCATTTATATGATTTAAAACATTAGCAATATGGCAACACTATAACCAGTACAACAACATTGTCATAATAGGCAATAATTAGGATATAATATCAATTACTTAACTTACGTGGCCTCTGGTCGATCTTTTCCACACAATCACAACACTAGAACTGACCAACTGAGTATCTGCCGAGGACTTGCCCCGATAACATGATTACAATCCTTTTTATATCCTACCAACGTCGAATATCGTGCGGAAATGCCTCACACTACACCTACCGTCATTTTGAACAAATTACAGATCATTACACGTTTTGGCTTAATAACTTCTAACACAGATAATAATAAACCATTGTTATGTAGTGAAACACTTTTAAAACTTTTTAAGGTTATTAAGCCATTCAATAAGAACTGATTCGTAACTTCTCAGTTACGAATCAATTAAAAGAATGTCAATATAAACTGACAGTATTGTGACAGTCATTTGAATCATCACATTAAAGTAAAATGCCAATATAAAACCTAGGATATACTACAAGTATAATTAAATACTTCTTAATTATTTATAGTTATAAAATCTTAGTTATTTTTACTAGTTATAACAATTAGTTTTTGTAAACACTTTATCTAGTCAAATTAGGTACTTCTATATTGGTTTAATGTTTCGTAAATGTGACAGATGTCACTATCCAACCAACAATTATAAAATATCAAAATGAATAATCTAACACGGGCAATGCTCTTAGCGTTAAAATAGTTTGTATCTGTAGAGATTTTAATAAATATATGCATTTTAATTAATTATAACTTTTGTTCCATTTTTTGGACATAAATTATCGCTTTGCGTATTAGTATATTAGTAGTTAACGTTTTCTTTTTCTCGACATTGTATGGTTTAATGTTAATTCTTTGAAATATTTGTACGCTGGAAACAGCAGAATATTATGGACATCATATTATGTAACACCTATGTAACAACAATATTCTAACAAATAAATTTATTATTATTATTTTTATTTATGTTAACATATTTCGGGACTCTAGGATCCCGGTCTTTTGGAAGGCGTACGAGGGGCCGAAGCCAACTCGCAGAGGCCCCTTAGACAATTTTAAATGATGAGGGGGCACCAACCGACGATTATCCCTGTATGCACTATGCAAGTGCATCCAAAGACAATCCCCGGTTGGGGCAGAACTATTACAGAATATGGAAACAAAGCAAATTAGGCTATAGGTTTGGATGGCTATAGTGGATTGGTAACCGCAACTATGGAGGGACTATGGCCCCTGCCTGATCAATGTTTTGTATACACGGATAAAATGGCAGGGGGTGACTTGCACACTCAATAATGGGCCCCCGGGAAACGTCGCTAGCACAAAGTGACGTAGCGACAAGGGGGCAACACTTCCTGAGGTGCTTGAGAAGTGGAGAGGTATTCCACGGCTTTCAGAACAATCCCAGAGCCCGGAAGATGGTCAAGATCCCTACGAGCACTTACTGGAATACTTCCTTTCCCCGAGCACGTTTGCTCTTGCGAATCTCCACTCAAGCCAGCCAATAAAGGCAAGAATGAGGTGGGAGCTCTGAACCTCATCAGTGTTCACTCCAGCCGGCCAATAAAGGCAAGCCAGAGATGAGGAACAAGAATTCTCCCAGGAGATAGGGTCCGTGGGGTCGCTACTGCCCAACAGCTCGCCACAAGCTGCCCTGCGGGTTTATTATTATTATTATTTTGTTTCCTGGAAGGATAGAGCAGCGTTGTTCCTATCATCCATCAAAGTTTCGCCACTGATTTTTTGAGTTCTAAAGTAAATGGGGGTGAGGCCTTTACTGAGAAATTCCAGATAGATTGATCTAATAACAAGTTGCCCGACCTGGTCATTGAACCCAGTACCTTACGTTCAGCAGTAGCACATGCGACCACCACAGTTGGTCGGTTTTTTGTGCCTTAAAAGACATAGGTTCATACCGTGAATTTTAAACAATTCTTTAAATAAAAACATTTAAAAACATTTGTGTTACAATTCGAATAGTTATGTTCATATTCTTTTCGCGTCATCCCATTTCTTTCCGGTAACCCATCTCTCTCAACCTTGGACCATAAATTGTAAGCAGCATGCCAGTTTAAATACCTGTTCCAAGGCAGATGAAACCACGGGCCGGGTGATGTATGGATTGATCTTGTGTAGTGGAGTGGGAGACCATGGTACGTGCTTTGCGGTGGCTAAGTAATTATTAAGTCAGGCAACTAGCAGAGGCCACAGCGCAGGCAAATGCAGTAGGATATCTCATATTAAGATTTTTTTAAAGTAATACATACTAATGGTCGCCCAGGGGTTGAAACCTGACAATAAATTATATAGATTAATAATAATAATATCTTAGGACAACCAACACACGGTTATCTGATCCCAAACTAGGCAGAGCCTGTACTATGGTTACCAGACAACTGATAAATATACTTATATATTTCTAAATACATACATATTATAGATAAATTACACCCAAACACAAAACAAATGATTGAGCTCATCACACAAACATTTGTCCTGGGTGGGAATCGAACCCACGACCTCAGTCTTAGCAGTCAAGGTCACTAACTACTAGACTAACAGGCCTGTACTTATAATTCATTAAAATGTAAAAAAAAATTATTAACTTTCTACATTCCTTCTCTATATTACTGTAACTGAGCCAAACTTTATTCTCTCACAACCACGTAATTTTCATAAAAAGGCGTCCAAAGTTTTTACTTCACGTTTTATTTTATAGACACTACACAATTCGTTGATTTAATACCATTTAATACCATTTTACTATCTAAAAAGTAATTTTAGTCGATAATTCATTTGATAAGTAGGAGCTAGCAGCTAAACTATAACAGCCGATCGACCAGGTTAAGCTACGCTAGCCCCGGTTAGTTCATGGATGGGTGACCATCTTAACATACAAAGACCTCTCCGTGCCTCGAAAAGCACGTTAAGCCGATTGTCCATTCGTGGGTTTTTGACAAACAAAATCAGAAACCCGAAAATCAGACAGTCTTACTAAGACTTATCGTATTACGCAGTAACTAAGCTGTGATCATATAGGCACTCGTCAGTTAAAATATTTTCTGTTACCAATATTCTCTAGTACTTATGGACACTCAATTACTAACTAATAACATTTTCGTTAACTTAAAAGCTTTTGACATTATGTTATGATAATAATAATGCTTTTAGAGCTAATATAAGTACATTAAGTCTTATCTTATATTACAAGACACACACGAGATAAATTTTGCAGAAATTCTACTGCCTTTTACTACTCTGTGTGGCCAAGGTTAGCGCACACCAAATTATTTATACGAAAGTCCAATTTATTATTAACGCTGGACAGCTTTATCCGTAAATAACTTTCGATTGAGACTCAACTTTGCAACTTAGTACGTAACACAACTCAAAATGTAGTAAAATTATTAGCACATTGTATGTTTTCGGTTCTTAAGAATTTTCTCAGGAAGTTAATTTTGATAAAGCCTTGTATCGAAAGAAGATTTTTATAATTAGTGAATTAATTATGGATATAACAAGATTGGCGATTGGAATGATCTTTATAATTATTATAGTTTATTAAAGGTGGAAATTCCAGTGTAGCCGGTGAAATTCAAATTATAGGTTTTTTTTGCAATTTATAGATTAGAGAATTGAATGACTATTACAAGAAAAAGTCATTCCTAATTAAATTTAAACATATAAATTTATTCATTTTTTGTAATTCCTTTATTTTGATACCCTACTCGACAGGTTATATTTTTTTTAGTACCGTCTTTCGCCACAAAAACGGCCAATAAAATACCTAAACTGTCAAAATTCATCCAACCCTTCGGAAAATACGAGGTAATTAGAATTTACAAACAAAATACATTATACCGATAAGATACTCGCAAAAAACTTCCTTAGCAGTCGGCTAAAAAACGCCTAATCGCACTATATGGTAAACTAGCTTTTGCCAAATGTTTCACCCACGTACTATACGTATAAACCTTCCTGAATGACTCCATCTATTAAAAAAATTGCATCAAAATCCGTTGTGTCGTTTTAAAGATCAAAGCATACATAGGGACAGACAGAGGGAAGCGACTTTGTTTTATACTATGTAGTGATGAAAACGAAGAAAATATCTAAAAACGTTTCTAAAAATTCAAACAAACAATCAAACCCAGAAATCCCAAAATACAGAAATAACAAATCAGAACCCAGTCACGTTACTAATCCAACAAAAATATTATCTTTAAAAAAAACAATACACAGGCAGAATCATCTCAAAATCCCGGGCGATGTATGCAAATTAGTTAGGCAACTCCTACGAGCTCCCGTGGGCCTGACCGGTCCACTGAATTCATCTGTGCTTTATTTAAACGTGCCTCGTCAAGGTGAGTTTGAAACGATGGAACTTCAGATACTCTAAAATGAACTTTAGTATAGTGGTGCATAAATCTTAAAATTGACTGTGCGAAATTGGAGTAGTTAACCATATTCATAGGAATAAAACAGGACCTAGAAGGAATCTAAAGCTAACCGTAGTTAATTTATATATTTCGTCGTAGTATTTTAGCCTTAAGTTAATCGACTTTACCCTTTCAATGAATCAATTTACCCTTTTCCAGTTCATTGCTGTTTCCTTTTCCAAGTTTAGCAACCACTTCATTGATTAACTTGTTGTTTATTTTAAAAATCTGAATCAACTCTTTAGTAAAAGTTTGAACTCAAAAAGAAATTATTTCTAGCAATTAATGATAAATTACTCAAAGCTGGATTGGTAAAAGCTTACTTTTTGACCGACTTCAAAAAAAGGAAGAGGTTATCAATTCGACGGTATTTAAAAAAAAATGTTATTTAGCTCATAAATTTGACTGGACGAACCGATTTTGATTATTCTTTTGGTCCCATTTTAATATGGTTCCATTTGGACAATATGAAAACCATGTGAAAACCACATAAGTCTTAAATTTGAATTAAGTATTTGCGCGACAAATGAACGAATAACGCGATTAGATTAGTGCGGGGTATCTACTATAACTAAAAAGTAAAATATTAAAATTTTTTTACAAAAAAAATAACAACCTACTTCCTAAAAAAACACTACAAAGTGAAAAATAACTTTAATTTCGGAAGTCGGTGGCAAAAAAACCTTAAATACAGATCCTAAGACACCGACTTTCGAAATTAAAGTTATTTTTCACTTTGTGGTGTTTTTTTTAGGAAGTCGGTTGTTATTTTTTTTTTGTAAAAAGCTTTTATTGATGATTAATTTATGGTTGCAAGTAGTAAGGTTGATATGAAGTTTGAATAATTATATAACAAAACTTCACAACTTGTTTCCCCGAAGGGTTGCGTAGAGGTTAGTATACCTACAACTCGCTGGTTATGTTTAAGTTCCATACAATAAGTGGTGAGTGTGGGGAATCGAACAACACCACACCTCACGCACTGTCTACAAGCGCAGGCAAGGCAGCGTGATCACCGCGCAATCATCGGCATGCCACAGCGCGGCGCAGCGAAGATGGTTTGGCCCAACGGCCACTCGCTTCCACGGACTCCACCGCGCTGGACGATACTCCTCTATAACCTTATTAATTGTTTGTCCGTAACAGTTTTCATAACTTCTTCAGTACACTATTTTACTTCCTTAACATTGATCCGGCTCGAAGGACCAATGTTAGCGCGGGGACATATTGAAACCAATCGGGCACAAATGCCGCCATGGGATCTGGAGGCAAAGGTCCTCGCCCACATCTGGGAGTGGCGCGAGGAGGCGAAACGGGGTGAAATTCCGCTGCCGCGACAAATCGCGGCACGGTGGACAGAGCTCCGGTAGGATCTCATGGCGACATGGCGGGTACGATTGTCGCAACCCAGCGCAGGGCACGCCACAATTGCGGCGGTAAGTCCCCTCTTTGAGGAGTGGGTTGAGAGACGCCACGGCGTCCTCACCTTCCGCCTGATGCAGGTTCTCACCGGGCATGGGTGCTTCGGTGGGTTCCTGTTTAAGATAAAGCGGGAGGAAACGCCCGGGTGTTTCCATTGCGAGGATCGCCTGGAGGACACGGTGGAGCATAAGGTGGAGGTGTGCCCTGCCTGGGCGGAGCACCGCCGTGTCCTCGTGGAGGCGATCGGCGACGGCGACCTCTCGCGTCCGGCCCTGGTGCGAGCCATGGTACGGAGCGAGAGGGCATGAGAAGCCGTCACCTCCTTCTGCGAAGCAGTAATGCTCGCGAAGGAGGAGGTGGGGCGCGCGATGGAGTGGCATTCTCTGCGCCCTCACGTCCCTAGCAGCCGCAGGAAGAGACGCCCCGGGCGCCGGGAGTCGATAGCTGACTCCCGACCACCGTAGGCGCGACCTTGCGGGCGGCGAGCAATGGGTAGCTCGCCGCCCGGTAAGGACCAGGCTCGGGTCGACGGCGCGTAATGTTCCACGCGCGCCTCAAAGAGATGTCAGCAGCACTGAAGGGGTCTGCTAGGACCGATGCCTGCCGGGGTCGCTGGATTGTTCGAAAGAGATACCGTGACCCTGGCACATGGGCAACTGAAGGAACACAGGTGGGTGGGGAGAAGTCAGTTAATGATTTACCGTCCAAAAAAAATAAAAATATCGGGCACAAATCCTGACTCCGGGCTACTATTTACTGATAAAAAAAAATATCGATGGTCAATAACTTGAAAATACCTGATGTCTATCAATGTGTATATGAGCCCGCGTGAACAAATATGTTGTAACGCTCTCCCTCGCACAGAGAGGAGTCTTATGAAAAGACATAGTTAAATTATGCTAAAAATGAAAACTATCATTATGCATCAAAGATTATTAAGAGTGATGGTAAAGAAAAGGTTCTTACCATAAGACTTTAAAAACTGTAAAGAGGGAAAAACGTCAGGATGATTACATACTGTTTACATTGTATCTGCCTAACCTTTTTCAACTATGTTGGGGTCGGCTTCCAGTCTAACCATATGCAGCTGGAAACCAGTATTTTACATCAAGCAACTGCTTATCTGACCACCACAAGCTAATTACTGTGTAAATCGATACCCCTTGGTAAGACTGCTCGTCAGACTTGTGGAATTCTGGCTACCCGTAACGCTTGTCAAAAATCTACAAATGACAGCCGGGAGTAACGGCTTAACCTGATTTTCGAGGTGTTTTGGTATGTAAAGATGCTCTGTGATTCACAGACTAACCGCGGCAAGAGTGGGTTAACCTGATCGATCGACCCGTGCGATGCGATTACTTAGTATTAATCTTCCAGAATACATTTTCTAGACCATCCAGTCCATTATCGAGAAAACCTAAACAGAATATCAAAAGCAAAATCCCCTTAGCTTTTAGCCCCTTAATAAACCCGATATGATCTTCTTTATAGCAAGATAAGGATAAATAGAGTCAGTACAATGCATCAAAGGGCACAAAAGCAATTGTTTTTCAAATAAATAGGTTACCTAATTATCGCTTAATGAGAATAGAGCCCAGAACTCAGTCTCACCCGATAAAGACTGAGAGTCAAGCTGATTAGGATTTACTTTTAGATTGTGTCTTAATGAAAGTAATTTTAGATAATGTGTCCCTATTAAGGGTATTTTATTGTGAATAAGTTTTGTTCGCGTTGATAGAATTCTGGCGCTGCTCGGGATTTAATTTCAATTCTGAAAAGATAGGAGTACGACTTTTTGACTTTTAAATATTATATCGAGGGTACACATTATGTAGCGGCATTCTGGGCGATATTGAATTACACATATGTATATTCGCAATGCCAGATTTTTTTCAACTGAAGGAACACTCGGTGGGCTTTAGTCAGTAAAATTGTGACATGCCCATCCGCTCCACCCAGATCGGGAGACGTTATTAGATGACCACGCACAAAAAAAAATAGGGTTAATTATAGACATTACAATATTTATTCTAATGATATCATTAGAACGAATATCTTATAAGATATCACAGAATTAAAATAATTAATCGTTCGTAGCGAAACAAGTGGTTGGCATATGCCTAAGAAGTGCAATGTAGCACTGTTTCAACCCAGTGGGATCTCGCGAGATTCCACAAAAGATATCATAACTTTTTCAATTTAAATAAATAATCGTTGAAATGGTGGTATATTCAAATATTTATTTAAAAAATAACAAAAACTTTACAATATTTTACTGCACCTACTGAATAAATTATTTTAGTACTGCGGGATTCCGCAGACTCTAAAATTATGCTGGATTCCGCTGGATCGCGATCTCCCACATTGCTGGATTGCATTCCCTATATGCGCCTTTGCCGTCACGCCGCGGGGAGACATTAACTTTATACCCGTACAAAGTATTGCCGGGTATCTAGTTTATAATAAAGACCCGTGACAATTAGAAAGATCAACCACCGCACACCTTACACGCTCCTCATCATCATCATCATTTTAGCCGTAAGACGTCCACTGCTGGACTTAGGCCTCCCCCAATTTGGGGAGCTTTGCAATAATCGCCACGCTTGGCAGGCGGGTTGGCGATCGCAGTATGGTGGTAAAATGCATAGAGAACGCTGCTGCCCATTCTCTAGTAAGTCCCTTAGTCGCCTTTTACGACACCCACAGGAAGAAATGGGGTGGTGTTATTCTTTACGTCCGGCACTACACGCTCCTATATAAAAGTAAGTCGAGTATGTTATTCTACGTAAAAGCTGGTTCTCTCATATGCAGAAAGCTTTGCAAACATCATACTCAAACAAAACATACTGAGAATTCCCAGTTGGCGTCAAAGTAGCAAACTGTGACGTATACTCCAATTGCGAAGGATTTATACCCTGTTACCTCCCAAAGTCATGAGAATTCGAAGAAATTAAATTCATGGGGGCATTTAGTTATAAATTGTGGAAATCCTTTCGCCAGCTAGCCTGCAGTCAAATATCTTCCGTGTCGGACACGGTACAAAGTGTTTGTCCAGCATAACCGGGGTAGAAAGCAATGCTACCAAGCTGCAAACTAGCTAATTTTGCTGGTTCTCTCTTTGAAAAAGAACCTTAGACTATGGCGCAGTAAGCAAAGCTTATTTTATCAATATTCCGGTTCATAATAAATATATTTATTGGGATTTGGAATTTCTAAAGATGCACTGAAAAAGTTAAAGTTTAGAAGTGAAAATATTGAGTTCAAGATTGCAACAACCACAAGCGTGGTCTCAATAAATCAAGAGTTTCTAATGAGATCGGACCTCTTAAACTTGCTGTAGCTAGTTTACCTGTTATACGATACAGTAAATACTCGTATAATGTGAAATAAAGAAAACATTTTAGTATATAGTCTAGAGAAAATTCTATCCAACTTTCGGTAAAAAAAAATGTTTAAAAACCACACTCTAAAAAGTACAAAATATGAAAATATATTCATTTGAAATTGTTATGTTAAAACTATTCAATATTTATCGTCAACTAAATAAACATCTTACATGTTATATATTTTAATGTAATTAATAAGTATTCATAATGATTTTCAGAGAATAGCCGTGGTCGTATGCCACTTTGCTGAAAGGCGTCGCTCACTACTGTAAGATTTATTCTTATTTTAGATTATGTGGCACCGACCACAACTTATATTTATTAAAAAACATTCAAATATACGTGTAAGTATGAACAGTTTTACAAGCAAGAGATTAAAATAAATCACTAACTATACAAATAAATACAAAAACAAAAGGAGACTGAGGCGTCGAAGTACTCATTTGCATTACTGTCAGCATTGCCACATTGAATGGCAATGCTGACTACTAGAATACTTTGGCCAACGAATGACTCAGCCCTGTGATCATGGGCACGCCACAATTGCGGCAGTAAGACCCTCTTTGGGGAGTGGATAGAGAGGTGCCACGGCATCCTCACCTTCCGCCTGACGCAGGTTCTCACCGGGCATGGGTGCTTCGGGGAGTTCCTGTTCAGGATAAAACGGGAGAAAACGCCCGGGTGTTTCCATTGCGAGGATCGTCTGGAGGTCACGGTGGAGCATACGGTAGAGGTGTGCCCTCCCTGAAGCCCTGCCTGAAGCCCTGCCTGAGCGGTGTGCCTGCGGTGAAGCACCGCCGTGTCCTCGTGGAGGCGATCGGCAGCGGTGACCTCTCGCGTCCGGCCCTGGTGCGAGCCATGGTATGGAACGAGAGGGCATGGGAAGCCGTGACCTCCCTCTGCGAAGCAGTAATGCTCGCGAAGGAGGAGGCGGGGCTCGTGAGGGAGTGGCAGTCTCTGCGCTCACGTCCCTAGCCGCCGCAAGAGGAGATGCCACAGGAGACGCGCGCGCCTCAAAGAGATGTCAGCAATACTGAAGGTGTCTGCTAGGACCGATGCCTGCCAGGATCGCAAGATTCGATCGAAAGAGTTACCGTGGCCCTGGCATATGGGTAACTGAAGGAACACGGGTGAGATTTAGTCAGTAAAAGTCTGACACGCCCTTCTGCTCCACCCTAGAGCGGGAAACGTCATTTGATATTTCCAACCCAAAAAAAAAGCCCTGTGGTCACGTGAAGTGTTGACCAGACGATGAGAAAGTAAGTCGTTGTGTTTGTTAAATTGATGATAATATTCAATGTGAATATTTTATTTTTTCTTACTTTTAATACATAATGTATTCTTATGATGAGAGTTTTTTTTTAGATTAATCCATCAAACGTAAATAAATACCTACAGAGATACTGATGAAATGTTGACATATTTATACGTCTATAATATCCAATTGGTGTACCTTTCTGCGACATTAAAAACATTGCCATGAAAATGAACACTAAAATACAGTTTCAGTTAAAGTGAGTGCCCGAAGAAAATTAAATTACATCCAAGTATATTTTGTATGATTCTGTTTCAAGTTTTGCTCTCCAGAACTGAAAGGGATTCGCTAGACAATGTAAAGTTCTACGTCTGTATACGAACGAACGTGTGAGACCCACATAGTCTAGGTTTCCTTGTTAGAAATTGCATTGTTTGTGACGGGAACTGGGCGCCTTCGTCCTCCTTTATTGGAATATAGAATATAGAACGAAATACTCTATTTGCTGTGTCTGTGACACATACATACTCGAAAAGTATTCTTTAGTATCAATTAGCGATCTGCCTCTACTTTTTACAACAGTCTTACGACTTGAAAAAACATTGAGATATATTTTCAGTAGTATATAATCTTTTAAATCTTCTAGAATCAATCCATCTGCATAGTTTGTTCTCAACTGTGTTGGGGTCAGCTTCCAGGCTAACCGAATTCAGCGGAATACCAGTATTTTACATGGAGGGACGACCAATCTGACCTCCACAATACAGTTACTGGGTAATTCGAAACACATTGGTAGACTGGTTGTCAGACTTTCGGACTTTTTACGACCCGTAACTACTGTCAAAAATCCACGTATGACAGAGTACGTATTTTAAGCACAAAACGAAATGTGTGCGTGCTTTAGCAAATATTCATGTCCCAGACTCATGTAAGCCTTTCTTTCAGAAGTTAAAAATTATGACTTTTACATCTTTATATATTTATGAGGTAGCGATTTTTGTCAAAACGAACAAACATCTGTTTGCAAAACCGCAATCTGTTAGAAATGCTTTAAAGATTTCTTCGCTTCCTCACAGAACGGCCCTTTTTGACAAGAGTTTTTTTAGTATGTCAACAAGAATATATAATAAACGACCTATAAAAATTTTGAAGACAGTAGATTTACAAGATTTTAAGAAAAAATTGCAAGTATTTTTATTAAATAAGGCTTACTATACTATGTCAGAATATTTAGACAATAATATTAGATAATTTAGATGATAAAGTAGAATAGAGTTAAATAATTATAATTTAAGATTAATGTTTTATGTAAATTATACTTAAACCTAATATTTGTACGCTTTACTAGCAGGACATAGTGATACATTTATTAATATTAAGCACCATCTTTGTTAACCTATGACCACAAATAAAAGACTTTGAGTTTGATTGATTAACCCTTATGGGTGTTATAATTTAGCCTTAATCTTCTAGAATGTGTTCTTTAGAATAGATACATTTTGTTATAATTGGCAAAAAATCCATTCGTAGTTTAAAAGAACATCGACGATGACATCGGAACGGTTTATCAGTTTTCTTGGATATTTTTTGACGTGACAACGTCTTATAAATTGGTTTGCCGGGTGACACTTCAAGAAACTGCGTTACGCTCCGCTCACGTTATGCGCTCACAATGAGAGCGAGTGAGAGGCACGCGTCCCTTCCACTCGGGCATGGTTAGCCCGCCTAAGAGCGAGAGAGACAGACATATTACCACTCAAAGTCGTTGTCACGTAAAACTTTCGCCCGTATACCGACTTTACAGGCAACCAATTTTTTTTTTCTGGCTGTGTTTGTACACCGTGTAGTATTTTTTTTGGTGATTTTTAGTTTCAGCTGTTAACAGTTACTGTTATATTAACGAATGAAATGTTCTGTTAAATTGTCCACATTCGGCAGAAAAGGCCCGTATCAATATTAAGAGTAAATAATGCCCAAAATGCTTGATGTTTAATTTTGGTGTTGGATGAAATTTAAGATACGCATGGTAATTTACCACGTCATGTATTATGAAAATTTATGTTGATGGGGATCCTAAATAAATAAATAATCAAGGAAACTTTTGAAAAAAAAAAAACAAAACTAAAGTAATTTATTCAAATTAGATGGAAAATCAGCGCGATAATATTATATTATAAGCCAGTCCCCCAAAACTCTGCCCTTCACCACTTCCTTCTACTTTCACTGGGAAGAAGAAGTGGCGCAAAATGCTCCCCAGCAGCACTGTTTTCTGGATTACAATTAATTCAAAACGCCAATAATATTTTCAAAATTTATCAAACTTTTCGCGCGAATAAACTCGCAGTACCTACTTGACAGTTTGAAGTCGTCCTCGATTTTTAAAAGTCCAAAGAAGATGAATTCACAAAATGGAATACACTTAGAACTTTGTTCCTTACAGCAAAGTTTTAGTTAGTGTAACAGAGTTTGCCGCTGTGAAACGGGTCCTTGGCGAACGTTTACACAGGCAACCTTCTCTCATAATTCTGAAATAAACCAATCATCTTGAAAGGCCTAACGTCACTTAATTCAGTTGTTTGAAGGTCCCAAAATACAATAGATTTCCTACTGCCTTTTAGTCTTTAGTTAACGAAGTTTTGTGGTTAAGAAACTTTTAACCAACAAAAACTTGAGGAGGTTCTCAAGTCATCGCTTATATTTTTGTAAGGAATACTTTGATGCTTTTGATGAAAAAAATATCGTTGAAAGTTTTGTAAGTCATGTACATTTTTGCTTTGGAGTTGCAACTGAAAATAGCGCAATTCTTAAACTAAAGCGGATAAGAAATCTATTGAATTGTGTGCCTACACGGTTTGAGTCAATTACACGAGTTGACGACGTTTATAGTCCCTGCATTTTTCTGTTTCCTTTTTATCGATACATTATATGCCGACATTGCGGAACTGATAAAAAGCACAACTTTATTAATACCTTAATTATACTTCACCATACTCCCCGGACCTAGCTCCAACTGAATACCACTTTTTCTGTAATTCGGTCAATTTGATAAGCAAGGAAAAATAACAATTACGATGGGGCAGTCAAAACCACCTTCAAAGATGTTATTGATTCTCGCAACCACCTTTTTATCAGCAATCGTATCAATGAACTACCTATAGAATGGTGAAACTGCAAAGATAACAGTGGTACCTACTTAATTAGACAGTTAATTTTTTAAGTCATTTCATTATGTGATGGTGGTTTGTGCCAAAGTATTTGCTATGGAATATTGTGCGGGACAATTAACTACCAAAATACACAACCCAAAATGCAAAACCTAATGCTTTAAACATGCGTCACTAAATTTGCCCGTTCCATTTCTGGAGCTCTTGAAGCAGTATCAACACTAGTTTGTCGGCACCACTCAAAGCAAACGCAAAAGGGTAATGAAAGACGGCAACCGCGCATAAATAATTACGAGTTGCAAGCTTCTCGCCTTCAGATGCCACGATAACCCTCCCTCGGTTGACTTTGGTGACCTCTGGGAGGGAGATTATGAGCAGCTGAAAGATATGCTTAATTTCTGGTGTATTTTCCGGCTTATTTGAATTTATGGTTGATTTTTAAGAATTCTTTTGAACTTTGTGGTCGCCTATTTTCAGATTTGCTTGAAAAGCTGGTGACGATTATTTGATAACCCTGACAAGCCTACATATACAGGCAAAAGTGAAGTGCAAATCATCTGTTATGTAAACGGCTCTGGCACTGTAGGACCCCATAGCCCTTGTAAGCCAACTACACAAAATGGAGGAGGTTCACAATTTGGTTGTATTTTTTTATGTTTGTAACCTCAGCACTCCATTTATAAACCGATTTGAAACATTCGTCTTTGGTATGAAAGGGTATACTTACTGAGTGATCCCATACTTTGGTCAAGTTTTGATTAGTGGTTTGTGAGTTAGATTTAATGAAACGTATTTTTTCCACTTATTTAAGGTTAATATAATATTTTCTTGTCACTATTATTTATTTAGCAGGTGAAAGTGTACTCATTTTGTCACCACAAAATGAGTGTAGTAAGTAAAAATTCGAAAGTTAAAATACTACAAAGTAATAAGGATTTTTTTTTTAACCAATGCGCAATTATTTTTTTTGTGGTTCAGTATCAGTAATATAACACATTTCAACTATTTTTTTAATACTTTTTCTTAATTTTTGTCCGACCTTAAATCAGTAAACTGTGGATACCCTATATATTTCGTAATATGATATTAACAATAGTAATAGGTCAGTAACTGCGCGCCGGTGTAGGTACTTCGAACTTCTTAGAATTTTGACCAATCGAACAGCTGGTCGGTCGTTCACTGTAGCAGCAGCGGTGAGGTTTGATGAAAACCAAGGTGTTTTATAGATTGTGGTGTTTTAAATATTGTGTTGAGGATTCTTTGGAATTAAAACGATGCTTAAGGTTCAACGATCAGTTCTGTATTATCCATCTTAAATTTACAATATTCGAGGAGAGGGGTATGGGAACAATATTTTGAATGAAACCAATCACGGTCGAGATATAGGTATGACGTAGTTTGTAGTATGGTTTTCGGCGTGTAGATGTCGCTACTGGTCTTTCAAGTGCGTTTATGGACCAGTAGTTCGCAACATGCCCCCGGCCTTGGAAGCAGTGGCTTTCAATGGTCTTCAGTCACTGTATCAGTGTCGATTAAGTCCTGTAGTAGAGGACAAATCTTGGTGAATGCGCGCCTCACCACGCCTGATGACGTCTGTATATCCGCCACCCTGGATATACCATCCTTTCCTGGGATAGTGCAAAGGACACGTCCCAAATGCCACTTCAAAGGTGGAAGGTTATTGTCCTTTATGACCACTAAGGAATTTGGTTTGAGCTCGTCCTTATTCGCCGTCCATTTTTTTCGCACCTGCAGCTCGGAGATGTATTCCTTCGCCCACCGGTTCCAGAAGTGTTGGCGAAGTTGTTCTAACCTCTGGTATCGCTGGAGACGACTAGCAGGAACGTCACATAGGTCATCGCCTGCTGGGGCTGTCAGTGGTCGGCCAATAAGGAAGTGACCAGGAGTAAGCGGGGAAAAGTCATGAGGATCGGGGGAAAGAGGAGACAGAGGTCGAGAATTTAGTATGGCTTCTATTTGAGCCAATACTGTGCTGTACTCTTCGAACGTGAGGTGTGCGTTACCTATTACACGACGAAGATGGTATTTACTGGACTTTACTCCTGCTTCCCACAGACCACCAAAATGCGGAGAATAGGGGGGAATAAAATGAAATTTTATATTTTGACTAGTTGCGTATTCTAAAATATCACTACTACAGTTAGTTAAGAAGTTTGAAAAATCGTTCATCACGCCTACAAAGTTACGACCATTATCAGAGTAGATATCGGCAAGCTTACCACGGCGTGAAATAAATCTTTTTAGTGTACATAAATATGCTTCACTGGAGAGGTCACTAACTAACTCCAGGTGTATAGCACGTGTCACGAAACAAACGAACAGACAAATGTAGCCTTTGATAAGCCTAGCACCCCTACCTCTGCGGTTCAGAATGAGCACTGGCCCAGCGTAATCCACCCCACACCGAACGAATGGCAGACTAGGTGTAACGCGCTCCCTAGGTAGGTTACCCATCATAGGACTAAGCGTCTTACCTCTAATGCGAGTACAGGTAACACACCTATTCACCACCTGGCGAGCTAAACTCCTACCACCAATAGGCCACCATAATTCGCGTAAATGAAAAAGTAATGCCTGTGGAGCAGCGTGGAGAAGCTGAATGTGCTCATGACGAAATAATAAAGTGGTAAAATGATGTTTACTATGAACTACAATCGGATGTTTTTTACCGTAAATAAATTCATCAGAGTTAACTAAACGACCACCTACGCGCATTAATTTGTGATCATCTAAAAACAAATTTAATTTAGACAAACTACTTTTACCTTTAATAGGTTCATTATTAGATAAGGCCTTATATTCAAATGGATAAGATTCCATTTGACACAATCGAGCTAAAGTTTTATCTGCACGGTCCAACTCGTCGACGCTAAGGGCGCCTGTACACTTATTATCCTTGCATCGACTATTATTAATAAAACGTAACATAAAGGCAGCCGCACGTCTTATACGTTTAAATTGAGAGAACCGATGGAAGGGAAACAAAGGTGATTCACAATGATCCTGAGCTACAACGGCAGTGACGCATGACTTGATCTCAGGTAACTCGCGATGTTTGAACGAGTCCGAACCTTTATGATCGTCTATTGAAAATCTAGGATCGCGAAGAAATTCAGGACCCTCCCACCACAAGGTAGACGAAGAAAGTTCTTCCAGTCGAGCACCGCGTGACGTTAGATCGGCGGGATTATCTCCACTCCTTACGTGGCGCCACGGGACGTCTAGTGTAAGTTCATGAATTTCTGCGATCCTATTTTGCACGAATGTTTTAAGTTGGTTAGGCCTCATATGCAGCCAGCCTAACACAATCGTGGAATCAGTCCAAAATACTACATTATTAAACTTACACCGTAATGAGTTCCGTACCTTATCATACAAACGAGCACCTAATAAAGCTCCACAAAGTTCGAGACGTGGGATACTAAGAGGTTTTAACGGCGCGACCTTTGTTTTTGAAAATAATAATCTAACTGATACCGTAAAATCATTATTAACCGTGCGAATATAAACACACGCGCCGTACGCCGTCTGAGATGCGTCGCTAAAAATGTGTAATTGAATATACATAGGCTGTGTACCTATAGCGTGGCGAGTATACCTCGCCACGAACAGTGTTTAGCGCTTGCAATGAGATAACAAACCGGTTCCACACGCGCGCCGTGTCATCGGGAACTTTGTCATCCCAACCTATTTTTAATAGCCATAATTGTTGTAAAAGGAGTTTGACAACAATTATGACAGGACTTAACAAGCCGAGAGGATCAAAAATTTGCGAAACGCTTGATAAAATGGACCTCTTTGTGATAGGCTTGTTAGTTTCGATTTTAACACAAGAATTAAAATAAAAATTGTCGCTTGCGTTATGCCAGCCTATTCCTAATGTTTTAGAACTAACATTTTCATCTAAACTTAAAGGTTTAAACTGACTCGATGACTGACGGTCATCATCGTGTTTAAAATTAAATATCCACTTCCTAAGTGGAAAACAACCCGACTGCAGCGTCTTCTGAGTTTTGTCGCATAGATCTAATAACTTAGTTTTATCATCTAAGCCCGTAATGTAGTCGTCGACATAAAAATCCTCATTTATAGCTCGCGCGACGTCAGGATCAGGAGATTCAGAGGCTAATTGTTTTAGGCACCTAACACTTAGAAAAGGCGCGGAGGCGGTTCCATACGTCACGGTGTTTAATTTAAATATACCTAACGGCTTAGAGGGGTGGTCACGCCACAGAATCATTTGCAAGCTTCGCTGACTCTCATCCACTAGGCATTGCCGGTACATCTTCTCCACGTCGGTCGGCGCACACGACGTACTTGTGCTGCCGAAAGCGGAGAAGAATAGCAATTAGATCACCTTGTATAGGAGGGCCAACTAGTTGCAAATCATTTAGTGACTTACCAGAGCTCGATTGTGCGCTTGCGTCAAACACCACGCGCAACTTGGTGGTGGTGCTGAGCTCGCGGAACACGCCATGATGCGGCATGAAATAGCACGGGGATTCATAGGAATCTACCTGTGTCATATGGCCTAAACTAAGATACTCCTGCAAAAAATTGGAATAAAGAATTTTATATTCAGGCGAACGCTGCAGACGTTTTTCTAGCGCAAGGAATCGACGTTCTGCTTGGGTATAAGAATCCCCCAAGGTATCAGGTGACTGATGGAGAGGAATGTGCACGCAAAATCTCCCCTCGCTATTGCGAGTTGTATTGCGAATATAGTGATCTTCGCATGCACGTTCTTCCTCAGTCTGTGCGTCTCTGACCTTGGACGGTTCCTCAATCTCCCAGAACAATCGAAGTTGCGTATCTAGAGAATTAATGATATTACAATGAATTGGTGTACTTTTGCGCGTATAGTCAATAATAGGTCCGGAAATAATCCAGCCTAGTTTGGTATTCTGTAGAAACGGCCCACTAGACAAACGAATCTTACCGTCTTCTAACAGATCCCAAAACCTATCTGCACCAATTAAAATATCAATATTTTTATAGTCTAGAAACTCTGGATCGGCTAACCGTATGTTGTCTGGAATACAGACTTGCGCGCTTAATTTACATACGGCAGGCATCGAAGCCGTGATCCTAGACAGCACATAACAATTAATGTGCGTAGTAAATGAATTATCGACGCAGGATTTGATGACGATATTACAAGCTTGCGAACAATGTACTATCGAATCACCTACGCCTCGAACTTCGTTTGTGGACTGTATCAATGATATTTTTAAGAGTTGACATAATGATTTAGTAACGAAACAACGTTGGCTTCCATTATCCAGGAGTGCTCGCGCTTTATGATATTTACCGTGTACATCTGCTACTTCAATGATAGCTGTTGACAATAACACGGACTGCACACCTATAGACTTACTCGATTGCGCGTGCATGTGTGCCTTGTTTACTTGAATAGGGACTGCGGAATCCGAGGCGGCTAGGACGGCCGCGGGGAGGTGCGCAGGCGCTTCAATCACATTAGTACGCGACGCCTCAGTGTTCGATGTGGAATGCAAAGCAACAGAACTATTAGCGTTATCGTAGTGCAATAATGAGTTATGTTTTTTATCACAGTGTCTACAAGGCCCGAACTTACAATTATTAATTGAGTGTCTCCAATGTAAACAATTCTCACAAAGGTTGTGCTCGCGTACAAGTTTAAGTTTTGTGTCTAAGTCGCAATCGATAAACTCCTTACACGTGTACAGTGGATGATTCGCGTTGCATTTTACGCATGTTAACTTAGCGCGCTGTTTATTTGATTTAGTCGGCCCGCTAGAAACATTGCAGTGTGACACATTATGACCTTTTGAGTGTTGCCTTTTGTTGTCAGTGCTTTGAGCTTCTTTGCTATGTGAACGCTGCAATGCCTCCAGCATGTCTGCTTTGTTACGCAAAAAGTTAATTAAAACATCCACCGATAAACGTTTAGAATTGTTCTCGTTTGGGTTTGGGAACAATGTGCACTTATGAGACCCCCATTCTCTTTCAGTTATTTTATCTAACTATCCCAGTACTCTGTAGGCTCACCTAAGACTTTAAGAGCGCGTAAGTTTTTCAAAATAGTATCTATTAATATCTAATCGAAGAAGGCGACTCTTTAGATATTGCAGTTATATTTAGCAACGCTCTGATATGGTGATCAACTAAAAGTGCGCAATTATTATATCGATTGAGCAATAATTCCCATGCAACCTGATAATTATCTGATGAAAATTCTATGGAATGTATAACTAGTTCCGCGCTGTCTTTTAAGGAAGATTTGAGATAGTGAAACTTTTGTATATTGGAAATATTTTTAGAATTATGAACTAGTGAGGTGAAGGTATCTCTGAATTCCAACCAGTGCTCATAGGAACCGTCAAATGTAGGCATGGAGATAGTGGGTAACTTTACAGAATGTATCTGACTGTTATTATGACCGTGACATGACCTTGAGCAGTCAGCAACCTCATCAGTGTTTAGCATAAATTCAGCAAGTGATATTAAATTGTAGTAGCTATCTTCAAAATGTTCTCTTTGATTTAATTGTTCGCTTAATTCACTATCAGAAACTCTTTCTTCTATTTTAGTTTGAATGTCGTTAAATTCAGAAAATAAAGTAGTACATCCTTGAATCCTTAACTTTAAATCAATGCGTTTTTGATTAGGAAAGTCATGATCACAATCTTTTAACGACTCTAAATAATTGTTAAATTTGGTAAGCCTGCCCTTAATAATACCACGCTTCCTAACTAAATCACGAACTAACTCACTACTCTCTACACTTAGCAAATTAGGAGATTTGTCACGGGATTTAGCAGAGTCGATAGGCATTTTGGTGGTCAGTGAAAAGAGGAGTACTCACGGTTTGATAAATCCTCAGATCAATCACACACGGCACTGATGCTAGCACGTCACCAGGCTAGTGATTGACTGGGAATCCAATATTCCGAGACTACAATGCGGCAATTTCACTGAAATAAGAGCACAGACACACTATAGCACCAAATAGAACATAGGAGATGATGGATAGGAATAAGGATTAGCCCCACCGATTGCGTATATCTCCGATGAAACCTTGTGCTCTTCTCAACCCGCCACGTGCAAGGGGTCACCGTCTAAAGGTCGCTCGGCGATCTTGTAGGTCTCAATATCCCAATGTTCGGCTCGAAGGTCCAAAATGTAGCAGCAGCGGTGAGGTTTGATGAAAACCAAGGTGTTTTATAGATTGTGGTGTTTTAAATATTGTGTTGAGGATTCTTTGGAATTAAAACGATGCTTAAGGTTCAACGATCAGTTCTGTATTATCCATCTTAAATTTACAATATTCGAGGAGAGGGGTATGGGTACAATATTATATTATATTATATTTATATTTATATCTTAGGACAACCAACACACCGTTATCTGATCCCAAACTAGGCAACCAACCAACCAACCAACCAATATTTTGAATGAAACCAATCACGGTCGAGATATAGGTATGACGTAGTTTGTAGTATGGTTTTCGGCATGTAGATGTCGCTACTGGTCTTTCAAGTGCGTTTATGGACCAGTAGTTCGCAACATTCACCTTCGCCGCCGCGCCGGCGCCGCGCGCAAGTTACCATAAAACCAGTTTCAAAATAAACATCTTTCGTTAACGATTTTTTTTCTTGGCTGGGAAATCATCAAATGACTTCTCCCGCTCTCGACAATGGTAACTCATTCGAACAAACCTCGCGACCCCGGCAGGCATCGGTCCTAGCAGATCCTTTCAGTTTGCAGTGCCTTACGAGTGCTTTACGAATTTTTATACTCGGAGATTACGGGCTCGTGGCTTAGCACTGGCATTTGCACAGGTAATCGATCAGATTTAGGTACGCTTGCCGTTGTGGGTCCGTAGATGCGTGACTGACTATTTTTAGATCCCCCCCCCCCCCCCCCCCGTGTTTAGGAATGCACGTTAAGCCCTTCGTCCCAACTGTCATTCGGGGATTTTGGCAGTCGTTACGGGTCGTCAGAAATCAGAAAGTCTGACAACCAGTCTTACCAAAGGGTATCGTATTACCTAGTAACTTGGTTTGTGGAGGTCAGATAGGCAGTCGCTCCATGTAAAATACTGGTGTTTAGCTGCATTTGATTAGACCGGAAACCAACCCCAAATATTGTTGGGAAAACGCCAGATGGCCTTATATTTTTTTGAATTAGAACGCAGGTTAAAACTTGATCATTAAATCTGGACCAGTTAGTAGTGGAGTCGAACATGATGGTGCTTAATTTTTATTTTAAAACTGTTTCTTACTCATATACGGAGATCAACAGAAATGCGCGTGCACTCTATGCTGGTGGTTTGGATACCCGCTGAAGCCGTGTATGCTGGCTGGCTGTGTGTCTCGCCGCTCGATATATTGAGGTGATGATAATGATGTCATGCTGATGATGCTGCACGAGTGCTGCGCTGATATTCATACTCGGGGTCACCAGTTTGGAACTAGGAGGAACAGAGTGTAAAGTTAACTCAACCTCCGTGGAAAAGGAAAGGTCAGACAGGTGTCGTGTCTTGTAGGCAACTGCCCGACGGTTGATGTCGGGACGTCGTATATAAGCTAGTTGCGCTGTAAACTCTGCTTGCGCGATGCAGAATTTTTAGTGACGTCAGTGTGATGCGTAGTTCGCATAGTATAGATGCCGCTACAGAATTTACAATTCACATCCACACTTTCTAATTTACACCAGCTATTATATTATTTTCTATATTGCATCGCCACCGGTACAGAATAATCATCTGCCTAGCCTTTTCCCAACTATTTTACTAACCAGTATTTTACATGGAACGACTGCCTATCTGACCTCCACAACCCAGTTACTGGGTAACATGATACCCCTTGGTAAGACTGGTTGTCAGACTTTCGGTCTTCTGATGACCCATAACGACTGTCTAAGATCTACGAAAAACAGCCGAGATCAACGGCTTAACGTGCTTTCTGAGGCACGGAAGGGTCTTGGCATGTAACGATGGTCACCCATCCACGTACCAACCGCGGTAAGCGTAGCTTAACCTGAACGATCAACCCGTGCGGCTATTATTACTTAGGCACAAGCCCTACCGGTACAGAATATCTAAACGATATGTTGCTATTGTACGAACAGTCTTTAAACCACTAATCAATGAAAGCACTCCCGCCTCATTCCGCAGGATTACTCAAGAAATAATCAATTCATAGATCAGTTTAATCCCTTACATTAGCCATAAGGCAGGGCATGCATCATTCGACCGAATTAGATCACCCGGGTTAGCTTAGGTCAATACAATTACATGTAATTGGACGGAGGGGCGGGTATCATTAAGCTCATTCTTAGTCGCTATGTGTCATCATTAAACATATTCGTGGTCAGTCTTAGTGTGTGAGTTTAAAAAGTGACCGTGTGTTCGAGGTTTGGATTTTTTTCGTGTCGTCTTTAGAGTGAAAGGTAGGGGTATTTCATATTTTTTAATTAGGTTATATTTCTGTGGTTTTTAAGGAAATATGTTAAATATTTCATGAAGGTGTGTTTAGTGTTTGACGTTAGTGTTTATCATTTTGGCATTAAAATAGGTACTTTCCAGGTTTATATGGGCAGATGTTATGTCAGTTGTGCGATATAAGGCAGATATATCTAGGTTGTGTTTAATTATTCTTACAAAAAATAAGGAAAGTATGTGTTACAAACTTTTCTAGAATATAATTAGCATCAAAAATATCAAAATTACTTTTAATGTAGCTTCGTAAGAATTTTTAATGTATTTATCTTGACTTTTGAGAGCGAGCGCTTTAAGTAACGAAAAGCAAAATATTCACACACAATGATGTAATTGGATGAATTCACCAGCCATTTAAATACCGTATCGAATTGCTCTTGAACGTAATAAAGAAAACGACAAAAAAAATATATTAAATCAATGCTGATGTCTAAAGCGGTACATTAGGGAAAAAATGTCTTAAACGTAAAGATCATGGGAGGGTCCTCAAATTAAATTACGAGAAACTTCGTCTCTGAAAGTAGGTAAGTAAAGAAAATCCGCAAAGGGATTACAAAGTACTGTCGCATCAATCAATGTAAGTAATTGCAAAAATTAAATTCCCCTAAGTAAAGTTCAGCCTATATATGCGTTTACTTTAGGACTTTTCAATCACAAGATGAAAATGTTTGTTCACCTTTCTTTGCTTCTCGAGAAATAATATGGCCACAACTTTGTGTGGACCGCGAAAATGGGACTTTTGGGAATTGCAACTTTTTTAACAAGCACTTTGTAACGTGTGTTTTTTAACATACTTTAGTGAAAACGAAAAAGGAATTTAGTTCTGCTGGAAAATAATATTGGTTATTTTTACATTAATAAAAAATCAAGATTTTTTTCTGTTGGAAGGTATTTCATGATTTTTTACTAATTTAATAATTGAATTTACGCTATCTATAAAATTTTATTGCCCATATTTTTACGATGTATATTTTTTTTTTTGCAATGTTGTATTTATAAATGTATTAAGCATTTTTATGGGCCTGATATTCTATATAGGGTCAAATTAAATTAGATGGCAATACTATACCCACGCGTTGGGTATCGACGTCGGAAACCAACGAAACAAAAAATTGAAAAAAAAACTTGCTTGAGTCGCTTCTCGCATCTGTGTTGAATTGATTCCAAAAGGTTTTTGTAATTATATTATTGCATACAGATAGAGTGTAGATGCAATATAAAAATCTTAATGTTTTGTAAAGTCTTGAATTCTGTGCGAAACAGTAGTGGGGCGCTAGTTTGACTATAACTCTAAGTGATTTTGAGGTATGAGATAACTTTATTCTCATATGAATACAATAATTTATTTACATAAGCATTTTAAAACTACCTATAACTTATATCTATATTTTGGGGCAATTAAAAAAAATTAATCGATTATACAATAATTATTTTGTGGGTACAAAATCAAAAAATCAAAATCAAAAGTCATTTATTCAAATTAGGCTGAGGATCAGCACTTTTCGAACGTCAAAATTACAAAAGACAGTCCCCCTAAAACGCCCACCCGTTGCGCACTTCCTAGTGCTTTAGCTGGGAAGAAGAAGTGGCCAACAAACTCCCCAGCAGCACAGCTGTCTGTCCAGTTAGAAGAACTTGATTCTATACAATGGTATATAGTAAAACATTAAGAGACACAAATTAAATTAAATGATTTGCTATATGCCAGCTAGCCAACCCAATATACCAACAAATAAAATGAAAACTATACTCAAGCATAAGCAAAAAAATATGTATAATGTAAACATGGCTGCAAAAATAAAAGCCTCCTGGCATAAAGGGCGTGACAGCTTACATATGCAATGCTGAATGTTCACATAGCTGTTACGACCTGAGTTACAACTCGAGGCCACAAATGATAAACTAGGACCATCGACGTAAAATAAATTAAACAGGTAAGTAATATTAATAATAATATCGACATCAAAGTCAGCAAGACGATCAGTCACCACAAGCAGCACCCGTTCACGAGCATAACGCAAAGATCAGCCATTACCCCCCTCGCCATATTTGAGGGAAGGGGGTGACCCGACCCCCGACGCTACCGCAAGCATTGACATCTAAGGGAGCATGACGAACTTGCTGCCGGTTGCTCAATAAAGAATTGAATGATTACTGGTTGAGGTCGCTAGCTAACCACATTATGCAATACTAATAAAATTAAATTGACATAACCAGTAAAAAAAAAAAATGTGGAAACAATTATATTGAACCTATCACTAGGTACGCTAATACTGGAGAAAGAACATAAACATTGTCTTGAGTTAATCACAGCGACCAACTACCTACATAAAAAGTTACTCGGCTCGAATATCAAGTACAAAAGTAAACAAATAGTTTTAGAAAATCTTGTAGAATATTTTCCATACATTTTTCTAGAAACGTTTCTTCTAGAGTCGAGTCGCGCACGCATTGTGCGGTAGCTTTTTAACCGACTTCAAAAAGGAGGAGGTTATCAATTCGGATGTTTATATGTTTTTTTTTTTTTTTTTTTTTATGTATGTTCGGCCAAAACTCCGTCATATACAGACGGATTTGCAAAATTCTTTTTTTGTTCGAAAGGGGTTTATTCCGAAATGGTCCCATATAATTTTCATATAGATCTGATGATGAGTTCGGGAGACAGACACCGGAACTCTTTAAAAAATGACAGGAAATCAACCGCGAGTTCTGCTATCGCATAAATATGCATTGTTTGTTTGGAATTAGTGCAGGGTGAATACCACAACTAAAAATTTAAAAATAAAAACTTTTTTGCAAAAAAAAAAACAACCGACTTCCTTAAAAACACTACAAAGTGAAAAATAACTTTAATTTCGGAAGTCGGTGGCAAAAAAACCATAAATACAGATCCTAAGACACCGACTACCGAAATTAAAGTTATTTTTCACTTTGTAGTGTTTTTAAGGAAATCGGTTGTTTTTTTTTTTTGCAAAAAAGTTTTTTATTTGGTAAAAATGAGTAAGTTTTTACTATGTTTTTACTTACCTATGTTACCTAGTCCTAGTAACGATGTTAAATGGTTTTACAGAAAAAGGATACTAGTTCATCGTAAGAATTCGTAACTGAAGACACATGTCTCCATGTCTCGGTGTGCTACTACTAGTTCTCAAACTAAACTTTTATACGAACTGCCGTTGCCCGTGATTTTGCCATAATCGCCACGTTTGGCAGCCAGGTTGGCAATCGCAGTGTGGTGGTTAAATGCATAGAGAACGCTGCTGCCATTCTCTAGTAAGTCTTTTAGTCGCATTTTACGACACTCTCGGCAAGGAAAAAAGTACCCTGTGTGTTAATTCTGGTTATAAAATATCTGTATACAAATTTCACCCAAATTCGTTTAGTAGTTTATGCGTGAAAGACTTACAAACATCCACACATACTCACAAACTTTCAAATTTATAATACTAGTATAAGTAGGATAATCACCTGACTACCAACAAAATCTACAATACTAAAACTAATTTTACTAAATAATGCAAAGCGAATGTGTAAAGTCAGCATTTCGAGGTTTCAGCTTACTTCTCTTGAAACTTAAGATAGATGTAAATATCGTAACGATGCCGTAACAACTGTTCATGCGGTAGATAGTTAACCGCAACCCTAACGCCTTGAAATTCCAACAAAACTATTATACCGTCTAATTTGGTTTGTGTTTTGACTCCAGTAAATACCAATCTTGACATTTGATGTTTAATTACTTTTGGTTTTAGATTAAATTAATTTTCAACGTTATCAAGAGACTTGTTAAAGCCTGAAGTATTCTTTTTTGGGTTCTTTAACCAAATGGGACTCTATTACTAAAACTCTACTGTCATTACGTCTGTCTATCACACGGCTGTATCTTTTAAACCCTAGTAAACAGACATTTGAAATTTTCACAGAGTACATTCTACTATAGGCTCTATTGCAGTAAATCATAACCAAAAAAATAAAGTTAAAACTTAAACGTTTCTTGTATTAGTTCTAATACAAAAAACGTGTAAAAGAAATCTGTAGGTATGGTGGTTTGGTACCCGTCCTATTCATATTTGACTCGCATTTGGCTATTTAAAAAACACCTAACAAAAAGTCTATGTTAGAATAGGAACAAAAGTTCAACTATTTAGAACGCAAAGCTCGTAGAACTTCATTGCGAGACACTAATATTTTAATTTTCTTTGAAAGTTTCGTCAGCTCAGCAATTAGACAATTCGTATTATTAAAATTTCAGTAGCGATTCAAGTCGACGCCAAGCGGAATACATCTCCAGCTAACTTTCTTAAGGATAGAAGGTACTCGTAATATATGTAAATGAGTATAACTTTATTCCCTTAGAGCTATTAGGGCGACTTTGACCGTTTGATAAGTGGGGAGTGAGCAAAACTTTCCATTGGGTTAGGTCTTCAAAGAATATGCAGATCACTGTAATATGATTAGGTTTACGTTTTAAAATTTCGCCTTTACAAAGGAACTTCGCACCAAGTTCTCGATGAAAGACGGATACAGTTTTATAATTGAGTTCAGCCTTTGTGGTGAGCAATGAATATTTTGCACTCGATGCTCCGTTCTCGGTTCGAACCGCGGTACTAAGGCTTGGGTTTTCTAAGGGCTTAAACACACGAGCAATACGCGTCAACGGCAGAGGTCCCAGAAGGAAGAAGAAAGGAAATAGTTTTATTGAGCACAGACTAAAAGGCACACAATATTTATAGCAGATAAAACAAAAACACGAGTAAAGTGCGATGTAAGAAATTAGCAGCAAAGCGTCCCACGGCTGCGCCAAATAGGCCCAGTTGAGAAAAAGTGCCAGACAACTAATGCCTGACGCTGATTTTCAACTGAACCTGAAGAGTGAGGTGACGAATGTAAATCAGTTTTATACTGCAGCTGTGTTGAGATATCGTTAGAGACACCAAGAACTCAAAACCATTACCATAACCATTTTACCAATAAGTAATATAATGAGGGGCTTGTAGATAAGAGTAATAACAGATGCACAGATCGATCGATCAGGTAAAGCTACGCTTGCCGCGTCTGGTTCGTGGATGGGTGACCATCTTTACATACCGAGACTCCTCCGTGTCTCGGAAATAACATTAAATGTTTGTTCCAGCTATCATTTCAGGATCTTTGACAATCGTTACGGGGCATCAGAAGCTTGAAAATCTGACAATCAGTCTTAACAAGGGGTATCATATTACCCAGTAACTGGGTTGTGGAGGTCAGATAGGTAGTCGCTCCACATTAAATATTGGTATTCATCTAAATGCATCCGCATTGAGTTAGACAGGAAGCCGAACCCAAGTTGGGAAAAAGGCTAGGCAAATGGTGATAATGATTGATGAGATTTTGAGTTAAATATCCATTTTACCATTTCTTGTTGTTAAGTGTTAAAATGACTCAATGGCTATTTCCTTTATGATTCGATACTTCAACTTTATGCATTTACTCTATGCATTTTACCACCATATTGCGATCGCCAATCCGCCTGCCAAGCGTGGCGATTATGGCAAAGCCCCCCAAATTGGGGGAGGCCTAAGTCCAGCAGTGCACGTCTTACGGCTGAAATGATGATGATGCTGATGACTTCAACTTTTACCATATCCTATTAATACGAAAACTGTATTACGTCACCCTAGCGCCGAACAATACTTTCTACAAAGTCGTGTTCGGCCACTCACGGCGTTCACTCGTCGATGGCTGCCGTCTACACGTGTTGGCGTTAGCCATCGACAATATGCCGCTTGTATTATTGAGCACTGTACTCAAAACACGGCAGCTGCCACTGCGTCGACGACGGGCGTCCATAGAAGTCGACGGCAGCATTTCCTTTTGCTGTTGACGCATGTCACTCGTGTGTGCACACTAAGAGCAGACCACCACATTACGCCCCCAATATACCGTCGAGTAACGTAATTGAAATGTTTTGATGATTAAAGTTGGTGTGATTCCCTAGAGAGTGGTATTAGACACTGTTAAGTCTTGGAGATTATCTTGAAAAGGATGTAACACTATAACGTAACATTACGTTTATTATCATAGTACACCAACATTTTCACCAGGTATGTTTAAATCCCATATAATGGGGGACGAGATTTTTGCCATCAACCGGTTACAAATCTACTCCAGGCTGCTGCTATGAAATCTCAGATGGAAAAAGCTTGTAACATTTACACAAAACTGTAATATGGCTGACAATTTAAAGATAATAAAATAGACTGCGTGCTGCTACTGTGAAATTCGAAATCTCAATTACACTTACACAAAACTGTAACACTGTAGACAATTTAAAGAGAAAGAAAAGACGCATTAACTTAACATACTTAGTTTTTTAGCGAACGAAGGATCACAATCCCAGTTTCATTGTAGTGATGGTAGTTTTCACATACAAAGGTACTAGTTTTCTTCCAAATTTTGAACATTTGTAATTTGAATTAGAATTTGCTGAGAGTAGTCACCATGGCCGACATTCAGTCTGGAGCAAATAGTCCTTCCAAACTAAATTTGAGCCTTAAAATGTTACAGCAAAATTTTATTTACGACCATAGTAAAACAACAGTCTATTAATAAAATCGACCATTAAAACATCGAGTGGAAATGAGTCATTACTCAGAAAGCCTTTTCCAATGAATTCACAATAGTTCAACGAGTAGAATAAAAACGAAATGAAATATCTACTAAATGGATTTTAATTACTGACGTTGAATTTGTACAAGCACCATTTATCGAAATTGATGTTAAAGTCATTAAATGTAATAATTTATTCAAGCCGGCTTAAACAAACATCGTAATGATTATTGAATAAACTAATCCCTTTACAAGGTTGGCAAAGTTCGTTTAACCCAGGAAGACGTACCGGTGACGAATAACACTTTAATATCTATACTTATATACTTATTTCATCATCATCATTTCAGCCGACAGACGTCCACTGCTGGACTTAGGCCTCCCCCAATTTGGGGGGCTTTGCCATAATCGCCACGCTTGGCAGGCGGGTTGGCGATCGCAGTATGGTGGTAAAATGCATAGAGAACGCTGCTGCCCATTCTCTAGTAAGTCCCTTAGTCGCCTTTTACGACACCCACGGGAAGAAATGGGGTGGTGTTATTCTTTACGTCCGGCACCACACGGTACTATACTTATTTACTTATATAATATTATAAAGCTGAAGAGTTTGTTTGTTTGTTTGATTGAACGCGCTAATCTCAGAAACTACTGGTCCGAATTGAAAAATTATTTTTGTGTTGGGTAGCCTATGTATTGAGAAAGGCTATAGATTATATAAAATCACGCTACAAGCAAAAGGAGCGAAGCAGCAACGAAAAATGGTCGAAATCTGGCAGGCAATTCGATGCGACGGGAAGGGTCAGGGGAGCAAAATTTTGACGCGGACGAAGTCGTGGGCAGCATCTAGTAAATAAATATAATCATTAGACCTACGCTACATCCTAGCTGCGTAATTCAACATTATACATGCGGACGTAACATAAAATTGTGGTTCGATTTTGTCACTGGATCTTGAACGCAGAGCTCAGCACCGAGAGTTGAAAATAGAACGGTTTGCATTCCAGCGCGTCAAATATACACTGTTTGATTTTCTACTCTCGGCGGTAAGCAGAGCATACGTCCGTGCAAAGGTGGGCTAACACATGTGTTACCACAATCTGAAGATTTTGAAGAAAGTTTATATTCTTACTATTATTATTTATGAACTGTTATAAATATGAAGAATCGTAGCAGGTGGCGTTCTATAGCTTCTGCGTACCCCTATGGGAAAAAGGCGTGAATTAATGTATGTTTGTATGTATGTATAAATATGAGAGTTTGTAAGATGTTTGCTTGTCTGGATGTTTATTACTCAATACGCGAAAACAGCAGAACAGATTTGGATAACATAAAGCACACATATAGTTTCCCGTGGCATAATTTCTGACCTCTACACGAGCAAAGCCACGAGGAAAAGATAGTAAGTACTTTATAAATATATTTGATAAAAATCATCTGCTCGACAACATAAAGTAATAACGCATTGAAGCTTTTTTAACTGTGATTGTGTTTTGCAAAGGCGTTAGCAGAAGTGTAGGACAAGTACATTGTACTGTCGATGCATATGCACCTTTAAACGACGAATGTTTGCTTGATGAAATCAATTTGCATATTTAACCAGTTTCTTTACACTTTATTGCACTTTTCAAACTTGATGATTCCCAAGATTAGCCTCATTTGAATGTATTTTTTTTAATTATTTTGCGGTTCCAGTATTTAAACACGAGCACAGTGCAAACAAAGATAAGCTTATGCTGTGATAAAATTACCGGGCGTTGTAAGGTATTATTTAACATACCTAACTATGTAGGTATAAAAATGTTAAAGTACCTATTTCTAACTAGCTGTGCCCCAAAGTTTCAACCGCAAGTCTCGTCGACCCCGTCAGAATATTGGGATGAAAGTATTCTATCTTAATACAAATCATGGTCTACCCATGGGCCTTCCATCCAAATTCGTTCAGCCGTTTTAAGGTGACATAGAAAACCAAACTAAAAAGTAGAAAATAATGGAAAAAAAGCGTGGGGTGCTTTTTAAGGTCCTTTTATATTGATATCAGGCACCCCACGGTTTTTTTCCATTATTTTCTACTTTTTAGTTTGGTTTTCTATGGAAGCGTGTTTTTTAGTTTTTTTAAACTATAATAATAATAATAAGTTTATTTATCCAAAGATATACATATACACAGGTTTTATAATAGTTACATGCTAAGGCTTATTCAACTAACAATGGACACAAGGGGAGAAAAAATAATTGTCTATATGAACCAAAAATTAAATCCTGTCTCCTAAACTAGGGGTGACCTGTATCTTAGGAGACAGTGATTCGACCGAGCTAAACTGTAAATTAAATTAATGTTGGACCTTAAATGTTAATCTACCACAAAACAAAAATGTGAGTTAGCTGAGTAAGTAATTTTAGATATATTTTGAGCATGGATGGATGCAGGTATGGAGAAAGAGTGTGGGTGTAAGTGGAAGAGAGGTGTGTTCATATTTGTAAGTGTAATGTTAGTTGTGTTGTATGGGTGTGTATGTGGTGTGTTATGAGGTGTATGTTTGTGTGTAGTGTTTTGTGTTCATATTTAATAGTGACTTGTTAAGCGACGTATGCCAGTATAGATTCGGTGTTATTGTAGTCCTGTTTTATGAGCCAGTCTGTAACTATAGTTTTGATATTGAATTTATTTAAGTTTATTATGTTTAATTTCTTTTGTATTGTTTTATATACGTGATTACTTAACACGTAGTAATGGTGTTTTGCAAACGACGTTTTGTGCCGTACACCGGGGGGGACGTATGTTCGTTTTCCTGGGTCAGGCAGGGGTAGGCAGCCATGTACTCTGAGGACAGATCGAAGGACAAATAGCTGACGTACCGTTAGAACTTTGCAGTCAGAGTATAGCTGTGCGGTAGGGTATCTAAACGGTTTCCTAGTCATAACCTTAAGCACAGCTCTCTGAGCTCTCTCTGCTCTCAGAATAAAGGTCTTCGTTTATAAACTATTATTTATTTTCTATTTTTTAGGGTGTTTCAAATTTTGAGACGTATGTCAGCGTAGTTTTCGAAGAGAGTTTTTTGCTGTCCTGGTAACCCTGGCAAGGATAATGGCACAAATTTATGAAATTATAGTGTTGTCATCGGTCCTCGATAAGTCTACAGAGTTTGAATGAAATCTGATCGTTTAAAGTGGGTCAAAATCGCGCTATAAGGAGTCGGTTACAAACAAATATACAAGTGAAGCTAATATAAAGCGTGTAAAAAGAATTAGTTAAGCACCTGTCAAAATATTGCGCAACAGTAGACACAACTGGGTGGCCCCACACTTCACTAATAAATACAGCGTGTTTACCTAAACAGGATATTACCAATTTTGAATATGTATTAAAAAGAACACACAGGGCTGACCAACGCCATTTATAACCAAAGTAGTACGAGTCAAATTACTGTAGCTTCTAATAATTTATTAGTCATGCGGGTGTGTTCCGTCAAAAGCGTCCAACTCCCTCGGGACTTGTGACTCCTTCGTAATTATTTATACGCACTGTATAACGTAAGTTAGGTTGCATTTTTTTTGTCTCGATAACACCATAAATACAATTGTATCTCTCGAGAGAGTCGTTCTGTGAATTTTGTAGATGTGTACGTATTACAAAAATATAACTGTTTGTAGAAAGATGTTAAAGTTTTTGTTTTTCATATATTTATAAGATCTCTTAAGTGCTGTGGTAAAAACTAAATTTTTTAACATTTACAAGTTCTAAGAACTCAAATACAATGTATTGATATGACATACAAACAACATAAGTAATATCATTTCGAAATTCGATCAAACTAAATATTAAATCGCACTAACATAATATATTTTAATGTAGTAATACCGATTTGGCAAATATTTGCATTGGCAACACCAATAACCTGTCATATACCATAGGGTACTGGCCGAGCACTGACGTGCCCAAGCTATAATAATCCATATCTATTATCTATTCTAAGGCAAACGTTATTAATTGAATTAAGCCCTGACTCTGTGCCGGTTTCAGCACGTAATGAAATTAGCATTTAATATTCATTCGACAAAGGCATAACGGTAGACGTATCAAATATTTGATAATAATATAATTTTGTTGAGCCAGTATATTATTATCAACGTGTCCGGTATTGTGTACGAACTTAATTGTTATTTTGTTTCCGTTTTCGATGTTAGCCATTTCATTTTGATAATGTTTTATTTAATTGGGTAAAGTGTCTATTAATTAGGTGTAGTGTTTGGAAACAGTAAAAAGCCCTTCGTTCACGTTTATACTTGTCAAATAAAACATTTATATAGTAATATGAATGTGTGAACGTGAACTAGAGGTCGTAGGGGTCTCGATATGCTGTGAATGGTCACCCATCCACGTACCGACTGTGACTGATGTAGCATAACCTGATTGATCGACTCTTGCTATTGTTATTAGTTAGCCTCGAGCCCCTCTTATAATCTTTTTTATCTGAAATAAACTGATTAATAATAATAATAATCCCTGCGAGTGTCCCTGTGAGTGTGTGTGAGTGCGAGTGCGATACGTCTAGCGGACGAAAGACACTTCCGCGTCTAACCTCTTTCAGCCTTTCTATCTGTCTACTCATCATGCTGTAAAGGTTATCCACACAAAGGAACCACCCTCGCATCATGCAGACTGGCAGGTAAAATACTGCTGGTAGGATTCGCTCATTGAAGCGATTTAGAATCAGTTTTATAATTTTATTGTTGGCAGTTTTATTTTAGTCGTGCTATAGTCAACGCGTCTTCGCCGTGATATAACATATCGAAACTCCACGATAAGCTTCTTAGATCCAGCTGCCATTCTTTAGTCTTTGACGGGTAGACGTAGGTGTTGGCGGCAGTCAGAAGCCCGATAATCTGACACCCAGTTTTACCAAAGGATATCGTGATACCCATTAATTAGGTTACGGAATACCTATTTCCCGTACGAACTTTAACTACCCTTAATTCTTCTTTTTGTGGCAATTTCATACATAAAATAGTAAAAACTTTATGAATTCTTTTGACAAGTACCTATTCGTGCCACGTTTCAAGTTTACTAACTCAAGGAATATAATTCTTCATACAATCGAAATCCCCTTTCCCCCTACGAATCTCTTCATTTCTGATTCGATCGCGTAGGGAAACTCCAAGCATAGTCCTATGCATCGCCTTTTGGGTGACTTTCAGCACAGGCACTCTGCTTTGTCTAATTTTTTCATCACTGGTTTCAACGATACAGGAAAACATCGAAGACTTTAGATTTCTACCAACCCGGTGGATTACAACTTTACTTCCTCTCATAGAGAAGAAGCCTGTGTTCCAGCAGTGGTCAACATGACAGCCGACAGAAGTTACAGCTGTAATGATGATGATACTAATATTATAAAGTTATAAAATTTGTATGTATGTAGGGGTAATCTCTGGAACTCCTAGTCGAATTTGAAAAGTTATTTTTGTACCTGATAGCCCAATGTTTGAGCAAAATTGTGGGCTAATATACATCCATCACGGTAAATCCCGTAGGAGCTGAGTAAAACGAATAAGACTTGGAAGGAACACTAAGTGTAATTGAAGTAATAGCGTGGGTTGGCGATGAATTGCGACGCGACGCGGTAAGTCAAAATTTCAAAGTGCTAGGTTCCATAACCATTATAATTTACCGTCTAGATTAAAATAAATCTTGATATTATAGGATACTTAGATAAAGAAAGGCAATGGGCGCTTAGTTTAAAAATAACGTCTATAGGAGTATCGTAAAATAAAAGGTATACTAATAATGATGTAGCATAAAAGCGTCTTAAGAAAGTACCTAGTAGGTTATTATGAATAAATTACTCTGACTAGGCAAGATTTCGAGATTATAAGCTTCACAAGCTGTGCCTTAAGGATTAACCTGTATTTTTTTTTAGTGTGATACCTGTAGTAAAGAATAGCACCATCAGAATTCTTTCCGTGGGTGTCGTAAAAGGCGCCTAAGGGACTTACTAGAGAATGGGCAGCAGCGTTCTCTATGCATTTTGTCACCATACTGCGATCGCCAACCCGCCTGCCAAACGTGGCAATTAAGGCAAACTAAATTTTAAAAAAATATGGAAAATGGAGAGGCCCTTTGTATGAGGCCTATGTTCAGCAGTGAACGATTTTCGGCTGAAATGATATAATGATGAAATATTTATGTTAGGGTTGAGTAGATAACCCGCTTCGCAGGCGGGTTGGCGATCTTGTGGTAAAATGCATAGAAAATGCCGCTGCCCGATCTCTAGTAAGTCCCTTAGTCGCCTTTTACGACACCCACGGGAAAAAATGAGATGTTGCTATTCCTTACGTTCAGCATCACACTGTTTCATTATGTTAGCATAATCAGCCAACATTGATTCCACAACTGGAACACAGGCCTCCACTCTTGAACAAGAACTGGGCTATGATCTTTCTCGCGGGCTTAGTACGGGTTGATAGCTGACACTTGTCTTCGAATTTTTGGTTCTCGTATATGCTGGTTTCCTCATGATGTTTTCTTTCACCGTTGTGAGATCAGTGTTGATAAAATTATTTCTACGGAGTCAAGCTTCCTTTCAATGGGTTCAAACCCTCAATCCTCGTAAGTCGGGATAGTTACCACTGGCTCACCACTGCTCTACTTACTTATAATAATTCCTCTAAAAGCCTTTAAAGATTTACTTCCATAATGTTTTTACAATCTTAATTTAGTTCCACCATTAATATTCTCTGAAGTATTTACTAGGTAGCTCGTAAATTCAGTATTTACATTTTCCTTATCTTCAGAACTTAAGTTTTTAAAGACTGTGTAGGCAGACCTAGGTTTTTCCGACTTCAAAGATAAAAAATCAAAGATTTTACTTGTACTTTAAGAATTTAGGTTGCAATTTTACTTATAGTATTTTACTAAGGTGGTCGGTCAAAATCGAGTAAACCTTTCTATAAGCAGTCTACCTCATATAACAACGCTACGAATGCAGAGGGCAAAGCTCATAGGATTTTGTCAATTATCTCTGAAATTAATGAATTAAATCTGAATCGTAACAGCTATGTGAACATAATTCAGCTTTGCGTATGTAAGCTGTCACGCCCTTTATGCCAGGAGGCTTTTATTTTTGCAGCCATGTTTACATTATACATATTTTTTTGCTTATGCTTGAGTATAGTTTTCATTAGAATTTGATGGTATATTGGGTTGGCTAGCTGGCATGTAGCAAATCATTTAATTTAATTTGTGTCTCTTAATGTTTTACTATATACCATTGTATAGAATCAAGTTCTTCTAACGGGACAGACAGCTGTGCTGCTGGAGAGTTTGTTGGCCACTTCTTCTTCCCAGCTAAAGCACTAGGAAGTGCGTGACGGGTGGGCGTTTTGGGGGGACTGTCTTTTGTAATTTTGACGTTCGAAAAGTGCTGATCCTCAGCCTAATTTGAATAAATGACTTTTGATTTTGAATTCCCATTTGAATTTGCAAAAGTCTTTTGTCCGATTCTCGAGGAAGGTTGTATGCTATTTAACACCCCTAAGAGCTGAGTAAAAAACCTAAGTCAGAAAGAGCGCTAAGTGAAAACGAAGTCACAGCGAGGACGGGCGATGCGATACGATTGGTCGGGAAACGAGAATTTCACGTACAGAAATACGTGAGCAGAACCTAGTAGTAGATAAAACTCCTACATAAATTTGCTGTACCATGGACAAGGTTCATTACAGCGGATGCTTATGATTGAATAAAAGTAATGTTTACTTGTGGACTGCTTGGTTGGTCTAGTGATCGCTAGCAATTATACTGACGAGCAACAAGTTTGGTTTTTTCTCAGTTAAATATAACTGACAAAATGAGAGTGTACTATAAGTGTACCACTGCTGCCTTCGGGGAAGAGAATAGAGGCGTATTTATTTATTTAACCAGTTATGAACACACTTATATAAACAGACAAGAAGTGAAGAACAGAAAAAAATCTACAAAGGTGATGCTTATTTCTAAAGAAATCTCTTCCAGCACACCTGCGATAGGAGAGAAGATACAGAGATGTAGACAGCGTGTGTGAGAGTATGACAAATTTATGTTATGTTTCACTAGTGTCAGGTCTTGGGTCATAAAAACCTAAATAAGAGCCTCCGGGTATAGCGGGCACGCCCTTTATACCCGGAGGCTCTTATTTAGGTTTTAAGTTCTATTTACGATTTTATTATTTCAGCTTGAGTTTAGTTTTTTAATGCTTTTTTCGTATATTGGCGTGTGCTAGCTGACATATGACGCATAATTTGATGTATGTTTTGTTTTATAATATTAATTACTTACATAATACTGTATAGAATCAAGTTCTTCTAACTTACCAGACAGCTGTGCTGCTGGGGAGTTTGTTCCGCCACTACTTCTTCCCAGCTAAAGTACTAGGAAGTGTCGAAGGGTGGGCGTTTTGGGGGGACTGTCTCATGTAACTTTGACTTTCAAAAAGTGCTGACTCTCAGCCTAGTTTGAATAAATGACTTTTGATTTTGATACCCAAACTATTTCTTTTTTTAAATAGCTTTCATATATTTGTTTAAGGTCTGTTTGTGTCTGTCTGCAAATCCATGATACAGAAATAATTCCGAATGTACTGCCAACGTTTAAAAATATAGTTGTAGTTGCTTTCACGTTTGCAATTAACATGCAAATATATGCAGACTAGGCAAAACAATAAAGCATTCGTTTGTATTGTCTGAAACTGGATGGACGCTTATCTAGGCGGAAAGGTAAATAAAGAACGTATCCGCTGCTCATCATTTAGAACAAATGTATGTAAGCAAAATTCTGAATGGGTTCGTTACAAAGTGGTATGAGGTTTAAAAATACATTTGTAACCTTTTTATGATGAAACCTTTTCATCACCTTGTTTTGTTTTTTTTTAATGCGAACTCAGGTTTAGTAGTAATTTTTCTTTAGTTTTAGACGGATTTGCACGGACTTTGACGCTTAACACTAGAGTGCACGCGCGCTCTACTATAGTAGAACGCACTTACTTATTTTAGCGCCATTCATTCATTCTCACACCTGACCCCCCGCGGTCCTAGATAAGCCACATCGACAAAATTGCGAAACGGATTAGTACGGCGCCCACTTGCAGCGTAAGCGCATGTTCTTATAATTACGTGTCAAAGTTCGTCTTCTACTATTGTAGTACGTGCGAGTATTGGCGTAATAAAACCGAATGTAAGTAAACATTTTCTTTTTTGGCTTTTTTAATCCATTATGTATAAAAATTGAATGTTTATGTTTTGACAAATGAACAAAATATATAATTATTGCTATTTAATATGTTATGGTGTTTTGATAACTATTAATACTTTGTTTCAGCGAAAAAATGGACCCAGTCATGGAATTTCGGGTGACTCAGTGGGTTTCAGCCCAACTGCACATTGGTTTCTTATGTGCCCAAACAAAACAGAGCTGTTGCATTACTTTCAACTATGCATTACGACAATGCTATAGATCCAGAAACCAAGGATGACCGTAAACCGGAAATAATCACTTGCTACAACCGTACGAAGTGTGGTGTTGATATTCTCGACAAAATGTGTAAGCAGTACAGCGTTTCGCGAAACTCCCGAAGATGGCCGCTGACACTCTTTTTCAATTATTTGAACATAGCTGGAATAAATGCCTTGATTATCCACCAACTAAACAAAGGGCAGGAAAAGATTGTGAGACGCAATTTTCTTTAAGATCTTTCGTATGAGCTGGTAAAACCCCTCATGGCAAGAAGACTGACCTTCGAAAACCTCCCCCGTGAATTAAAAAATAAAACAAAATGGCTTTTGGGGCATACAGATGAGGTGCCTCGGAATGATCCTCAAAGAATGGGAATAGTAGGTAAATGTTGCCTGTGCTCTCGAGCCCGAAATCGGTCCACGAAAAAGTGGTGTAACCGATGTGCCAGGTGGATTTGTCCTGATCACCAAGTTGTGGTCTGTATCGAATGCGAGGATGGTGGACCAATAAGATAGTCATCGCTTATTAGAAGTTTTTTTTTTTTGAACTGATCTCAAACATGCCAAAAATGTTGATTATTTTCTGGATCTCGTAAATTGTTTCTAGTTTAAGTATGTTCTATTAAAACTGTAATCTTTTGCAATAATTGTGTGTTATAATAATTAGATGACAAACATTATTCAGTTTTATCATTTTAAAACCACCCATTTTTAAAATATCTCAATTATTGTTTTCTACTATGGTAGAGCATGCGAGCATCCATGTCAAAAAAAGGGGCGCGTGCACTGTAGTGTTAAAGAAATTTGCTATTCAGTACATCGTGATCGTAAAAGCACTTACCTATGAAATTATAGACTTTTTTTAGACGACGTAAAATTTGTAAGTTAGGTTTTGATCCATGTACGGGTTACCGGTCAACTCAAACCTGGACAGACTGAATACTAAAGGTGAAGGTCAGGTTCGCTATCCTCCCAATCTGTTGGGAGAGGCCCATGTTCAACAGTGGACTACGATTGGCTGAGTTGATTGATTGATGACGTGACTTTCCATTTAAAGAAAAACATGCTGCTAAGAAGATTTTATGATAAAAAGGTAAAAAATATATTTTCTACGCTACGGTCTAGAAAAATTTGCTGAATTCATGGGTGCAGTTGGCGCGTTAATGTCATGCCGCCCCGCATACTTTTTCATTTCTTTTCATGGCTCATTTAAGGTACCCATGTAATATCTACCTACATTATGATATGTCACTAAGTCATTCTAAAAGAATCAGCATCGCTGTATAAGGTGGCAATGCTATCAGCTGTTTGAGCACTTTTCCTACTGACAGCAATGTGGACGAGGTATTTAGTGGCCTGTGATTCTTTTCTCTCTAATTTCATTTATTTGTATATAATTATTATTATTTTACGTCTGTTAACCTATAGATATATCATGTAAATGTTGTACATTAAACAAGTCAAAATAAACTTAAAAAATATTGAAGAAAATAAAAGTAAATATGATTAAACAAAAGTAATTTAATAACGTCGTATCGCTGCCAGGCTCACAAATATTGCTAAATTTCCTAAAGTCAGCTATCAAAGCATACTCCAAACATTTTTTTCAAAAAGAAGTCTTTGAATGTCAAGTAAAGAAACTGGAAAAAATAAGGTGTTACATTTTGATGCATCAAAGAGCCGAAATAACGGCGGAAAGGAAGAAAGGCATGAAAAAGAAACAACTGTCAGTCTATAAATGAAGAAAAGAAAAAAGATAGGTCATAATGTGGGTGCTGACGGCAATGTACGCGGTTAAAACCAGCGTGTAAAAGAAAATAACTCAACGTTTCACGTTTCGTTTTTCAATTTAACTTTCACTTAACAAACTAAAAATAGTATTCGTTTTAATTAACAAACCTTTTTTTTAAAGTTAAATTGATTTGTTTCTGAAATTGTTTCTATTGGAAAATTATGAATGTCATTCTAGTGCCTTTTAATGTTATATTTAGCATTATGCTTTTTATAGTGCCAGATTATTTTTTGTTGCTCATAGATGGTTTTAGATATATCTTCTTTGACAGGTAGGACAAAATTTAGATACAACGAATGCCAGAATATGTTTCTGTTATCATTTCTGATACTTTAAAATGTTAGAAACAGGTTTATTCAATGGGCCTTCAAGAATGGGCCACATGAAGTCATTAGAAATTTCCTATGAAAACACAAACTTTTCTATCGATTCTGCAAACTGCTTCGTAAACTGTTCGCCGTTAATCCTTTTGAGGTAAGAGGTTGAACCAATATTGTATCGAAGAAACAGAAGTACGGACATACGCCGTTAACGATTGCACCGAAGCAGAAAATGGCGTCTACTATCTATAAAAATAGCGGTCAATTGACTTTTACGACAATTGCAATGTTGTATACAATTTTCGTTCACAGTTCTGTAAAAAAGTTCCTGAAAGCACTTAATGACTGTTGTTGAACGTAAGTCTTAGCAACAATCAATGCTATTAGTGGTATAATTACAGTGTTTGTAGGCAGATTGATTTATCGACAGATAAGTATCTCAGATTGTAACTGTATCTATAGTACACCTACAGTTTGCCGTTAAAATTCCATGTCATACCTCTGAGAGGAGAAATCTATTGCTATCAATCGAGCACAACTCAAGACTGAGGCTCCTACTGAGATATTCCAGATCGAAAACTCTAATAACACTTTGCCCAAATTGGGAATTAAACCCAGGACCTCATGTTCATCAAAAGCATTTGCGACCACTAGAGACGTACTGCTTCTAGTGGTCGCAATTTATATATTTAACTAGCTTCTGCCCGCGACTTCGTCCGTGTCAAATTTTCGCTCCCCTTCCCGTCGCATCGAATTGCCTGCCTGTTTTCGTCAATTTTTCGTTTGCTGCTCCGCTCCTTTTGGCCGTAGCGTGATGTTATATAACTTATAGCCTTCCTCAATAAATAGGCTACCCAACACAAAACTATTTTTTCAATTCCAAACAGTAGTTCCTGAGATTAGCGCGTTCAATCAAACAAACAAACAAACTCTTCAGCTTTATAATATTAGTATAGATATTTATTTCTTTTAGTATTTTACTTGTACAATTTTTTTTTATAGTTCTCTAAAGGAAAAACAAATACTTAGAAGATAAAACATAGAAATAAGATATACACATATCCTATTGTCAATATTGCAGCCCACACTGCCATTCACAGATAAGCTATATAATTATGTCACCGTATGATACATATTACATATTGTTTGTATATAATCTGTCTCGCGAAATTATAAACTATCGCAAAATCATGAGCTATAGCAAGATATTTATAATCTGCCGCTTTTTTTTCTGAAACTTTATAATCCATCTTATAGCAAACTGACACATTGCGATCAAACCTGCACTTACCGAAAGAGTTCACAGTCTGTCTAATTTTATCACCCGTAAATTTGTGAACCGTCTTCTAACTATAAAAATAATTGAATTTAAACAGTAAGGATACAGAAGGAGAGGTAGGAGGATACATATTTACTCGTATGATAAATAACCGTGAAAATAATCGCTACAGTTACAAATACAGTAGTACATAGCCTTTTTTTTTTTTTTTTTTTGGATGGGAAATCATCAAATGACTTCTCCCGCTCTGGGCAGAGCGGGAGGGCGTGTCAGACTTTTACTGACTAAAACCCACCCGTGTTCCTTCAGTTGCCCATGTGCCAGGGTCACGGTACCTCTTTCGAACAATCGCGCGACCCCGGCAGGCATCGGTCCTAGCAGACCCCTTCAGTGTTGCTGACATGTCTTTGAGGCGCGCGTGGAACACTACGCGCCGTCGACCCGAGCCTGGTCCTTACCGGGCGGCGAGCTACCCATTGCTCGCCACCCGCAAGCTCGCGCCTACGGTGGCCGGGAGTCTGCTATCGACTCCCGACGCCCGGGGCGTCTCCTCCTGCGGCGGCTAGGGACGTGAGGGCGCAGAGACTGCCACTCCCTCACGCGCCCCGCCTCCTCCTTCGCGAGCATTACTGCTTCGCAGAAGGAGGTGACGGCTTCCCATGCCCTCTCGCTCCCAACCATGGCTCGCACCAGGGCCGGACGCGAGAGGTCGCCGCCGCCGATCGCCTCCACGAGGACACGGCGGTGCTCCGCCCAAGCAGGGCACACCTCCACCGTATGCTCCACCGTGTCCTCCAGACGATCCTCGCAATGGAAACACCCGGGCGTTTCCTCCCGCTTTATCCTGAACAGGAACCCACCGAAGCACCCATGCCCGGTGAGAACCTGCGTCAGGCGGAAGGTGAGGGCGCCGTGGCGCCTCTCTATCCACTCCTCAAAGAGGGGACTTACCGCCGCAATTGTGGCGTGCCCGTAGTACATAGCCTTGACTACTAGTTTTTGGGTAAAAGTGTTACATAAACTAAATATTATTCTAAAGTTTGGGCTAGGAAAGGTGTGTCGGGCAGAAAAAATCCAGTCGCTAAACGAATTTTACTGAATAGTGCCTTACCCAGGACTGAGTGCTTTTACCATTTCCAGTCACGTCCGCCACCAGATAGGCATAGAGACCAGATTCGAGACTCTAATTTGTTTATATTCATTAATGTCATCGATCATGATTCTCTGTAACGGATTCTCTGCCACGAAAACTTTATTTAAATAAACGAACAGATTAACAAAATAGCTAAGAAACTGTAATTAGCGCGGAAGTCTGAAGTGTCCTGTCAAGACAACGGACACTGTAGATTAATTTATTAGCCCTTTAATTGCTTACTCTACAGTGCCAGTGCTAATTTTATTTCAAAATTTCAACGGTCAAAGTTACTCCCAGCAGAGGGAAAAGACACTAAGCCAAAATATTTTATTAAAGGTGACAGTTAATATAGGGGGACGGAGAAAAGTTGATATATTAATTAACTCGTGAGTAAGTCCGTCAGGGAGAAGAGTCACTCTGTTTCACGCAAGCGCAGTGAGGATCCGTCAAGTTACGCCCTTACGTAGTGCGAACGCGGCATTCGGAGAGTGCACACGAATATCATCTAAGCCCCGAACTGACGATGTTTCATTAACCTAGAAACGAAATAAAATGTAGCCAATGACGTGAATGTTGATGAGTAAAAAAGTTTTTGTGAACTTGAATTAATAATGAGCGAGGGTTTCCGAGTCGGTAGGAACTTTGTGAGTGTACCGCAAACTATTAAGAAATTTGAAGAGTTTGTTCTTTTCACGGTTGTGTTTATAGTTGTGCTTGTGAGCGATGTGTTCGACTGTAAAAGTGGGATATTTCTTCCGCATAACGGTGAGTAAACTTAGTTTAAACGACACGTGACAATTTTATTCAGGAAAATTGTTTTATTTGATTTCATAAAATGTTTTCGTAATTTTTTGGCATCGAAGCTTTTTATTTTCAGTTCCGTGTCGCGTTATCGAATTGTGGTAAAGGACAATATTTATTTTAAATATTTATCGTGGGGTGTTAGAATGAATATTTCAATATTATTTGTGGAAATATTTGGGAATTTCTGGCAGTTCTTTTTTTTTCATGAAGTTATGTTAGTATGCTCCTTGATGTTAATCTATTAGTTTAATTAAATTGTATAAATTAAACATGTCTCAATATTTATAATTATTATCGCGTATTTCACCTAACAGTCTAAAGACTAAGAAAAAAAGACTAAGTAGTTTAATATGAATTTTGTTCCACAATAACTGAAAGTATCAGTTAGTGCTTATCTAAGATATTGTAAAAGAGACTTTTCAGACCTAAAATAATTTCTATTTTAATAAATTTCATCACTTACCTTCAGAAATATCGAAATATTTATCATAATTTAGATACCTAATATCCTAAATACAGTATTACCATAAAACCTTAAACTAAAATAAATTTTTGGCAATAAATTCTTAATTTATTAGTCCAGGCTACATTCTACTTGAAATTGAGCCAACAATGTTAAAATTGTCGGAATAAATCATACTGTGTTTTATTAATAAAGACGTGGATTTATACCAGGATGGACTGAAAACCATTATTCTTTATCATTTACGCGTAACAATTTTTCCAATTTCCTGATTAAATTTAAGACAAAAGAGGGCCGATTTAATCAAAATCACTGGAAGATTTAATCAAAATCACTGAAAGAATTCCGAGAAAGATTTTTAGTGTGAGATTTGATACCTTTTAATTGATTCCTGTGTCGCTCGAATTTCTAAAGATCAACATTCTTTCGATAAATAAACAAAGAGGAAAAAAGAGGAAAATAAAATAACAAAGCTTGTCTTTAACGTTTGTCCTATAATGTTTATTGTTTTTTTTTTATTATGTCATCTTAATGTTATATTGACAAACATTGTATTGTATTTGTATTGTTTTTTATTTGTCTGTAGTAGTGACAATAATAAAGGCAGAACAACATTGATAAATTGAATACGCCACCTAACTCAATAGAAATGTTTTTTCAGTTTATAATTTAGTATAACTATATGTTAATACCTACGATACTTTGGCTTATACTTATACCTCCAAATTCCCTACTTATTTTTAAGATGGTTTCTCTTTTTTAATAATATAAAAAAATCTTTTACCATTTTCAATGCAGACTGTTCGCGAATGTAATACGAACAACTCAATAACTGCAAATGTAGCTAGGAAACTTTTTTTTTTCCTTATTTACTTCGCCGATTCCCCTGCGGTAAAAACAGGGGAAAAGAGCCGCTAACGGTTACAATGTCCGCGCTTTTTCAACATCTTTGCCTTTTACAAAATTATTTCTGTATTTTTTGTTTAGTGCGAGTTCTAAGCATTTTAAATAGCCTGATGAAGTAAAAAGTATTATGCTACTTGAAAAGGAAATACGTAATCAACTGTAGTTAGGTTAGGTTAGGTTAGTATGATTACATAATATAATTATATTAAATAATTAAAGTAAGTTTGTAAGTAAGGCTTCGGAACTACAGATCCAATTACGAAAATTATTCGAAACTAAAGTGATCGCGAGTGTCAAAAGATATATTTTATGTTCAAAGAAGAAATTAAAGCGGACGCAGTAGCGGGCAGAAGCTAGTTAGTATAAATAAGTTTATAGCGTCTGGAAATAAGTGTAAAGTATTTTATAAGGTTGATGAGACGGGCTTGTGGTTAAATAATGACAGCCGTACAGTATAAACTATACTTACCGCGGTTGGTCCATGGATGGCCGGATCTTTACACATGAAGACGTCTTGTGCCTCGGAAAGCACGTTAAGCCGTGGCAACAACGGCTTAACGTGTTTTCCGAGGCATGAGCTGTCATTCTTATATCTTTGGCTAGAAGGGCTTGAAGAAGATTTTGAAGCTAGAAATTTTGGCAACCAGTCGTATCCGATGGATATCGTATTACCCAGTAACTGAGTTGTGGAGTTGCTTCACGTAAAACACTGGTATTCAGCTGCATCCGGATAGAATAGAAGCAGTTCAGTAAGACGTGGGAAAGGACTTCGCAGGTGATGATGAATATCTGTAATGTTTTTAAATAAAGTCATCAAAAATATATATTTTATATAAATATTTGTCAAATTATATTCAACTAGCTTATTCCGTATTATACGTATAAACCTTTCTCTTGAATCACTCTATCTATTAAAAAAGGCGCATCAAAATCCATTGCGTAATTTTAAAGATCTAAGCATACATACGGGCAGACAGAGGGAAGCGACTTCGTTTTATACTATGTAGTGATGAATCAGGCTGTCCATGAGGTAGCAGAAAGTTCTATAATTGTAGTTAATTTATGAAAGTGAACTGGTAATTGTTTTCGTTTCTACGTGGGTCGTAAATTATGCCCTAGCTAACTGAGTTCTCATACAATAGATGTATAGTTTTACTTAAAGCAAGACTTTTCTGACACAATTTTTTCATGATGCCTTTATTGTACTATGAAATACTAGGTTCAAATGATTAACTGTCCCAGTAATACAACCACCCAGACTACAAATAATATGTAGAGGTAAAATCATGAAAGAAGGTTACTAAAACTGTCACACTTTCTTCAACGATGCCAAGTGCCTAATTATATAGGTATAATTTATGTTCATGAAATAATTCAGATTACTGCTTTTTTGTGGTTTATAAATGCTTTGGTAATCGAGCAATACCACTTTGTTGTTGGCTTTAAATTTCTTCATATTTCAACTTCATTTAATATTGCGTTTTGTATGTATTTGTAATAATTCTGTGACATTAAAAAAAAATATAATTCTAACTGTGATAAAATTTGTAATTTAATTTATTTATTTATTTATTTATTTAATACTTCACGCACACAAATGTACAGAGGCGGACTTAATGCCATAGGCATTTTCTACCAGTCAACCTTTGGGTGGTGTAGAGACAAACAGTGGTAGGTGCAATAAATTTGGGGAACAAATATTAAAAATATAAACGCATAAACCTATTTAAACCATAAATACAATATACATACCTAACTATATATAAATATATACACACATAAATATATATAATTTTTTTTTAATTTTTGCGTGCCTATTTCCAGGCAGAATGTACAGTATGGCTCACTTTTATCTACTCCACCTGTATTTTAATTTAACCTACATTCGTTGCAAATAAATGATTTGATTGATTGATTGTAACAAATTCGAAAAGACAATGCATTTAAATTTGAAAAATCAGCAACTGAATGTACAGTTAGAAAAAATTAAGCAATGAATTTAATTGTATTAACAAAATGAATAATTTGTCTTTCACGCAATGAGACCGTTTGCCAAACATTCTTACTTATTATAAATCTTGCATAACTTATGTCCTTATGGACAGTTTTCTAAGCCACGACCTTGAGTTTCGGATATCAAACTTTAAAATCTCACCTACCCAGTTGCATAAAAACGCCCTAAGTATGTAAATCAAATATTTCATCCGAGATCAAAATCCCTGATACAGTATTTGCTATTCTGGTCACACGGACCCTGACGTATGAAGTGAGATTTATAGGGATCTCATCTCGCTATTATCAAAGATTCAGGTTCGAGTACGTTACCCCTCCATAGATAATATAATGGGTTGGTCTGTTTGCCTTCATTATCTTCTACTCATATTTCATTGAACGTTCCTATTAGATCGGGATGAAATTGTTGGTTTCTAGCAAATACAGACAGAGTTATTCTTGCGGAATTCCGTTCGGAAAATGTATTTGTTTTTTTTTTGGTATTTGTTTTTTATTTAAAAGAAAGGAAATTAATGTTTGATTGATTTTTTTGGTCCTGATGATAATTTTAACTGCCATCTATAATAATAACATAAGGTAACATTGTTAATAATGTACCTGACCTGTTACCTGATTTCATTGTATTATTTAATAATTAAAATACCTACCAACGTCTTTTTAAAATTATATAACCACTTATAACTTTTAGATATTAAATTCCTGGAAATCCTACCATAAAATAGATTGCAAAAAGGTTTTAGATTTTGCCCCGTTTTAACCCGTTCCAAACGAGTTACACGAAGTGTCGGGTACACTAGGCCCGTCAGATAGCCGTTTAGTTCGTCCATTAATAATAATCCCTAACAGTGTCAGCCCCAGGTCTTAAGAAGACTTCGGGCCTTAATCCGTTAATCTTAATCAACTCCGTGTTGACTTCGGACTTTGTTGAAATTATCTTACCGTTTCAAAAACATTTCAGCTATTAATTAAGTTAAATAAATAGAATTTTGATAAATTTGCCGATGGTACTTCTGTCAAGTGTCCATGAATTGTTTTAGCAAATTCCGGCTGACATTCTTATCAAAATATTTGACAAATGACAAAGCGGTAGTGACCGCTTTCTGAGCAAGGTCGCGGATTTGGTCCCGTGGGGAAAACAATTTGTAAGGGCTGGTTTGTTTTGACTGTTGGAATTTCTGCATTATAAACAGACAGCTAGAAAGTGTTATGGAGGCTGGAAATTTGATATTGTTTCAGAAAAGAAATAGTGAATTTTTTGTTCTTTTTATAAGAAACTAGCTTCTGCCCGTGACATTGTTTGCGTGAAGGTTTTTCTCCCAACCCATCGCGTCGTATCCCATCGCCCGTCCGCGCTATCACTTCGCTTACACTTATCGTTCTTTACGGTTTTTTTTTCATCTCACTGCCGAGTGATCTTAGGTTCGTAGCGTGATGTTATCATCACGCCATAGCCCTAATAGACTTTAACCTTCCTCCAGAATTGGTCTACCAAATGCAAAGGGATTTTTTCAAATCCGACTGCTATCAGAGATTACTTTCTACAAACTAACTTACAAACTTTACCTACCTCTTTATAACATTGGTGTCGTCATCATTAATAATTAATAAATATAATAATTTCAGCCGAAAGACGTCCACTGCTGGACATAAGCCTCCACCAAGAAAAGGGAAGTTCGCCATAATCGCCACGCTTGGTAGGCGGGTTTACAATCGCAGTATGGTGGTAAAATGCATAGAGAACGCTGCTGCCCATTCTCTTGTAAGTTCCTTAGTCACCATTTACGACACTCACGGGCAGAAATAGGGTGGTGCTATTCTTTTTTGGTTCACATTGGTATGGATTTACAAAATTGTTAGCTGGCAACGATATAAAACACAAAAATCAATATGACTAGACTGCGAGGTACAGTATTTATTATAAACTAGCTTTTGCTAGCGGCTTCGCCCGCGTGGAGGTCGGAAATTATCCCGCGGGAACATACTACCGGGATAAAAAGTACCCTATGTGTTTTTCCAGGTTATAAACTATCTATGTGCCAAATTTCATCTAAATCGGGTCAGTAGTTTTTGCGTGAAAGAGGAACAAACATCCACACATCCATACATCCATACATACAAACTTTCGCGTTTATAATATTAGTAGGATCATATCGTAAGTATTTTAATTGTGTAGACGCCTAGTTACGAAGGTGTTACACAGATACGTATTTAGCACCTACGTCATTACAGGTAATTAATATTGTGTTCAGACAGAAAACAACACCAAATATAATAAGTAAGTTAAAACTATAATCCCACAGTGTTTTCTTTGGTCGGAGGGTATTAGAAAATACGTTAGTGAAATCGAAACCAATTGGGAACTATGAAATGTGAAACTTGAGGGAACCTCAAAATTAAATTAGTTAGTTAATAATGTGTTTTTGTTGAGTAACAACTTTATGACTGTTGATTGAGAAGTTTCTAATTCAGTTCCATCTGAAAAGGTCACTATTATTGGTTACTATTTCGTGAATTCGTTTTCATTGTTCATTTGAAATAACAAAAAGAATCCTGCGGAACAGTTAGGCCTCAGTAGTCTGGTACTCAGAACCTACAAGTTACAAGCGCAGCAAGCTACAGAACTCTGGTAGCTTGTACCCTGTTCCAGCTATATATCCAGAACAACTATATGTACACCCAATTGTTAATATTTTGCCTGTATTTTTGTCTTCAGTTATGTTGTGTTTTGTTGTAATTATTTTACTGAGCACTATAATATCTCCCGCGCCGATGGCTAGTCTCCGTTGAGATTGGCCGCCGTGGCCGAAATTCGGTCTGGAGGACTATATATATATATATTTACTGAAATATGTTGATTATTCTTTTTTATAGTAAAAACTAATTACCTGAAAGAGTTTATACCTTTAAGGTACATTTTTGAGGAACTAATTATTTATTATTAGGATCTCATGTAAAATGTACCAAACTCACACCAATAAATGAATTTTGAATTTCTAATGGAGTCCTAGCTACCGGAGTTCAAGTAACCTCTTAACAATAAACACTGCATGTATCCATGAGTTAGCCTCGCTACCTGTATCAAGTCCAACTACCTAATTATAGTTTATTTACCCTGACAATGACGATATCATCAAATTTTTCGACAAAACATCTACCGATGGAGCTTTTTCCAACTATGTTGGGAATGGCTTTCAGTCAAATTGGATGTAGCTAAATACAAAAATTTTACATGGAATAACTGCCTAATCTGACCGCCACAACCCAATTAATCATCATCATCATCATTATCATTTCAGCCGTAAGACGTCTACTGCTGGATTTAGGCCTCCCCAAATTTAGGGGGCTTTGCCATAATCGCCACGCTTGGCAGGCGGGTTGGCGATCGCAGTTTGGTGGTAAAATGCATAGAGAACGCTGCTGCCCATTCTCTAGTAAGTCCCTTAGTCGCCTTTTACGACACCCACGGGAAGAAATGGGGTGGTGTTATTCTTTACGTCCGGCACCAAACGGTACAATTTGTGGTATTGTTACCCAATTAATGGGTAACAATAATAATAATAATAAAATGCTTTATTGTTTTAAATTGTTTTGACAACATCAATTGAAGCCCTGACTCCTGAGCTAGGTGGTACCTGTGTAACAGGAGTCAGTGTCTTCACCCGTTTATGGAGCAATTAATAATTTATACAATCAAAGAATAATAAAAACACATAATAATTAAAAGAATAAATAAATAAATAAAAATAAATAATTTAATACATGCTTGCTCTTGCGTGGTATGGCGTGTGTTTGTGTATGTGTGTGTGTTTTGTGTGTGTGTTGTGTGCGTGTATGTGTGTGTGTGTTTCTGAGTGTTATATGAGACTGTGTTTGCCTATGATGGTAATTGGTCATAGGTTTCACAGTGAGGTGGCCTGTGTCCCAGCAGTGGGAACATTGTAACCTGATTGTGACAGTGATCCATTGAGGAGGCTTTGACATGCATACCAGTGTTAAATAAACTTTCCTTTGTTTTTCAAAATCAAACATTCTATAGTAAAATTTCTACCTTTATAGGTCAGTATTCCTTGTTTAAAGTGCCTTTACTCGTAAAAACGACTTTTAAGGACATACAGATAACCAAACGGCGTTGTTTTTTTAGCGCTGTATTTTGTAGCAACGATGTTTACTAACATTGCATAAATATAATTAAAACATTTTTAATTCTGTAAATAAATACACGAACAAATGTATAATTAATAATTACTCACAGAAAATAGTAATGTTGGTTTTAAGGTATTTCTAGAAATATTTTATTTAAATTCTTTCGTAATTACATTAAGTTATGGCCTATTCCAAGGGCGATTCTAGTTAGGAGTAATGAATATTTTAAACCAAGTCAATAAATTACTGTAGTACATTATTTGATTCCAGTAATTTAGCTAAGGAGTTGCGTTCAAACTCGACAATTTAATTAATGACGTTGGTAAAAGCCTCATTTACTTACCAAGTTTCCTGGCTGTCGAATGAGTTGAAAATTTGCAACAAAGTATTTGATATTTTCGTCACAAATTTAGATTGAATACCTTGGTTAAGTAATTACTTAGTTTTTTTTTTTACATAGATAACATGGCTTGTGGGTCGTTGCTTGTTGGTGGTTGTATGAAAAAGTAGTTTTTCCAATGTTAAATTCCATCAGGCACACGATTTTTTGATACAGAAAATAACTGTTATTAGTACCTAAACAATATGAAGTATCTAACTGGTAGTATAACATTACAGACATCCTAGCATTGTTTAATGGCTGAAGACAATAGGACAGTAATGACCTTGAATGTCATTCCGACGCAGAGAAATAATAAGTAAGACAACTCCTTTGTGGGTAGACATAGAACTAACATAAATTTTTGTGTGCTCTTGATAAAATAAAGTTAAAATATAGTAATTTATATTATTTAATGTAATTAATCAGTTCATTTTATAATAGACCCCCCCACACCCGCTATCTATTGTTATCAAGTCTGCGGCACTTGTTCCTGGTTCACTTTCACACACACAATATGGACACTAAACTTGCTGCCAGCATGGAGGACCTCGAGCAGTTGTTTTGCTCCCGGATGCAGGAATATGAAGCGAAATTGCAGCAGGCTACCACTGGTACCACTTCACCTTCACCAGACATTGCTTCTATTGCACGTGAGTTCTCAGAGTTTAAGCTGTTTGTCTGTCAAGCACTCTCCACGTTAAAAACTCAAATTGATCTGCTGGCTGCTGGGTTTGATAGGCATGAAACCATCATGCGAAGAAAGGTCCTGCTGTTCCATGGTGTCCCAGAGAAGGATAACGAAAAGTTACTCGACGTGGTCCACAACATCATATCCAACCAAATTAAGTTGACAGAGGTATGTAAGGACAAGAATGTTATCCATGTTTGTCATAGACTCGGATTCTCACAGCAAAAGGCCCGACCCATACTAGTACGATTCTTCAAAATGGAGCACCGGCAACTAGTGTGGGAAAGCAAGAAAGCTCTCAAGGGTACTGGGATCACCATCTCCGAGTTCTTGACACAAATTCGGCATCGTGTGTTTGCAGCAGCTCGTAAGCATTTCGGTATGCCAAATTGTTGGTCCATGGAAGGCAAGATTGTTGTTATTTGCCCAGACAAATCCCGCCGAAAGATCGAAACGGCGCGCGAACTTCACGATCTGATAGCCAAATTCCCGTCTTGTTCAGTCGACACCGGGGATTCTGCGCAATCTGAAGAACCCGTATCTCCTAAAGCCGCAACCTTGGATACTCCTGCTAAGAGAACGAGGAAGACGCGTCTGCGCAAGTAACATATTCGTCATTGTTTTTGTCAGTCCATTTACTGCACAACTTCTCAACTTGGCCGTTTTGCATGTTAACAATCTTCATGGGCCGGTATTTAAATAAGTAATTTAAAGCGTCTCACTGCTAATCATTTCATTTTTCATTTTTATTAGTGCCGGTATATACGTAAACTTTTATTTTTGGAGTTTAAAGATCTTTTGTCAAAATTGACAGTATGACGGATGTCAATGTCAGTGTCACAGCTCCTCTAAGCAGCTCCTACTCATCCGCCTATGTGTCGCGTTCCATTTTACGTACAGTGCGATGTTTTCATTTTATTTTATTTTTTTTCTATTCTGTTGTGTAACTCGGTTTATTATTGTAAAATTTCTGCCAATATACCAGCGAGTGGGGGAGGTTTTTCTCAAAGGAAAATCGATAGTTAATTAGTGTAATTTGTTTTGTATTTAGTTGTTATAATACTCTTGTAGTTTAAATATTTATATTATTTTTATATTAATATTATAATTTTGGTATATTTATGGATGACGTAGCTGATCTTAACGACAGCTTCTTCTCGTGCTCTTCATCTACTAGTTTTGTTAGTGCGGATAGTGTCTCTTCCTTACCTCTTACTTTGAATGATAAAATCTCTTCCCTTTTCTCCAATGACCCTAAGAATCTGCATATTGCTCATATAAATGCTCAAAGTGTTCCTGGTCACTATTCTGAACTTCTGGCATCCTTTAGTAGTGCTCACCTGGACGCGCTTTTGATATCGGAATCCTTTTTGAAGCCGTCTCTCCCCTCTACTCAATATTCACTCCCCGGCTTCGTCTTGATCCGCAACGATAGGACCGGCAAAGGAGGAGGAGGTATTGCTATCTATTTGCGTGCTGATTTACCGTACAGGGTGGTTAGTTCATCTCCTTCAAGGTATTCTGAGTCGGCTGAATACTTGTTTCTTGAAGTTACTGTTCATCACACTAAAGTTTTGCTAGCAGTGCTTTACAGTCCTAATCTTCACATTGACTACTTCAGTTCCCTCGATTCAACTCTCAGCGATCTTTGCCCCATGTACGAGCACGTTATTTTAATGGGTGATTTTAATACTTGCTTGATTAAAAATGACTCTCGCTCCCTTAAGCTCCTTTCACTCTTGTCTTCTTACAATCTTCAAGTTTTGCCTCTTTCTGCAACTCACTATTTTCCTAACTGTACACCCTCTTTCCTAGATCTTATGATCGTCTCCTCTCCTAATAATGTTCCTTACCATGGTCAACTTACAGCTACTTTTTCATACCACGATCTCATTTATCTGTCATATCGCATCCGTGTTCCCAAGCGTAAATCTCAGTTTTTATATCTCCGAAACTACAAAGGCTTAGATTTGGAGGCTTTGCAGCGTGATGCCGCCAACATTGATTGGACCCCTCTGATCGAGAGCGATAACATCGAGGATAAGGTGAAATGTTTTAATGCAACCGTCCTCGCCTTATTTGATCAGCATGCCCCTATCCGACGTGTCAAAGTAAAACATAACCCAGCACCATGGATAACGCAACAAATTAAAGTGCTTATGGGTCGTAGGGATAAAGCCAAGAGCAGATTCAAGCGCAGACCTTCAGAACTGAATCTCTCTTATTACAAATCCTTGCGTAATCGCTGCAGTCATCTGTGTCAAGATGCTAAGAGACGCTATTTCCACGATCAACTCAAAAACCGCAATTCTTCCGATGTTTGGAAATTCCTCAAATCTGTAGGCATAGGCAAGTCACCTGCTAACCAGTGTAAGGATGTGAACCTTAATGATCTTAACAAACATTTCTCTCTCCTTCCCTTTTCTCTAGATCCGTCTGTCAAAGCTACGACACTACAGAGTCTTGCTAGTTTGCCGTTACCTCAATGTTCTCACTTTGAGCTTAGCAATGTTACTGAGGATGACGTTAAGAAATCTGTTCTTGCGATTACTTCTTCAGCAGTCGGTAATGATAAGCTGTGTTCAAGAATGATAACTCTTATCCTTTCCTCTTTACTTCCTGTTCTCACTCACATATTCAATCACTCATTTACCTCTTGCTCCTTTCCGTCAGCCTGGAAACAGGCTCATATTATACCTTTACCTAAAACTAATAACCCTACTTTATTAACCCACTTTAGACCTATTTCTATTCTTCCATTTCTCTCTAAAGTTCTTGAGCACATAGTTCATAGACAAGTATCATTTTTCTTGGCGTCAAACTCGTTAATTTCTCCTTTCCAATCCGGCTTTCGCTCAGGTCACAGTACTGTAACCGCGCTTCTTAAGGTAACTGACGACATCCGCTGGGCAATGGAGAATAAGTCCCTGACTGTTCTCGTATTGCTTGATTTTAGTAGCGCCTTTAACTCTGTGGATTTTGACATTTTACTAGGTATCCTCCAATCTATAAATTTCTCTTCTCCTTCCTTAGCCTGGTTCAGTTCTTATCTCCGAGGACGCTCTCAGTGTGTTCGCCTGGAGGACTCCTTCTCTGATTGGTGTTGTCTCACTGAGGGTGTTCCCCAGGGTAGTGTTCTCTCTCCTCTTCTTTTTTCTATTTTCATAAACCTTGTTACCACGGTTATTTCTTCTAGTTTTCATCTTTACGCAGATGACTTGCAGCTTTACCGGCATTTTACTGTAACTGACGCGGACTCTGCACTTGCTGCAATGAATCGTGACCTGGCTTGCATCAGTGTTTGGGCTAAGTCATTTGGTTTGCAAATTAACCCATCTAAATCTCAGGCCATGATCATAGGCAGTAGATTTGTTCGCAATGCGGCTGATGTTGCATCTCTGATGCCTTTGTATCTAGATGGTGTTCGTATTGACTACACAGAAACCGCTAAAGATCTGGGTGTCGTTATTGACTGCAATCTTTCGTGGCGTGCTCAGGTGAATGAGGTCAGTCGAAAGGTACATTTCTCCTTTCATTCGCTGAAATGCCTTCAAAGTCTCTTGCCCTTGAAAACTAAAATTTCTTTGGCACAAACACTTATTCAGCCGATTATAGATTATGCTGACGCGTGCTACTTGGATGCTACTGAGGAGCTATTAAACAAGCTTGAGCGCCTGCAAAACCTGTGCATTCGCTTTGTTTTCGGTCTTCGAAAGTATGACCATGTTTTTCACCTTCGCAAGGAACTCAAGTGGCTCCCAATCCGCCTTCGCAGGAACACTCGGATTTTATGTCTCCTCTTCAACCTCCTACACAACCCGTCTTACCCTTCCTATCTGCGTGAACGTTTTTCTTACGCTCGCCCTAGCGATGCACTGTGCAGATCACACCTTAGATCCCTCCTTAAATCCCAACCCCATAAAACCAGTTATTATTCCTATTCCTTCTCTGTTCATGCTGTTAGATTGTGGAACTCACTTCCGCCTAGCATTCGAGATCTAAAAACTATTTCCCTTTTCAAATGTCGAGTAAAAGAGCATTACCTTTCCTCATAATTGTGTGTATTTATGTATATATTTACGTTTATTTTTATATTTTAGCTTTATGTATTTATTTAAGTATATGTTAATTTCTTGCATTATATATATATAAGTATATTTTAGTTTAAGACTTCACATATTCATATCTCTCTTCTTGTTTTCACACACTATTGTCTACATTTCTTTTTCATTTCTCCTTTCGCAGGTCTGCTGGAAGAAATTTCTTAAGAAATAAGCAGTACCTTTGTACTCAATTGTTTTAATATGCCTTATCACTCTGTTTTTTTATTGTGTGTACATAAATAATAAAATAAATAAATAAAATAAATAAGAACTATTGCAGTTACGTTTATGACTTGTACATTTTAAGAATGTTCTAATCAATTTTAATAAAGTAATTAATATTGTAGCGTACTATCATGTTAAAAAACTAGATGCTTTTCGGTTGAGGAAAAATTCTATACAATTTAGGGATTTTTTTAAAAGTTTTTTTAAAAATAATTTAGCGTTAATTCGTAAACTGTATATTTAATTACTGTAATTGGTTTTGAACTTTTTATAACTGAATTATTCTTTATTTAAAACTACTCATAATTTAATAATTATATATTATTTTATGTTTCCGTCATCTTGCAAAACATTCAGCCCAGAAACTTAAAACTATTGTTTTTACTATCCACCTACTATAAGATTAAATTTATTTATTTTTGTAACCGGTCAATAAAAAGCCTTTACCTGTGGAAAAATAAATATTTGATAAAGAAAACATGCTCTATCACTCGATTTTTTTGCACCGGTGCTATCTACAGAGTTCAAATTGAAATTCTATGTACCTAAACATCCTATTGGCAGGAGTGTCAAAGCATTCTTGCTTAGTTTACCACACGACACATATTTGAACTGGCGTGCAACGTGCAACGTAATTGTACACGTGTTTCAATACAGAATGAACTCAAAAGCTAGAATTTTTTTCAGGCCAACTTTTTTGTTTTGGCTTGGATATGAAAAAGAAACCATAGTGGATTTTTTGGTATTTAATTGTAAAGCTATTTTATTTTTCACTTACCAAAAAATTGTATTCTGTTTTTATAACTCAACTGTATACGTAACTTGAGTTAAAAAACAAGCGAAACAGTAATGCTCGCGAAGGAGGAGGCGGGGCGCATGAGGAAGTGGCAGTCTCTGCGCTCTCACGTCCCTAGCCGCCGCACGAGGCGGACTCCCGGCCACCGTAGGCGCGAGCGTCCTTACCGGGCGGTGAGCAATGGGTAGCTCGTCGCCCGGTAAGGCCCAGGCTCGGGTCGACGGCGCGTAGTGTTCCATGCGCACCTCAAAGAGATGTCAGCAGAACTGAAGGGGTCTGCCAGGACTGATGCCTGCCAGGGTCGCGAGGTCTGTTTGTAAGTGTTACCCGGGCATATGTGCAACTGAAGGAACACGGGTGGGTTTTAGTCAGTAAAATTCTGACACACCCTTCCGCTCCACCTTAGAGCGCGAGACGTCATTTGATGATTTCCTACCCAAAAACAAAAAAAAACTTAACTAAATTCATTGCTGTCAATACCACTTTTCTAAAACTCGTGAAACAAAATCACTATTCTAAAAGTCGAACTTACACACTAAAAGTACCGTACCACTGTCAAAATAACCAGCTCTGTTCGCAAAATTTGGATAAAGAACACTAAATAATTTATTTATACTTTATTCTCAAACATATAGGTACCTATTTTATTACACGACTGCTAAGGAACGGTCATGTATTTCGCGCGTATCTTGTATGTATGTTTGTTTGTAAAATTCTTTATTACCTCATATCTTCCAATTGGATGGATGGATTTCAACCGTTAAGGTATCGTTATATTCATCTTAAAAGTCAAATATCCTTAGATACGTATTGAAAATAAAACAAAAATGCGTATTTTTGGTACGAAATAATAGGTAATACGATACTAAAAAAAAAAAAAACTTTAAATCTAGGGTATAAAAATAAAGCAAAATAAAACAGGATTACAAAAAAAAATATAGATAAATTAGGTACATGTTTTTAATTAGGAATAAAAAATTGTTTTAACAAGTTTTTAAAACATAAATTCTGGTATCTAAACATAAAATATTTCGACCAGATTTTATTTTAACTTGATTTATAATAGCAAAATATAAGTTAAAACAAATATCGAAGTTGAGCTGATAAATTATTCATATCGACCGGTTATTATTAATAATTCCCGTTTACCTGTGGTGAAGGAGATCGGACGCACACGTGTGTGGTCGGAGATCCAGACACGGCATACTGAATTATTAAACCAGAAAGCCTATAGGAAGATATAGGTTTATAAATAATATGTCATGCAGTCTTTGTCGTCGTATGGACTAATCTTAAATTCAGAAGCTATACTTCCATTCCAATAAAAAAAAACATAATTTACGTTGTTAGGCTGTCTATTATCTTTTTACAACTCAACAGATTTGGATGAAATTTGGCACAAGGATAGACTGTGACGTTAGTTGGGTATAGTTACATACGTTTTAATTCAGTAGTCTACTCGTATTTCTGTGACATAATTTTGCTGCCTCCACACCGGCGAAGCTGCGGGTAAAATCTGTATAAACATAGATAAATATCAAGTTTTAAAACAATAATCACTCTAAAAATGAACTAAAACTGAAGAATGAATTTACCCAAAATTTCGAATTGAAGCATAACCTCACGCCATAAACAATACACTCAACTGGTTTGTATTTGTTTGTTGTGTTGTTTTCTCATAAATTAAATACATGGGTAATATCATGCCTGGGAACACGAAATTTAACGCGGATGACGTCACGGGCAGAAACTAGTTATAATATATAACTGTATAGCTTCTACTCGCGACTTCTTCCGCGTAAAATATCTTTTTACGACCTATCCTGTGGCAACGCATCGCCCGTCCACGTTATTACTAAGTGTTCTTACTGACTTTAATTAATTTATATGGCACTTGAGGGTCCCAGCATGATGTTAAATAGACAAAAATAGTCTCTTTCAAGAATTAGTTGATAAAATGCAAAAATATATCATCTAATCCAACCGGTTTTTCCGGAGATTAGCGTAGATTACTTATAGTGTTTAGTATCTGGAACACCTTATGGTTCACGAACAAAAAAATGCCAACGTAAATAAGACAGGTATTATTCATCATCATCATTTCAGCCGAAAGACGTCCACAGCTGGACATAGGCCTCCCCCAAGGGGGGGGGGGAGTGCCATAATTGCCACGCCTGGCAGGTGGGTTGGCGATCGCAGTATGATAGTCGGCAATGCATAGAGAACGCTGCTGCCCATTCTCTAGTATATCCCCTAGTCGCCTCTTACGACACCCATGGGAAGAAATGGGGTGGTGTAATTCTTTTTGGTTTTAGTTATTATTCGGTTTGTTCTATTTGTGGGTAAAGTTTTGATAAAATTTAGTTAGTTACTTGTAAGAGTAACTAATTAATTTCGTTAATTAGCTACTCTCAAACTTCATTTTACGACAATTAGAGAAGACTCAAAATATATAATAATTATTATACTCATCATCATCATTTAAGTAAGACGTCCACTGCTGGACTTAAGCCTCCCCCAATTTGGGGGGCTTTGCCATAATCGCCACGCTTGGCAGGCGGGTGGGCGATCGCAGTATGGTGGTAAAATGCATAGAGAACGCTGCTGCCCATTCTCTAGTAAGTCCCTTAGTCGCCTTTTACGACACCCACGGGAAGAAACGGGGTGGTATTATTCTTTACGTTCGGCACCACACGGTACTAATTATTACACTATTAATTGGATTTCTAAGCAGTCTTTATCTACATTGTTATCTTCGTCTGCCGGGCTATTTTCCAGCTAAGTTTGGGTTGGTATCGAATCTAACCGGTTCCAAATGAATACCAGTATTTTACATGGAGCCACTGCCTATCTGTTACATTTGGTGCTGGACCTAAAAAAATTGCACCATCTCAGTTCTTCCCGTGGGTGTCGTAAGAGGCGACTAAGGGTCTTACTAGAGAATGGGCAGCAGCGTTCTCTATACATTTTACTACCATACTGCGATCGCCGACTAGTTTGCCAAGCGTGGCGATTATGGTGAACTCTCGAAAGTTGGGGGAAGCCTATGTCCAGCGGTGGACGTCTTTCAGCTGAAATGATGATGACTGCCTATCTAACGACCATAACTCAGTTGCTGGGAAATACGATAACTCTTGGCATGTCGTTACCTACGTATTATTTACATCAGAAAATCAATGTTGAAATATGTAGCCTAGATTACTAAACTATCCTACAAGTGACGTTGTTATTAAACATTCGTAAAAAATACGACAGGAAAATAAAACAATAAATCTACGAATTATACATTTTAATTATTTTAGAAATTACAATTACTTATTCTTTGGGTTTAAGAGATCACATAATAATGAAAATAGTTTAATTTTTTTTTGCTCTACACAGTTTAAACGGGACGCGGGAACGACGCGAACTTTGCTTTTTCCAGGAATCATGATTTTGCCGTCGTAAATTTAACGATAGTTTAGTAATCTAGGGTTAAAACTACAAAAACAAACCGCAGAGTGCACCGCAATACTGCAGCTCATGAACATGCAGAAATAGCAAATTGATGAGTTTAATTACACTTAACTATTATCAACGGGAAACGGGGTATTGCATACTCTACCTACAGTCAATTTACCACGGATTCCGTTGCAAATATTTCACAATGCAATAGAACACTTCATTAGGCTTATATTTCTAATAGCGTAGGCAAAAGTACACTTGCGTGTAAAACAATTGACTGACCCGTGCATTAGAGAGACGATATCTCAAAAATGTTAATGAATATGAATATAAAAAAAAAAAAAAATCTTTATTACTAAAATAAGAGGTACAGTATATCTCCTTAAAAATAGATTTTTTTCTTCTGTAATTTGCACTTAAGTATCAAAGGAGTGCTTTGGCATTCGTACTAGGATGACCCTGTATCACGAATGCCATCACCTTCCTCCGGACCAACTAGGATAGTTCCTAATACTAGACAATATTATTTTGAAAAAGGGATGTACAAAAATAACTATAAACTTATTTAAATTTATAAACAAAAGGCGTATGTGTGTATATTATGTATATGTATACGTGTGTAGGGGTGTATGTATCTGTGTGTTTAGGTGTGTGTGTGTGTGTGTTTGACAGTGTGTGTCCAAAAGGGCAGAAGGTATGCGTTGGTGAGAGAGTTAGCTAACCCACTAATTGAATGAGTTTCTCAGAGTCATCATAAGTGAGACCTATCAGCCAGTCCTTTACAGCGTTTTTGCATTGCTGGTGGGTAAGCAGGCAAATATTTAGAATGGCATTGAGTTTATTGTAAGCCCGTGAGCCCAGTATCCAATAATGCCTCTGAGCAAGTGTAGTTCTATGTCTGTCTGTGCTGCACGCTCTTGTTCTTTTGCGCTTTCCATGTCGTAGCTGTAGGGAGTGTTGTATAGTGGCATGTTTGCGCAATATTATTTGGAGCACAAAAAGTTGTCTAACAGTCAAGACCTCACACTCTTTGTAGAGAACTGCGGTAGGATACCTGAAGGGTTTCCTGCACATGACTTTAAGGACCGATCTTTGTGCTCTTTCCAGACGTAACATATTTACTGCAAAGGTGCCACCCGAGACCGAGATACAGTAGCCCAGCAATGATTGGGCAAGCGTAAAGTACACCGTTTTCAGTGTTTTAATATTTGCCACTGATCTAAGTTTCTTGAACACAAAAATGAATTTACGAATACGGGGGACAAGTTCATCAATGGGGGGAAATACGGGGGAATATTTAAATGATTTTATATTGAGTGACGATACACACTCGTTTGCCTCGTTTAGGTTCATACAATTGGTCATACACACACGTCCGTTGCGAGTACTACGCACCTGACCTTTCTGAAGAATATCACCAATAAGGTCACTATATGTCCTCCTAGGCCCGGCAAAAGAAGTGTGTAGAGATCATAGCAGGCTGCGTTACGTAGTTTCTGCCTACCCCCCTGAGAAAAGGGCGTGAGTATATTTATGATAGGTAAGAAAAAAATATTAACATATAAATTGCATATACACTCTCAAATCTTCAGATGTTTTTGTCACTTCTGCATGGAAAAGGTGCGTGTCTTTTTTTTCTCAGTGAAATTGACAGAAGCTAATTTTGATTATTTCTGTTCATTTATTGATAATTTAACTTTAGTTTTTAACCTACAAAGAAAATAATGTGTTTGATTCAACCTATACGAATTGGTCCGAATAATTCTCCAATGTTCTCAAAAACTAATGAATCAGTATTGATTATCCTTTAACAAACTATGTAATTCCAGGAAGATTATAGTACTTAAACAATTTATTCGATTCAATCAATCAATCAACTCAGCCTATCGCAGTCCACTGCTGGACATAGGCCTCTCCCATGCTGCGCAACAACATCCTGCCCTCCGCCTTCCGCATCCAGTCTGTCCCAGCCACCTTTTTGAGGTCGTCGGTCCATCTAGCTGGGGGGCGTCCCACACTACGCTTGCCGATACGCGGTCTCCACTCCAGGATGCGTCTGCTCCATCGGCCATCGGTCCTTCGACAGACATGGCCAGTCCACTGCCACTTTAGCCTGCTCAATCGGTCACTCCAGTTCGATTTATTCGATTATTCATTAAACTTTTTGGGTTTCCTAGTTTCAAATCGAAGAGCTTGGGGTTGGCTTATCTTTTTTCTCGCAAGTGTATAAAAAGTACGTCAAAATTTTAGCTAGCTTCGTTATAATTCTTTTATCGGACACAAATCAAGTCTTAGACTAATATTTTTCCTAAAACCCAAATACACTTTCCTCGAACTGAGGATACTGTCAACTCTGTCCATAATACTGCTACAGATAAACGTAGTATTAACGTTCCGTATGATGCCAGAAAGCATTATCCAATTTCTTCCCATGGGTGTTGTAATTAGCGACCAAACATTTTAGAACCATACTGTGATCGTGGCGATAATGGCAAACCCTTCCATTTGGGGGACGCCTATGTTCAGCAGTGGACGTCATTCGGCTGAAATAATGATGATGTTGAAAAACGTACAAGGGAAATAAAATTGACACACTACGGCAATTTGCAGTATTTTACCTATTACATACAACTGCTAATGATTGGCAATTGTATATAGAAAAAACGTTTTAAAAAAAAAAAAAAAACAACCGACTTCCTTAAAAACACCACAAAGTGAAAAATAACTTTAATTTCGGAAGTCGAAGGCAAAAGCCTTAAATACAAATCCTACAACACCGACTGCCGAAATTAAAGTTATTTTTCACTTTATACTCTGCACTAATTCCAAACAAACAATGCATATTTATGCGATAGCAGCAATCGTGGTTGATTTGCTGTCATTTTTTAAAGAGTTCCGGTGTCTGTCTCCGGAACTCATCATCAGATCTATATGAAATTTAAATGGGACCATTTCGGAATAAACTCCTTTCGAACAAAAAAATTTTTTGCAAATCTGTCTATATAAGACGGAGTTATGAACATACATAAAAAAAAATATAAACATCCGAATTGAGATTTCGAAGTCGGTTAAAAACACGGACACTTTAAGTACGTCATTTCATTTCCTCAACTTTGCCTATATGGTTCATTTACACCATCCACGCACTATTTCAGAAATAAAAATCTTCACTGAAGAGATTTACTACCAATAAACTCTACCTATATCAAATTTATCCTATCGAAATTCGACAGAATATTTTGTCACAACATTTCAAATGGCAAAAAAAGGGACAATCCACACGAAACGTACATATATTTTTATGCGGTCGCCGTGACATATCGCGTAAAAGCGGGACTACGGCACTCTCGTCTACTATCGCCGTGACGGCCGGTCACGTTAAGCAGACTGCTCGACGTGACGTGTTTATATCAAGAGAGGATTATCCGCTGCCAACTCGCACGGACTTAACCCAATCATCCGTAATTGGATGAAGAAAGTATACAAGTTCATTTGTTTATAGTGGGAATATAAATCTTTGTACAAACAGTTTGCTCTTGATATTGAAGAAAGAAAATTAAACAGCAACTTCAGTACGTAATGTGTAGAAAGACATACTAACGATACAAACAAGAGACAAGAGCCTTGACCATCATGGCAAGAGGCTTTTGTTGGGCAGTTGGGACTTCGTGCAGAATGCAGTAGGTACTCTTTGGACATGGTTCAAATTGTTTGGCAGTTCTTGTCTCAAATCCTCGCTACTACTAGTTTCTTTAGATTTTGCTCTTCAACCTATTATTATTTAATACTAGCTGACCCAGCGAACTTCGTATCGCCTCAGATTCAATAAATGTTGTAATAAACCTACTAAGTTTGACAACCTATGCGGTCCATGGCCCTTTACGGGGCACCGGTGTGGGCGCCCTCATTGAGGCTGCGCCCAGCGCGCCGGTTAAGTGCGGCCCAGAGGGTCATGGCCATCCGGCTAGTCCGGGGATACCGCACGGTCTCCTGCGAGGCGGCGAGCCTCCTTGCTGGAGTGCCGGGTTATGTGAGGTCCTACCCAGTTATGCTTATGGTATTTTAAATACAACGCGTTTGCTAGCTGGAGCTTCTGGTTAATAATAGCACATACCTTACGCGTGTGGGGTTGCGGACACCAGCCCGTTCTTCCTAGCTCATACCAAGCTATATGACCACCTTTTTTTGGGTCGGAAATCATCTAATGACTTCTACCACTCTGGGCGGAGCGGGAGGGCGTGTCAGACTTTTATTAACTTAAACCCACCCGTGTTCCTTCAGTTGGCTATGCCAGAGCCACGGTTACTCTTTGGAATAAATCTCGCAACCCTGGCAGAAAGTTATGACCACCTGGTACTTCGAAGGCATAAAACGTTTTCTGGTTGACACTGCTGTTTGATAAGCTCATACCATGTTATGACCACCTGGTACTTCGAAGGCAAAGTTTTTGTCGTACCACGTTTTATAGTGACTTGTATTCTCTTTGATGTTTTAATTCACGTCACAAGGGAGGACGGGATAAAAAGTCCTATGTCCGTCTCCTGGTTCTAAGCTACCTCCCCACCAATTTTCAGCGAAATCGGTTTAGCCGTTCTTGAGTTATAAATAGTGTAACTAACACGACTTTCTTTTATATATATAGATTTCTTACAAATATCAAATAGTCATCCATACGTCATTACATAGCTGTCATTATACGTCAATTTTGTTATTCCAAGTCTGATTCTTTTTTGTTATACCACGTTTTATAGTGACTGACGTTACATGTCAAGTCACACGGGAATGATGTCGAACGGGATAAAAAGTATCCTATGTCCTTCTCCTGGCTCTAAACTACCTCCCTGCCAATTTTCAGCTAAATCGGTTCAGCCGTTCTTGAGTTATAAGTGAAGTAACTAACACGACTTTCTTTTATATATATAGATGGTTGATTTCTGAAGTGAATAGCTAAAATAGATGAATTTACAGCTTCACCCGCATGGATTTCGGATGTTATCCCCCATCTTTTAGTCATCATCTGAGTAGTCACACTCTTTCTCATCGATGCTATCCATAGCATTATTCGAACAGTCCATTCATCGTTCCTTTGGTCTCTCTCTACTCTTATAGCTATCGACATTTATATTCAAAACTTTCCACACAGATTCCGACTTTTTCAACATGACATGTAGTTAAACTACATGCATAATATATATCAGGATATTTTGGCATAATATTTTGACATTACGAAGAAAGACTTAAATGTTATTTATTTGAACACAATTTTAATTGAAGTTTTGTCAAGTAAATACTCGATTCTCTCACCATCTGGACCTCTAAGCATATATACGTGACATGTTTATACCAAATGGAGATAATCCGCTGCGAACTTGAACGGACTTAACGATGGTCGATCGCTCTAATTATGTCCGGGCCCAATGGTCGGGTAGGTATTTACTTTTTTAATTGCGAGAACGAAATAAAGCGGATTAGAAGGGTCAATGTGGTTTTATCGCTTGAATCATGTTTATAGGCGTGTGTGAGTTTTTGTTTGGATAAGAAAAATAATTTATTTACAATTGGCAGTTAATTAAATTGATATTGACCTGGGTTTTGTAAAGCTTAGCTCTTCCGAAATTTGAATGGATCATTATTCTAAAACAGCCATGACTAAATTACTTAAAGAAATATCATACCAAATAAAACACACACTAAACACACACACATACACACCCTCACACACACACACACCCACACACACACACCCACACACACACACACACACTTAAAACTAACATACAAAACATCACGCTTTGTTGCCGCTAGGGTAAAACTGAGATGTACAATATCAATAGTACACTTGTAATTCGGCAATTGTATTTCAGTCCCATATAATAGAGAGCGACCCTATTGCCATCAACCGGGCACAAATGTAGAGTTCAAGCTGCTACTGAGATTTTCCTGATAGAAAACCCTAATAATAATTAGCTCAACCCGGATATCGAGTCCCAGGACTTCATGCTCAGTAGATGTGCTTCCGACCACTAGACCAACGAGGCAGTATTATATAATTATGATTCCAAATAAACAGGACGAACAGCCACAATTAAAATGAAACTTACTTTAGAATACCTACATATAAGTACATTGACTTTTTTTGCAAAAACAAGAACATCGTGAAAACTTAATGCTCCACTTACCTAGCAAAGAGTAAGTAAACTTTCCATCACTGCTCTTTATTTTTTTGTTTGAGTAAAAGCTTTAAACGTGCATTAACATAATTCCCAGTCGAATTCATAATTCACTTTACATTTTAAATATTTTGAAACTTATTAAATACAGTCGATTTAATTTTACCCAGTAACCCCGTATAAAAGATAATACCTTCATTAATTTTGTGTACATAATAAGTTGACCAAAATGATTCGAAGAATTGAGCATTAAATTTAAATTTATTGAATTTCCGATAGTTCGAAAGAAATCTCGTAAATTGTATTCCAATAACAACGCTCAATCAACGACTGAGAATTTAAAAAGAGGTGTATACCTATAGTACATCGTCATTACGCCATTTATACGTACGTTTAAGTCCCATGTAATAGTGGGCGAGCTTATTGCCATTGACCAACATTGAACTCCCGACTCCGGCCTGCTACTCAGAAATTTCTGATGGAAAAACCCAATAACACTGAGTTTGAACTGGGAATTGAACCCAGGATGTCATGCACAGCAATACTGCTTCTTCATCATCATCATCATCATTCATTCATCATTACAAGACACTCAACCACACAATCACTAGATCAACGAAGCAAGCGAATCAATCAATTAAAAAGTCAAATAAAACAAATATCTGAACTCTGGAATTGAACGGAGTTCACGATGGAAACAATAAGGAAACCTTATCTTTTAGTAGTAGTAATTAGTACAAAGTACCAATCAAGTTAATCAGGGCACGATAAAGTTTGATTGTGGCTTCACCTGCGGGTATCGTAAAAGTCTTTGGCCATTGCGTTAAATAGTAAGCGTGTTCTCTGGGAAAGTAAACCATTTCAGATAATATTGATTAATGCAGACGACTGCAGACTTACTGCACAGTATTCAATTTAGAAAAAACTTTTAACTAAATCTTTTTTAAACAATCCGTGTGCGTTAATCAGTGTGGTGCGGTACGTAAAGAATAGCACCATCCTATTTCTTCCCGTGGGTGTCGTAAGAGGTGACTAAGAGAATGACTAGAGAATAGGCAACAGCAATCTCTAAGCATTTAACCAACATACTGCGATCGTCAACCCGCTTGTCACGTTTTTCGACTGAAATGATAATAATGAAATCTTTTTGGAAGACTTTTCTTCTGAGTCAGTATTTTATACGACTCTCTCTTGCAGTCGGAAGCATCTTCTTACATTTAACAATAGTGACCTGTGTAGCCTCCGACTGCATAAGATTGCTTAAAGTATTAAGTATAATTCAACTTCTGAAAATAAATTTGTCTTGTTTCTATTTTGTTTAAAGTTCAAATTTTACGGAGTGGCTCTTTTAGATTTTTTCATTTACTTTTTAAATATTTTAATAGCATTTTATATCGTAAGACAAATTTTTCTATAGCGACATTATCACCACGTGGTTGGTGACAAATTAGTGAATCTCATCGAATTCACCAATTTGTCACCAAATACGTAGTATATAAATACAACAGAAACCGAAAGCCCATTCGTGTGGCTTATCTGCCAGATAAACAACAAATAAACGAAATCAAAAAGTTATACTATACTAACTGAGACTATAGAAGTCATTGAAAACATAAAAAAATATTTTCAAAACACCGAAACAAAAGATATATAAACTTGCCAACCATGGCAGAGATCAAGAATATCGAGTCACTAGGTCAATTCTATAGAAAGATGTCTTCGACAACTTCCAATCCGTACAATCATCCCCAATTCATATTCATACCAGGACATTTAGAAAAAGAAATGGCCACCAAAAACCTTTACATACCTACGTCAACCGCATTTCGCCTTGTTTCTATTTGAAAGGGAACGAAATTGTTGAGAGTCATATCGGGTAGATGTGGGTCCCGCAAATCCTGTCACTCGGTCCTTGAAAGTTTGAGGACAGAATCGGAGAAAATAACGTGTCATGACCAAGACTTAGGAGACCGGACGGTTTGGCTTTTCAATTTGTTTTTATTAGAATTTCTGTATGTATGTAGAGGGTTTTGGTAATAGGGTACTGTAATCTTATGTTATTGTGGTTTGTAGATTATAAGTCACGATTTGAATGACTAGTAATATTATTTCATACTTCGTCTTATACAGGGTATCAGGTTTTTTATGGATTCTAATTTTTTATTTCATGTATTTCATGCAATCTCAATCCGCCGCGTCGTATGTTATCGCCCGGCTACGCTATTACTTCGTTTTCATTTAGCGTTTTTTTTTTTTTTTTTTTGATGGGAAATCATCAAATGACTTCTCCCGCTCTGGGCGGAGTGGGAGGGCGTGTCAGACTTTTACTGACTAAAACCCACCCGTGTTCCTTCAGTTGCCCATGTGCCAGAGTCACGGTATCTCTTTCGAACAATCTCGTGACCCTGGCAGGTCATTTAGCGTTCGCTCCGACTTTTTTTTCTTTTGCGCGGCTCATACATTACCTTTTTTTTTTTGGATGGAAAATCATGAAATGACGTCTCCCTTTCTTAGACGGAGCGGGAGGGCATGTCAGTCTTTTACTGACTAAAACCCACCCGTGTTCCTTCAGTTGCCCATGTGCCAGGGTCACGGTGTCTCTTTCGAACAATCTCGCGACCCTGGCAGGTCATATATTACCTTCATTACCCTATTACCTTCCTTAAGAATTGGATTATCAAAGGCAAAAATAAGTTTTGAAATCCTAGCGAGTAGTTCCAGATATTACTTCCTACGTACAGAGTTACAAACAAACAAAATGTACCCCTTTAAAATGTGTGTCTTCATCGTCATCGCCATTTCAGCCGAAAGACACCCAAACTCCACTGCTTCCATTGTTTCTGTGTATCCCGCATCCAGCGGATTTCTGAGGCCTTCACAAGGTCATCGGTCCACTTTGCGAGCCTTCGAACTTTACGTCTTCCGGTACGCGGTCGCCATCCTAGAATCTTTCGGCTATCTGTTTTGTGAGCAATATATCTACCCAATATCATTTACCTATAATATTTGTATGGATTAATGCCAAATTTTAAAACATTCACTCTTTTTTCTTACTAGTTTTGTTATTAGATACTAGCAGGTGCTGATTTCTTACTTTTGTGACCAAGCTAACGTATGTTCCAATGAAATACTTCCAAGCTCTCATGTTTTTAAAGGCATGCATACGCTAGATATAAATCATCTCTTTTTAGTTTTTGTAGTCTGTTTGAGATATCGCGTCGGAACGTATTTATCGTAAGCATTCATCAAAGTCTGCCGCAATGTATTATACATCGAAACTGGAGTGTGACTAAGAATCGGATTTTATCGGAAAACGTGAGAAAATTCATGCTTTCAATACATTTTTGTATAATAATTTGATAGTCTCATTTTTTATGCTGAATTGATGGTGTTATGAAATGATTGGTGCGTGGCTTTTTCATAGAGTCGACTACTTCTCAGTTAGATTTCTGTATCGTTGTTCTAAGCTTTTATAACACTATACATAGGACAATTCCCGTGACCCAAGGGCTGCTTTTTACCTTGGCCAGAGGCTAAGCATTGCCATACAACGTGATAATGACGCCATCCAGTCTCTTGGGTACACTACCGGTCGACAGCGATGCGGATGAATTTTTCGATGCCATATTTTAATTTGTAAATTAACATTCGGATTGCTACATGCCTGCGTCTGGGCGCTCCTTGCGTGGCTTTGCATCGCTGCCAATTCGGTGAAGGTGTCGACTGTCTCGGACACCATGGCCTATCCTGCAGTAGGAGCGCAGGCCGGATAGGACGGCACGCCAGTATCAATGACATCATCCGTCGTGCTCTTGTCACTGCCGGGGTGCCAGCTGTTCTAGAACCGAATGGCTTGGCACGCGACGATGGGAAGAGACCTGACGGAATGACCATAATGCCTTGGAAGCTAGGTCGGCCTTTGGTGTGGGACGAAACATGTGTCGACACCCTTGCGCCATCCCATCTTCTCAGCACGGAGGGCTGTGCTGGAGCGGCTGCTGCAGGTGCTGAAAACCACAAACGGCGCAAATATTCTAACCTAATTGGAAATTATATATTCGAGCCGTTTGGGGTTGAAACTCTAGGGCCATGGGGTCTGAGTGCTCACATAGTATTCCGAGACATTGCCAAGCGGCTAGTCGACTCTTCACGTGACCAGAGGGCTGGCCTATTTTTTGGGCAAAGAATCAGCATTGCCATACAACGTGGCAATGCTGCCAGCCTTTTGGGCACGTTTCCTGTTGACAACGATGCAGACGAATATTTTGATGCTTTATGATTATTTATTTTTATATTGTATATACATGTACATATTTTTTACTTAGATTTTAAATTATGTGTATATTGTAAGATATTATAGTCAATGTCTAAATAAATAAATATATTTATAGTAAGAAAAAAAAAATTGTAAATAGTTTTTGTTAATTTAGCTTATAATTTTGTTTTTTTAAATAATTTAAATCTTAAGTTTATCATATTATAATAATAAAGTCTACATAGGTTTCCTGTTTTTAATATACTACAAAAATAACTCTGTTTTACGACCTAACGGCTAAACGAACTTTGATGAAATTTTACACCACAATATTGTGACATAGATCATGACCATGGTTTGGATAGAGGATACTTTATACGATTCTGTTGGATAATTTCCGACCTCCAAGCGGAGCCGCGCGTAAAAGCTGTCTTCCGTAACTAAGTACCCAAATAATATCTAATCTCTTCACCACCTTTGGTTGACTGGTAGAGAATGCCTAAGGCATTAAGTCCGCCTTTGTACCTTTTTGTGTGCGAGAAGTTTAAATAAATAAATAAATATTGTGGACTATCTTACAGTATTCTGAGAAGGCAATAATAGTTTCTGGTATAGACCGCTCATTGAATTAAATCGTTCTAAATAGTTCTCAGGTTAAACAAAGCCCTTTAGTTTAGGTAAATGGGCATTCATTGGTAACTTCCATTTATATTTATTCTTCGTTCAGAACTTTGTTCTGTGTGGCGCCGAAAATAAAGAATAGCACCTTCCCATTTATTCCCGTGGGTGTCGTAAAAGGGGACTAAAGGACTTACTAGAGAATGGCCAGCAGCGTTCTCTATGCATTTTGCCACCACACTGCGATCGCCAACCCGCGTGCCAAGCGTGGCGATTATGGCAAGTCCCCCTAATTCGGGAGCCTATTATCTCCAGCAGATGTCTGCAGCAGGACGTCTTACGGTTGAAATTATGTTGATGATGATGAGAAACTTTGGAGTTTATATACAGCTTATAATATAACAATGTGAAAAAACAAAAGGTTTCACTTCCTCTCAGTACATATTGTCTGCACACGATTCCAACATGGATAGTTGTCAGGCCTACACGTGTTTTCCTTTAGGGTACATTATCTTTTCTGTTGTTATTTATTATCGCTTTTACTCCATAGACAAACAATTGAGAATATATCTTCCTATACAAATAATGTGAATCTTGAGTTTGGATATTATTTATTTATTTACATACATACATACACATATAATCACGCCTTTTTCCCATGTGGGTAGGCAGAAACCACGGAGCGCTACCTGCTACGATCTCTACACACTCCTTTTGCCTCGTTTAGGGTCATACAATTGGTCATAGACACACGCCGGTTGCTAGTACTACGCACCTGACCTTTCTAAAGAACATCACCAATAATATTTATTTATTTATAGTTAATTAAAACGGTACAACACCAATTAAATTAATTAACATAGAAACACATAAAAGGTTGACAATAATTACAAAAAGTTAAACAATTACCTATATTAACAACTAATATGGAACAGTGGACTCCCTTGCATTCTTTCTCTCACAGAACACTAGACGTATACGCATCATATACAGGGTGTCCAGTAAATAGCACGACATACTGCAGGGGGTGATAGCTTGGGTCACTACCTATCCATACAACACAATATATGTTCAGCAAAATCTTACGGATTTACAATTTTACAAAATTTTCCGAAATACCGAAAAATCTCTACCTTGAAACAGATTTTTAAGCATCTCGTAATGAAAAAATCCTTTTCTAGTACTTTTTTTTACATCAAATTATTCGTGAATAGTTACTTTACTCATTGATAAGTCTTTTTTCTATCAAAGACAAGAATATTTTCAAGAAATACTATTTTTTGTTTAAATTTGCACAGAACTATTTTCTTATCACTTAAGTTTAACCTACAGTGGTGAAAAAAAATACGTAAGATTTTGCTGAACATATATTGTGTTGTATTGATAGGTAGTGACCCAAGCTATCACCCCCTGCAGTATGTCGTGCTATTTACTGGACACCCTGTATATGTAATTCAATAACACGTAATCATATACCGTGTGGTGCCGGACGTAAAGAATAACACCACCCCATTTCTTCCCGTGGGTGTCGTAAAAGGCGACTAAGGGACTTACTAGAGAATGGGCAGCAGCGTTCTCTATGCATTTTACCACCATACTGCGATCGCCAACCCGTTTGCCAAGCGTGGCGATTATGGCAAAGCCCCCTAAATTGGGGGAGGCCTAAATCCAGCAGTGGACGTCTTACGGCTGTGATGATGATGATGATGATATACCTAACACACACATAATAAGTCTATAATATTTCCGCTGCTGGTACTCTTTCCTCCTCTGTGTGACAGGGAGTGCACCATAATCCACTACACATTTCCATTGCGGGTTGACATGTCTTCAAATTTTTGGTTCTAGGACATGACGGTTTTCTCACCACATGGAACGCTTAAAAAGCTGAAATACATCCTCATTTTTATCTTTTTGTCTTCTTCTTTGTGTTTTTGTAACTAAGAATATTGTGTCTCACTGTAGGTATCTTCAACCTGGATAATCCGTGGAAAAGTCCTGGATCTACTTCCAATTATTATGTAATTTTAGATGTACCTACAATTAACAATTATTTGTTTTCTCTTAAACAATAAATAAACAAGTTGCAAACTAAGGCAAACTATGAAATACAACACTGGTGATCCGAGTACTAGGCAGGACACAGTACATAATAATAGATCCCAGACCTAATTTTGGCCATGGCAACCAAATGCAGCGCAGACCAACCATCGATGTAGGGGATATTATAGTGCATAAGTACAATATCTTCCATATTATCATCATCATCATCATTTCAGCCGCAAGACGTCCACTGCTGGACTTAGACCTTCCCAAATTTGGGGGGCTTTGCTATAATCGCCACGCTTGGCAGGCGGGTTGGCGATCGCAGTATGGTGTTAAAATTCATAGAGAACGCTGCTGCCCATTCTCTAGTAAGTCCCTTAGTCGCCTTTTACGACACCCACGGGAAGAAATGGGGTGGTGTTATTCTTTACGTCCGGCACCACACGGTACATGTTATAGACCGACAGAACAGGACAGGAGAGATCAGGCTCAGGGCCAAGGGCTAACTTGTTTTGCGAGGCACGGAGGTATCACACTCTAAGGCGTTCTGTTACCAAGTAATACCTAATGGAAAAACCCAATTTCACTAGCGCGACCGGAGAATCGAACTCAGGTCTCTACGCTCAGCGGTTGATTATTTAATTATCATGTGAGTAGTGGTGGCCTAGTGGTAACGGCCGCGACATCGTTACGAGTAGTCGTGAGTTCGAACCCAAGCAGGCGCTTTACTTTGTGTAAATTATTTTAACACCACTGCTCTCAAAAAGGTAAAGGAAAACATCGTGAAGAAACCGGCATGTCTTAGAACTAAAAATTCGAAGACCTGTGTCATCTACTAACCCACACTGGGCCCGCGTAGTGGATTATGGCCCACTCCCGCTCACCGAGATGAGGCCTGTGTCCCAGCTGTGGGAACATTATATCATAGATTGTTGATTAATAAACAATAGACTCATTATTAGGCACACATTTAGAATAAAAATAGACAGACATACATATATTGGAAGAATTAATGAAATAAATAAATTATTTGAATGACGATGCTTTTAAATCTCCGTCCACGATAACGTTTTAAGGTGTATCGGTGTTTTAACATCAAGGGTAAAATCGTAGACATTAAAGATAACGTAACGTGCGAAAGTAATTATTTAAATGCAACCATTTATATAATTATTTTTGTAATTTTCAACAAAATCTTGTGGCTGTCACAGAAACTCACACGTCAAAAAAATACTTCTATTCGTTTTCTAAGCCCTGTAAGCTTGCGTGACTAAGAAAAACCGAACAAAGCCTAATTTGTTGAAATCGTTCGAGTTATTCAGGTTTTAAAAAGCAATTTACAAGGCAGGCGCAAAAAATAGCCCGTTAACGTCACAGGTTGTTGAGATTTCTAAGAAATTGCTCGCTCGAAGAGTTTTTCTCTGTAAATGTTGAAGCATTATAAGGTTTATAAACCTCTAAATAAGGTTTGAACTATCTTTTGTTCAGTTTTTAGTATTAATTGAATAGAATTTATTATTTTAGAATTTTTCATTTTTTATACAAAGTTACTAATGAGTCTGAAACCTTTAAAATTGCCTACGCCTTAGAATAAACGTAATCACTTTTGTAGCCTACAATTACTTATAAAATACTTAAGTTACAAATACTTTTTATTTTTTTATTAGAATTTGAAATTTATTCCAATTAGCTAGATGGATGCACCTAAATAATACACCTATTTATTATTAATTTTTAATCATTTATCAAACAGCAAAAGGTTCACACTGACAGAAAAATAAAACAAAAATACTAAAAGGTGTTAGCAACAAATGTATCTTATAAACCTATGTAGTAATAGTATCTAGTAGTACTTGTACTCACTTATATAGTAGGATTTTAGTAACAATTTGCCTTATAATCTATGTTAGTACGTATGCACTACGACAAACAGTGATACGTATTATGCAGTTTTTATGTTTTGATACAAATCACTACTTGATTTATGCAACTTCATTTTTATAACATGAAATATCCGTCTAATGGTGTACACTTCCTGCCAGGGTCGCTAGATTGTTCAAACGAGATACCGTGGCCCTGGCATATGGGTAACTGAAGGAACACGGGTGGGTTTTAGTCAGTAAAAGTCTGAGACGCCCAGAGCGACAGAAGTTAATGGATGATTTCCCATCCAAAAAAAAAAAAAATGGTGTACATTTTGTATGCGCACCTAATTATTTGTTGCATCATTTTAAATTGGAGCCTCTTTTTTAAATTGTGGCCTTACCTCAAAATTTGCGGTAACCTCGACCAAACTGGTTCGATTAGGTTGGAACTGAGACTAACCACGCAGGATCCGAGTTAGTCTCAATAACTAAGCTAGGGTATCCCGAACATGTCTAGTACGGTAGGAACTGTGAAAAAGCTCTCCAAGTTGGCTGCAATTACTAATGTCTAACTAATATTTTGAGGATACCACTCACAAATGGAAGCGCTTTTAATAACCGACTTCAAAAAGGAGGAGGTTTTTTTATGTATGTTCGGCCATAACTCGTCATTTATAGACGGATTTGCAAAATTATTTTTTTGATCGAAAGGGGTTTATTCCGAAATGGTCCCATATAAATTTCATATAGATCTGATGATGAGTTCCGGAGACAGGCACCGGAACTCTTTAAAAAATGACAGCAAATCAACCGCGATTTCTGCTATCGCATAAATATGCAGTGTTTGTTTGGAATTAGTGCGGGTCCACCCCGCACTAATTCCAAACAAACACTAGTGCGGGGTGGATACCTCAACTAAAAATTTAAAAAAAAAAACATAAATACAGATCCTAAGACACCGTACCTATAATATACCCACGTTTCATCAGTTATGAATAGGTTAGTCCCATATTATACGGATAATACAGAACGAGCCTATTGCCATCAACCATGCCAGAGCTAGGCTCCGGGCTGCTTCTGATAAATAAACTCAATTACACTTCACCAGACTTGGGAATCAAAATCAGGATCTCGTTGTCAATGTAGCGTTTTCAACCACTAGACCAACGAGATAGTCGATTAGATACAAGCCCATTTTAAGACCCGTATTACAGAATGTCAATCAATACTCCAGCATTACTGAAAACTAGATTCAAGCCATTTGATTAGTTGAAAATAGTTTTTGAGTAATGCTTGATTATTGAGTAACGTAATACCAAATGGTTTTTGTTACAAGTGTTCATAATAGAATCAATTAAGTGAAAAATTATAATAAAATGATAAAAATTAACCAGTTTCTGATTCATTCCTTTATATTCACCTAATTACCCTGCATGCCAAATTTCAACTTTCTAGGTCACCTGGAACTGGGTTACAGTTTTGATCTATCGGTCAGTCAGTGATAAAAATGACGATTTTTGGACGTTAATATCTAAATAACCGTTTGAGATGGGTTTATGAAATTTGAAGCACATAATTTACCTCGCAAGTTTCAATGTATGAGCCAAATTTGACACATTTATGTGAAACAGTTTTTGAGTTATGAGGGAGTCAAAAGTGGCTCCAAATGGTTCGCGTAACGCACACACGGTGCTGCTCGCCAGTTCTATTACTTGAACTTGGCTTGACACGCTACCGTGTGTCTAGATATTTTATATCATTGTAATTTAGTAAAACTACCTATTTCATGTGAAAGTACTCAATATTACGTAACATTGCTCCCGGCACGCGTCTACATATCGCCGGTCTCCGGACATTACAAACGATGGATTTTGCTTGTATGTACATAAGACTTCGTTCTCTTTTCTACGCGCGAATTCTGAGCGCATGAATTTATTACATTTTTGCAAATTACTTGATTCCTCATTCTGTTAAAGTACGCCTACTTCAATGTGATGTGTGAGACATCATCCGCATAGCCTTTTCCCAACTATGTCTGGGTCAGCTTCCAGTCTAACCGGATGCAGCTAAGTACCAGTATTTTACATGGAGCGACTGCCTATCTGACCTCCACAACCCAAGTACTGGGTAATACGATACCCCATGGTAAGACTGCTTGTTAGACTTTCAGGCTTCTGACGACCCGTAACGACTGTCTAATATCTACGACAGACAGCCGGGACCAACGGCTTAATTTCAATACTCACAATCACCCTATAATGTTCCTACTACTGGGATAAAGGACTCCTCTCTGTGAATGAAAAGTTGTTGGATATCACATGTTTTCGAATTTTTGGTTCTAGGACATTTTTACGAAGTTTTCCTGTACCGTTATATTATTTCATGTATTTGTTGCAAAATGCTTGCATTATTTATCCTAAAATTCAAGCTATTTATTTTAAAAGTCCGAGAAAGCTAACCGCCATTTTAGACTTTGCAATGCCATCAAATGATCTTACATAAGTTTACGCAAACCAGCCGGTTTTACATAGGAAGTCTTCTGACATCGTACTGAATCCAGTTGTAACAATAATCTGCCCTCGGCCAAATTCTTGTCCAAAATGGATATTTAACATTAAAGGGACCTCAAAGCGCGAATGCCGAACATTTTAGTCAAAAATATTTAGAGACTAGTCTGTTCAGGCAAAATTCTACAATATAAAATATCTTATGTAGGGTTAAAATACAATGTTTTTGGGTTTGGAAATTATAAGGCAGAATTTCATTAGGTTTTTCTGTTATTTTTTCACTCTATATTTTTTAGAGATAAGTTCCGCTCTTTGATGCATTTCACATATATACACCGTGACATTATAATCGTCTTACAACGGCAGCCCACTTCATGTATCCAATGACCACTACACTTCCTATTGAAAAAATGAACATTTGAATAACTAAAAAAATAAAAATATAATTCATTATGATGACGCATGAAGTAGTTTGTTTGATATTTTGTCTCATGTAAAATGGATATGGAATGATCTAGTCGACTCGTGCGCTGGGTAGGTATGTATGTTCTCTACCATATGATACGTAAACATTATTAACAGGATTTTTCATAATTCTAATGCATTATTTATTTTTCTAAGTACGTATTTTCTTAGTTGGTAACAATTTTTAATCACGCCTACAGGTATATTATGTCGGATATATTAAATGGACAACCTTTGTAAGACGACTTAAATGTCACGGTGTATAAACTCACGCCTTCTTCCTGTGAGGGTAGGCAGAAACTACAGAACGCCACCTGCTACGTTGCTTACGTACCCCTTATGCTTCGTTTACGATCATACATCTGGTCATTCTCGCACCACGGTTGCGAGTACTACGCACTTGACGTTTCTGAAGAACATCACCAATAAGGTCAGCATATCGTTCGACGATGTTTCTATTCGGCACGGTTTCCACTCATATGTCTTTAGTAAATACCCTTAGTCAAATTTCATTCATCTTCTCTACATGACCAAACTATTGAACCTTACTCTTTTCGATTAATATAACTTATGATACCTGAAGTGTTTCGAGAATTTCTAGACATTTGTATTGTATGTGTATCAGGCGAGTGTCCGCAACTCCACGTATGAGCACGTATTTTGCGAATGGATGTAAGTTTTTTTTTTTTCGGAAACCTTGTGCCAATACCATGTGCCGATAGAATCTGCGTTATTGTAGGTCTTGTCAAAGTCTGTTGAAAAAAGGGTAAAGGAAAAGTTTTTCCATATCATGAACAATAAATCTATGTTCACTTATCAACAATAGTCGGTACTGTGATATTTTCTTGCAGAGTGCAACTGAATATATGCTGGTATCTAGTATAATTTTAATTTCTTAATAGGGAGGGTCAAGCAAAGCTAATTACGGATGATGCCACCCACGCTGGTAACTTTCAGCAGTATATTTGAATGTTTTCAAGGAAATTAACCAGTATTTCTATTATCGCCATATAAATTGTCTGGTCTAAGATAATCACTTAATTATCTTGCAACACTTGGTCCCTAATTTTTTTGACGATCGTTTTTGAACGGTAGTTTTCTTTTATCCTTTTCAGCAAAAAAAGCTGTGTACGTTTTATTTTACGTACTGAATTATTTTACATAGTAAAATTCCAGTCACCTAAACACGGGATAAAGACGAGATAAGACGTGGAAAGAGATAAGTAACCAGGATCGACATTTATAGTTGAAATTTAGTGAGAAACCGAAGCAATTTATCGAATTATATTATTTTATATATGAACTGTTTGATTCAATTATATCCGACAAACATTTGGTGATCGTACACCGTTTTTTTGCGCTGTAAGGCATTACATTGAATAATTTTGACAACTAAGCGGAATCAATCGGTATTGTATATTTTTCGTTCCCATTTAACGAAAGATTTCCGAGTTTGTTTATTGAATTTCGATTGCTGAAACGTTGAATGCGTAACTATATAAAATTATTATAGTTCTCAAACGGAGAAAACTTTAGTTCTTCTACGCACGATATTTGCAGATAAAAGTTTAGTATCGAGGCCAAATTGTAGGCCACAATAATAGTCTAGATAGAATCTAAGTATCTTCCAAAGGAATTGTAAAGCTTAACGATACATACTTATACCAAGATAACAAGACTTTCGGATCATTATTTTTTATTTGTAAACAATTATGTGCGTCTTTGTACTATTGCGTAAAGGTACTACTACAAAATGGTACTTGCTTTCTAAGGCATTATAAAGGTCGTTTCTTCATGAATTTGATTCAATTGTGAATTAATTCCCAGTTATGATTGCTAATTCAACAGTTTGAAATTTATCTTCTTTTCCATTTTTTTTTTATTTTATGATTGTTATTTTGTCATTTTTGTATAAGTCAACACTAACAAAAAAAAGAGTCTTCATGTTAGCGAACTATCTTAAAAATCTTACTCTGTCTACTTATTAGAGCCCGGCTTGGTCTACTCCCTAGTAGACGTGTCGAATACAAATTTGAGCATTTTTAGTTGTTGTTCTGAACATTATAAAACCAGCCCAGCGCGTATTGGACCACGTACGATGTTGGGTTTCATAGTTGGGATGACTTTTCTCCCAAAAATAAATTAACATTGTAGTTGAAATACTTGTTCTCATTTTAATTTTTTCCTTTACTTATACTGTGAGACCCTTGCCTTGCTTCTTGCTAAATTTTATGATTCTAGGTCAACGGAAAATACCTAGGCTTAAATTTATTTTCGAGTATCAGAATATAGTCACATAAATGGCAGTTTTTTTATTGATTTTAAATTCTTGAAATTTTAGAGCTGCGAAGACCCGTTAACCTACATATTTTATACGAATTTCATCTATATACATCCACGCGTTGCTAAGAAAAAAGTATTAAACATACAGGCAGTCGGATGGACTGATGAACAACAAAATGGTCTTTAAGGGTTCCGGTTTTACCTTTCGAGCATCTATTTTTAGTAAATAGGTACTTATATTAATTTGTTTAATTAGACTTCTCATGGATAAATTAGTTTCAAAGCTATATTTCGATTATTCCACGTATAGTATATCTACAAGTTAACTAACACTCAACTAAAATCCACACAGCTTCGATGAATATTGTAAACCAATCCGTATAATAATTATATATTCTAAACACATGTTCCGACGTAGATACGAGACGAGAACTGCAAAGTCGAGTACAATATGGATAAATCGACTGCTGAAATATCGAACAGAATTTAAATGCTTTTGATTTATTTAGTTTGGAAGATATAGCGGAGTCGCTACGCAAAGTTATAGTGAAAGGAATATTACTTTATCTTGAATGTATGTAAGTAATAGTTTTAAGAGATTCATATGAAATACTTATTCGAGGATAAGACTTTCATTGTATAGCTTTAACTAATTCATTGTGATTTTATAATATAATATTATAAGTCGCGCACCGAGTCGCTAGAGTTCCGCCTTTGCCAAAGAACAATGGAGCGCAGTATTTTAGGCGTTAATCGAACCGTCAGAACACGAAACACCTTGTTGCCTCCCAAACAGGCATGTTAGACGTCGTCAAAAAGACTGCCACGCTAAAATGGGATGACAGGGGTCACACCAGTGATGGACTCCACACGGTTGGTTGAGGATGTACGGCGCCCGCCGAGTTCGGCCCAAGAAGAAGTGGTGAGACGGTCGAGACGCGTAATGCAATGGCTGGATCAAGGTGGCTTTGGAATAGAATGCTTGGAAGTATTTGGAAAAGGCCTATGAGAAAGGCTCATGAGTGAGGCAATGTTAGCTGTTAGACCTTGACAAGGAAGGCTTCTTTTCAGCTTGGAACGTAGACATAGTCGTGGACAACAGCTAGATTTCAATAAATTCTAATAATCTAATTTATTATTTGGACTACGGTAATTGGGTAGTTTGGATAATAAAACATTGTCTGTTTGTAACTTATTACTTTTCACAAAATATTATACAGCATTCTATTTTATTGCTCAAAGAATATTACTTTTCATAAGCCTACTAAAATTTAATTATTCAAAGCATAAATTAAAGATCTAAATTGGAGTACCAAGAACAACCCTTCTAATTATTGTTTTTAAGCAAAAACACTAAAACTTTAAGCCAATTCAAGTTAACAGCCTGCTATGATTTCCAGATTTAGCTACCGTTCATAATAATTATTTTACGAAAGTAATCCCTCGGCCGTTTGAAGGCCAGACCTATAATAATAATGTTCTAGTGGTCTGAATTATTATAAAATATTAAAAAGTTCACTGAAAGCTTGCCTCGCGGATGAAAAAGGCCGTCCGGGTGACCGCTTCAGGATAAAAAGTTAGGTAATATTACATTTTACCCGACCGCGATGAAACCGAAGGGGCAGGGGTGTATTTTACCGAAAAATCGGATTTTCTGGAATTGGATAGGTATGTAATTGTATGATGGACATTGAAAAAAAAGGAAAAATTAAGCAGTTGGACTAAACAACAATTGAATCATTAATGTTGCTTGAGTGAGTTTAAGAACTTTGTAAATAGCTTAGGCAAAGGTTCCGCAGATCTAGTAGGTAAAATAGGTTTGAAATACACGATGAATAATGTATGCATGCTTTCGGTTAGGACAGGTCATCTCAAAGATGCAATGGCTCTCTCTTCATAAGACTTGATTGATTACCCTTGGGTAAGAGTCAAACATCGTTATGGTTGCCTTTACCAAAATAACACATCAGAAAAACTGGACAGATACTGAAATAGGAAATAGATGCCTTCATCATCATCATCATTTCAGCCGTAATACGTCCACTGCTGGACATAGGCCTCCCCCAATCTGGGGGGCTTTGCCATAATCGGCACGCTTGGCAGGCGGATTGGCGATCGCAGTATGGTGGTAAAATGCATAGAGAACGCTGCTGCCCATTCTCTAGTAAATCCCTTAGTCACCTCTTACGACACCCACGGGGAGAAATGGGTTGATGCTATTCTTTACGTCTGGCACCTAGATGCCTTAAAATTCATTAATTCAATCAACATCATCATTATTTCAGCCGAAAGACGTCCACTGCTAGGCATAGGCCTCCCCCAAGCTCCGCCACTTCGACCGGTTCTGTGCTTCCCGCATTCAGCGGATTCCTGCGACCTTCAAAAGATCATGGGTTCATCTTGTGGGAGGCCTTCCAACTCCATGTCTTCCGGTTTGCGGTCGCAGCTCAAAAACCTTTCGGCCCCATCAGCCATCTGAAATGCGAGCAATGTGCCCTGCCCACTGCCACTTAAATTTGTAAATATTAGTTATCAATTTGGTAAATTACATTAAACATTATGTAACAAGCGTTCCAATCAATATAATTACTAAACAAATTTCAGTCTGATGATTAAATCGTCAACTTACGTGTTGACATCAGTTCTTACCTACTCTAATATCGAGAGAGATATAAAACCGGCCAAGTGCGAGTCGGACTCGCGCACTAAGGGTTCCGTACCATTATCTATAGGTAAATTGCGGTTTACGATCTATGACGTATTAAAAAAAAACTACTTACTAGCTCTCGTTTAAACCAATTTCTCTTATTTTGGAAGTTACAGCGGGGGGGGGGGGCACATTTTACAACTTTGGAAGTGTCTCTCGCGCAAACTATTCAGTTTAGAAAAAAATGATATTAGAAACCTCAAAATCATTTTTGAAGACCTATTCACAAATACCTCATACGTATGGGTTTGATGAAAAAAAAAATGAGTTTCAGTTCTAAGTGTGGGGAACCCCCAAAATTTATTGTTTTTTTTTTTCTATTTTTATATGAAAATCTTAATGCGGTTCACAGAATACATCTACTTACCAAGTTTCAACAGCACAGTTCTTATAGTTTCGGAAAAAGTGGCTGTGACATACGGACGGACAGACAGACAAACATGACGAGTATAGCCTAAAGGTTCCGTTTATTGCCATTTGGCTACGGAACCCTAAAAATGGATCAATCTGTTATCCTGATCACGATCAGCCTTGTGATAATTAACGAATGCATGTTCGCATTTTTAGCAAACGAGTCATCTTTATATCAGAATATCTTGTTATCCCAGACAGTTATAGTAAATGTTGATGACAGCATCCAGCAATTAATATTATATCAATTCAGAGCAATGCATCTGAAGGATATTTCTTAATATTTTATTTGGAACAGCCGATAGAAGAGCAAACGGATAAACAATTTAATTTATGCGTTCCCCTAGTTTGATTAGTGGTATTGTTGTTAATGTATTAGCAAACTCATAGACAGACTTTTAGCTAAATAATATATGATAAAAAATTATAAAACCATATTTTTAATGATAATTTTTAGCTCGGCTCTTAAGGGCCTTAGCGTGATCTAGCTTGTAGTTCTAAAGATTACCTCGCTCAAACAAACAAACAAGCATTTTAGCTTTATTATTAGTTTACTATGTAGATATAAGTGAGATTTAAAAACAGCCTAATTTAAATGCTTGAACAACATGACTAAAATATGAGGTGTTAAACTCGTATAACATCTAATGCCACCATGAAGCATGTTTCCGAGTAACTTCTGTGTAAAGTCCGCAATCGGATTTGTACCACGCATCACACCCTAAGCTTTGAAGCTTAGTTTCGGTTCCAACACTTGTTATAACAATGCTTGATATTGTTACGTAGATCGTAAAGACTTGAAACGTTACGCTACCGCCATCTATTATTAATTGGCAGGTATTACACGAACTGTATTATCTGTAAACGCCACCGCCATCTAATTATCGAATAGTGGAATTATCTGTCCGGTACTTTCTAGACACGTAGTCTCTTACTGTGATTAAGTGGCACAAATTCTAGAATGTTCGCGAGTATTTTTGCGGCAATTAAGCTCATTATATAAATAGCGGATTTTTAAACTGTAGAGACAGTTCTATCACAAATGCGAAACAGTAGACTGCAAGCGAAACAATGAACTACTACCGAAACAGTCAAGTGCAAGCGAGACAAGTGATTTTCACAGTTTAAAAAATGTAATTGAACAGTTTTTACCTTTTAATAAGAAAGTTGTGCACGCCTTTAAGTGATGTATTTACATAGAACTAAAGATCCGTCATCACCTAATGTTATTATCTTTGTAAATATGTCGTTGGTGTGCCTTGTTTAATAAATAAATAAATAAGTGATTCTGATCAACCTTTTATTTTTACTACCATATTTGTGATTATTTGAGTAACCTGTTAGTGTTTTTGATAAAATTGGTTTAAATTTATTCATCCCGAACCCCAGCTCATAACAATATGTATACTTGTGCTGTCCTAGGAATTTCCAGGAGAAATAATTATATCAGCATTGTTTTGAAAGTGGACATAGCACTTAACCTGCTACTTAATCTTGTTTTCAGACTACTATGTGGGCGAAGTTGCGGACAAAGCCAATTAGGTTTCAGGTGAATAGGTTTATTTTGAATTACAAGTGGCGAATAGAAGCGCTGCTATTCACTGCAATTAATGACTGACTAAACAAATAAAGGAATTAGCTTTATATCGCAGTAAATTGCAGAAAAGCATGGCATGTAAGGGGGCGAGTTGATACTCAAGATTGCGAGGAACAATACTGTCAATAATAATGGTGATGACTGGAAATCAACAACCCTCAACAGACATACGTTTATTTGATTATAGAAACAACTAGCTATGCCCGTGTCTTCTTTCGCGTGCATATCGAAAATGTGGGTGTGACATGTTTCTTTTTTTACCCAAAACTCTTGTTACTTCTTATAATATCAGCTGTTTGCCAGTGAAAGTCACATTAAAATCGTACAAGCCATTTCCGAGATAACTTGGAACTAGCAGACAGACAACCAATTTTTTTTTATTTTTTTTTGTAGAAATCGTACATATTCTTTCATAATTATGCATTGTAAATGTATGTAAAAACGGTTACAATTTTATTTATTTGAATATGTATAATGTGAATGTTGACGCAAATAGATCCAGCATTAAACTTCCTATCAACATTTTACCAGCAGAATGCATAAACGAAAGTAGAGAATGAAATCCCAGCATATTGCCTGCGTATTACGGAACTGCTGTTTATTTCATCAAAATGTCAAATCACAATGTAAAATTATTCAAATTTCGTACAACATAATCCCCGCAATAGAATGGAGATGACGATCTAATTGCCAATTCTGGGGAAATATTCGATTATTGTAGAAGGTAGCGATTCGTAAAATCATTTCGTCGTTAACCCAAATCTATGAGGAGAGGTCGTTTAGTCTTGGCATGTCACAAGTCGTTTTGCCCGTAATCTTTTGGCTTTGGTATTGGTATTAAATGTATCATTCGGTGTAACATTTAGATAAGAATGATTTATACAAGGTGGGTACGTACTCAGGGGAGGGAAGACAAAAAATCTTAAATTCGCTGCTAATTTTATTCGGCGTTGTGTTTTTTTTTACCTGAGTAGGTATTTTCTAATCTTCTCTTAGTTATTTTGGATTATATCCAAGAAATTCTTATCTTTTATATTTTCTTCAAGCAGTACCTATTCTTCTTAAAAGTTCGTCGAACTTACGAATGCCGTCTTACAAAAGTCATACTTTCTTTTTAAAGACTTCTTTTTTCACGTCTACAGCACGTAATATTCGTATTTTTCAGCCCAGAATGTCGCCACGCTCAACGGACAGTACATAAATTGCTGCCCTTCAATTGCCGTTCAAAGCCAAAATTGTAACTTTGTATACAACGTGACTACATACGTGACTGAAACAGTATATTATATTGGCGCCACTTGAAGCTCTGCTCGCAAGTGCTAGTATACAAGGATAATAATAAGCAGCGCCACATTGTCAGCTCGTTTACAAACACGAAGTATTCTTACATTTTTACGACACACGCGAGTATAAGCATGCAAGTCTACGGTCTGTTCCAAGTATATAAGACAAAAATTTAAGCAAACCATGCTCAGGTTAAATTCTTACGCAATCACCCACTAAAGGGAAGTACTCACAAATTCATCCGTATTAAAAGGTTCACCTTAATATCTCACCACATTTTCAAACAATTATTGTGTTAATAGTATCATTAAAATGTAGTTGATTTATCGTCGGAAATGCAAGTCATAAAATTAACCTTTTCTGTCAAATTCAAGTAATTTAAACTCAGGGTTCCATTTTCAAATATCCAAATTAAAGCACTAAATGTGTAAGAAGCAGTACAGTGTTTGTGGAGTTTCTTGGCTATTCTTTTCCATACGAATCTACCTTTTGAAAGTGGCGACTAGAATCAAATCTATTTTTATGTAACTGTTGACGTTCAAAAGTGTCTTTTATGTGCCTAATGGAAATAAATGCTTTGACTTTGACTTTGAAGTGGCATTTTTTTGATCCATTTGTTTACACTTTCAGCAAATACTTTGGAACATACTCTACGTATATCATCTTAGTCGCGCGAAATTCCTTTACAATGTGCTCATTTCATAGTCGGGACTCACGGCTTAAGTTACCGACAGGCGCAGCCATCTCGTGAGATGTATCAAAGGGATAATGTCAAGAGTGTTGCATCGACCTGATAATGTTACATGTATATCTTTTATCCTTAATCGTTGTAGAGGTTAAAATCTCTTGAATTAAAAGCAAGAATTACTGGCGGTTTGATATGTTTTACTGACGCTTATGAAAGTTAAATTCGATCTTTAAAAAACTGTTACACTCTGAAGATTTGTTGAAGTTAGGTAGGGTAACTGGGATGTTTACGTGCAACTTGTTACCAAGGATACAGTGTATGATTCTGGACCTCTTCAAGTTAAAATTTTGCATAGGTTATTTAAAAAAAATTGCCGTTCCATCCATCAATATCACAGGGTTAGTATTGCCTGTCAGAGTCGCGAGATTTGTTCGAAAAGGTTACCGTGGCTCTGGCATATAGGCAACTAAAGGAACACGGGTGGGTTTTATTCAGTAAAAGTCTGACACATCCTCCCGCTCCGCTCAGAGGACAAATCTAGGACAGAGAGAGACGTAATTTGATGATTACCCACCCACAAAAGACAAGAAAAGTGTCAGTATTGCAATTTTCTATGAAACAGCAGATTTTTCGTAAAAAACGAAAAGTCGGTAGCAGTAAAATAATCTGGAATGATGCGTTGAGTTTGGCCGTCGATGTCAGTGCCATCGTACGCATATTTTCTACGCGCACACACAGACAGATTCCAAGCTTATCACGAAGAAGGACGGCTTCCGTGAGCTGCTGACTAACAACTTCTTTAGCTTGATTAGTAGCTGAAATTTAGTGGTACTATGAATATTTTCGTATATCTACATAATTCAGTGAGTCTTCAACCCTCGTTCACCGCACAGACACACGGAACTTCTCCGCATTGGCGCACGTCATTCGTATGATGGAACTGAAATTGCGTAACAGACGAAATTTCCTTCCGTGCGTTCCAACGTTTTTGTCATGAATATTTTTCGCATGAAAATAAACAACTGTGGAGTCTGGTCGCTATAAATTTGCATAACTTGACAGCCAGTTGACCTCGACTTGTTCGTCAAAAAGATTAGAACATCCGGATTTTAATGCGGTGAGGATTGTGAGTGACCTAACCTCGCCACGCCTGTATTATTTGACGGTGTAAGCAGATATGTAAGAAAACCTCAGGTTTTTTGTGTCAAGTACCATGTAAAAGTGACGACTCTGTTGGCATAAACCGAGTTACATTTTTTTTTTTTTGGGAATCACCTTGCGCATGGTATCCTATGAGATTGTCGGCAGCTTATCCGGACTTGCCTGTGTCTAGCTAAATTAATACGGCCTCCAGCCAGGGCTTAAAACTAGGGCGACTACTCGCCAACGGCATCCCCTGTAGGGCTCGGATCTCGGCTTAGGGCATCACTGGTAGAAGGCAGCAAGGCTTCATCGGAATGATTCTTTATTATTTAAGGACGAATTTAAAGCTACAGGCGCAGCGCCGAGGGCTGGATCGAGCAAGGATCGAGGGAGCCTAAATTCAGGTTCTACGCCAATATGTATGCGTGAAATAAAAAATAAGCTTTAGCTTTACCAAGATCATGGCTTTGAACCACAGATCCAGCAGCAGTCACGTTCAGCAGTCATCCTTGCAACCACTAGATCAACAAAGTACCCATGGCAAAAGTGAGTATTGCTCTAAATAAAACTTAACAACGGACATTATCAAAGGAGGCACTAAAAGCCTTTTTAAAAGTTTAAAGTGGGTCTGGAAATATAGTGAGACAGCACTATTTAAGACCTTTTTCCAATCCTAGTGTAACCGTGACCTCGCGTGACCTAAAGCAGTGAAGTCGGTACATCTGAAATGGAGTTGGGAGTTTTTTTTTTTTTTTTAGAATTATTGTTATGTTCTCGATTAAATGTAAAGAATGGAACCAGGACGCTTATATAACCTAACCTAAAAGACAGCTGTGCTGCTGTGGAATTTTTTGCGTCATTTCTATTTCTCAGCTAATAAATTAAGAAGTGGTGAAGGACGAACGTTTTGGGGACTGTTTTATATCATTTTGACGTGCAAAAAGTACAAGTTCTCAGTCTAGTTTGAAAAGATGTCTCTTGATTTGATTTTGGAGCTCTTTATATACTTAAAACTAGGTAATTATCTGATAAAAGTAAAAAAAATCATCCAGATTTCAGTCATGGAAGCCATATCAGCGGCCTTTGGCGCAGGAGATACTATAGTTCACATGTGCGTGCGCAGACACCGGCTCATTATTTTTCCTTCACTTTCTTAGTCCGATGCGACACTTTTCAACATGTTTGGTTCAGAAACGTCTTATAACGACAAATGTATGCAATTGATTGCTAACGCAACGTGTAAGACGTTAATAAATTATGATATTTTTTGCACTACATACCAGGACGCTATAATAAACTCCAATAGTTGAAATTTTTCACCGCAACACTTGCAAGTATCAAACATAAAGAGCCAGAACAATTCAAATGTTGGTAGCTTAGTGTATTAGTCTACTACACACTTATAACTCATACGCACATATACGGAACGTCCGAATAAAGACCACGAGACTAGCGCGACATGACGGTCGCGCGCGGTTCGGTGATTTGTATCCGTTCTATGAAAACGCACGCGACATTGCACACAGGGACGACCCGTCGCGGCACGACACGGTCGATCTGCGTTGAGCAGCGTGACAACATACGGTTAATTTTGTGTAGCGTCGTTTCGCAGTCGCGACGCGACGTTGTCGTCGCGGCCACAAATTCACTGCGCCGCCATACAAAATGTACCACAAGCCGTCTCGCTGTTCGTCGCGCCACTACGAGTGGTCCCACCGCGCCAGTGTGAAAGTTGTTGCGTCGCGATAAGTGGCAGAATCGCCTCCGCGGCTCGTCGCTCGACCAGTCGCGCCTGTTTGTACGATGCTTAAGTCGTGTGGAGCGGCAACGTCTTTTGACTTTATGTTTAATCTAGAATACTGAGCGGAACGTTTATCAACGTATGTACATTTTGTATACGAAAATATTATGTCATAATGTGTGTACCTCATGACAACGGCGCTGGGCTGAACATGTTTACTGTACAGCCTCGTGCTGAGTCAGGTGCCTTTTGACCTCGTACAGGCCTTTCTGTTTTTACTTTCGTTTAGTTTTTTATCATTGTGTTTCAGAATTTTTTGTTTCTAACAAGCTGTTGCCCGAAACTTGTTTGTATGTTGTGTTTTTTTTTTTTAATAAATTCCCTGGATGAATTGTTGCCGTACAATATGACGTGTCATTTGTATCGAGTGAAGCAAAAGTGACAACTAATGGTGACCTAAAAAATAGTTGGTTACTGAGTTTTTGGGTATCTATATGACGATCAGTTCAGTTGGTTAGGTATGAAAAGGTGGCAGACAGACAGATAGTTACTGTACAATATTTGTATGGATTATAAAATGCTTTATACATTATCAAGTACACTTACCCAGCACCTTCACCTGCGTGGTTCTCAGAAATAATCCCAAGGCAAAGGTATTACCGGGATTAAAAGTATCTTTTATCCAAGTTATAAACCACCTGAGTGACAAATTTCATCATCGTCTCGTCTGTTTTTACGTGATTGAGTAACAATTATTTAAACATAGGAACTTTAACATTTATAACATTATATAAATTTTAAATTTTGTAGGATAGTAGGATTAGTAGGATAAAAAATAACGAATTTAACCTTTTTAATACCAGTATATTTTCAAACTACAGGCAAAGCAGTCTTCAACACGGCGATGAAAATAGCATATTTGCTGTCTTGATAGTGAATACCAGTTTAATGAAGGTCATATTATATTAATAGAAAAATAATAATATGTTTCACTAACATATGTTCACGCAGCTTAACATAAAGTCTTCCACCTACATAGTTTTTTTTTTATTAAATCACGTTCAGACAGATTTATAAATACATATGATAATGGAGATGTTATTCAATGTTAACTTATAATACTCCGACCCACTTGTTATTATATATCTCTCTCATCTAGTTTAAAAAATATTTAATTGACGTGTAAAAGTGTTCGTACAAACCTACTTACATAAATAAAATCATTTATCATTTAACGCCTATTTGCCCCAAAAGGTAAAAAGACACTATAATCTAGTATACCAGCATTTCGTTGGTTTGTAACAGGGAGCGATCCTATTGCCATCAACCGGGTAAAAATGCAAATTCCGGGTGGCTACTGATAATGTATTGTACATCAAGCCCAAGACGTTATCATCATCATCATCATCATCATTTCAGCCGAAAAACGTCCACTGCTGGACATAGGCCTCCCCCAAAGTGGGCGGAGGTTGCCATTATCGCCACGCTTGGCAGGCGGGTTGGCGATCGCAGTGTGATAATCTGCATTTATTCTTCTTATCATTTATTTTCTTTTAATTTCATTTATTGTATATATGTATCATTTGCATCGTTGTATATGTAAGCGGGCACGCCCTTTATGTCTGGAGGCTTTATTAAGGTTTTAAGTTCTGTTTACGATTTTGTTTTATTATTTATTTCAGCTTGAGTTTAGTTTTCAATGTTTTGTTGGTAAATTGGCGTGTGCTAGCTGACATATGGCGAATAATGTGTTTTGTTTTATAATATTAATAACTTACACAATACTGTATAGAATCAAGTTCTTCTAACTTAACAGACAGCTGTGCTGCTGGGGAGTTTGTTCCGCCACTTCTTCTTCCCAGCTAAAGCACTAGGAAGTGTCGAAGGGCGGGCATTTTGGGGGGACTGTCTTATGTAACTTTGACGTTCAAAAAGTGCTGACTCTCAGCCTAGTTTGAATAAATGACTTTTGATTTGATTTGCAACACTGCTGCCCATTCTTTAGTTATCCCTTAATTGCCTCTTACGACACCCACGGGAAGAAATGGGGTGGTGCTATTCTTTTAGTCCGACGCCACACGATCATCATCATTACCATCATCATTATTTTAGTCGACAGACGACTACTGCTGTACTTGAGCTCAACCCAAGACGAACGAAAACCGAACGATTAGTAGCTTGCGACTACTAAACCGATGTCCGTGTGGTGCCGGACGTAAAGAATAACATCACCCCATTTCTTTCCGTGAGTGTCGTAAAAGGTGACTAAGGGACTTACTAGCCTGCCAGGGTCGCGAGATTGTTCGAAAGAGATACCGTGACTCTGGCACATGGGCAACTGAAGGAACACGGGTGGGTTTTAGTCAGTAAAAGTCTGACACGCCCGCTCTGGGCAGAGCGGGAGAAGTCATTTGATGATATCCCATCCAAAAAAAAAGGGACTTACTAGAGAATGGGCAGCAGCAATCTCTATGCATTTTACCAACAAACGGCGATCGCCAACCCGCCTGCCAATCGTGGTGATAATAGCAAACCCCCCCAAATCAGGGGAGGCCTTTGTCCAGCAGTGGACGTCTTTCGGCAGAAATCATGATGATGATGACCACAAAACCCAGCAGGCAGGCTATTTATATGAAAACTAATTTGACTGGCCTGTTAGTCTAGTGGTTAGTTACCCTGACTGCAAAGACTGAGGTCGTGGGTTCGATTCCCACCCAGGACAAATCTTTGTGTGATGACCACAATCATTTGTTCTGTGTCTGGGAGCAATTTATCTATAATATGTATGTATTTAGAAATCTTTAGGTAAGTTTATCAGTTTTCTGGTTCCCATAGTACAGGCTCTGCCTAGTTTGGGATCATTTAATGGTGTGTTGATTGTCCTAAGATATTTAGATATTTATTTTTATATCTCATAAAAAAATACATAATATTCGACAAAAACACGTCGTATACTTGTCTTCACTGTCAGGAATGGAAACAAGCGAAATCTTCGGAATTCCGACTCTAAATGGCTATTTTAGTCCCGCTCTCCTAACCAACTTACATAAACGTTTATTTCTGTTATCTCGTTCACTGTCATTTTGTTCCCTTAGAAATTTCAGATAAGGTACTCTGATACTGGGAATAGACGTTTTAGATTTAATGTAATTGTACTGAGCGAACGGGAAAACAATATCCGACTATTGGCGTTAAAAGACTTGACAATATTGTCTTGAAGATTGCAGTATATCTGAGTTAGTGCTTTGATAAGTGTTATCATTTCTGTGATATTGTGTAGAACTGATTTCAAGTGTTTTAATGCTTATTAAAATTAAACACAGTTTATTGCTAACAATTAATCATTTATATTAATTATAGGGATAATTCTACTAATATTATAATAATAATACATAATAGTTTAAAAAAACTAAAAAACACGCTTCCATGGAAAACCAAACTAAAAAGTACAAAATAATGGAAAAAAAGCGTGGAGTGCTCCTAAGGTATTTTTTTATTGATATCAGGCACCCCACGCTTTTTTCCATTATTTTGTACTTTTTAGTTTGGTTTTCCATGGAAGCGTGTTTTTTAGTTTTTTTTAAACTATTATTTATTTTCTATTTTTTAGGGTATTTCGAATTTTGAGACGTATGTCAGCGTAGTTTGTGACAGTTTTTTTGCTGTCCTGGTAACCCTGGCAAGGATAATGGCACAAATTTATGAAATTATTGCATTTTCATCAGTCCTTGACAGGTGTGCAAAGTTTGAATGAAATCTGGTAGTTTAAAGTGGGTCAAAATCGCACTATAAGGAGTCGGTTACAAACAAACATACAAATATACAAATATACAAACATACAAACATACAAGTGAAGCTAATATAAAGCGTGTAAAAAGATGTATCTTTGTATGTTTGTTACTCTTTCGCGCCAAATGACTGAACTGATTTGGATGAAATTTGGCACACATAGGTGGAATAATTCACTAAAGATAATGATTTTCTGTTTTCATTTTTTTTCATACAACACATCGATACTCCGCTGTGATAATTTTCAAACGAATTTAGTTGCAATACGGGCAGTAATACGTAAAAAATACAGAAAGTATTCCGATAGTAATTTAAGAATTCTGAATCGCGTGACGAGCTACGAGTTACTACGCACCCGCTACGAACTGCTACGCAACCGCTACGCGCGACCTTACGCATAGCAAGTAAATACCGAAAATGTAGTGATTATACGATAAAATTCGGCAACCCCAGCGTATGAAAAAACAGGATTTGAGTTACTAAAAGCCATATCCGTGCAAATTCTCTCTCGTAAAATACGTAATAAACAACCTAACGGGTCATCTATAACAATTAATTTAAATGGGCGGAAATAATTACATTGATGATGATAAATTAAGTTCGGTGACATCAATAACAATAAATTGTCATATTATTAAAGCTCGCCTGTAATAAACTTGTGGGAGCTATTTCCTAGCTAACACAATATCTATATCCTTTTGATTGATTTTGGAAATGGTTATAATGTTCTGTAAATGTCGTAATGACCAAGTAGTTAAGGCCTTCTCTCTCATGCACGAGGTTGTTGGTTTACATCCAGACAATAGGTTTATGTGACTTTTGTTTTAATATTTAATAGCTTTTGCTAGCGCCTTCGCCCGCGTGGAGGTCGGAAATTATCCCGCGGGAACATACTACCGGGATAAAAAGTACCTTATGTGTTATTCCAGATTATAAACTATCTATGTGCCAAATTTCATCTAAATCGGGTCAGCAGTTTTTGCGTGAAAGAGGAACAAACATCCACACATCCATACATACAAACTTTCGCGTTTATAATATTAGTAGGACTTTCTTAGTTTATCTTGGAAATAATTGACATTGATACAGGTCACATCTTAAAAAAAAATCTGGACTTACAATTAATATTTTATTAACTGTGATATCATCAACCCGTTTTGAGCAAGCGTGGTGATCAGTGCACACTTCGTCTCTGAATGAGAAGATGCCTTTTGTTGGCAGTGGCAACATAAAAGGCAGTATTATTATTAAATAGCCTCCTCTGACCCACCTCATCGCATCGCATCTTCTAACCGTGCATACTACGTTATGATTAGCGTTCTTTCTGACTTTTTTAATTTGCTCGTCTTAGCGTGATGTAAAATAACTTATAACCTTTATCAAGAATTGGGTAATCAAACATAATAATAATTATTGATATCCGACTGGTACCAGTTTCAGTGATTAGCACACTCAAACAAACAACTAAACTCTTCACCTTCGTAAATATACAATGATCACTCGTCTATTAACAAAAAAATAAAGAAAGATCTAAAGATTTGATTGGACGCTTTATATCCTGTCTTAATAACTTAGATCAATGCAAAATCAAATCAACCCCACTCCACTCCCGTATCAATCTAAACTAAATTTATCAAAGTTCTATTTATCTAGAGTTTATTGAACCGTTTTAAAGCCTCCACAAAGTAAATAACATTCTAGAAACTTCGAGAAAGTCAAGAAGCATCTGCCTTAACCAAATTCTATCGAGTAATAGGACTTTAAATTGACATTTTGACTATTAAACATATATTATTAAGGTTGAAATAGTGTTCTCGTTTAGAATTGGGCCTTAGGGCCTTCTCACCAGTTAAATGAGTCAATATCCGAACTCAAAACTTTACCACATTAACTATATTGTAGAACTTTGTAGTACCTAAGGCTGTGATTTCGATAGTACAGTGTATTGGTAGTAAAATAATTTATGTGTCATGTGTAACTATTAAATGTGATATAGGTATTGGTTGACTTCGATTAATCTACAAATGTGTTCGTACTGTAATTGCTACCTCGGTTTGGACATGAAGGTATTTATCCAGTTCGGTACCTTCAGAATCGATACAGGGTTTTTCTTCCTGGAATTTCTCAGTAGCAAGTCGATGGCAATAGGTTCGCTCTTTAAACCATGGGACTTTAATATAACTGGCCAAGTGTGGGTGTACCATAGGTGCATATCTGCACAGGTTTTAGGAAAACAAGGCGTGATTATAGCATTATAATTCTGTAGTTATGATTTGTAAGTGACTATATATATTTGACCAAATATTGCATACAAAAAAACTTTTTACAAAAAAATAACAACCGACTTCCTTAAAAAAAACACTACAAAGTCAAAAATAACTTTAATTTCGGAAGTCGGTGGCAATAAAAACCTTAAATACAGATCCTAAGACACCGAATCGGTTGTTAAGTTTTTGTAAAAAGTTTTTATTTTTAACTTTTTAGTTATAGTAGATACCCCGCATTAATCTAATCGCGTTATTGGTTCATTTGTCACGCAAATACTTAATGCAAATTAACGACTTATATGGTTTTCACATGGATCCCATTGTCTGAATGGAACCAAATTATATATAAATAAGACCATTCGGGAAGCATCAGCTTTCAAATAAAAAAGAAACATCAAAATCGGTTCACCCAGCCAAAAGTTATGAGGTAACAAACATTAAAAAAATATACAGTGGAATTGATAACCTCCTCCTTTTTTTGAAGTCGGTTAAAAATACATTAACTCACGCCTTCCACGTATGGGGACAAAACTTTAGAACGACGCCTGCTTTGATCCCTACGTCCTCGTTCTTCTTCGTTTACGTTCATAAATATGTTCACGCATGCTGATTGCGAGTACTATGCACCTGATCTTTCTGAAGAACCTCACTAATAAGGTTACTGTTCTTCTAGGGCAACCCCTCTCCAAGGTTTCCAATCACATTTGTCTTATAAATATCTTTTGCGAGGCACCTTTCATTAATTCTCTCAGCATGACCAAACCATCCAAGCATACTCTTTTTAGTTTCAACAGTTACAAAAACTAAAAATAGAAAACAAACAGCCTCTTACACTTATTTTTAGACAATGTATAGGGAAAACGAGGTATTCCACTTAGAGCATTGATTTCAACAGTACTTGACCGAACCGCACCTGAGCACTTCCGCTAACCGCACTGAATTAACATTTTGTAAAGTGCCGTTAGGTGGAACAGTTTATCAACTTATCGAAAGATAAATATAATTGAAAAAACTATAGATAGTTGTTTCCCACATTATTAGCAACCTTTTAGTCACAAATTCCCAATTTTCGCTTGTTTCCCACGTATTTCCTTCCTTAGATTTTTTTCCTCATGTATTTTTTAAATTTACTATGTACAAAGCTGCCTAAGATATTATTTTTCATTCTCGGTTTTACCAAAGGGACGGCATTTTTTATAAAACCCTTTCATGTTCACTCTTCAATATCAAAGGTCATCAGAAAAGTGAACTTTACCTCCGAACCTTATAAAGCAGAATATTTCATGAAATATTATCTCTCTACCTTAGTACTTTAGCTATGAACGTCCAAAGGTCATAGTTAGGTATTTAATATTTAAGCTTTCCAAGTATGATTCCACCTAATCATATAATTCATGTAGCCTTTGAGTAAAAGGACGAGACTAATTCTTAGAGTCCCTTAATGAGAATATTCTAACGGATACTAGGAATTCAGAGGAGAGCAGTGGTCGCCTAGTAAAAACGACCGCGGTTAATGTGTTGGGCCTATGCTCGACATACATGAAATACGACTGTCCTAGACAGTCGTATTTCATGACCATTTCTCTCAAAATGATACAGAAAAACATTTTGAGAAAACGTGGAGTACCCATAGACTTGTGACATCTTCTAAGCCGCACTGGGGCCGCGTAGTGGATAATGGCTGACTCTCTCCCACAGAGAGGAGGTCTGTGTACCAGCAATCGGAACATTAAAGTGATTATGACTAGGAATTCACTGACTTCTAGGTATTTAAGCAGCATCAGTGAATCATCATAGATAAGTTATTAAAAATAGTTTAAAAAAACTAAAAAACACGCTTCCATAGAAAACCAAACTAAAAAGTAGAAAATAATGGAAAAAAGCGTAGGGTGCTTTTTAAGGTATTTTTTTATTGATATCAGGTACCCCACGCTTTTTTCCATAATTTTCTACTTTTTAGTTTGGTTGTCTATGGAAGCGTGTTCTTTAGTTTTTTTAAACTATTATTTATTGTCTATTTCTTAGGGTGTTTCGAATTTTGAGGCGTATGTCAGCGTAGTTTGTGACGTATGTCAGCGTAGTTTTCGAAGACAGTTTTTTTGCTGTCCTGGTAACCCTGGCAAGGATAATGGCACAAATTTATGAAATTATAGTATTGTCATCGGTCTTTGACAGGTGTGCAAAGTTTGAATGAAATCTGGTCGTTTAAAGTGGGTCAAAATCGCGCTATAAGGAGTCGGTTACAAATAAACATACTAACATACAAGTGAAGCTAATATAAAGCGTGTAATAAATAACCGACTCTGTGATGTACCAAAGCTCTAAAATGGATTAGGCACAATGTTTCGTAACTATCACTATTAAACAGATGAAATTTATGGCAATTAATACAAAAAACAGGTTACTTATCAGGTTCAGACAATTTTATGTTTTCACCATTATTGTAAATAGTGTCGTGTATTACCTAGCCTTATAAACTTGTGGCTTCGGATACCCTACATTTCTGCAACATACCTTTGTCGCATCCTATGGAAACATGCGCTGAAACTTAGTAAATTATTCCAGGAGTTTCCACCTTCAGACATTTTAGACATCGTATTTCTCACAGAGTGCAAAGACGTGTATTTAATTACAATCTCGGAATTTAATTAGTCTTGAAAGAAAAACAGTGTAAGTAAATAAATTGTTTAAGCAACTAGAAACTAAAAGCATATTTCATATTAAAACTGATTGTTTGCGAAAATAAAAAATTGTTGCAGCTTTTTGCTTAAATGTAATGTTGAGAAAAATATTATGACGAACCGAATTGCTAACTGTCTTGGAGTTGAAAAGTGATTTTTGCAAATTGTTTCTTAAGAATATTTAGATTCAGTCTTTTTTAGTCTTATTTTTTGCACGGGTAAATCTTCAAGGATAATTTATACGCCCAGAGAAGGTTATGTCGAACTTTCAACCAAGGGTTATATCGGTTTTTTATCCCAGAGTGTTCGTTCCACTTACTTAGTTTTGAAGATGGGTCTCTTGTATTTTATAAAAAAAAAAACTCTTATTTGTTCTGTAATCAACGCATTTTGTGGCTATACAACTTTAGCAGAATATATTCTGAGAGTTGGTGCCTCAAGTAGGTTTAAAAGAAAAACAGTTATACAGGTCACCAAGCTCCATGGATCGTTTGTCTTTGTATAAAATCCGTATCAATATTACAAACAGAGAATTAAAAAACATATTTTAAATATCATCCGTTTGATACTTCATTCTTATTTTAACAAACTTTCTACGAAATATATATTTTAACTATTACTTTTTTATTTGCTTAAATAAAAAACTAAATATACAAATAAATACAAAAACAAAAAGATACTTAGGCGCCGAAGTACTCGTTCGCATCACTGTTATTTGGAAACGTGCCCAGCAGACTGGCAGCATTGCTACATTGAATGGCATCATTGGCTCAAGAATGACCCAGACCTCTGGTCACGAAAAGTGTCGATCAGTCGATGAGAAACCTTAACAAAGAGTCGCGCACTTGGGCTCCATGACCCGAGTGTTTCAACCCCAAACGGCTAAAAACTGTAGTTACGTATAAGGTAACAGTATTTGCGCCACTTGAATGTCTCAGCAGCCGCAGCAGTGGCACCAGGTTAGCCCGCCGTACCCTAGTACGGTGGGCTGTGCAGGTGCCACTGCTGTTGCTGCTGTTTTGTTGCATGTTTCTAAACATGATATGATGCAAGAGCGTTGACACAGGTTGCGTCCCCACTAGAGGCCTACCCACCTTCCAAGGCAACAACGTTGTGATTGAACAAATCTTTATGATTTGATATTTTAACTGGAAAATCGAAAGTATCATAATGAAATCCCAACATATTCACAAGTATATTGTCGTAGAACTCCCTAGCTACCACAAGACGTCTGGAGTCGACACTCCGAATAAAATTAATATTTATTTAGCATCCACTCTTCATGTGTGAAACAGGTGACAGTTTTGTATATTTCTTAACTTTCCGCCGTCACGTCAAAATGAACAGTGCCCTACTTTGCAGAAGTTTCCGCAGTACTAAAATAAAAGAGACACTTCTTTCATTTAAGAAATTGCAAGCAGTCATTTGTGTCAAAGTTTGTGAGTTTTTATTGACTAGTTTCAGACCGCAACATTAATCCGCGTGGAAGTCAAATTTATCATCCTACTAATTTGGTATTATAAATGTGAAAATTTGTGAGGACGTGTAGATGTTTGTCACGCAAGAATGACTGAACGGATTTGAGTGGACACACAGATCGTTGATAACCTGTATGAACACATAGAATACTCAATAATATCTCTCTATAGCGAAAGTAGCCTACTATCAGTCAGAAAACTATACATTCTAAATGTGACCTTGACTTTACATAAGGCCATCCCTTTTGACCCAACTACTCAAAACAGAAGACGTAAAGACTTTGTAGCTCACTCCCCAGGAATCCGAACAGTTTTTGCCAAACGTCAATATGTAACACAGTCGGCCTACATATACAATAAAATTAACCTAAAATTACGCATATACCCCCTACCGTTGTACGATTGCCAGCAAGCTATAACTAAATGGCTTCACACCTTAACTTATGACGAAACGGAGGAAATTCTTGTCAGATCTGGCTAAACATACACAAACACTACACGCAAGCACACATGCACCCCAGACATACACGCACCCGCACATACTCCCACACCCACACATACACGATTACACCCACACACCACCTCACACACTCACTCCCACACCTACGCACCCATATGCATGCACCTATATCATTTTTATTTTTAATTTTATTTTCTTAAATTTTATTTTACTTTAGTTTCTTTTATTTTGATTTTGAGATTTTGCACTGTATGCGGTCTCAACATTGTTGTGTTAGATTTGTAAGGGAAGTAGCGAGACAGCCCCAACACAAGTACTTCGGTAACTTACTGGGGCTGCCTCAATTTATGTTATAAATGCAATGTTTGTAGATGCAATAAAATTTTTTTTTTTTAATATTAGTGTAATTTTTTCATTAATTTCTCTCCAAACAAACTATTTTAGATAATAATTTCAGTAAAATCTTTCACGTCTAGATCCAACAGATGTCTAACCTATTAGTCATGATTTATATCTGATAAATAACCCTATCAAGCCGTCACTAATAAATAAAACTAATTGTTTCTTATTGCACGACCCCTGAGGGTCAAACCTAACTGATCTATTCAATGTTCTAAATTCCAGTTTTATAGTTGTTACCTCAGAACTCCATCATTTTTAAACCGATTTTTTTTTCGTTTATTTGAATGGGTATGGTATACCTATGGAATGGTCCCATATTAATTTGGTTAGGTTCTGATTACTTGTTTTGGAATGACGCTCAGTAATACGTATTATTTCTACTTAGTGCATGTTGATGATGTTTTAATAACTTCCTATCATAGTTATTTACTTAGCAAGTCTGGTACCCACACTAATTTGAATTAGTTTACGAATTTGTGTGTGGTAGGTACACACGCCTCCATTACAAGCTATACATTTCCAGTTTTAGCTGACCTCGCATTATATAGGCTGTTCGTATAACGAGAAGTCAGCTTACTAAATTCTGGAAATGTATAGCTGATTTTTCGCCGTGCTTACCATAACTTCAAACTGTGGCAACTACCCCTGTGAAAATTTGTTTTTCACTTTCCAACATTTTCTTTTTGGAAATAGGGTGTATTTTTTTAAATAAACTTTCATAACGGTACAATGAATGGCCTTGAAAATAATCGCAACCATTTATTTGTTCCATTTGCTTATCTGACTTAACATGCTATAGGTACCTATTTTATTGGTTTATTTGTACTTTTCACTATTAACTTTGTTTCTTACGGTGTTATTATGGTAATAGGCCAAGTATACTTATTAGGCCCAATTAGTTTTACTCCAATTCAAAATTTTCATTATTCTGTCATGGGCATATCGATAGGATTAATAAAAGGTGGCTTAAAAAAGGTGCGAGTGGATATACTGGAAAGGGACCTTAGTGATGTTCTTCAGAAAGATCAGGTGCGTGGTACTCGCAACCGACGTGCACGTATGACCAAATTTATGAACGTAAAAGAAACAAAAGGAGTTTATTTGGATTGTAGCAAACTCTAATTGAGCAATTTAACCAAACAAAGTCATATATTAAAGGACATTGCTCTGCCGCCATATATGTATAATTATTTTAAGAAACAACAGTACAACACACAAATGCTACTGCTGACCATGCGGTCTTGGGTCCAATTCCAAGTCGAGCAATGTGATACTGGGTTTATCCATCAGTCTGGACTCTGTATTTGTGCCCGGCTGATGACAATAGACTCACTCCTATAGAGGAGAAATAGTACATGGGACTTAAACACAACTGGCAAAATATGGTTGTTACTATAGGTACATCTCTGCCTAGCCCCACGAAGAATGACAGGTATGATGTTATGTAACATAAAATAGATAGTTCCGATTTCAAAACCAACCATTCTAACGGATTGAAAGCCAAAACATATACCTGAACAGTCTATTCGGCAAAATATCCAATTTCATTTATCTCTAATGTTTTTGATGCGGTCCTAAAAGCTTCACCAAGTTACTCGAACTAGTTTTATTGCTAAACGTAACGTTCTAGAAACACGCGAGAACTATTCAAGGGATTTCAGTATACGTCTGCTGGATAATTTAGAGTTAGCTTAGAACTTATGATCATGCCTGCAAGTTCAGTAACAAGCCTGCAAGTATGATTGGGTTGTACTAAATATGGTCGTAAATTTCTGAATTATATAGGTTTCCGTTGATTAAATTGAATTGAATAACTTGTAGATGGTTTGAAGTGGGTGGTGATTGTAAAATTGGAGCATAGCACGGCTTTTTTGTGAGCTATTTTATGTTAAGGTGACATATTGAAAAAACCGTGCTTTTTCTTTTAAGTGTACCTTTCTTACCATATGATAGCCGAACTTAATATTTAAGTGCATGTTTTTTGACTATATGATCTAGTATCCTGTAAAAGGAATACACGATACGATAAAAAAAATTTTATTTTAAATTTTTTTTTACATACAAACTTACAAACATACAAACTTACAAACAAATGTTACCTCTTTATAATATTAGTATAGATTAGCACTAACCTGACAAAATAAACTGTTCTATTCTATTCTATTTTTTATTATGGCAAACAAAGCCGATGTCGACTATTCTGCCAATGTCTAGAGTCAATTGAGATAACATAAGTGCGTGCTTAAATAAAAAATAAAGATTATAATCTTCGATGAAATAAACTGTTATAAATCCTTGTAATACCTTATTTGCTTGTCACTGAAGCTTCTTTGTCATATTTGACATTAAACATTTTCATTTTCATATCTTTACAGTAACTGAATCACCATCTTGAGCAAAAATTGAGACAAAAGCTTTTTCTCTATATCTATTCTATGGAAAAGTAGTGCCCGTAGCCAATTTTTTTTTTCTTTGATTCGAGATCCTAAAAGTTTTGCTGCCATTTTAGAAAGATCTTATTTACGCACCAAGTTGTTTAATTCTGGTTGTGCAAATAGCTGTGGCTCGGTTTTGTCGATAGAGAGACCAATCAGTCGACAGTCAATCACATTTACTAGATATTTTTAATAACTACCAACAAGTAAAATGACAGTCGAAAATAATAATTGTTCATCATCTGCCTAGCCTTTTCCCAACTATATTGGGGTCGGCTTCCAGTCTCACCGATTGCAGCTGAGTACCAGTATTTTACATGGAGCGACTGCCTATCTAACCTCCACAACCCAGTTACTGGGTAATACGATACCCCTTGGTAAGACTGGTTGTCATACTTTCGGGATTCTGACGACCCGTAACGACTGTCTAAGATCTACGAAAGACGGCCGGGACCAAAAATTTTTTTTGGATGGTATATCATCAAATGACGTCTCCCGCTCTGGGTGGAGCAGAAGGGCGTGTCAGACTTTTACTGACTAAAACCCTTTAGTTGCCCATATGCCAGGACCACGGTACCTCGTTCGAACTAATCTCGCGACCCTGGCAGGGGGACCAACTGCTTAACGTTCTTTCCGAGGCACGGAAGGGTCTTGGTCTGTAAAGATGGTCCATCATCCACGGGTCAACCGCGGCAAGCGTAGCTTAACCTGAACGACCGACCCGTGCAGCTGTTGTAACTTAGCCACAAGCCCTTCCGAAAATAATAATTGTTATCATATCATATTTGTACTATGGTAGCATTTATGAAGATTTTTACAAAATCTTACGTGATGGAATTTTTTCTTTATTTTTCCGTTAATCAGGAATTCAAATTCTATAACAAACCATTATTCGATTTCAATTAATTTTATTTTTTTTACCCATGCATACCATTAATCAAAATTTAAGTTTAAGGTTTTTAAACATTTTGTATTAGTTGTCTACTCCATAGTTTACTATGCGCAAAAATTTCAAAGACCGAGACAAATTAACGTCACTTGGCATGCACATTTTTCTTAAATATTAGGTTGGGGAAAAAGTCTTTTCGCATTATAGTATGTATGAACTTGTAATAAAATCTCTTTGGCTATACCATTTGTATCTGGCTGGTTTTGGTATCATTGAAAGTTTAAATTTTAAAGAACATAATTCCAAATTCAAATTAGGAAAATGTGTGATTTTCATTTGTTTTTCGTACCGTCAAGATGAGTGAATCTAATGAAGAAATTCGATACATTTTAAAATTTTACTACAAAAAAGGTAAAAATGCAACGCAAGCCGCGAAAAAAATTTGCGATGTTTATGGACCTAGTGTAGTGTCTGTGACAGTAGCACAAATTTGGTTTAAGCGTTTTCAATCCGGAAATTTTGATGTCAAAAATGCACGTCGCTCTGGTCGCCCTATTACGGATAAAATGGATACCATTTTTGAAAAAGTGGAGCAAGATCGGTATACCAGTAGTTACGACGTAGCTGAAGAACTGGAAATTGACCACAAAACAGTTTTGGCGCATTTGAAAAAAACTGGGTACACAAAAAAGCTCGACATTTGGGTACCTCACGAGCTCACTGAAAGAAACCTAATGAACCGTGTACTCATTTGTGATTCTTTATTACGACGTAATGAAACCGAACCATTTTTGAAGAAGCTGATAACTGGTGATGAAAAGTGGATCATGTATGACAAGAACGTGCGGAAAAGGTCGTGGTCAAAGGCCGGTCAGGCTTCACAGACTGTGGCGAAACCCGGGTTAACTCGCAACAAGGTGATGCTGTGTGTGTGGTGGGATTGGAAGGGCATTATTCATTATGAGCTGTTACCACCAGGCAGGACCATCGATTCTGAACTCTACTGCGAACAACTGATGAGATTAAAGCAAGAAGTTGAGAAAAAGCGGCCGGAATTAATCAACAGAAGGGGTGTGGTTTTTCATCATGATAACGCTAGACCTCACACATCTTTAGCCACCCAACAAAAATTAAGAGAGTTTGGCTGGGAGGTGTTAATGCATCCGCCGTATAGTCCTGACCTTGCACCTTCAGATTTCCACCTGTTTCGGTCTCTTCAGAATTCTTTAGGCAGTGTCAGGTTAACATCACGAGAGGACTGCCAAAACCACTTGTCGCGGTATTTTGACCAGAAGTCCCAAAATTTCTATAGCAATGGGATCATGTCCCTACCTACAAGATGGCAAAAAGTTATCGAACAAAATGGTACCTACATACTTTAGTTAAATGTAAATAAACTTTATTAAAAAATGTTTTGAATATTCTTAAAAAATGCGAAGAAACTTTTTCCCCAACCTATTATGTTGCCGTCTTTATCTTGCACTTTTATTTTAACCGTTGTGCGACGGTGACACGAATAATGCTTAGCAAAAGGCCATGCTAAACAACGTTTTTAAATTTCGGTCAGTGATGATTCCTTCGTTCCACTTTTGGCCATTGGTAAAATAAGTCAATAAAGTTTGTGGCGCTGACGTGTCGGCCGACCACTGAAGATAGATCCGCCACTCCCCGCGTGCGGGGGAAACAATCCAACTATCATTTACTGTCAAGGTAGGGTCTTAAATACTTATGAACAAGTCAGTCTAGAAATCTTGTTTACGTTATCGGTAACCATTTTTGTTTTTATTATGGTGCAGTTTCTTGTAAAGTTATATCTGGAGCTAGAGCACCATAGATCCTCTATAACTGAATATTTTCGGGTTTATGGTTTTAATTTATCATCCTATTTTTATATATTATGTTCTCACTACATGAAATTGTAAATGTGTAAGTTTGTATGTTTAGATGTTTTCTTATTCAATCACGCAAAAACGGCAAAACAGATTTTCGCACACAGATAGTTTGTATTGTGAATTAAAACCAAGGATAATTTTCATCCCAGTTGCACGTTCCTGTGGGATATTTTTTTTTACCTCCACGTGGGTGGAGCTGCTAGCAGGAGCAAGTAGGAAAATACATTTTCATAGAAACTGAGTTAGCGAAGGAAAAACGAAATCTACATATTTTATTATCAATATCAGTTTTGTTGTCAGTTTCGTTTTTTTTTAACAGTTGTCTGGTTACCATAGTACAGGCTTTGCCTAGTTTGGGATCAAATAACGGTGTGTTGGTTGTCCTAAGATAAAGATAATATATTATACGGCTTAATAGTCAAAATACATCCTTATTACTTATCAAAACTAGTTAAAATTATTCATACCTTAATAACATAGACCGTTGAAGCGCTACAACTGAATAATTGAGCAAAAATGATATTTTTAGGTCAGTTGTCTGACTGTCAGGCTTCCAGCTTCCCTCAACCGTCATAAATGAAGCGTCGCTTCCACAGCTCCGAAATATAACACTTCTTGGTGACAGGAAAACCAAGAAAGCGTGTTGTTCCAGCCAGGTTAAGGAAATAAAAATGTAGATTCATAGACTGACGGTAGTTAAAAGTAAGTAGTGGAAAGACTAGACTGATGATAAGTCTGACGAATGAATGGTCAAAGAACCTCAAAGACATATCAATCTTTTATCTACAACGTTAAAGTAAAATTCTGTAAATTACGCCAGTATTTTCCTCAATGTCTTGATTCTTAGCTCAACAAGCCACGGCTGAATATCAAATTTCACGCCTCATACAAAATGTAGCGAGCAAAACACACGTACAAATAATTAATCGTGTGTCAGGGAGCACGAAGGCACCCAATGTGTCTATTGCGAAGGTAAATTATGCCTTAAGTGACAGACACGCCATCTAGCGGTATTCCCTGAACAACAAATACGTTATTAATTATTTGTGATGGTATCGTTTAGAAGACATTTCGTGTACGGGTTTTACAAATGAAGAGAGAGAGAGATGGGAGATTTTTTTTTGTTCTTTGTTAATTTTACTTATGTATGCTACTGCTGAAATAGTATGTTTTTAATAAATAACATGGTAATATCATTGTCAAATCCTCATATTTGTAGCGGCTAATGGTTTCGACACATGTTGCATTTTACGTGTAAATGAATATCTATCATAAAGGAAAACAATGTGTCCTTGACAAATCACTTAATATAGCAATGTTTTAAATATAATATTGCGAAATACAAATAAACTGGTACCGTGTGGTGCCGGACGTAAAGAATAACACCACCCCATTTCTTCCCGTGGGTGTCGTAAAAGGCGACTAAGGGACTTACTAGAGAATGGGCAGCAGCGTTCTCTATGCATTTTACCACCATACTGCGATCGCCAACCCGCCTGCCAAGCGTGGCGATTATGGCAAAGCCCCCCAAATTGGGGGAGGCCTAAGTCCAGCAGTGGACGTCTTACGGCTGAAATGATGATGATAACAAATAAACTATAAAACATTCCTTAGAACTACTTTATGTAATTAAGTAGCTTTTTCACACTCAATCTACTGAAACCTTATAACTTACCCAATTTTCTTCTTGTTACAGATCACGGCGTCGCTGAATGCTTCTGAACGAATTGATAGTAAAAATATAATAGTAAAAGTTATCCATAGTCCGAATGTAAAATATCATTAATGTTAGTGTTATTATTAGCTAGAAAATATAACAAAATGTACAGTGAAGTGTGCGTACAAAGGACACTGATCGCTTTCTTTCTGCTTGCCGTGACGAATGCGCCGTCGGCGACGCAAAACACTGTTATTTCAGGTAATTATTATACAGTACTTTTCGTGATTGTGGTAATTGCTTTATTTTTGTGTTTATGATGTTTATTATTTTCTTTTCTTTTGTGTGCTACTCAAAGTGCCGGTTGATTTGAATTACAAGGTACAAGAATATTTTGGAATTTGGCCAAAATGTAATGCCGCCATCTGAGAGTTAATTCTCGTAATTTTAAGAACGGTCACAGTCTGATGTCAGTTTCAAACTGTCAAAAATATATCGAGATACCATATACATTTTGGTAAGTTTTTGACATTTAATTATCGCCGAGATGAGACTGCGTCTAGATTTTGAACGTTTTAAATTGCGACAATAAAATTGGCCTTCCGGTTTTTCAATATAAAGTATGTTTTTAAAACAGTTTCTTAAACGTAGCACAAACACTAATTTGTTATATGAAATAAGATTAAAATATAAAAAAATTACACCAAGTATAACTTTACCCCGCATCAGTATTTCACCAAAAAGTTGGTAGGTGTATATAATAATCGTCTTTATTTTCAACACAAATAGATGGATCCACGCAGCATCAGCCTATTTTGTCAAGCTCCATATAAAATGTCTAACAATATCACGTTACAAATTCACATTAATTTGCCAAACTCACCTAACCTCCACTTCAATATTATGTACCTACCTACTTTTTGGTTTCAAATAGGTACGCCCGTTTGTTGTATCTGACATTATGATATTACAATTCTATTACTCTCTCTTTATTATTTTACGTGTCTTAATCCTGAAAAAAATAAAGTTCTCACATAGTGGAAAAGTGGAAGGTATCAAAGATCGCAAAACAGGATTCTCTACAAACAAATTCTGTATGCCAGTTTGCGTGGCACCTTAATACCATTCAAGTTTAATTAATGAACGTTTACTAATCTTTCTTATGCCATAGAAAAACTGTCTTTCTCATTAATTAACGCACATTTTATTTAATAAATCCTATCACAGTCAAACAAAAACAATTCACTGTGTCACTCTATATACACAACTTTTGTCTTTTACGCCAAGAAAAAGTCAAACAAAAGATTTCGCCAGACAAAAGAAGAAGCTTTGAAGATTAGAATGAATTACGTCAGTCTCTTGGATCCAGGCACACAATAGATATAACAATGAGACTTATTAAGTGCGATAACCCTTATAAACGTTCTATAAGAGTTAAATAACTATAATCTACAGCGCTGTTGTGGACGATTGAAAAGAATATGAATTTAATAAGGAATTATTATATTTTTATAGGAGGATTTGGAATAATAATATAGGTACATTATGCTTACCACAATGTCAAGGGACGGTGGACCCTACCAAGGTCAATGATAATCACCCACCCAAAAAAAACGGCACGGTGGACGATGTACTACCTAGGTGAAATAAAAAAGAAAATGATTTGTATGAAAGATGAAAAAGGCCATACTTAAACGTATATCTTCATAGAGAGAGAGTTGATTATCAAAAGCCCAAAATCAATAGCTAAAAAGTTACTTGAAGAAGGTCGTTTCCAAGCTAATCAAAGCAAAAACTGCCAATAATAATATAGTATCCCACTGTTGGTTAAAGTGGCTATTAATGTCAGCCTTATATCGCTTTACCTTGTCATATATTCACATGAGCTTTCAGATTTCTTCTCCTTAATAAGTAGGTGCCAAGAGCCACGTTTTTGCCAATTAGCCAAATGATTTACAAAGTAAATATCTGAAGATTTGCCTCATTGTGACCGCTAGGAAGGACGTGGAACATGTTCTGAATCATAATGAAGTTTATACGACATGTGTACGCATGATCACTGTAAATGAAAGAGATGAAGAAGGTTCACTACTTACAATGCGGCATAATGCGGTATAGCATAGTTATAACACGGGTATTGTCGTGCAGCTTTGTGGGTCATTAGGAGTCATCACTCATGTCCAGCAATGAATAGCGATAGGCTGTTTTATTTGGTGGATTGTCAGTGAATACGCAGTGGTGGCCTAGTGTGTGCGGCCGTGACTTACGAGTAGTAGGTCGTGAGTTCAAACCTAAACAGGCACTTTACTTTGTGTAAAATATTTCATCACCACTGCTCTCAAAACAGTGAAAGAAAACATCGCGAGGAAACTGGCATTTCCTAGTAACAAAAATTTGAAGACATGTGACATCTACCAACCCACACTGGCCCCGCGCGGTAGATTATGGCCCACTCCTTCTCACCGTGAGGCTGCTGATGATGATGATGTATATCGTAGTAATACATCACTTTCGCAGTTGAATTCATGGAAAGCTAAAGTTAATTTAACAGAAGCTACGAATGAACTATACTGTACTTAATTATTTTTTAACCCCCGACGGAAAAAGAGGGGTGTTATAAGTTTGACGTGTCTGTCTGTCTGTCTGTGTGTTTGTCTGTCTGTGTGTCTGTCTGTCTGTGGCATCATAGCTCCCAAACGGATGAAGCGATTTCAATTATTATTATTTTGTATTAAAGGTGACTTATGTGCGAGTGTTCTTAGACATGTTTGATGAAAATCGGTTGAGCCATTTAAAAGTTGTAGGGGTGAAAGTGGGGAAGAATAACCGAATGTCTACAAATATACTCGAGTGGGGTCTCAAATGAAAGCGCACTGAAAGAGAATATTGATGACTTAATCGAGAATGTTCTTAGCTTCGCTTGATGAGAAATTTGGTGGTGGGAAAATTGGGACATGGAAATCCGATTGTCACGTGAGAGTATCAATGACTACATCTCAGTCTTTGCAATTCTGCTAAAGATGATTTGTCATGTGGGTTATTAAATAGTTTTCTTTGGTCGAGCTCACAAATTGCTAAACCATCCAAGGAAAAGGCCAAGCCTATGTAGCCTTAAATAGAGTAAAAATACTCTACTTAAGGCTACATAGGCTTGGCCTTTTGCGAAAGTACTTTTACCTAAGTAAACCACAGCTTTTTCAACTGTCGTCCCTTGCAACTTATATGCCGTAATCGCCCAACATAAAATGATAGGAAACATTGTTCTTTCAATATTTCCATATCCTCTAAGCCCTTGAAAAGTTACATTATGTGGCCTTATCAGAATCCATCCATTCTCGTCAACACAACTCCGGCCGATAGTGGCATCATCAAATTGAATTGATATTGTTTTTGGAAGCTTCCCATCTTCCTGTTGGCCACGGCGAAGTTCTATGTATTTACAACTTAACAAAATCTACATTATAATAAGTATACCTATAAAAAGTATAAAATAAAAATTTAAATTAAAAATTTAAAAAACCCCCGACACAAAAACCTAAAATCCCTTTAAAAAGTAAAAAATAATAAAAAAAACTCAATCTTGAAGTAGCTAAGTATGTATTAATAATTGAAAAAAAAATACGTCGCGTTGGGGGACCGCTCTGCGAGGGCAGACTTTGACGGTCGTATCCTAAATGCAATATTTAGAAGTAATTTTATAAAAGTTTTCTTCAGTTAGGTAACAGACTATTTGTAATTAAATTGTTAGGTTTGGAGCGGTCCCCCAACGCGACGTATTTTTTTTTTCAATTATTAATACATACTTAGCTACTTCAAGATTGAGTTTTTTTTTTATTATTTTTTACTTTTTAAAGGGATTTTAGGTTTTTGTGTCGGGGGTTTTTTAAATTTTTAATTTAAATTTTTTAATCTGTTAGTCTTACTTAACTCGCATTAGCTATAATACGTTAATGTTTTTCAAAATCTGATAGAAAAAATGTTATCTTTTTGAAGAGATGTTCTAACTCGATTTTCTGTATTTTTCTTGTAATGTAATACAGAGGGACCCGAACCCGCGAAACTTCAGCCGGCCTTGTCAATCTTTTTATGTCATAAAATTTATTCGCTGACCTATTTTTATTGCATGTATGTGTACGTTTATATTTTTTTCCCTTGGCCTGTCAGCAAAACCATTAGATAAATATTCTTCCTTATCTCTTTTGTGTATTTTTGTATATATTTATTTATGTACTCGATTTGGAAAGCCTGGTAGACTGTTTGATCAGTTTTGTTGCCAATAATGTAGAGCAGGTTAATCTTTCACCATCCAGAAATCCACCACCACTCATCCGCAGAACGTGTTTTTACTTATGACTGCTTTAAAAATGTATATAAATAATATGCCTATTATGTAAATAATAAATACAACCCTTTGCAAATTGTACGTTTTAATGTTTATTACCACTTTTTACAATAATTATTAAATACTAAATTGTAGCACAAGACAAATGGACAAGACAAAGGTCATGTCCAATGCTCGTGTGATACCCACTCCAATGAAGATCGGAGGCGCTACACTCGAAGTTGTGGACGAATACGTGTACCTAGGACAGACTGTCCAGTTAGGTAGATCCAACTTCGAGAAAGAGGTCAATCGTCGAATCCGACTCGGCTGGGCAGCGTTCGGGAAGCTACGCAATATCTTCTCGTCCCAAATACCGCAGTGTCTCAAGACAAAAGTCTTTGACCAGTGTGTGTTGCCAGTGATGACATATGGCACTGAGACGTGGTCGCTCACAATGGGCCCCATAAGAAGGCTCAAAGTCACCCAAAGAGCAATACAACAATACAATACAATACAATACAATCCTTTATTTCAGGCAACTTAGGCCCATAAAAACACAATAAACAAATAATATAAAACAATAACTATAAACTAATACATATTTTATAAAACAAAACTTAAACTATCACTAAACACGTAATGATGACGGCGTCGTGTTCCGCTGCGTGGTGTCACATAACCGTCCTCGGAAACGACGATACAAGACACCTTTCGGCCAAAAGTCCTCTCTCAGGCAGGTCTGTAGATGGTGGGTTGGAACTCGTACCACAAACGACTTAAAATTGATGTTGTGGCGCGATTCCAACTTTTCGACCCTCAGAGTCCAATTGGTCTTTACTTTTAAGTACTGCACAACTTCCTCAATCGTGGTGGAGTGATGCAGACGTGAAATATACAGCTGCGTCGTAGGCACAGCAGGGCGCAGCAGCATGTTGGGTCCACTCGGAGCTGTACCACACTGGTTTCGTGAACAGGGCTTCTTCTTCTTCCTTTCCACTTTCGTGAAACCCTCTTCATCAACTTGGCCCGATCTCGGCAAGGAGCTACGGACCGCAGCCAGGGCAGGTTGTGCACCCTTCGTTTGGTTTTCCCCAATTTTATTCTGCCGCATAGACTGCGACACACCTGATTTGCTGGTGGTGACAATAGCGGCGTAGGCACGTTTAGGGGTCGACGTACCTACGTGTGACGTTACCGCAGCCGGTGTTGTGGCGCGGGCGACGGCGGCGGCGGGCGACGCTTGCTCAGCATTATCGGCAGCCGGTGACGCACTTGTGTTCGCCGATTCTAAACTGCCGATTGATGCATTTTGCGCCCCTCGACGTGTGTTCACCTTAGAGGCCTCAGGTGACCCAATTACTGAACCCACCTTGCGCAACAGTGTTATTTCTGCTCGCAGTTCAGTGTTGGTTTTTTCCGCAACCTCCATACGGGACTGCATCTTGGTCATCTCCACCTTCAAGGTAGTGATGTCCTTTAGCAGCCTTGTAACGTCAACGTGATCGAACGTGACGGGAGGCAGCTTACTCAGCTCCTTCGCCACGAAATCTGGCACGTCATCTGGGTCGGTCTTCTTCAACATATCAAGAATATCTTGAATGCTCCTCTCAGTTCCATCTCTGCGGCGAGACGGCATCTGGTCCAGCTTTCCAAGTGACTGGAACAGTAGCAGTTTACCACTGCTGATCTCGTCCTCCTTGTAATTGGACCGGCATATCTGCAGGATGCTCACCTCGTCCATGTAGTCGATGGCGTGGACTAGGAAAGCCAGCAATTCATTGACTATGAGTGGTTTGGAACTCATAGTGATAGTACGGGCAGCGGCTATGGCCGCGCTACACGCGAATAAAATTCGTTCCGTGCACAGTGGAAACACGTCCGTATTCGACCGCGCATCGCACTGAATGCAATGGAGAGGGCTATGCTTGGAGTTTCCCTACGCGATCGAATCAGAAATGAAGAGATCCGTAGGAAAACCAAGGTAACCGATATAGCCCGAAGAATTGCCAAACTTAAGTGGCAGTGGGCAGGGCACATTGCTTGCAGAACGGATGGCCGATGGGGTCGGAAGGTTCTGGAGTGGCGACCGCGTACTGGAAGACGGAGCGTTGGAAGGCCTCCCACAAGATGGACCGATGACCTGGTGAAGGCCGCAGGAATACGTTGGATGCGAGAAGCACAGAATAGGTCGAAGTGGCGGTGCTTGGGGGAGGCCTATGTTCAGCAGTGGACGTCTTTCGGCTGAAATGATGATGATGATGATGATGACTAAATTGTAATGGAAAAACATCGATAAAAATTTATATTTTAAATTAACCTCAAATGAAAAATGAAAACTTGTTATAGTAATTTAATATTATAATTTCGGGTATAAATATCAACAAACAAATTGGCATCCACAAGCACGTTTTCTACTTTTCAGATAGGCCATCCTACTAGTACCTATTATAAACGCGAAAGTTTGTATGTATGGATGTATAGATGTATGGATGTTTGTTCTTCTTTCACGCAAAAACTACTGACCCGATTTGGATGAAATTTGGCACACAGATAGTTTATAACCTGGATTAACACATAAGGGACTTTTTATCCCGGTAGTAAGTTACTGCGGGATATTTTCCGACCTCCACGCGAGCGAAGCCGCTGGCAAAAGCTAGTATGAAATATATTGCAGATGATATTCTACCCTACTAATACCATAAATATGAAAGTTGGTGAGTTGGATGTTTGTTACTCTTTCACGCAAAAACGACTGATCAAATTTAGATGAAATTTGGCACCTATATGGTTTATTACCTGGATTAACAAATAAGGTACTTTTTATTCCGGCAGTAGGTTCCCGCGGGATTATCTCCGACCGCAAAATACTAGCTTTCTATTAATATTATTAATATTGTGACCTGTTGTAGGTGCCTTGTGAATAAATAAATAAATACTTCTTTAGAAAACCTCCACGATGGCGTAAAAATAATACTTCTCCAACAACAATTACTATCAAAAACAAAAACTTAGGCACCCTGATAGGTAACCTGTTACTTTCTACTTCCTCATCTAAGCGTTTTCCTAATTACCAGTGTCCGTTCTGCTTAATAGAAAATGGCCGACCTCTCATTAGCAGTCGCCCGACGGCGGTCGTGGTTCGTTAAACCATAATATGACTCTGGGTTTGCATGAACTGACGGATTTTAGGCCCTTTTTTATATTGATCTGATTTTTTAAAAGAGTTTTGAAAGTATATTTTTGTAGGGTCAAAATAAAGTCGTAAATGAAACTAAAGGTAGGCTTGAAAATTAACGGGTCTATTCTGTAAAAATCTTACCGTGAAACCGGTAAAGTAAACTGTCATTCTGTCTGATGCTGGGGATGGGCACTATTGACAGGTCACATCAAGCTCCCTTGGCAAAAAACGTATGAAATTAGAACGATTTTAAAATTAAAAATGCTCGATGCGCACATACTGAAATATGATAAATGATTTATTTTCTGTAAGTGGGGTGGTAAGAAACTGGTTAAGTCAATAATATTTTAAAAACTGTATGAGGTTTGCGTTTCCAATCTGACTACTCTGAGAAGAAAGACCAAAACAAAGTCAGGGGTCATAAAAAAAAATATATAAAAATCTTTATTACTAAAATAAGAGGTACAGTACATCTCCTTAAAAATAGATTTGGTCTTCTATAATTTGCACTTAAGTTTCAAAGGAGTGCTTTGGCATTCGTACTAGGATGGCCCTGTATCACGAATACCATAAAATAGTCATAGTCTCTTTTATAGTCCAGGCATAATATTGGTCAGATTATGTGATGACCATGTAGATAAGTGTCTTAAATGGGCTTTTGAGGAAAGAACCACACGGATTGAGTAGACCTGTGCAGTCAGTGCACGCATTTATCAGTAATCTTACAGCTCAACCCGAAACTTAAGGAGTTTAACGAACAATACCGAAAAAAGTGCTTTTGGGTAGGAAGTAGCCTTCAGTAGGTATAAACTTAGTTTTAGAACTTCATTCTTATCTATATGCAATACAAAGTGATCTTATCGAAAAAAAAACAAATTGCTGTAAGATGGTTATATTATGGATTAAAAAACCGTTCGTATTTTGGAATTTACGTTTCGTTTACTTCATACGTTCGTGCTAGGGCGGCGGCCTTCGGAAACCGGGAACTATTACGTTTCATTTTCATCGTCTATATGTCGTATTTCTGATAACCAGGTACCAAGTTCGACGTAATAGAAGTCTTGCACTTATGTATTGATTGAGGCATAAACTGAACGAAGTTTGAAAACATTGATTACAGTGAAATTTAAGTTCGTGAAAGTATTCTTGCGATATTCGCAGAAATTTTACATTCTTTGGAACCACCATTCGTTAGGTGACTTCTCGGGATTAGTTTACTTCACCTTTGATTGGAAAAATTGCTAGAGAGCAACCTTGAAGTAAATGGACTCAGGTAACTACGGACGTTCCTTGTTTGTTTTACTGACTTCTCAGTATCAACAAATAACAAGAACATTCAATACAAATCTATACATAATACAAAACAAATTCGCTTCCCGTGTTTGTACGCTTTCTTTTTTTTTCTGGATGGGAAATCATCAAATTACTTCTCCCGCTCTGGCCGGAGAGGGAGGGCGTGTCAGACTTTTACTGACTAAAACCTACCCGTGTTCTTTCTGTTGCCCATGTGCCAGGATCACGGTATCTCTTTCAAACAATCTCGCGACCCTGGCAGGCTTAGATCTAATAGGTTGGGGAAAAAGTTTCTTCGCATTTTTTAAGAAAATTCAAAACATTTTTTAATAAAGTTTATTTACATTTAACTAAAGTATGTAGGTACCATTTTGTTCGATAACTTTTTGCCATCTTGTAGGTAGGGACATGATCCCATTGCTATAGAAATTTTGGGACTTCTGGTCAAAATACCGCGACAAGTGGTTTTGGCAGTCCTCTCGTGATGTTAACCTGACACTGCCTAAAGAATTCTGAAGAGACCGAAACAGGTGGAAATCTGAAGGTGCAAGGTCAGGACTATACGGCGGATGCATTAACACCTCCCATCCAAACTCTCTTAATTTTTGTTGGCTGGCTAAAGATGTGTGAGGTCTAGCGTTATCATGATGAAAAACCACACCCCTTCTGTTGATTAATTCCGGCCGCTTTCTCTCAACTTCTTGCTTTAATCTCATCAGTTGTTCGCAGTAGAGTTCAAAATCGATGGTCCTGCCTGGTGGTAACAGCTCATAATGAATAATGCCCTTCCAATCCCACCACACACACAGCATCACCTTGTTGCGAGTTAACCCGGGTTTCGCCACAATCTGTGAAGCCTGACCGGCCTTTGACCACGACCTTTTTCGCACGTTCTTGTCATACGTGATCCACTTTTCATCATTGGTTATCAGCTTCTTCAAAAATGGTTCGGTTTCATTACGTCGTAATAAAGAATCACAAATGAGTACACGGTTCATTAGGTTTCTTTCAGTGAGCTCGTGAGGTACCCAAATGTCGAGCTTTTTTGTGTACCCAGTTTTTTTCAAATGCGCCAAAACTGTTTTGTGGTCAATTTCAAGTTCTTCAGCTACGTCGTAATTACTGGTGTGCCGATCTTGCTCCACTTTTTCAAAAATGGCATCCATTTTATCCGTAATAGGGCGACCAGAGCGACGTGCATCTTTGACATCAAAATTTCCGGATTGAAAACGCTTAAACCAAATTTGTGCTACTCTCACAGACACTACACTAGGTCCATAAACATCGCAAATATTTTTCACGGCTTGCGTTGCATTTTTACCTTTTTTGTAGTAAAATTTTAAAATGTATCGAATTTCTTCATTAGATTCACTCATCTTGACGGTACGAAAAACAAATGAAAATCACACATTTTCCTAATTTGAATTTGGAATTATATTCTTTAAAATGTAAACTTTCAATGATACCAAAACCAGCCAGATACAAATAGTATAGCCAAAGAGATTTTATTACAAGTTCATACATACTATAATGCGAAAAGACTTTTTCCCCAACCTAATATTAAAAAACGCAATGGATTTCAATGCGGTTTTCATCAATAGGCACAGTGATTCCAGAGGAGGGCTTATAATGTATAATACGGGCTAAAACGCAGGCAAAAGCTAGTAAAGAATATATCCCAAAAAAATACAGGATAAACATTCTGATAATTTATTTTGGTATTTTCATTTCCGAATATTATTCCTCAATTTGCGAATTATTTATGTAGGTCAAACAAAAAATATTTCGCTGGGACGCACAACATCTGTCTTCTATCCCAGGACTAAAACTCTTTAATGTATAAAAAGAGTTGACGGCTTCCCAAGAGTCTTTGAAAATCGATCAAGACTGTCTAAAATAGCGGCCGAAAATATTCAGCAAAAAGTTTTACTCCGATCGTAGGTCCTACATATTAGAGCCGACGGAAAAGAGCCGAATTACGGGCATAAAATCTTGTCTACCTGATGTGCTAGAGAGAGATAGAAGGATAAGTTGCCTTCTATCTACCGTGTTATTATTCGTTTTACGTGTTTTAGGACTAGGCAATACAGCATAAATGGAAATACAACACTGAGAGTCTAGAACAGCCCAAACGTGTGGAGAAAACGTAACTTTAGCGAAGGTTGCTTTAGACGTACCACCACTTAAGTTATATAACAAAATTATGTGCTTTCCTGCATATAAAAACTGACATATAATGGTGTAAAGATGTGCTATGGAGTCTAGTGATTTATCTAAAACTAGTGGTAACCCGCTAGATTTTGGAGAAGAAATATAATCAGGAGTACAGATTTTTCTATAGTCTTTATTAAAATTTCTTGCACGCCTGTAAGCTATATCTGAACCTTATATGAAGATGAAAGTAGTGTTCCAACATTCATTTAAGCATAACCAAACCGTATTTATCTTAAAGTTATATCTGTGGCTTCTATTTTTAACTTTAAAGGCATAGTGGCTTAATTCGGGGTGAATTCCTAGAGCGTACAATGAGAACAGAACAAAATTTAAAAGACCTCAAATTTAGACAAAGGAATTTAGCAGAAATGGATAACTTATATTACAACAACTTGAAATTAATTTAATTCGAGTCTAGTTTCTTCCTTACTTGAACTAAGGAATTTTGAGGAAAATTATCAATTACCTGATGTGATTTGGTTACGTTATGATGACTCCTAAAAGAGAAGAATTCCACTTGATCCTCTTTGTGTGTAGATTTTTAATTAGTAATAATATTGGCGTGTTTTTGTATTCTTTATATTTCTTATCTAACATTTTATTCTGAGTACAACTTGGGATATTGGTGATATGAATTTGGTACTTATATGCCTTAATCTTACTGAAGAGACTTTCGTCAAACGCTTAAAAAAAGTTTTGAGTGCTTTGACGAATACTGGTCGTTGGCTCAATAAACGAAGACTCAGTGAAGGCAAATATTTTGAATACTACAGAAGTTCTGCCTTAGAACTTACAGCTTACGTAACCTTACCCTAAATTTTAACAATTTTCAAATCGAAAACATTACTTTTGTGCAGGTTTTTTGTTTAAATGAATGCGACAAGGACATTTTTTTTTCTAAGCAAAACACAATGTGTTTCTTCAAACTAAATTATATTTTGTGTGCAAAATGAGTTTTTCCAGTTATTACAAAAAGGATCAAATTTACTTAACGTTTTGCAAATTACAATCGTTTGTTAGTTAGTAGTGGTAAATTTGTTCCGCCACTTTTCTTCCCAGCAAAAGCACTAGAAAGAGGTGAAGAGCGGGCATTTTGGGGGACTGCATTATGTAATTTGGAAGTCCAAAAAGGCTCAGCCTAGATTGAATAAATGCGTATGGACTTTGATTTTGATACTAATGAAATTATTTCAAAATGAAACTCCATACACTGGGTCTAACGCAGATGTTGTGTTTTCAGTTCAGTCAGTTTCATTTTTGTGCTGCGTTTCATAAATACACCTACCAAACACGTCAAATAAAGGCGTGGTTGCCTCACCACACAACCTTTCGTGTGTAAAACTCCTAATAGGCAGCCTCAAGTTCAGTAGGCAACATTTTTAAGCTATGATGATAAAACACTGACCGAATAAACAGCATAAGCGCCTTTAGGTATTACTAACGCATAAAATCGGGTTATTGCAAAGCCTGGGGCTTCGAGCTCCGCACCTTGTGCTCCTCAAAAGCATAGGCCGTCGACGGTCCCATAAGGTGCGGTCGGTGGAGAACAATAGAACATTGACGTTAAAGGTTTCTATGCGGCTTCATTCAGTTTCTTGCCTTCAAATACGGCTTTGTATGGACGTACGGTGTGGGTTATATAAGAAAAGAGAGATTGGTGCATGACTCGAATTGCTCACTGCAATTTGGTGCCTTTTAAAGCGGAATTTTACACATTAGGTTCAACATGGCGTTTCTTAAAGTATCTAGCTATCTTGCTTTTATATTTTACTAGCTTTTGCCCGCGACGTGGTCCGCGTAAATGTCGGTTGTCGCGGACGAACTCGCTGAATAATAAGTAGCCCGCGGAGTATAAGTTGTAGTAGTATGTCCTTTCTTGGGGTTCAAACTTACCCCATAATAAATTTCATCCAAAATCCGTGTAGTGGTTTATTCATGACAGCGTAACAGAGAGACAGAGCTACTTTCGCATTTATAATATTAGTACAGAAGTTTAGATTAATATAGAAGTACCTATAGATTTTTGTGTATGTTTTTTCCGTGTTCTAAGCAGGGTGTCAAGGACAAACGCAGCTTGTTTCCATGGATCATGTACATGATTCTCCACATACACTTTGACCACGTATGCAAGCAGATTTAAAAAAATAATAAGCGTCGGGAATTTCCACCGTCCAGAGCTATGTACATATCTGAAATACCCACCAGCGGCAGGCTGTATGGTTGTGATGTCAACTTTTCTCGACTTCTTTCTCCCTTCACCCTGTTTTACGTAACGATCGGATGTTCAAATGATTTTCTAAACCTTAATCCAATTTAGCTATTTATTCCCCTTCTGAATCAGTGTTAAAATAAACAGATATAAATATCTCCCACACAATCCCTTTAGCTTCAAAGCAAATTAATTTGGACAGAAGACAGCTAAGATTAACTTTAAAAAATCCCGCTTTCAACAGTAATTTTCTTTTCTCGCAAAAAGCCTGTAAAATTGGAGGGGGTGGTTCCTAAATAAATCTCTAGTAGACAGATAAGGGCCAAACTCGATGTACGACCCTTAATGTCCAATAAAAAGAAAGAGATAGAAATAAAAGGAACAAAGTCGTTTTCATTATCGACTTTCCGATTTTATGTGTTCGCTGTTTACTGTCTTCAGTAATTAGGTGTAAGGGGCGTGGTGGTCGGCTTCACCTGGAACTTTGTTAGGAGTTTTGAGTTACATGAGCCTAATAACATGGTGGCGTTTGTCACTCACCGGTGTAGGTACGAACAAAAACCTGAAGTTCTAAGAGCGTTGAAAATTGTGTGTTAGCGTTTTTAATATAGGTACACGTGTAGAAAGACTAAACGTGTTTACTACTTTCTTCATTTTCTCTATGAAATCAAGAATATGAACTTCAAATTCATCACCAGGGCACAATGTTAACGAAATAATTGGATTATCACGAAGAATTTTGGTTTTAAAAGGATCTTTTGGCGCTTAGCCAAAATCAGAACGAACACCGCCATTTTGTTTTTTTTTTTCTTTGCAACTTCTATTACAGTTCCACACTATGTAGTTTAACTACCAACAATGCCAGAGGCAGTAATGTCGTACAGGGCACCAAAAGATCATTATTTCACACATTAGTAAAGTACGAATGTCGGTAGGTGGCGTTCTGTAGTTTCTTCTCAATCCTATCGGAAAAGACGTGAGTAGGACGTGGGTTTATTCATGTGTGTTGTTTGTGTGTAAATATCGGTAATGTCGCTCTACTCCAAAAAAGACAAGAGAACCTTACCAAGTGTGATGAACTCGCATTTGACCGATCAAAACAGCGAATAAGTGAAGATCCGTAAATCAAAGCAACAGTTCGTATAAACCGAACTGACAATATTTGAATCCATTGAACGACAACCTTCGTGAGACCGAATTCCGCTTTACTGAACCACAGGTGAGCTAAATTACACCGACTGTTAAACGTAGGCGCCAAAAGGTCTCGACACTGTAACCACTAACTATACGCTTGGATTCCATTTGTTTAAAGATAAGACGTTAACGTTTGACAACCTGAATACTGGCTAAATTTAGTCACCTAGTCATTTCAATACAAGCAGGTCTTGTTTGACAATGATGATTCAATTCAAGCAGAATTGATATGTCTACTTCCTGTTGGTACGTCAACGAAATAGGCTATCACTGCAAACCTTTGAGCGCACGCACTCACACACACCTCCACACGATACCGCGTCTATAAATAATAATTACTTTGTTTTTAGGGTTCCGTTGCCAAATGGAAAAAAACGGAACCCTTATAGATTCGTCATGTCTGTCTGTATGTCCCTGTATGTCACAGCCACTTTTTTTCCGAAACTATAAGAGCTATGCTGTTGAAACTTGGTAAGTAGATATATTCTGTGAACCGCATTAAGATTTTCACACAAAAATAGAAAAAAAAAACAATAAATTTTGGGGTTCCCCATACTTAGAACTGAAAATCAAAAAAAAAAAATTCATCAAACCTATACGTGTGGGGTATCTATGGATAGGTCTTTAAAAATGATATTGAGGTTTTTAATATCATTTTTTTCTAAACTGTAAAGTTTGCGCGAGAGACACTTCCAAAGTGATAAAATGTGTGTGTGTCCCCCTGTAACTTCTAAAATAAGAGAATGATAAATCTAAAGAAAATATATGGTATACATCACCATAGAAACTTTCACAGAAAATTGGTTTGAACGAGATCTAGTTAGTCGTTTTTTTTTTAATACGTCATAAATCGTAAACCACAATTTACCTTTCACTCAGTCAACTCAAATATAAAAATTAAAAAAAAAAAACATTTCATTTCATAAACATAAACCTTATGCATAAACCGTGAATAACTACAGGTTTGTACGGAACCCTCGGTGCGCGAGTCCGACTCGCGCTTGGCCAGTTTTTTTTAAATAAAATTAATATACTTCTCACTTTCTCACGAAAATTGGTTTGAACGAGATCTAGTTAGTATTTTTTTTTTAATACGTCATAAATCGTAAACCGCAATTTACTTTTCATTCAATCAACTCAAATATAAAAATTTAAAAAATAAAACATTTCATTTCATAAACATAAACGTTATGCATAAACCGTGAATAACTACAGGTTTGTACGGAACCCTCGGTGCGCGAGTCCGACTCGCACTTTTTTATTTCTTTTGTAACTAGCGGAACTTACGTAAACGTATTTTTAAATTATTAAAATAAAATAAAATAAATAATTTAATTAAAAAACCAGTGGATCGAAACCTACATTCAATAATTCGCCAGTTTTGTTTTTTAGAAAAACGACTGACTAACGATTGTTACTGACAGCAAAGAAATAAACACGTTAAAAGAAAAAAATACCTAACATTCAAAAACCGCAATAGGTAGATGACAAGTGCTTTGTGCCTGCAATTATTAATTAATCTTCGTGATAAAACTAATTTCGCAAATTGAATAGAGCTAATTAGCTAGCAAACTAATTAACAGAGCTGTTTTGAATTAAAAACTTTAAAACGAAGGCATTAATACTGCATTATCGGAAAACCCAACAAAAGTTCTAAAACAGAAAAGTCACAAACACACGCCAATTATTTCAGAGCAGATACCATTTTTTGCTTCACTAGTCTGGGAGCTTAACCGACAAAGTTTGAAAGACTTGCATAGCCTAGACAATATAAATAGCCCATTTTGCCAAAGCGATGAACTTAATAGACAAACTTGGTAGAATATGGACTACTTATTGCAAAGTTTTAGGTTTTTATATCGAAAAATATGTCTGTAGATATTTCGGTGCCATCCGGAAAGTTTCGAGACTTACATTAACGTAAGCCAATGAAATGAGTTGTATTAATTTTAATGGTCTTTCTGTTCGAATTATTAGGTTATAAAAACTCATTCGTTTTATAAAAGAAATTATCTTGAGTGAATTGTGTAAAATTGCAAATTGACAGTATTATTGTCATTAAGCTACGTTGTAATAAATTAACGAGAACTAAAGTACTTAAAAATACGAACACAAAATATTTTATTTCATTTTAACCTACATGGGCACTTATGAAACGTCAGAAGCTAGGTGTACGGTTCCAATCGGTTGATTCCTATGGAGAAGAGCCGGAAAGAAACTCCATGGTTACTCTTTTAAAATAATTGGCTTTTAAAATGGTATCAAATTCATGCACTCTCAATAAAGACTCGGAAATTCATTTACGTTGCGAAACTCCTAAGAGCCAGTGCTCCCAAAAAGATACGTATTCAGGCTTACAGCTGCCTATGCCAATCTGCTCTGCAATACTGTGTTAGTGTCTGGGGCAGCGCCGCCAAGACCTACATGCTTGAACTGGAACGGGCCCAGCGGGCCGTTCTCAAGGTACTTCTGGGAAGGCCCCGGCGTTTTTCTACGGACGAACTATATAAGGAATCTGGAGTTTTACGCGTACGTCAACTGTTCATCCTAGGGGCACTTATTAACCTTATAAAACTCAACAATAATCGATCCAGCTGCAATAAGATGGGTAGGAAAACAACTGAAAGAATCCCACTTCCAAAAACCCTCTTCGCGGCCCGGTTTTCGTCGTCTTTACCCATTCGGGTGTTCAATGCTATAAGCAAAAATTTCACCATACCAAAAAACTACATTGAGGCCAAAACAAAACTTAAACCTTGGTTGCTGAGCCGGACATATGACGAAACTGAGAATCTACTTTGTATCTTACGCTAATTCTCACCACACTCTCAACACTCACAAATACACACACATTTCACTCACCTAACTGTTTTTTGTATTGCCTATTCTATGTAGTATCTTTTTACTCAGGCTTTTATTTTATTTTTATTTTTGTGAACTTAATTTGATTTAATTTTTATTTTATTTTATTATGAATGTTACTATGAAATCATCAATTACCATCTTGCGCTAGCAGAACTTCTTAAATTATTAACTCGGTGTATTGTTTGGGTCACCAAGATACAGGCTGTGCCTAGTTTGGGACCCGCTGTTAAATCTTAATAAAGTCTTCTGCTGCTTAGAATCTCATCTTGCATGCTACTTGTAAACTATGTGAAAGTATAATAAATAAATGAAATGAAAGTGTTAATAGGTATGGGAGTAAGACAAGTGTTGCCCTGGCAACAAGTATCAGGTAGTGAATAAAATAGAAAATGGGTTACAGTCTACAAGGCCTACACGCTCTCAGATTAGCAAAATATAAAAGAATCTACATAAATAAAATACATCAACCTATACAGATGTCATGAGAGATCGGATAAGATAAATTCTTTCGAAAAGTCTGGTCCTTTGAAACTTATAAAGTAAAAAAACAGTAGCCGAGTTTGGTCTTTAGTATGGGATAGTAAAGGGCTGTTATTCTAAGAACTAAATAATAAATCTGAAAGAAAACAATATCTACTAAAATATACAAAGGAATTCTATTGACCAACCCTTTTTTATCGTTGCCCTAAAAGAACCCGTTAACATTGTTGAATTAATTCGTCGAAAAAAAGCGATTGTTGACAGCATGACCCTCTCACTTTATTCTTAAATAATAAATCTTTAAACAGATAACGGTGACCCCGAGACATCATTTACATATTTACAAAGAACAAAAAAATGAGGGTAATTTAGATTTCTTTTTAGCTTTGCTTATGGCTGAGGCCAAGGTTTGTTAAAAACGTTATTTTATTTGAGGTATTTTACTTGGTTCAAGTAAATAAGCGTATGTACACATATTTGAGTTTGTAGGATACTTTGAAAAATATGACATTTAAAGTCCTTAAAGACGAATAAACTCACTCAAACCGGGACTACAAAATCAGCCTATACCTACTGTTCAGACTGCTGAGACACAGGCCTCCTCTCGGTGAGACAGACTGGGCCGTAATCTACCACGCGGCTCCATTGCGGGTTGGTTTCCTCACGATGTTTTCCTTCACCGTTTTGAGAGCAGTGGTGATGAAACTATTTACACGAAGTAAAGCACCCGATTGGGTTCGAATCTACGACCTACAACTCGTAAGTCAGGGTCTATACCACTGGGCCCCCACTGTTCTACTGCTCTCTGCGATTCGACTAATAAGTCATAATTTATATCATAAAGATATGATAGTGAATGTTCACGTCTGTAAATAACATGGAATATGTGCAATTTTTAACGTTATCGTGGGCGGAAATTGAAAAGCATCTCCATTTAGTTCCATACAAGTTTTTTTCTCTCTGTTATCTTGATACCGAATAGGTATCGTCACGTCAGAAAATAAAAAATCGCACAATAGCAGCTCCATACAAACTTCTGTTCCATAATAAAGGCGACATGTCCCTAAACTTATTAAATTGTATTTATAGATTATTAATTTGACCTTCTTTTACAAAATCTAGATAATATTCAAAAAACACAGCCAAGCGCTTTAAGCTATTTGCTCTTTTACCAAAATTAATATTTGTACAATCAAATAGATAAATAATGACTATAATAACAGTGGCCTAGAAAGGTTTCCGTTGGAGTTCTCGTGTCTAACGATATTATTTAGAATGAGTATTATAATAAACGCTAGGGTAAGGGCTATCATGTATCAGGTCATGGAGTATCATTAGGCAAACAGTTTATTTTCACATTATACTTCTAGCTTTTTAGCGTAATAGGTTAAGAGCCTTAAAAGAAAATGTAAAAAGTATTTCGTTTATTCATTGCTATACCTATTATACTTTTTATGTGTGTGGGTTTCGTTGAGTGTGTTGTTGTGCAATGCGTAGTCAAGGAGTGATCATGTTTAAAGCAATTCTCTGCCTGGATCATCTGTAATGTAACTGCAATTCTATTGAAATAAAATTCATTTCTTAAATTCCATTTTAAGGCGGGCGTCACCTTTGCGAACTATCATTTTTGTAGAAATTTTGGGAATAAAGTAATCGACTGAATATTAGGTGCATGTAAAAAAGAACGTTAGGGTGCTTACTCCAATTTTGTTTATTCCTTGCACATGTACCTATAAACTACGGTTTAAAATACTAAATCCACTCAAAAAGAATTTAGTAATTCACTTTTTATTAAGAAAAATATAATACTTAACGATTATTATATATTAAGCGACGGTTTCGCAAGTTATAAAACTAAGGTGTAAAAACAGTTGGTATAAATTTTCATTTGCCTTTTATTATCACTCTAGCGAATTTACCATAAGTTGGAAAATGTTAGTGGAATCTGTTTATTATATTGTAATTAATTAACGTTTATAAAACACTAGCTTCTGCACGTGGCTTCGCCCGCGTATATGTTGAAAAATTCACGATTTCAACCCCTCATTTCATCCACTTAGGTACGGAATATCACAAAACCCTTTCTTAGTGGATACCTACTCCTCACAAAGAACACAACCTCAAAATTTCATGTCTCTAGGACCAGCAGTTTAGTCTGTGCGTTGATATACCTATCAGTCAGTCAGACACTCAGGATTTTGAATTTTATACATATAGATAACATTCTACATTGGGGAGAAAGACGTAAATGGGGTTTCGGGATGTCAACTAAAGTACCAAGAAATACAAAACTTAACCTTCGTTTTTAAAATTACCTCACCATTTCCTAGAAAATACTATGGTTATGTGTACTTATCTTTCAGTGAAAAGGTTGACCCTATTACCGTCTACCAAGCTTAATTCCAAACTCCGGGTGGGTACTGAGAATTCGGTTACAGGAGAAAATAATATTTTAATCCATTACTCAGTAAAGCTATCCTTTATAACATTCTATTATGAATTAAACAGCAGTTGTCGGTTCTAGCCATTAAAAGCGTTTGAACCTAATTTTGAGTTCAATTGTTTCTTAGTCGGCTTTTAGGTTAGGGTTTATTCAAGTCATGACCTATTGTATTTTGCTGTATTGTACTGTTATAATTTATAATAAAAATAAAAGCTACAATTAGTTATAGTACCTGTTACAATTTGGTTTCCAAACATCTAAACAAATACGTGTTTTTTTTTTTAAAGAAACTTTATAATCAACTCATAAAGTTTAGCTTGAGATACAACTTCAGATTACAAACACATGTATCATTTTTAAAAGCACCGTCCCTCTTTTTTTGGTCGGGAAATCATCAAGTGACATTTCCCGCTCCAGAAGAGTATATTAGACTTTTACTGACAAACATTCAACCGAGTTTCTTCAGTTGCCTGTGTCAGAGCCACGGTAACTGTTTCGGACAAATCCATGACCCTGGCAAGCATCGGCCCTAGCGAACTCCTTCCCTTTTTAACCGACGAAAAAAAACGGAGGAGGTTATCAATTCGACGCGTATATATATATTTTTTTTTGTTTGTATTTTGTTTTTATGTATGACCACGCATAACTTTTTACATAGTAGTCCGATTGTAATAATTCTTTTTTTATTGGAAAGGGTATACTTCGAGGGTGGTCCCATATAAATTTGAAAAACAAAATCAAACCCTAAGGGTCAGAAAACAGGGGATGATGGATTGTTCACTCACTGATTGTTATGTTTAACCACGCATAACTTTATACAGAGTAGTCCGATTTTGATAATTCTTTATTCATTGTATAGGGTATACTTTGCCAAGTATTATAAGTATATTAAAGCCACAAAAAATTATAAAATAAAAACTTTTTACCAAAAAATTTAACCGCCGAAAAAACTGAAAAGAAAAAATAATAAACCTTAAAATTATTAGTCGGCGCTGGAAAATCAATGAACAAAGATCACTCAAAGCACGCCGACTCATAATTTTAAGGTTTATTATTTTTTGCTTTTCAGTTTTTTCGGCGGTTAAATTTTTTGGTAAAAAGTTTTTTACTGACATCTCCGAGTTCCACTACTGAAAAGTAAAAATCAAAACCGAAAAACCGAATTCGAAACCATATGGTGGTTTCATTCATGTAAGGGACATGAATGAAACCACCGTATGGTTTCGTTGTCAATCCGTCTGTCTGTCAAAGTTTTTTCTCAGGAAAGCTTCGAGGTTTTATTCTGAATTGAATTTCAAATACGTAGCTCTACTCCTTTAGCTCTAGTCCTTTAAAAACTACTCTAAAAAAATCAAGTTTCTAAGTCAACGCAATAAAATAATATCAAATGCTAGAGGGTAATTTCCCGTTGACAAGTAAAAGAAGTAGTCCGAAAACTGTTAATTGGTTTTTCTTTTGCCATTACAAACTTACATTTGCAGTTTGAAAATAGACTGTGATGTAAACTCTATACATATAAAATTCAAAGTCCTGAGTGACTGACTGACTGATATATCAACGCACAGTCTAAACCATTGGTCCTATAGACATGAAATTTGGAGGGTGTATTTTTTGTGAGAAGAAGTTATCCACTAAGAAAGGGTGTTTTGAAATACAATTTCTAAGAGGGTGAAATGGGGGGTTAAAATGGTGAATTTTCCGACATCCACGCGGGCAAAGCCGCGGGCAGTAGCTAGTGATATATGAAATTCATGTTACCCACTTGTATTTCAACTACGGTGTTAAATTTCTTCTTAGAATAAATTCACATCCTAAATCCTCCAAATATCGGCCAAATATATTCTCACAAATCGAAGAAACATCAAAGACAAAAGTAACATCATACAAAATTCAAATCAATTCATGGATTCCTATCCCCACAACAATGACGTCACCGTCACGGGTCAGTGAACTCGTGTAGCTAACATTTCTTGGTCTGCAGCCTCTATTATGATAGTTCAGAACAAAATAACAAGACATTGCGAAGGAGCTAGTCTGCAAGTTTCATTCGGTTTAAACGGAACACGTCGCTAACTTGCAAAGCTTACTTTGTTACAAATATGTTGTTAGTATGTTAGTTTGCTTGTGTTTGCCAATGTTTTTGAGTAAATATCGTCGATTTTGAAGATTTTGGGATGTTTTTATCCGTTTCCTAGATTATTAACTGATTCCTGAGATATTACGATAATATTCGATTTTTAAGTAAAAGCTCAATACATATTTTGATTGATAATTTGTATAGATGCATATATTAAGCAGCTTGCAACTACGCCAAATTAACCAAAGAAAACACAGAACAGTGTGTCCAAGTAGTGTCCCAGCATTAATTCTCGGCCCAACTCGGCACGAATCACAGGGGTACGTAATTTTATGTATGTATGCATGTAACAAACCATTAACCCCATTCCACTAGATAGACTTGAGGACTGATTTATCCGGAGGCTTTATAAACACTTTAATACGGCTTTCTTTTGTTTAAATTAATAGGTTAAATTACATGCGTATCGATTTTCGTCATCAGCACAATTTTGAGGCTTACTACATGGCAAATTTTAACAGGTTGTTTAAAAGAGTGAAGGCTTTTTACACGCTTTATATTAGCTTCGTTTGTATGTTTGTTTGTAACCGACTCCTTATAGCGCGATTTTGACCCACTTTAAACGACCAGATTTCATTCAAACTTTGCACACCTGTCAAGGACCGATGACAATGCCATAATTTCATAAATTTGTGCCATTATCCTTGCCAGGGTTACCAGGACAGCAAAAAAACTGTCTTCGAAAACTACGCTGACATACGTCACAAACTACGCTTACATACGACGCAAACTACGCTGACATACGTCACAAACAACGCTGACATACGTCACAAACTACGCTGACATACGTCTCAAAATTCGAAACAGCCTAAAAAATAGAAAATAAATAATAGTTTAAAAGAACTAAAAAAACACGCTTCCATTGAAAACCAAACTAAAAAGTACAAAATAATGGAAAAAAAGCGTGGGGTGCCTGATATCAATAAAAAAATACCTTAAAAAGCACCCCACGCTTTTTTTCCATTATTTTGTACTTTTTAGTTTGGTTTCAATGGAAGCGTGTTTTTTAGTTTTTTTTAACTATTATTTTATAGTAAACATTAGATTGAAACAGTACTTAGCTGTTACATCTAATTTTATGAGGTCCTAGCTTGGAGTCTACCTCTATAGCTGTATTCAATTCCAGATTTTTTGTAAAATACTAGCGAACATAACACGACGCTGTCCTACCCAAACAACGCCAGTCACATGTTCCAATTGTAAATCTAATCGATCCAGGAAACCCTTAAACATACAAAAAAAAAACACCAAAATCGATCCACCCGTTCAGGAGGTGGTCCGCGCCTTAAAAACTTACGTATATAAAAAAATCAAAGAATATTGGAAGGTTTTAAGTACATTTTCTAGAACCTAATTCTTTTGTTTTAAAAACTATGTCGTGACAGGACTTAGCGTGTGAACGTTGCGTGGCGAGGAATGTACAATTATAATGTGATATGCCTACTAGATTTCGATCGTAATTTCGTTCACATAGACATAGTAACTAGGGGAATGTTGTACTGGCTTCGATCTTGTTGTATAATGACTAAAATTAAATAAATCTGATGCCTTATAATAGAAACCGGTATAAAAGTTTTTAAAATACGAACGTAAAATTAAAATTGTAGAAAAAGCACGATCAGACTAACAGTTCCATTTAAGATATTCAATGACTCTTTTTGACATGCCAATGACCCTTTCGTGCTAACCTAGCTAGTAAGATATGGGTCTTTCATCATCTTAAATAATAAAACAAAACCAGAATTGGCATCAGTTCATTAAGAAGATTTACACCATTTCGTCCATCCGTTATGGAAACAGCCGTTACTTATTAAACCTTTTATAGGAATGGCAGAGTTTTATTTCAAGCTTTTTATAAAATGTGCGTTTTATTTTTTGCAGAAATACACAATTTTTCACACTATCTTTTCTTTTTCTTTAACTTAATTAAGACAAAATGCCGAAACTAGACATACCGAGTAATAGTGTTATTATTTGTGTAAAAATTGCACCTACTTCAGTTAGTATTAATAATATAATAATATCTTCTTTTTATAATAGCTTAGGACAACCAACACAACAATTTCTGATCCCAAACTAGGCAGAGCTTGTACTATGGCAACCAGACAACTGATAAACATACTTATATATTTCTAAATACATACATATTATAGATAAATTACACCCAGACACAGAACAAATGATTGTACTCATCACACAAAGATTTGTCCTGGGTGGGAATTGAACCACGACCTCAGTCGTAGCAGTCACTAACCACTAGACTAACAAGCCAGTCGAATAATATTAGTTAATGATACATTTAGATAAAATGCAATACTCCGGCCGATATAACGTAGTGAATAGCATACTGGATGAAACAGTGTTCATCTTATTTAATGATTCCAATTTAGAAATGGTTCAAAAGCCTTTATGAATTGGAATTATAATAGTTGGTACATTATTTCTGTTGAATAGTCGAACTTATTTTTAATATACCAATCTTTCGCCAAAAATTATATATAGCGAACATAAGTACATCAGACACAGTTTCTCTAAAATACTGCGAAATAAATATCTTCAGTGTCTCTACAGATTTACAATGGGGCTTGCCCACGGCTATCCGAGGATAGTATTTTTCTTTTCGTTCCAAATCCTTTGTTGTGGCTTGAAATATCCAGCGCCGCTGCTTGGCGAGAAGTGTTTCTGAATCAAATATTTTGATCGAAATTGTGCTAGTGTTGTTTTTAAGTTGGATTTGTGTCGTTTTAGTTTTTTAAACCAGTTTGTTTATTTAGTTTAACTCCTTGTCTTACTTACTTAGAGTCTTATTTCTTTATCTTTTTTATCAGTGCACAATCTAGATTATTATTTTATTTTATTTAAAAAGATATAACTAAAAAAATAACCGTATGGTGCCGGTGTACCGTGTGGTGCCGGACGTAAAGAATAACACCACCCCATTTCTTCCCGTGGGTGTCGTAAGAGGCGACTGAGGGACTTACTAGGGAATGGGCATTTTTTTTTAAAGTACATACATAAAAACAATCTACTGCCTTCAACCAATACTTTCTGTGTTTTTCGTTGTAATTTACACCTATTATCTTTGGGCCGCGACTGCGGGGTTGGAGGTCGGAAATTAACGGAACTTACTGTCGGGACAAAAAACGTATAATTAAGTAACATTTATAATTTTACATCTCTTCACATATTTCTGTGGAGTAATATCCGAAATTCTAACCCAGGTCATGGTCTATCCGTTTGCCAAATTTCATCCAAATTTGTTCAACTGTTAAGGCGTAAAAAGATGATAGATAGACACACTTATATTTTAAATCGAACACATCTTTTCGATTTATAAAAGTTTAAATATGGTCAACAAACTTTCAATAATTTAATATGGTGAAGTTACCTGAGGTCCACGTGAAAAGCCACGTGTAACTTTTCAAGGTTAAAAACCTCAATGGCCGTGACCCGAAGTACCTGTGATAAATTGACGATCGAAATCTTATGAATAAGGATCGTTTTCAAACTTGTTGTTGTGAGAAGGGCCTATAGAATGTTTAGTCTAATAGCTTCTAATAAATACTACCAAACTTTATTATCTAACCTAAATTGCTGTGGAACATTTTAAAGACGATTAATAGGTAAATCATAGGGACTCTTGACTCTAATATCTATTAATACTGTAATTTGAAACCATTGCACAAAAGCCAATTATTTTTCAAAGACTTACCATGGTGTTTTTTATTCCATTTTTTCACCTAGCTTCTGACGTTTCATAAGTGCCCATGTAGGTTTATGTGAATAAAAAAATGATTTGATTTGAAATGATAACAGTCGATGGGGACGTGGATGAACGACTACTGTTACATGAAGAGGCACCTACGTGCCTCAGAAAGCACGTTAAGCCATGATATCCATGCTATGGGTTTGCTAGAGCAGGGTTACTCAAAGTGGGGTTCGTGAACCCCTAGGGGTTCGCCATGCGACGGTAGGGGGTTTGCGACAAAATGTACGTAATGGCGGCTGGGTGACTGGCAGGCGCATATGGAAAGCATGAAGGCGCGCGCGCGACTGTCACTCGCTTGTGGCGTGACACGGTGCGCGTGACCTTTTATTCAATTAATAAACTTTATTTTATTCTATACTAGCTTCTGCCCGCGGCTTCGCCCGCGTGGATGTCGAAAAATATCCCACAGGAACGCACTACCGGGATTAAAAGTACCCTATGTGTTAATCCAGGTAAACAATGTGTTATTGCACTGCTTGCTTTGTGTTATCCAAGGAGCAGCGCTTGGATTGATAAATGATTCTTGAAGGATAATTAATTAATTCTTAAACCTAACAATAGTGACGAAACGGATATTTACCTACTTGTATGACAAAGAAGGCAAATTTAAAGCGAAAATAAAAATTCTCTTTATACCCAGGGAGTTTCGAAAAAAATTGTTACCTAAATTATTCAAATGAAGATTAATATTAAACTTAACTAATATCTGGGATGAGAGTAGTATAGTTTTAATAAAGCTCAAAGCGTGTGTGAAAAGATTTATTTAAGAGACAATCAGAAGTGGATAATGAACAATTAGTATTGATTACAACGAAATACTATGCCTAACGCTTTCTTCGTAAACAATATTTTTTGTTTTTACTTCAGATGCTAGAATCACCAGGCTGCTCCGTGAGCTTACTCTTGAGCAGGCCACGGCTACGTATAAATGACCGTGTGAAAAGCAGTTCTCCCTTAAGTCTACCCCTGTTAAATTAAGTGTTTTGCCTTGAGATTTATTTATGGTCTTGTCAAAGCAGACTTTGAGGGGAAACTGCACTCTTTTAAACTCAAAGGGGTAGTTCGATGTCGTTAGTGGAATCCTCGGTATAAACACAGACTCCTCTCAGGAACAACTTGTCAGTATAGTTGCCTCGATAAGATTTCGTTGCAATATTTTCTCTCACAACCTGGTGTCATTGCATAATTTTGGCGGGTGTAAATTACGCAGCAACATAACTGGGCGCCAACTCTAAATTTTTATATGTGAGACCGAGAGATATTTTTACCGTACCCAGAAGCTTCAATGTGTTAAGAAACTAAACCGGGTAATGTATGGCATCATCGTTGTTTATCACTCGAGTCCACTGATTTATAATTATTTTCAACTCCTTCAAACGATCTCAAAAGAATTTCATTGATATTTGTGGCTTGGTCGTTATGTTTTACTTTAATGCATAAACTAAAGTCGCACTATTGCTCACTGAACGTACAGATTTATATGTTAGTGAGTAAAGTATTAAAGTAGGTATCTGCCCAATTAGTTTTTACTTATAAAGTTGCATAGGTATCTATTAAAGAATAGTTAGTGTAGTTATTTAATTTTATTTAATACAGAAACAAACGCGTTTTTTTACATGTACTTACTTCATCATCATCTGCCTGCCTTTTCCCAACTATGTTGTGGTCGGCTTCCAGTCTAACCGGATGCAGCTGAGTTCCAGTATTTTACATGGAGCGATTGCCTACCTGACCTCCACAACCCATTTACTGGGTAATACAATAGCCCTTGGTAAGACTGGTTGTCAGACTTTCGGGCTTCCGACGACCTGTAACGACGGTCTAAGATCTACGAAAGATAGCCGGGACCAACGGCTTAACGAGCTTTCCGAGGAACGGAAGGGTCTTATTATGTAAAGATGATCACCCATCCACGGACCAATCGCGGCAAGCGTAGCTTAACTTGAACGATCGACCCGTGCGGCTGTTATACCTTGTAAATATCCCTACTAATACATATTATAAATCTGAATGTAAGTTTGTTTGTAACGCTTTAACGCGAAAACTACTTAACCGATCACCATGAAACTTTGTACACATATTCTTGGAGGTATTAGAAGTAAAATAAGATACATTCTATTAAAAAAATAAAATTACGAAATTTAAAATTTGGTACGGGGTAAGTTTGAACCCCAAGAAAGGACATACGCCTATTTTTATTCCGAGGTTTCGTCTCCATCCACGATAACCGACATTTAAGCGGACGAAGTCGCAGACAAAAGCTAGTTAGTTCATATTAATATCAGTTACATATTTGATACTTCGTGATACCTTGGTTGAGATTGGACACCGGTGACGACAATGCGCTACCCGGGCTGCCCCGCACGCCATGTGTACGTCTACCATTCCACGTAGGATTTTCGAAGCCCAATTTGACTCAGTAAGGGGATGATTTTGGAAAAATTGTGATACACGTATCTCATAATTATACTTGAAGAGTATGTGTACCATTTTTTGTGTCAATCGACCCAGAGAATAAAAAGTTTCATAGAAAATTCAACCCCCCATTTCACCCTCTTAGGGGTGGAATTTCAAAAAATCCTTTCTTAGTGGATACCTACTCTTTACAAAGAACACAATCTCCAAATTTCATGTCTCTAGGTTCAGCGGTTTAGGCTGTGCGTTGATATATCAGTCAGTCAGTCAGTCAGTCACTCAGGACTTTGAATTTTATATATACAGATGCAATGTTATTCTTTACTTTTTTTGGGGGGGGGGGGGGGGGGGGGTTCGCTTTCATCTGGAAACTTGAATGGACCCCCATTCAAGTTTCCAGATGACAGCGAACTCCCCGTGGTTATAATTATGTGGAGCCATAAGTTTGAGAAACCCTGTGCTAGAGGGACAGCTGGAGCATAATGAATACGGTGGCACGTATTACAGCTTCAAGGGGATAATGTACGCTCAGCCACCACTTGGAGAACTGAGGTTCAAGGTAAAGATCTATCAACATTCATAATGACTGCGTTCTTGGTCCAGTGATCGCAACCGTAATGCTTCATGGAGTTGATTTGATGCCAAAGTTTGGCTTAGTGTAATTATTTTTTGCTATCATTCGTAGATCACTGACCGAAGATAGACTGAAGAAGCCCAAAAGTCGAGTCACCAATATTCATCATCATCATCATTTCAGCCGTAAGACGTCCACTGCTGGGCTTAGACATCCCCCAATTTGGGGGGCTTTGCCATAATCGCCACGCTTGGCAGGCGAGTTGGCGATCGCAGTATGGTGGTAAAATGCATAGAGAACGCTGTTGCCCATTCTCTAGTAAGTCCCTTAGTCGCCTTTTACGACACCCACAGGAAGAAATGGGTGGTGTTATTCTTTACGTCCGGCACCACACGGTACAACAAATATTACTAAGAGGTATCGTGTTGCCCAGTGACTGGATTGTAGAGTTTAGGTAGGTAATCACGCCATACTGGCATGCAGCATGCAAACCAACCTCAGCATATTTGGGGGAAAACTAAGCAGATTGATTAACATGTTAGTCATCAAAAGTGCTTAGGAACTTATCTCGTTTGTTAGTTCCTAGCAATCCGCACGGGTTTCTGACTTGACAAAACATAGAGATACCAATGGATGTATTTTACAAATAGAACACATAACCTTCGGAAACAAATTCTCTAAGTTTTCTCACCTTTGAACTTATCTCATTTATTAGTTACTTGCAACCTGTCCCTAAAACACGCACGGGTTTTTGACTTGACAAAAAATAGAGATACCATGTGAGTTCAATTTCAAAGTATTTTTCAAATGCACTTTTGGAAACAAATTTCCTAAGTCGGCAATTTTCGGCGCTGACCAGCACATACAAGTTGAACTAATAATAAAGTTGAAAAGTAATTCGTATTTTTGTTTGTTTGCACGCGCTAATATAGAAAAAAAGACAGAAAGAGGATTTAATTATTGTATTCTGCATTTGATTACTTATTTCTTTAGAACAAACTATAGACTGTTTAACCTCAAGAAGACTCTTAAGAACCGAGCAAAAGAAAAATGTAAGCAAGAACGCTAGGTAATGGCGTGGGCAGGTGATGCGATGGGACTGGGTCAGGGGAGCAAGAAATTTCACGTGGACGAAGTTGTGGGGAGAAGCTAGGACACTATATTATATACTTTATTCAAAGGCTTAATTCTTATACTACTGTGACCTAGACGGCTTATTGTACCTACACCCTAACTTACACCATTACCACAAATTAGAAACTGTACCGAATAAAGGCGCCGAAATATTTTATTATAGCTACCAGCATTATTAACCGTCAGTAATATATTTCTCCTAGTTACAATACAACTTGTTTGAATTATTACAGTCTACAAAATGCTTTATTATTGCCGTTCAACTCAATAATATTTAGTTGACCTTCCCGCATGAACTTTGGTTTGGTATGAATTAAATATTTTTGACGAAATTAAACTAATTTGAACTTTAACTCGACCTGTATAAAGTTCGTTATGCATTGTACAGTGTTATTACCATGATTTGTTAAAGAGTAACAGTTTATTGACTGCACAATTTGTTGAATTCTAGAATACTCCTGTAAGGCGTGTTGCACACTGTCTTGTTCAATCGGTTGGATTCGGCACAGTTCAGCTGCGAAACAATTATGTCTCTATATGTTTGTTCAAAAGGCTTGTAGCTCATGGGTCGTTCGATCAAGTTAAGATACGCTTATCGTGGTGGATGCGTGGATGGGTGACCATCTTTTACATATCAAGACCCCGCCTAGGAAAGCACTTGAGCTGTTCCGGCTATCATTGGATTTTTGGCAATCGTTACGGGTTGTCAGAATCTCGAATGTCTGGCAACCAGTCTTATTACGGAGTAGCGGATCAGTAACCGAGTGGTGGAGATCAAATAGGCAGTCAGTCCATATAAAACTTTTTTACAAAAAAAAAAAAAACATACGACTTCCTTAAAAACACTACAAAGTGATAAATAACTTTAATTTCGGAAATCGGTGTCTTAGGATCTGTATTTATGGTTTTTTTGCCACCGACTTCCGAAATTAAAGTTATTTTTCACTTTTTAGTGTTTTTAAGGAAGTCGGTTGTTTTTTTTTTTTTTGTAAAAAAGTTTTTATTTTTAAATTTTTAGTTGTGGTTTCCACCCCGCACTAATTCCAAACAAACAATGCATATTTATGCGATAGCAGAAATCGCGGTTGATTTGCTGTCATGTTTTAAAGAGTTCCGGTGTCTATCTCTGGAACTCATCATCAGATCTGTATGAACATTATATGAGACCATTTCGGAATAAACCCTTTCAAACAAAAAATTTTGCAAATCCGTCTATATATGACGGAGTTATGGCCGAACATACATAAAAAATAATAATATATAAACATCCGAATAGAGAACCTCCTCCTTTTTGAAGTCGGTTAAAAATACTGGTACTCAGCTGTATCCGGTTAGACTAGAACCCGTCCCCAACATTGTAGAAAAAGGCTTATTAACAGTAACAGTAACTAACAGATTTTTTGTATATTTTATTATTTCTTATTGTTTGTGTGTTACGCAATTAGGGTGCGGGTCAGCTTTGTTGCTTAACAGATACTGCGAAATCAAACGTGCCGACCCGAACATGTATGCACCAACCCTGACGCATGCGATTTCACCAATAAACGAGTCAATTAACTTCCATTATTGAATTCTCAGTATCGAGTGTTATTTTATAAGTTACTGCAGCGAATCAATTTGTATGGAAACGCAGTATTGCAACATGTTTATCAGTAGGTAACTATGGTTAAACGATTATGTTATGAGTATGACATTTGTGTTTACTATAGGTAAATTAAAATAAAGTAGCGTTTTATTTCTTGCTGTTTGAATTACAAATAGTACACTGCATAAAAATGCACTGCATTGAAATGTTAAATCATAATTTAACATTTCAATTCATAATAAAAAGTAATTTTATTTTTTGAATTTCTCTCCAAAAGTCGAAAAGTATGTGGCCTAAAAAACAAAGAAAAATGTTTGAGAATTTACAAGTAGCGCTCTTTCTATGATACCCCACATACTCTAGTAGCCCTACTTCGATATTTTAAGAACCCCGTTCAGTCCCTGTTGAAAATCTTTCGTTCTCATTTGCAAAATAGTTTGGTCACACGTCATCTAAAACTATTCCAAATTTCAAGTTGATAGCAATAGTAGTTCTTGAGATATCCAGATGTTACAGACAGACGGACAGACAGACTGAGTCTCAGCATAAGTGTTCCTGTTTACGATTTTATTACGGAACCCTAAAAATACGTTCAGTGCTTCCCGAGAGTTTGAAAATATTCGGGGAGACGTTTAAAATTGTTCTTTTCATATAACCTAATTCGTGTTATCACGAACATTTTAAAACGAGTAAAAAATGCATGACACTTTGAGTAACTAGAGACATTTATAAACGAAGTAAGTTTCAATTTAAAGCTTATAAAAAAAAAAAAAACAAATGACGGACCTGCCGTTTTCAAGTGATTATTGCTTAGCAACGAACAACATTTCACTGTTATTCATTTTTATAGATATTTAAGCCGTTGAGTACGCATAGTAAATTTACTCATCAATCAATCAACTCAGCCTATCGCTGTCCACTGTTGGACGTGGCCTCTCCTTTGATGCGCCACAACACCCTGTCTTCCGCCTTCCGCATCCAGTCTGTCCCAGCCACATTTTTGAGGTCGTCGGTCAATCTAGCTGGGGGCGTCCCACACTACGCTTGTCGATACGTGGTCTCCACTCCAGGACTCGTCTGCTCCATCGGCCATCGGTCCTTCGACGAACAAAGAAAAAAATGTACTCATCATGAGTTAGTTAATTTGGAGTATCTATTTTCGCTTCAAAACTTACCTACATTTGTTGGCTTACCACTTCTGACCTCACGGGAGCAGAATATCTATTTTAAAAGCTATCACTACGGCAGTTCTCTCAAGGGCTCCAGAAGGGCTACAGAAAGCGGTAATCCTGAAAACGGCACGTATTGTGTAAAGCCTTAGAGGTTTCTCACTCTAAGGCCTTGACCTCAGCGTATTTTAGTCCCTGACCCGTTAGAAAGTTATAATTACACACAACCATTTTTTTTTTGTAATAATTTGTTCTTTGTAGACAATAACAGTGATAAAATTAAATTTCAATGGCTACATAACATTTTATAATCAAAAAATTTAATTAATCCAATTCTTAATTAATTTACGAATACAATTTAAATTACATAATATGCATAAGTTGTTTATTCAGAATACAATATTATGTACACCATTCAAATATTTATTCATACCGAAAACACCATCAACATCATTTTAGGTAAAAACATGTCCACTGTTAGACTTAGGCCTCCCAAAAGCTCCGCCACTGGTTTTATACTTCCCACATCCAGCGGTATCCTGCGACCCTCACAAGATCATCGGCCTTGTGGAGGCTTTGTACAGAAATGAATGTAGAAAATTGGGTGACACACTGCGCAGCCCTGTTCGGTTCTAAACACGGTTGTTTAGATGGATTTAAGGGGAGAAAGGAGACAATACTGCAAGTAGTATGTGGTTTAACATTTACATATACAAGAGGTTGTGCCTATGGCTTCTCCCATTTGCATGTCGAAAATTATTAGGCGAGAATGTACCTACAACACGGACAAAAAGCCTACGTTACTCCTTCCATGTTAGAGGGTTTGGTTTCCACACTTCGCCCCTCAGGTGGACCATGGCGACTATCAGTGATTACTCATGATAACATTAGCTATCTACCAATGTTGTCCCGTTAAAATCGGGTCAGCCGTTTAGGGGATTAGCCAAAACAAACATTTGAAGAAATGTTTTGTATTATAAGTAGTGTATATACTTTCATATGCATTAAGTAAATAGCTATATTTTGACATTACTAGAAGGCACTGATATTTTATTTATTTATATGTATGTATAAGATATGTTCATACGAATAACACAAATATCCTATCGTATTTATATACGGAACGAAATTCAATGTAAACTAAATTAAATATTAAGAAGCTGAATTTAACAAAGGCAATGAAATTATAGGACCTCAAATGTAAAGGGACTTACCATTTAGTTACTAATTCAGGACGAGGCGTAATAACACAACAATTTGAAGTTTAATTCTCCGTAACAAGCCCATGTACGCTTGAGTAGACGCTTTGATGACTCCCGCGGTACCATATCTAGACTAATCGATTTAGACGTTTAGGTTATGTGGCTTAAACATAATTAGGTCGGTACCGGAATGGAAAAAATGAACTTAATTATGATAGTATTGCGGGCCTAGCATTACCTATCATAATTAAGGTCATATTTTTTATCATATACATATGAGAATATCAGCGCTGCGACACTTTTTTAAATGTCGCAGCAGCATGCTGAGATAGGTGCTTTTTAGCCACGTACAGGACTTTCTGGTTTATTTTTTTTACTTTTTAGAAATATTGTTAGTTTTTTTTTATGATTGTGTGTGTGTCTAGTTTACTATGTGATAATCCTGTGCGAGTCACAATACATACTTTTTTTTCTTCTTAAAATAAATCGGAATGGATGCGCGAACCATAGAACCGGTCGAAGTGGCAGTGCTTGGAAGAGGCCTGTGTCCAGCAGTGGGCATCTTTCGGCTAATATAATGAATGATGATGATGCCGAATATAGTTGGTCTACTTTTTTTTTAAAGAAATATCTTATCTATCGAAAATTAGAAGGATAACGAAGTCCAATTAAGTATTTTTCTTAAATTATATTTTAGCAAGACTGATAATTTTATACAGGAACAGTACAAATAAAATAATTGTTGTAGGTAGTCGACCCACAATAATGATTTCAGTAAGACTTGTTAATATTTTAATAAAATCAACACAAAATATTAATTACCGCTAAATCCATTACTCAACAATATTAAGTTCTCCTAATTCAAAACAGGATAACCAAAAGAGTTATGGGTTTTTCTGAAAATTTTAATGAATGTAACGAAAAATATACCGCAGTTTTTAATTAAAACCGAAGGTTTTTAACTCTTCAACGGATCTGCGTAGTAGATTGTTTTTATTTTTTGTTATTGTTTTTGTTGTTAATATTCATAATGCTGGAGGCAATTTCAAGTATTTCCTCATTATTCTAAAGACGAGTTTCGGTTTAAAAAAGTCTATTGGAATGATAAAAGTTTTCTTTATAATATCATTTGGAAATCAGATAAGGAATGACGGACTAGAATCGTTATGTCGCTTGAGACTTCATTTGAGGAGTTGATAAAGTTATTCAGAGCTGTGATGACTTAGTTAAGTGTCATTGGAACTCGGTTCTGACGAAAACTAATTGGAAAGACAGCGGAGGTCGGTGATTGGATGTCGATGAAAAGCGAAGTCTTATGAAATCTTGATAAGTACACACTATGAGTTGGTACCTCCGCAATCAAAAAGAAATATTACTTAACATTAGGCCAGTATCCTCCAAACGGTAAGGCAGAAGTGTTACCTGCAGAAGGTACAACCACATTTCGAAAATTATGTCACATATAATAGGCGACGAGCCTGTTACTGTTAATCGGGCATAAATTTGGACTCAGAGATGCTACTGAGAAATTCCTGATAGAAAAATGACATTGCCTGACTGGGGAATGTATGCTAGACCAACGCAGCTCAAAAAAGTACATAATAAATACTTGAATAATACAAACACTTTGGACGAACCGAAACTATTAATGCTATATCATTATCTATAGGCGACTAGCACGAAGTTTATTTATTTGTGGGCGAATCGACAGCTTATGAAATACTATACCAATTGCCTAATACTAATATTAGGCAATTTACACGTTTCGAATCGGGAGAACAGATTTTTTTTAAATAAAATAATATTTAAAAAAATCTTTTCGCCCTACTCCGGCGAAAGGAAATTCGTGCGAACTGAGTGGGTAATAAGTCCCTATTTTAGGCCACTTCAAAATAAACAACATTTGTTCTTAAAATTACATGATATCTGAGTTATATGAAAAAACTAAAGATAAATCTATCTGTATCAAGATTAACGATTATGTATCATTAATTAAAATAATGAGCGCTCCACATTCACTGAAAATAATGATTTATAGAAAAAAAACTTCGTTTTACATGAAACCTAAGCTTAATTAAAAACAGCCTGAATTAAGAATTTCCAATAAAAGCAAAAAATGCAAAGAATTTTTCGCAGACACTAATTATTTGTTTTGAACTCCGTCATTACATTTTCAGTTATAGAAGAAAGTTTTTAAATGGTAGTTGAAGATTTCCCTCGAGTCAGATACAATACCTACTAAGAAAAATCTCACAAGTTTTATAATTTTTGAAAGTGTTTATAACTTTTTCTTAAAAATTCTTCGCGTGTTTGGCCTCAAGCTATCCTTCGGTCGATTTTGGAATGCCCAGCGTCCTGAACCATTTATCATCATCGTCAACACCATTTTAGCCGAAAAACGTCCACTGCTGGACGTAGGCATATATCACCATCCCATTTCTTACCGTGGCTGTCGTGAAAGGTGACTAATGGGCTTACTAGAGAATGGGCAGCAACGTTCTCAATGCATTTTGCCACCATAATGCGATTGCCAAAGCGTCGTCGCCCTGCAACTTAAACAGAGCTTAAAAGAAAATTTTATCCCCAGCAGGTGCTTCACGTTATGTAATTTATTTCATCACCACTGCTCTCAAAACATTGAATGAACTCACCGTGAGGGTTTAAATCGGCATGATCTAGATCGGAAAATTCGAAGGCACGTGACATCACAAACTTGCACTAAGACCGCGTGTTGGATTACGGATCACACCCTTTCACAGAAAGGACGCATTCGTCTCAGCACGAATATTATAGGCTAATGATGTTGTACTCATCAACCAAGATAGTTGGAAAAAGGCTAGGCAGATGATGAATGATATTGTACTTATACTAAAAGAAAAGCCGTTCACGCACGCGCGTAACAGTTTAAGCCGTTGGTCCTGCGCCTCATCGGACTGTGAGAGTGACGGAGAAATGTGAAAAGAGTGTGTGCACACACACTTGTGCACTATAATCGTCTCTAGTCTCCGTTGAGATTGGCCGCCATGGCCGAAATACAGTCAGGAGCACTATATAAACTAAAAGAAAAATTCAGTTACCCTTAGCTAGGGAAAAACCTGATGGACGCATGTGGAAACAGCTGTTTTCCATTCCTTCATTATAAAATATCTATTTTGTATTCAAAGCGTGAGGATAAAAAACTTTAAATTAATATGCTGCTATTCATACTCGGAGAGCGAGCTCATGACTAGTCATTACCGTGCTTGGCAAATGGCGAGTTTTCACTAACTTTTAATTTAAACATAGCAGTATATTTCTCTTGTTTAATGATACTAGTTTTAGCTACATTCCACTATCTTAACTAATGAGTGTTATAATTATGGGCTATTCAAGAGACCTTTTGCCATCGTCCATATTTATTTTATGTTGTGCTCTTAGTCTCATTAATATTAGAGAAATTCCTGACGAAAATCCCTTAACAACCCAATAACATTTTGTGCGACCTTGGAATTGCACCTAAAACTTCATGTTCCCACAAAAAAAAAACCTCATGCTCAGCAATGCGCATGCTACCACTATACCAACACAACAGTTGGTATCTGTTATTAACGAGACGCTAATCTGTTACGTTATTGTGGAACATGATATCTAATAATATCTTAGGACAACCAACACAAGTTTATCTGCTCCCAAACTAGGCAGAACCTGTACTATGGCAACCAGACAACTGATAAATTTACTTAAATATTTCTAAATACATACATATTATAGATAAATTACACCCAGACACAGAACAAATGATTCTGCTCATCACACAAACATTTGTCCTGGGTGGGAATCGAACCCACGACCTTAGTCTTAGCAGTCAAGGTCATAACCACTAGACTCACAGGCCAGAAATAGAATTTATAAATTAATCATGGAAAGTCTAAGAGTTACACATATCTAAATTGAAACTACACTAAAGAGACAGTCTCATTGAGTATATGGTAAATAGTAAAAGTATAGATAAAAAAACCCTTCCCATAAATATTGACAAAAATATGATTAAATCCTTCCATAACATGTCAATGTTAAAATCTTAACGGAGTTCATTAAATTCACCGCAAATACAAAATGCCGCTGAATAAAGTCTTCCAAAGACGTCTTAAGATCTTTACAAGACTTTGAATGGACGTGCTCCCATCGGGGAATTCAAAAGACTTCCTCAAACAATATATAGCAGTCTTATTATAGATATTTTTATTATAAAGCCATCATACTTATAAACGTCAAGGTCTATTAAACAATATTTACGTACCTTGTTCTGATTTTGCTGCTCGAGAATTTTCGATCCCGAAATATTTCTACTCCATTTTTTGCGATTGGCGATGCTTAAAATCAAGAGTAAAATACTCAATATCAGGTTACTCTCTTTCATCTTTACTCTTTTATCCTTGTACATAAAATATATAGTATATTATGGTAACTAGCTACCGTTCACGGTTTTGTTCGTCATACAAATTGTATACCCTTTGACCCAGGTGTTGTTACGGAAAACCTTTCCTAATGAATACCTACGTTTTAATCTACCTGACCTTAGTTTGTCGACTTTATAGTCAGTGGTATTATACTGTTAGGTATATAATGATAGTGAATTCGGATGTGGTATAATTAAAAACTATGTAGGTCAATTGAATACTTTTCTTTAACATACGTTTCTGTTGCGTAGATCGTTACTGTAGAAACCAAAACACGCTCTGAACATTTTAAAATTTTTCGTTGAATTATTGTTTACTAAAGTAGTTTTATTATAACGAACATCAGCTCCAGGAACTTCTGCTATGAAGACGTAGTTAACTTTAACAGTAGAGCACTACACTTGTAATCTACTTCCTTGATTCATGCTGTAACTTTTTATAAGTCTGCGTTCAGCCATAACGTTTTAGTAGGGTTATTAATATTCAATTACGGAGAGACGCGACTACGTTTTAGCTTGTATGCCAACGCGATGTACCTAAATGAAACGCTTCTTCTCGTCCTCAGAATATGCAAGAGCATATTTTGCTTCGTTGCCTTTAATTAAGCTAATCTTATATAAGACTATTTTGTTGCGAATATTTGGCGTCTTGATTAAGGTAGCTGTCATATTTTGAACGGCGCTATATATTACGAAGTTAAAATCTGTACCCTTTGGTGTGATATTGTATCGTTAAAGTGTCTTGTGTAGCATTTAATTAGTAGCTCAGATAATTGCAGCGTTTCCAACTAAATGCTTCTGCAGGTCTCGGGTGAAAATTGTTAGTAGCTGTTTTATAGCATCTTATTGAAACGGGCTGTCCGTGTCTTACCGTGATGAAAGTACTATAATAATTAATTTGTATTTTTAACCGACTTTGCTTTGGCAGTTTTCTGCGTTAGCTTCGATAAAACGTATTTTGATCCACTTTTTTATCGTGATGTCACTGCTAATGAACTGGCCAGTGGTATACAAATTAGTTCGAGGTAGATACGATAGCAAAAAGTGAAAAAATAAAAACTTTTTTTGCAAAAAAACTCTACAAAGTGAAAAATAACTTAAATTTTGGAAGTTTGTGACAGAAACTAAAATACAGATCCAAAGAGACCGTCTTCCGAAACAAATGTTATTTTTAATTTTGTAGTATTTTTTGGAAGTCTGATGATTATGTTTGCAGAAATCTTTTTCATCTGTTATTTCAACATTGTTATCATAGACACACTACTTTTATTCAATAAACCACTGCGCTGTCTCAAATAAAAAGTACACACAGGAAGTGCCTGAACGAATACCATGCGTGAATCAATAGACAGCTCATATGAATTCCTGTTTTATTCATTCTCTTCAACTCTAGACGTATTTCATGCAAATCGCAGCGTGTGCGGAAGCGTTGACGAACCGCCTAGTGCGAACCCAGCCTTATTTTCTTTATACTGATGTAAATTACCTATTCGTGATTTTTTTTCCTTTTGTGATTCAAATAATTGAGGACAATGAATGAAATGTTAAAGCTCAAGGAAAATAAAATGTGAATTTGGGGTAATTGTATAAATCGGATCGTGACCCCAGTATTCTTTATTTTTTGTTCAAGTATTTTGTGCGAAGAGGTTTATGTTTTAGTTACGATATGACAGTAATGTATACAGGATAATAGAAGGTATGCCTTTAAACGAACAGAAAAACTTTGGATAAAGTTAATAAGGTTGGTTTTTTGTTGCGTAAGTAATTGTACATATTTTGTGTTCGCTGATTATCGGAATAAGACTTGAATTATTTAGATGGTTCTGAGATGGCCAACTTGCATAGAACGTCTTCATAACCGACTTTTATCCATCGCTTGTTTACGTTTTAAATCATTATTCTGTCATAAATATGACGTAACATACCAAAAATGATCAACACAAAAACATAACATACAAAAAGCCAATAACATTACATAAACACCCAACTCTGATTGGATAAAGCAAAATATTATTATTTCATCAAAGCAAAGAAAACGTTGAATACACTGCGCTGTCCTCGAACTATTTTTTCACTAAGAGCCAAAGAAAAGAAAAACCACGTTATTTTCCGTACCCAGTAAATTTGTGTTTTTATAAAAGCGTCGAGAGCGCTAAGAAAAATATACCGAACGTATTGTCTAGCCGACATTATGGGAATATAAATCTTTAGCCCACGTCAGATACGGCGGACAGTGGGCCGTACCGGTTCGCTGGAAAAAAACTACTTATTTGAAAATACTCGAGCTCGGATAAAATCTTTTGGCAACAACCAGATTTAGATTTTGAATAATACGAATAAGAAGATTGTGTACGTTAGGGTTTCCTTTGTGATTCAGAGAGTGAAGTGTGCTCATATTTTTATTGAGTCTTTGTATTGGTTTGATTGATTTTCTTTCCGGTTTGGATAAAGTTTTGTAACGTTAGTTTCGTATTTTACTTCTTTACATGATGATGTAATCATAAAGTAATTTTTAGTTGTATTCAGGCTTCAACACTATACAATTATTTTTGTTTTTATTTTACATCAAATTATAACCACTCTCACGTTGGGCATCACGCAAAGCTGGAAAGTAACTATACCGTTTAGCTAATTATCTGCAGAAATTGCTTAGTAAAGAGCCGGATTATATCAGACTGATAAATAAGAATGTGTTCAGTGCAAAAACAAGCTTATTTTATCTACATTGATATTCATATTGTATCTATAGTAAATAAGGGTGGAATGTCGGGACCCGATATCCTGTTAAATAATCAGAGGCACGCAGTCCACGTGACCGGCCCTTTATCTATCCAGTGAAAGATTTATAACTGAGGCGTTACCAGTTTATCTTAATCTTAGCTGGGACCTTATATCTCTATCAACGGAACTGCTATTTTGCAGAAAATTCAGCTCAGCTACAATTCGAACAGAATTTAGTGACGGGAAATTTTGACCAGCTTTTTTTAGAAGCAACTCCATTGTGCACGGGATTTTTTTCTGGCCTCATTGGTCTAGTCGTCGCTAAAGTTACTGCTAAGCATGAGCTCTTGAGTTTAATTCCCGGGTCGGGCAAAGTGATATTGGGTTTTGCAATCTGAAATTTCACAGTAGCAATCCGGAGTCTGGTTTGGTGCCCAGTTGATAGGTTGAAACCAACCCGCACTGGGCTTGCATGGTACATTATAGCCCATTCCCTTTCGGTTTATGGTAATAGGCTCGCTTGATATATGGGACTTAAAATTGACCGGTGAAATGTGGGTGTAGTATAAGAACACCCTTCCCAACTATAAGCAAACAAGACATAATGTTATGTTATTTATAAAATTTTGACCAATTCTTTTACTACCCACTCCATTGTGCACGTGATTATATTTGTAATATTTTTGGGAGCATGAAGCATGCCCGTCCATTTGTGATAAATAAGCTTGTTAGTAGTTTCATCGTTATAGCCGACCGGGACCCTTAACTTTTTCATTCATATTTCAGTAAAGTGATACACGTAAATAAATAAAAGCAAAATGTTGGCGAAAAAATGTTGCGGAATTTTACTTTTTTTATGCTAGTGGGATAATTTTAGAGAGTGGAATTTTAATTTATCTTGGGAAATATTTCGTGCACCTGAGATCGAGTTGGGTGGAATACATTAGCATGAAATTAAAACAAATTAAAAAGGTAAACTGGGTGTTCACTCGTCCACGAAAATCAATAGGCAGCGTAAAAAAAGCACTGAAAAGAAACACATTAGGTGTCCTTTTCACGGACTTCTAACCAATAATTTCTGGTTCAACTGGCCAGATAAATCTGTTGTAGAGTGAAAACAATGGATGGGCGGCGAGTCGGAGCCTCCGCTGATTTATTTCTTTAATATAGCCTGTATCAAATTTATAGCAGCCGGTTTATCTATATTTTAAAATCTAATTAGGAATTCAAATTTCAGTCGGATTGTTTGATTGACGAAGTTAATTGTGTGCTTGTGATTTTATTGCCTACAATTTGACGTTTTAATTTTGATACCAAACTGGCTATTAAATTGGATTAAGCGATCGAAGTCAGAACTTTTGCTGTCGGTTTACCACAATGTGTTTCGTGAATATTCTTGATCAAAGAGTCAGTCAATTAAATTCCCAAATTTGACCCATTTCGATGTTCTTTCTACTCTAATTAATATTTTATTATGCATATAATCGTAACTTTTTATGATTTTTCATGAAATATGATGATTATTATTATTTATTGTTTATACGAGACTTCAACCAAGTAATTGCAATATACATATTTTTTATTATGTGGAGTGACTGCCTATCTGATCTCCATAACCGAGTTAATAGCACAATATTATAGTCCTTGCTAAGACTGGTAGTAAAATTTTCGGACTCTTGACAAATTTAGGATTATCAAAAATCGGCTTAACATGCTTTTCGAGGCATAGCGGAGACTTGGTATGAATTGAATGGTCACTTATCCAAGGATCGACGCAACTTAACCTTAAAGATTGACCCGTGTAGCTGTTATAACCTCTCTCTGCTCTTGCACCTGTATATTTATACATATTTTATCGACAGTCCAAACTACATTCGACAAAATTCAATGCATACATTGCCTTTACTGGCTTGTGGTGAACCAGATCTTGATTGCTACGAATAACTTATCGTGTCACGGATGCACTTACACGATTTGGCACACTTCCAACTATGTAAAAGAGACTCTAATTGTAAACTACCTACGTTTACACACTCGATTAGTTTCTGGGTAAGAATTAACTATCCAACTATACTTTCTAAATGGGAGCTGTAAAATCGCTCGCGTATTTAGGTTAAATGTTTAAATAAATATTTATAGAGTTGCGAGTTACTGTCATTAACTTGAAAAACTGTAATTAACTCGAGTTACTAGAATAGTTCATCAATTCTAGTGACACGTATTGTTAAAGTTTAGTCTAGACTAAAATAATCACCAGTCTCTAGGGTAATCTCGGCCACAACTTGTCACATTTCTGATGTGTGTTTCGTCCGATCGCCAACCTGCGTGGCCACCACCAACTAATATTTATTGAGTAGCGAGTTACTTCATTTGACTTCAAACTTTTTAAGTAAGGTACTAACTAAATACAAATATTGGTTGGCGCTGGTCAAGTTAATTTGTGGTAGCTGAACATACATCAGAATTGTGACCAACTTGTAGGGCGAGATTTAAAAACATTACTTTGCCAGTGTTTTGGCACTTTTGCGTCAGTGCCAGGTATAAAGTTTAGCCAAAGTACGTGCTAAGCAACGTTTCTTCACAAAACATACCTCCATATGTACCAAAGTACTTATAACACAAGTATCACTTAGTCTGGTTTCCGTTAAGAGGTCTTCGAAAGTCATCGAAGCCGCAACAATAACGTATTGAGTTTCCACATAACATTACTGAAGAAGTATGGCCTAAATCCACACGACCCGTATAACGACCCAATTCCTTCCGTTCTCTTAACTCGAGTGCGTTGATAAGCTGCTGATAAAAAGCGTATGTATCTTTATATGCTTTAAGAAATGTAATAGGTCTGTCAAAAATACGTAAGCATATTTTGATGTGATTTTTATTTCCTGTCCTCAAAAAAAAAAACAACAAGCCGTTTTTTCTAAGTGTTCCTTATTTGAAAGACATTTGAATATTGTCTGTCAAATGATTTAATTAAAGATTTTGATTGTCATCCGCAGATTTAAAAAAGTTGGTTAATTTCAGAGTTAAAGGTGAATCTGGGTATCTGATTCGTAAGCGGTCAAAAGAATAAGTAACATTCACCATTTTTCTTTTAAGATGATTTTTGATTTTTAGTACCCTGGCCTTTGACAAGGGTTTTTGACATTTGAGCTTTAATACTCGTTGTATCAAATATCAAAAACCCTTATTTAAGCCGTGATGATTTTGGTAACAACGTCTTAAAATATTTATAAATTATTTAAAAAGTTTATGCAGCATCATAACGTCTGTTTTATCTACATATTAAATAGAAAAATCCATTTTATCTCCATTTTCTTTACCTTTATATGTTTTCGGATGAAACCCTGGGCTTTTTCCAGTAAAAACAATTTGTTACAGCTGTACATACAATACCTTACATAAAAGCAGTACCCGCAAAATAAAACTATAATTTTCAATTTAAAACTACAAAACGTGACAGGACACCATACTATTTATACATTAGAAGGACAGTCTAAATTGATATAAATGTCTAAAAAGAATTTATCACCGCTACATTCTCCTTGAAATGCCAAAACAACTAACTAGGGTAGCGACACTGAAAACAGCCATTTAGCCTTTCCACTACCGCACAGCAAACTTGAACGGTTTAACTTTCTAGAAATTCAATTATGTGTTAGAATTTAACTCGGCGTTCTTCCCTTAGTTTCTCATAAATAAATAATTCAAGATTAGCAAAAGTCCCGCGGCGGCTCCCATCCTATACTGTTTCGTTTCACGGTAACTGACGTGGCAAAAACTTGGCTTAACTTGTCGTAAGACAATGTGACATAAATGACATTGTCGTGTACATGCTTAACGAACATAAAAAGGGGAATGTTTTTCCTTCTTGTTGACTGTTTCAATTTGTTTTTGCCTTTACCTTTTTTTGGGATAAATATGTGAAAATAGAACGATTACAAGTAGAATATTTTACCATAGAAAATGTAATTAGAACCATTTTATTAAATTATAAATTATTTTATTTCTGTAAGTAGGTTTCTGCAAACACTTTTACACATCAATGATATTTTTTTAGGGTTCCGTTGCCAAATGGCAAAAAACGGAACCCTTATAGATTCGCCATGTCTGTCTGTCTGTCTGTCCGAGTATGTCACAGCCACTTTTCTCCGAAACTATAAGAGCTGTGCTATTGAAACTTGGTAAGTGGATGTATTCAGTGAACCGCATTAAGATTTTCACACAAAAATAGAAAAAAAGCAATAATATTTGGGGTTCCCCATACATAGAATTGAAACTCAAAATTTTTTTTTTCATCAAACCCATACGTGTGGGGTATCTATGGATAGGTCTTCAAAAATGATATTGAGGTTTCTAATATCATTTTTTTTAAAACAATAATATTTGGGGTTCCCCATACATAGAACTGAAACACAAAAAAATTTTTTAATCAAACCCTTACGTGTGGGGTATCTATGGATAGGTCTTTAAAAATGAAATTGAGGTTTCTAATATCATTTTTTTCTAAACTGAATAGTTTGCGCGAGAGACACTTCCAAAGTGGTAAAATGTGTGTCCCCCCCCCCGTAACTTCTAAAATAAGGGAATGATAAAACTAAAAAAAATATATGATGTACATTACCATGAAAACTACCAACGAAAATTGGTTTGAACGAGATCTAGTAAGTAGTTTTTTTTTAATACGTCATAAATCGTAAACCACAATTTACCTTTCATTCAGTCAACTCAAATATAAAAATTTAAAAAAAAACATTTAAATTCATAAACGATGATGACGAATGATGATGATGATGACCTGCAGGTTTGTACGGAACCCTCGGTGCGCGAGTCCGACTCGCACTTGGCCGGATTTTTTAAACTAGATGAAGTCGGCGTTTCCTATCTGACTACTCAGAGAAGAAAGGCCGAAACAAACTCAGAGGTCACAGTCTCTTTTAAAGTCCAGACGTAATCTTGGTCACATCACGTGAAGACTATGTAAATAGCTGTCTGAAATGGTCTTTACAGGAAAGAACCACACAGATTGAGTGGACCTGTCCAGTCAGTGCACGCATTTGTCACTAATGGTGCAGCTCAGCTATGTAACTATTGTCAGAATATAAGTGGTTATAGAAACTAACAGCGTATGTTATATTTGTCCACATAACATAACTTGACAAATATAACAGTTGTTAGTTTTCCGTCACGCTCTAGCCGGGTAATTGCATAACATGGTAACAGTAGGACCATTCCTACTGCTTACTTTCAATTTGACAGTTCAACGACACTCATTGTGTTGTTAACGTTGTAAAGCAGACAATTTTTTTGATCATATGAAGTAATGGATAAGCAATATATATTTCCAAATGATTGAGTTGGTGATTAACAATGTGTAACGCATTTATGGTACTGTTAGTTTATTGTTAATAGAACCTTCTCAAAATTACGTATAATACGTCACTATTTATTAAAATTAATGAATTAGTTTATAAATAGATATAATCTACAATAATTACAAACTATATAAGTATTTGCAATGATCGGCGTCATGATATACCTAACCAAGTAGTTCAGTATTGTTATAAAAACCCTATAAAAAAACATGGTTTCCAAACATTGTTCGCTTGGACTAAGCCCCTAAAAATCGGATCCGATATAATAGGTTAAAACTTCAGCCAGTTTTATATTTAAAAAGAGAATGATAAAATCACAGTGGTTAAATTCGACAATGCGTGGCCTAAAGCCGATAGGATTACTAGAGCCATAAAAAGTGGGTAAAAATGTACAAGTTTAACATGTTCATTCACGATAAGTCGCCTTGTAATCTCCATTAGGCGATGTAACGATGTATATTGGGCCAGAACACTCTTAAGCGGCTATAAGAAAGTTTTGTATCGCCCTTTCATTATGTGTAATGTTTCTTCTTAAGATTTTGGCCACGTAAAATATTTTTCGTTCCACGGTGGCTTGGTGGAGCGAAGATTATTATGGTTTATGATGTAATTAGAAAGATGTGACTCTAATCTTTCAAGGGTTTAGTAAATGTTTAAGTAGGAAATATCATTAAGAGGTGAGTGTAGGTGGTTATGAATAAAAAGTTTTTTTTTAAACCACTCAACCAATCAACTCAGCTACAGACATAGCCTTTTCATAAGCTGGTTGCCAAGCAGAAAAAAAATACGAACATTTGGAAAAGTGAATAAGCAGTAACCTTGAAAAATGCTTCAGATTCTGATACATGGTGAGTTACGTAAATAGGGTGCTCTTTAACAAAAATGTTTATGTTTTAAACAATATAATAATAATGCCAACGTAGAATGCTTGATATTATTTGGTCAGTTACCGGCCAGTTTAAATAAAGTGATAGCTATTCGATTAGATGTTATTATGTTTGGCGATATTTAACTTATTTGATGTATACACCGTAACATTTTAATCGCCTTACAACAGAAGTCCACTTGAAAAAATGAATATTTGATTAACTAAAAAATAAAAGTATTATTCATTATGATGACGCACGACGTAGTTTGAAATTGACAATTTGTCTCAAGGAAAATGGAGGTGGAATGATCTAGTCCACTCGTGCGCTGGGTAGTTATGTTCTGTACCATCTGATACGTAAACATTATAAACAGGATGTTTCATAATTCTAATGCATTATTTATTTGTCTTAGACCTATTATCTTAATTAATGGTGACAATTTTTAACCGACTTCAAAAAGGAGGAGGTTCTCAATTCGGATGTTTATATGTTTTTTTTTATGTATGTTCTGCCATAACTCCGTCATATATAAACGGATTTGCAAAATTCTTTTTTTGTTCGAAAAAGGTTTATTCCGAAATGGTCCCATTTAATTTTCATATAGATCTGATAATAAGTTCGGGAGACAGACACCGGAACTCATTAAAAAATGACAGCAAATCAACCGCGATTTCTGCTATCGCATAAATATGCATTGTTTGTTTGGAATTAGTGCGGGTGAATACCACACTAAATATTTAAAAATAAAATCTTTTTTACAAAAAAAAAAAACAACCGACTTCCCTAAAAACACTACAAAGTGAAAAATAACTTTAATTTCGGAAGTCGGTGGCAAAAAAAAAACCATAAATACAGATCCTAAGACACCGACTTCCGAAATTAAAGTTTTAGTGTTTTTAGGGAAGTCGGTTGTTTTTTTTTTGTAAAAAAGTTTTTATTTAATCACGCCTAGAGATATATTATGTCGGATAGATTGACTGGATAATCTTTGTAAGGCGACTAAAATGTCATGGTGCATAAAAAAATTGAAACTTCTATTTCATGGAACCGGTTTGTACGTTTTTGGAACTATACACAAAATGTTGTTAACTTGCAGCCATACTCTGAAATATATACAGCTTTACTTGGCACCACTGTTGCCTGTTCGCAATTTTGCTTCGTAACTTACTCAGAAACTCCCTTAGAGTCTGAAATTAATCGGACAATCCCGATTAAACGTAAATATAACCGAGCAGGTTATTAACTACTACTTACGGACTACTGGCCTAGCACTGTGCTTCTCTACGGCAGAAAATGCGTGTGCGCCGAGGAAGTAAATGTTGCTCCGAACAAAACGTACCAAACAATCACACGCTGCTTCAGCGCACATATCTAACGGCTGGCATAGTATTTCCACAAGTCCTAAGAAAAGATGCAAGTGCTGTGAAAAAATATAAAGAGGAGTCTCGTTATCTTGCTAAGTCCTAACAGGCCCATGTACTCACTACTTTTAAGCCTAGCGTGTAACTATGGTCGTGGACATTGTGTTTTAAACAAATAAATAAATTACAGTTGTGTATTGAATAACACACAATCCAAGTTTGTACTCAATTTTTCCCTGACTTTACTTTTTCTGTTGGTTTGTAACCCTCGTGGTCTTTACGCTTACCCTCTTAACGATTACAAGATGTATTTATATACTTAGTTGTACCTGTACCATAATGATTTATTACATGAGAGCAATATCAAGGTATTGCCTAATGTACCGCGAAAAGGAACCAAAACTTCAGAGTTTCCGTACTTCTAAGGAGGCTTTGATTTACACAGTTTACTCAATTATGACAAAGTTAGAAAGTAACTGCTTGTTGTATACTCGAAGAATTTTAACCGTATTTCATAAGTCAAAAATAAATTGGTATAGTACTGGTTTACGCTTTGAAGAAATTTGTTATGTGAATATTTATTATAAGCTGGTCCCAATTAAGAATTTGGGGGCATAGAAATTTATACAACTAATTGCTTCGTTTGGGTACCACGTTACTTGCTAAAAATAGTCACAATGAAATTGGTACTTTAATTGTATAAAATGAAGGACTGAAAACTGTTGTGCTTTTGCTCCCCTAATTATAATTGGTACTTATACTTAGTTCCAGATGTGTTGTTTCAATGTAATCTTCACAAAAAGTATATTAAAAAAAAAAACAAAAACAAAAACAACCGACTCCCAAAAAAGCACTTGTAGTGTTTGATTTTGACGGTTTTTTTTAAAATATCCTTTTTCCTTTTCACTTTGCAGTTGTAGTACCAACTTACAAAAGTGTAAACCTTCACTTGCTAAGTAAAGGAGTTACAGGAAGTTATTATAACATCATCAACATACACAAAATGGATAAATACGTAATATTGCAGTTAACTCAAAAACATCTAATGAGAACTTGACAATTTATAGGACAAACTCCATAAATTCCATAGATTAAGGAGTTATGAGGTAACAAACATAAAAAAACGAATAAATTAAAAACCTACGCTTTTTTTGAAGGCGGTTAATAACTCTTCCTGTTCTTACAAAGTTCAGGCCAACATCTCTTTTAAACGTTAGTTAGTATGTGCTTGACACGCAACTGTAAGTGCACAATAGAGTCGAATAAATAAGTCAAAGCAAGTGCTATGTAACGTTTATAGGTCTTGGTCTCAGAGAGCTCAGTCGACCTCTTTGATCAAATAGTGTCCAATAATAGTACAACAGAGACCAATGGTGGCACGGTGGGACCCAGGCACTTTACTTTCTGTAAATAATTTCATCACCACTGCTCTCAAAACGGTGAAGGAAAACATCGTGAGGAAATCGGTATGTCTTAGAACCAAAAATTCGAAGTTATGTGACATCTACCAACCCGCACTATGCCCGCATGGTAAATTATAGACCCTTTTAAAAATAAGAAGCCTGTGTGCAGCAGTGTGAACATTTTAGGCTGATTATACATAATATCCCCTTAATCTAACAGACAGTGATGAATAGCTTTATTTTAAGCAACGGATTTACGATCCGTCGCTGAAAGTGTCAAGCAACAAAGGTAAATAAACAATAAAAGAAAAATATTAAGTATTAATTTCAAATAAACCCAATACTTACATTCAGATTGTCAAGGGGTCGGTCAATCCCGGGTGTTTCCATTGCGAGGATCGTCTGGAGGACACGGTGGAGCATACGGTGGAGGTGTGCCCTGCCTGGGCGGAGCGCCGTCGTGTCCTCGTGGAGGCGATCGGCGGTGGCGACCTCTCGCGTCCGGCCCTGGTGCGAGCCATGGTACGGAGCAAGAGGGCATGGGGAGCCGTCACCTCCTTCTGCGAATGCTCGCGAAGGAGGAGGCGGGGCGTGTGAGGGAGTGGCAGACTCTGCGCCCTCACGTCCCTAGCTGCCGCAGGAGGAGACGCCCCGGGCGTCGGGAGTCGATAGCGGACTCCCGGCCACCGTAGGCGCGAGCTTGCGGGCAGCGAGCAATGGGTAGCTCGCCGCCCGGTAAGGACCAGGCTCGGGTCGACGGCGCGTAGTGTTCTACGCGCGCCTCAAAGAGATGTCAGCAGCACTGAAGGGGTCTGCTAGGACCGATGCCTGCCAGGGTCGCGAGATTGTTCGAAAGAGATACCGTGACCCTGGCACATGAGCAACTGAAGGAACACGGGTGGGTTTTAGTCGGTAAAAGTCTGACACGCCCTCTCGCTCCGCCCAGAGCGGGAGAAGTCATTTGATGACTTCCCATCCAAAAAAAAAAGAAGGGGTCGGTCAGTTAGAAAGACGAAGCACTCCACGGAATGAACAGTGCACTATTTAACCTAGTTAGAGGAACGTAAATGAAACGTAAAGCCTTTATAACTAACTATTTTCAGTTAGGAGTATCCAGCAGGATGTTAAACAGCACAAAAAACTCTGTACAAAAAGTCCTTTAACCTATAAATATTTACAGCATAAATCCTTTCAACATTTACAACATCTGATTACCATAATACGAAGCCTATGTATCCAAAGTAAAAAGCAATAAAAAGATAACACACCGCATGGCCTGTTTTATGACTAGAAATAGGCGCCTATTTTTATTCATTCTTTCTGTTTCCTCGGATAAGTGCCTCTACACAGCGAGAGTATAAGTTTCTTTTGCCATAAAACATTGAGGGTCCGAATAATGTACGTACATATGTATGTAAACATAAATGGAACGTATACAAGGAATATGAAAGAAATAAAATGGCTGAATAGACGAGGTCTGAATAGTTTCATATTTCGCTTTATCTTCGTTGGAATGTAGGCAGAACGCTGTTTAAATGTTTGTGTCATATGCAGCTGTAGAAATAGCTTTGGAATCAATCTTGTCACAAAACTAGAAAGACTTGTTAAAATCTATAATGCTGTTTCTTGATATTCTGGCGAATTTATAACAAACAGTTTTTATTCATTATCATCATTTCAGCCGAAAGACGTCCACTGCTGGACATTTTCCTCCCCCAATTTGGAAGAGTTCGCTACGCTTGGCAGACGGGTTGACGATCGCAGTATTGTGGTAAAATTCATAGAGAACACTGCTGTCCATTCTCTAGTAAGTCACCCACAGGAATAAATTGGATGGTGTTATTCTTTACGTCTGACACCACACAGAAGCAGAACAGACTTCATCACCATCATAATGAGCAGCTTTCTCCATCCACTGCAGAGTTCTTTAAGAGAAAACTGGCTAACAAGTCTAACATTTAAAAAGCCTAAGTACAAAGTTAATAAAGCCATTTAGAGCATGTGAAACATCCTTTCTCATTACCAAAAGAGCACAAGCGCCTACCCTTAAGAACTAGGGTACATACTACAAGGACAACCGGCGTATTTACTCAGTGCCTCCTTAACAAATGCGACACATTATCTTCCACGACAACGTAACTAAATTTCCACTTGCTAAGGCTCTATAGACCAAACGTAATAAAGCCATTCACCACACTTAGAAGGTAATGAATTTTGACGCTACCGTGAAAACCAAGCCGTGTTTGCACGACCAACACTTCACATACACCTAGAACACCAACCTGAAACCAACTTTGACAACACGTTTTAGAGTATAAATTAGGTTGGGTGGCTTCGTTCGTTGGAGACTATGACAAATAGAATTTTGTCAATATACTCGTATTAGCTCTTCTCTGGCTTATGCTAATCAAGGAATGAAGAAAAACATGGAGGGTGTCAACATTTTGTTATTCTATGCAAGTTGAGTGGGTGTATTACGGACAACAATTACCTTTGTACCGATAGGGCATCGACCTTCTACTCCAAACATTGTTACGTCGGTATTCTAGGAAAAAGAGGAAAAAATTGTTTTGTTCGTGAATAATAATGTAGCGATAGTATATTATTAAGTCTTGTGTGGCAACTGTTGTATTGAATACAACTGGAACAAAATGGCGATTACTAATGATATTACAATAAGCTAGAGGTCGTGAACAAAGTGACATTCTATCACCGATAATAATTCGAATGTCACACGTTACCCCAATTACTTTAAAAAATTCTGGTAAAAAATAATTTCTATCACCCTTAAACATTATTTTTACAGATCATTTCTTGCTTTTGTTCAATGTTTATTAATGTACATGTATATCTATTCAATAATATGTGAAGCAAAAACGTTGTACCCCTTTTTACGTAAATTTCGCGGAACGAGGAGTTTGGCACAGTTAATGTTATTATGGAGAAGCGGTGCAGAAAGCTAAAGTTTTAGATTTTGTTGATTTAAATTTTAATGAATTACGACCACTAGGCGAGCACTAGTATAATTATATAGTATAGATAAGTATATATTTGATGTATTTAACGTATATAATTTAATTCATCAAAAGATTGTCTGTAAAACATCACTTTTAGCGATAAGAACACCCATAGTATCATTCTATGTAATTTTTGTACAGTTATATCTGCATTTTTATGGTGTATATAATAAAGAGGATAATATATATCTATCTTTTTAAGTGTGTAATAGAAATGGAATAAAGTATACCAAACACTAATGATGTGACGAACCAGAGGTCATAGACAAAGTGACATCCATAACGATAATAGAATTTGATTGACGTAAGCTATTGATAAGCTTATGACAATCCTGCTGCAAATTATAGTGGAAATACGAAACACCTTGACAGCTATTGCTACTTATACTAATACAATTGTACGTGCCGCAAATAATTAGAACAAAATTCTATAGAGTAGTCTTATTTCTGACTAGCTTCTGCCCGCGACTTCGTACGCGTTAAATTTCTTGTTCCCCCGACCTTTCTCGTCGCGTCGGATCGCCTACCCGTGCGATTTTCCAAGTTTTTGCAACATGTTTCATTACTGCTCCGCTCCTCTTAGTAGTAGCGTGATGTTATATAGCTTAGCCTTCCTCGATAAATTGGCTATTCAACACAAAAAGATTTCTTCAATTCGGACCAGTAGTTCCTGAGATTAGCGCGTTGAATCAAACAAACAAACTCTTCTGCTTTATAATATTAGTATAGAAGTATAGATTCAAAAAACGTTTTAATTTCAGTGAAATTACGTCTCGTTCGTGTCAAAGCATCAGGTATTTCAATACTTTTGCGATGATATAGTTATCTGTCATAATAGAGCTTTCATAAGCTTTACGAAATAGTCTTACCTCTACATAGCTTATCTTTTTATTGCTATTCTTTTATTTAGTTATTTTATTGTTTAACTGACACAGTTATTAGTCTTTTAACTAGACTTAACCTCAATAAACGAATGACTGATAAAGAAAACTATGGGCTCTGATTTTTTCTCCGGTTATGTTGGTATGGGCAAGTAATACGGAGGAATGCAGAAAATGTCGTGAGGAAAGTTTAAATTTCGATGGCTATAAGAGTAAAGAGAATCTAAAGAAACCATGGATGGACTGAGTGAATAATGAAATGGATAGAAAAGGGATGACTACCGAATTGACGACTAATAGAGAAGTGTGGAAGAAAAAGACATGTTGCCCCGACCCCGAATGAACCACCGATGTCATCTAGTTTTAAAAATATCATTGATCTGTTTGTACAAACCTACATCTATATATATAAAAATGAATCCCTATTTCCCTTGGTCACGCCATCACGCGTGAACAGCTGGACCGATTTCACTTTTGTTTTTTTTTGTTGTGTTTGTAATTGTCAGGAGAAGGTTCTTATGAAAGAAAAAAATTAAAAAATTGCGCGGAAAATTAGAAAATTTAAGAACACTTATTTAAGAATACTTAATGTAAACTTTTTTAATTGTAAAATTATGACATTTGACATAGAATTGACAGAATGCGTGCTCAAATATCATCAAAGAGAATGTTTAAAACAAATACGTCGATCGAAGTTATTTTATTGATAGAAAATACATGTAAAATAATTAATTTATTATTTCCCACAAAAAGGAAGTAAAACTGTCAAAATGAAAGGGATTCCTACTGATAGTGTATCACGTACCCTCTGGGTATGTGTCAGGTGAAAAACGCTTTATGCCGACGACGTACCAGGTTATCATAACTTGGTAGGAGCTTACCAAACATATGAGTGTCAATTAGAAAACGCTTACCAGACCACAACCGCGTACCAGATTGTCAAACTTGGTAGGTTTATTACAACATTTATTGAACTTGGCGATACGAAGTTCGCTGGGTCAGCTAGTAGAAAATAGAAATACAATAATTTGTACCAAAACAGTGACCGTACTCCGAAACCCAATCTATAAAATCACAGTCTAAAACTGTACCTAAAAAAGGGGGTCTAAATGGTCCCCCACTTGGTACTTATACCCCGTTTGCAGTTACTCACATACTTTTAGTACTAGGTTCATACATTTAGTTTACGACTTTCTCATACATTATGTTTATTACTCGCGATTATCGTAACAACTACAATTTATTTTACTAGGCATATAGTTGATTGCGCCGCGTATTAGCGAACAGCTAGAACGTAAAGCGTCCATTTGCACAGTTTGTGCGGCCATTTTGGGTAATTTTTTATTAAAGGACATATAGAAATGTTGTAAGCTGCATCATGCTGATAAATTATACTTGAGATTAGACGATATTGCTCGACAAAAAATATTTTTGTACAAGGATAATTATATATATAACGTTTCGACCCTAAATTAACATCTCACCTACCACAAAGAGATTTATTGCACCATGTGGAATCTAAACTAGGCGAGGGTGATATCAGAGGTGCAGCTAGGATTATCTTTAGCAGCGATGTGGTTGCGCCGTACTCTCCAGAGACACTGACAGCTCTGGAGAGTAAACACCCCGCCCCGGCAGATGACCTCTCCTTCCCTGACCCACCCGATCCCGAATCCAACTCACTTACAATTACAGCTCAACAAGTATGTGCGGCCGTGTGCTCCTTCCGAAGTGGCTCCGCTGGCGGCCTCGACGGCCTGACGCCTCAGCATTTGAAGGACTTAATGTGTTCAGGCGCCGGGGAGGCTGGTGAGTCCCTTTTGAAGGAGCTGACGGCCCTCATAAATCTAATGCTCTCCGGCGATGTGAACGAAGCCGTCATTGACATTCTTTATGGGGCAAATCTATGTGCCCTGCGCAAGAAGGATGGCGGTATTCGTCCCATTGCCGTAGGGTCCATTTACCGGCGTATCGCAGCCAAAATTTGCTGTGCTTTCTACAGTGAAACACTGGCCAGCAAATTCCAGCCCCTACAGCTGGGGTTTGGCTCCAAAGGGGGCTGTGAGGCTGCGGTACATGCACTATCCACTTACCTCAATAGCGATAAAGGTGAGGTCATCCTTAAGGTTGACATTAAGAATGCTTTCAATTCCGTAAACAGGGACACCTTGTTGACAGAAGTCCAAAAAGAAATACCCAAAATTTACAGTTTTCTCTATCAATGTTACAGGCACCCCTCCAAATTATTTTATAAAGACAACCTTTTGAAATCAGCTGTTGGATGTCAACAGGGCGACCCTCTTGGGCCAGTCATTTTTAGTTTGGCAATAAATCCAATTATTCGACAGCTAAATTCTAAATTCAACGTATGGTATTTGGATGACGGAACCCTAGGAGGTGACGTAGACACAGTCTTAAAAGATTTAACTTTTTTAAAAGAAAAATTTAGTTCCATTGGCCTAGATCTTAACCTATCAAAATGTGAAATTTATCTTCCCCAAACCACTGACAGACAGACTACTATAGCAAAATTTTATACAATAGCACCAGATATCAAAATAACGGAAAGAAATTCTCTTCACCTCCTAGGGTCCCCAATTTTTGACGAATCCTTTCCAACGTTCATTGAGGAGAAAATACAGAATTTCTATGATGTCTCGGAAAGACTTTTCAAAATTAACATTCATTCGGCCTTCACACTAATTCGGTACTGTTGTTTTGGACCAAAATTAACGTATAACCTTCGTTCCTCCCATTTATGGAAGCATCCACAACTTTTAGAGAAAGTAGACCAAATTATTAGAAGCACTTTAACTTATTATTAGTACCGATAAATTAACCAGGAACATTTTATCTTCCACACTGGTCGATTTAGAAGTACCGTGTTTGACCGATGCGTTGAATGCTTGGAAAATGGCTTGCCCAAATACGGTTTTGCCCGACAACCCGTCCTCTCAGAGACAGTGGGACGTGCCGCTCTGCAGTATTTTACGGAATAACCTAATAAACACGTCACCTAATACTGTTGAGCGTGCCCGTCTGCTGGCTGTGGGAGAATGGGAGTCAGGCTTGTGGCTTCAGGCGCTCCCATCATCCACCGTAGGTACTATGATGGATGACTCATCGTTTCGGCTCGCTACGTGTCTCCGCTTGGGCGCACCTTGTGTTGCTCCGCACCGTTGTCACTGCGGTGAAGCTGTCGACAGTCTAGGGCACCATGGCCTGTCCTGCTGCAGGAGCGCAGGCCGAATAGCACGACACGCCAGCATAAACGATATTATTCGTCGAGCTCTTGTCACCGCCGGCGTACCAGCTGTATTAGAACCAAACGGCTTGGTACGTGACGATGGGAAGAGACCAGACGGCATGACGTTGTTGCCTTGGAAGGTGGGTAGGCCTCTGGTGTGGGACGCAACCTGTGTCGACACCCTTGCGCCATCTCATGTTCTTAGCACGGCGGGCTGTGCAGGCGCCGCTGCTGTGGCTGCCGAGACCCTCAAGCGGCGCAAATACTGTAACCTTATAGGTAACTACAGTTTTGAGCCGTTTGGGGTTGAAACGCTCGGGCCATGGGGCCCGAGTGCGCGTCTCCTTTTTAAGGAAATCTCGCATCGACTGATTGACACTTCACGTGACCAGAAGGCTGGCTCATTCTTTGGCCAAAGAATTAGCATTGCCATTCAACGTGGCAATGCTGCCAGTCTTCTGGGCACGTTTCCAGATGACAGCGATGCGGACGAGTACTTCGACCCCTAAGTGTCTTTTGTTTTTTTTTTATTTGTTTGTATAGTTAGTTATTTATTTTATTTTTAATGTTATTAATGTATAGTTATAGAATTCTGCAGAATAAAAGCAATTTTTAGGATAATTATTATGTACAATATGTTTTTTATTGTGTAAAAACTAAAATTGACATTTGAGCTTTTCGCTGCGATATCATTTTGCTTCTGGGTTTGCATTTACGATAACAATATAGTCACCTGCTTGACTGCAGTAACATAGGGAATTGCACCCAAATCTTTGACTAGTTTGATTCATTTTACAAGCAACAATGTTATAGAGGAAATTACTATCAAAAGATACTTACTAAACTTCCTCCAATCCACTTTGACGATAGACATTCATAATAATTTGAAGTTCAACACGAGAACTGACAAATTATGCCCTACATATTGAAATCTAAATTAAATGAATAATGAGCAAAAATGTGTTTGAGCTACGCGATAGAGAAACTCCAATCTATGAATCACGGAGCGCGAGCGTAGTAAAAGGTCTACGACTCTCGTAGCCAATTTGCCACGAATGCTACGAAAGAAAAGAATAACAAAATGTTTTGATGCGATAGAAAGACTTCTTACTTTTCTGAGTATTTATTAACAAAACCCAAGATAGAGCAGGCTATTATTATTGAACAATGTAACTACGTGTGTTTGATTTTATTGGAACAGTCTCTCCGTCGTTCTAAGTCGTGTTTGTTCTTGTTTTTCACAGTTATTACCGAGAAATCTATCCCGTATGTTGCACTTGTCATTTGGCCTTTGCATTACCCTGTAAATGTCAGCCACAAAGTACGCCTTTGTACACTATGTGTTTACTCGTGTATTGAGTTTTAATCTATATCTATACATTAGCTTCTGCCCGCGACTTCGTCCGCGTTAAATTTCGTGCTCCCCGACCCTTCCCGTCGCGTCGAATCGCCTACCCGTACGATTTTCCCCGTTTTTGCAACATTTTTCATTACTGCTCCGCTCCTCTTAGTTGTAGCGTGATTTTATGTAGCTTATAGCCTTCCTCGATAAATAGGCTATCCAACCCAAAAAGAATTTTTCAATTCGGACCAGTGGTTCCTGAGATTAGCGCGTTCAATCAAACAAACTCTTCAGCTTTATAATATTAGTATGGATAAAATGCAAAGCAATCAAAACTTTAAAACTGTTATTTTAGAAAAAGAAATTGCTACGAGTGTAAGCGTGAGAACGAGTCTGATGCCAAGAATATAGTTTTGACCATTTGTTTGGATGTGTGTTCCGGGTTGGCCCATAAACGGCTGAATGGACTAAGACGAAATTTGGCATACATATGTAGTTTATAATCTGGATTAATACATGATAACACTGAATTCTGGTATGACGTTTCCTTGGTATATTTTCCGACATGCAGTCTGGCGAATCACTGGCTTTTAAAGTAAAATAAACAAAATACAATAAGTAATTCCCATATTTCATTTTTCGCCCATAATTACGTACGTTCTTAGTTATATAGGGATTTCAATTAAGAAATGCTCCACAAAACTCTTTTTATTTCCCTTGTAATTATAAGTTGTGTGTATAAAACGTTTACTTAAGTTAAACCTAAGTGTCAAGATGTTACAAAGAATATTTTTCTTTTTAATTTTTACGAGCTATACCCCGGCTACAAAGTTTCATCGGCCTTGTTTCGAAATCTAGTGCACTCTATGTATCCCGTGGTCAATAGAAGGGCCGTGGAAGGGCCTAATTAATGTTGTTATAACCTATATATGCGTGTGGTACTTGTGAGATGTATTGAGTTTTATGATTTTGTTGCGTTGAATAATTTTGATTTGTCGTTGGTCTATGGTCGCAATTGCTACGCAAAAAGTCCTTTTTTTGTGGGTGGGAAATCATCAAATGATGTCTCCCACTCTGGGCGAGGGCGTGTCAGACTTTTACTGATTAAAACCCATCCGTGTTCCTTCATTTGTCTATATTTCAGGGCCACGGTAACTTTTTCGAACATATCTCGCGACCCTGGGAGGCATCGGTCCTGACGGACCCTTTCAGTTATGCTGACATCTCGTTGAGGAGCACATGGAACACTACGCGCCGTTGACACGGATCTGGTCCTTACTGGGCGGCGAGCTACATATTGCTCGCCGCCCGCAAGCCTTAGCCTACGGTGGCAGGGAGTCCGCGGTTGACTCCCGATGCCTGGGGCGTCTCTTCCTGCGGTGGCTAGAGGCGTTAGGGCGCAGAGACTGCCTCACGCGCTCCGCCTTCTTCTTCTTCGCAAAAGAAGGTGAAAGCATGAAGTCCTGGGCTCTATTTTCAGGATGGGCAACGTGTTATTGCGACTGTATCTGGAATTTCTCAGTAGCAGCCCAGAATCTGGATTTGTACCCGATAAATGACAATAGTCTTGCCCCCTTTCACGTGGGACTTAAACATAACTGACCAATTGACACCTCTGCTTAACCTTTCGTGAATTATAGGCGTGATGTTATATTGTATGTTTATGTTCTGAATAATTTTGGTATTTTAAACTGCACCCGCTAATATTTATGAACGTAATCGAAACAAAAGAAGTATGTAAGGACCGGAGTAGATGACGTCCTATAGGTTCTTAAATTATTTATGCATTTGTTGAAAGTGCGTTTAGATAGCGCAGTGAGGTTTACTAGTCTCATGACCCTACTGTCTAACTAAACAACAAATCCGAAACATACCTACATTATTAATAGAGTAGTAAACTAAAACATTGCGATGTTTTCCGTGCCAGCATGTGGTTACGGTAGCGGACACTGCGGATATTGTTACTTTACAATAATTTTAGTGAATAAATTAAAATAAATATAATAAATTATTTAAAAGTATTCGTTTTTAAATATATAATATAAACAATAAATCCGAAACTTTGTATCTTGGGCTGTTATTTACACGTAAAAGTAGCCGAATGGATTTGTATGATATTGACATACATATTAGCTTATAACCTGAAGTAAAACATTCGATTCTTTTTTTTTATTACCGATAGTATTTCTCATGGGATGATTTCCAAACTCCACGCGAATTTCTGTTAAAAGCTAGTCAGTCTTTAAATAAAAGCTTGGACTAGTTGAAAAATCTCGAGATTTAAACAGTAAGTTTTAGTCTAAAGCAGTGCAATATTTTCTAATGCCTAATGCATATCCGATCGTGTGTGAATCTTAAAATTGTTACACAATATATGCATTCATTCAGTCACTGTTTGGTTAATTACACGACCAAATCAATAAGAAATGATTGTAGTAATCATTCATGAATTCGGTCATCAGTGCCGCGTCATGAGCTCACTTCCGATTGTTCATTGTTGTGGCTAATACGTAATCAGCTGTCATTTGCATCGGTTATGTTTATCCTGTTGTATATCACTGATTTCAGTATACTACTCAATTAAGTCTGTCCTGTTTATTGAGTAAATTACCGGACTGCGCGATAGAAAAACTTTTTAACGAAAAATTAAACCGCCAAAAAAACTGAAAAGCAAAAAATAATAAACCTTAAAATTATGAGTCGGCGCTGAAACATCAATGAACAAAAATCTTTCAAAACGCCGACTCATAATTTTAAGGTTTATTATTGTATTTATGGCTTTTCCGTTTTTTCGGCGGTTTAATTTTTGTTAAAAGTTTTTATTTTATAATTTTTTGTGGCTTTAATGTAAGCTCTAATAATACTTGGCAAGATATGCCTTATCTAATGAAAAAAGAATTATCACAATCGGACTACTATGTAAAAAGTTATGCGTGGTCATACATAAAAAAAAAAACTAAAAAAATATACGCGTCGAATTGATAACCTCCTCCGTTTTTTTTCGTCGGTTAAAAAGACTGTGTTATGTTTAATGTTAGTAGGAGGCAAGTAGACAGTCGACCTGATGGCAACAAAGTCCTGCAATACCAGTAGCATTACAGATGAATTCCGTCATAAATATTGGAAGAAGAGAACAGTGTAGCCCTGTGTTAACGGCCACGACTTACGATTTGTTGGTCGTAGATTTGTAAATTATATGCACTGAGCTGAGAACTGGTCTAAGCTAGGCTACACTTTGTGTATTGCTATCAGAACCCTATTACTAATTCTCCATCCGTCTGTCAGCGGGCTGTACCTCTTAAACCCTAACAGGTAGACAATTGAAATTCACAGAGTACGTATTTTTACTACCAATACAACAAAAAATAAAATCAAGTTAAAAATTAATGGGCATTAAGGGCGCAAAAAAGCCTTCTGGCCGGTTTTTTCACATCTAGACAAGCATTGTCATCTCCCGTAGCTTCGTCTCTATTTTTTTCTTCTTCTGAATATGAAATAGTAATATTTATCTTTAAAACATACCAATAATTCAGCAAAGCTAAACTGACAAAATCTCAACATTCCCTAGGTAAGTACTTAGATAAAAACAAATGTGTCATGTGTCTTAGTGTCAAATAATTGCACGTCACCCTGCTTCTGTGGTGCTATAATAGCCTCGAACTGACAGAACTATGATTTCGGCAGATCTCTCCAAATATCAGGTATCCTTGTCTGCACTGATACTGCTGCTACTCCGTGGGTAGCTGCTTGGGCAGCCGCGGCTATTCTGTCTGTTGCTGGGGTAGCCATCGTAGTTGTTTTTCTAGTTTCGAGACTATTCCTGTACATGCACCCACGCGGCATTCTGACGCGCCCTTGCCACGTCGCCACTGAGTCGCTTACGGCGCAAAACACTAACAAAAACTATTGTCTGTAAACATTCGGGGTCACCACTTGTTGTGCGTGTTATTAATGGGGTTCATTTAAATGATATGCGAATTTAGTTTATACTGATTTTGATAAATATTTAATAAAGATTCACAATAACTTGGTTACAATTAGTACAGTAAATTAGGATGTGGCCGGGCGATGGAATGTTAGCGACCAGCGAACCCGGCGCGGGCGCTCCTGTGCAGTATCAAAATGCAATTCAGCAATCGTATCGCTAGGGTCGCTACAAGTACATAAAGCTATAAAATTTATTTCCTAGAGAATATTTAAACCGTGAGGGTGTTTCTAGCTGATGGAAAAATATAATTTATTTATAAATAAAATTAATTCATTGGAAATCAGGTTTAACGGCGTCTTTTTCTTAAAAATCAAAGTAAAATCATGAAATAAATATTTTATTTCCTAGAAATCTGTTTGGAACATGGCAGTTATAATGGCAGATTTAAAAATAAATCTAGGAATATCGAAAAGGTCCACCTCAAAGGACTAGAATTTTTATTCACATTTCTTGGAAAGTTTACCATATTTTTCTTCTAAATCCTAATCTTATTGTACACAAACTTGACGCGATGAAAAACGATACATAGAAGATTATTATGAATAGTATTTCAAAAAAAGTAAGGACGTCAAAAACCACTCTAAATCAATATGAAACGGGTCGGTTTTTGAAAACTTTGTTTTTTTTAATCAGAGTTTCAATAAAAATCCGATTCTCTATTGTTTAAAAGTACGTTTTCCTTTGAGCACGTATAAAGCTGGACGGTTTTTTGTATATTTTTTCAGCTGACTCGTGCAATTCTAGTGCGCTCAGGTGTTCAAAGACAAGTTTTCGCTTCAACGGTTTCGGGTCTCGTCGACTAAAGGGTAGTTTTTAGCGTTTTCATTAATTTTGTGAAAGGAAAGAATATGTCTGAGATTTTTTGTCGCGCCCTTTGTTTTTAGGGTTCCGTACCCAAAGGGTAAAACGGGACCCTAACTAAGATTCCGCTGTCCGTCAGTCCGTCTGTTACCAGGCTGTATCTCATGAGCCGTGATAGTTAGGCAGGTGTTTTGTTTTTAAAGAATGATCGAGTGTAATTTCGGCTTTGGTAGTTTAAATAAAAGCAAAGATTGTAAAGCCATTTGGATGTAGATTACACGGTCAACCTAAAGTCAAGTATAATTTTAAAAGAGCAGACGTTGTTTTCTAACATGAACCGTCCCTATGATATCACATTGAGTGCCATGTTGGTCTCCTTCGTTATCCTGTAGATCTCTTCATTTCTAATGTGATCACGTAGAGAAATAAAATAAAATAAAAAACCTCCATTGCCCTATGAGTGACTTTGAGCCTTCTAATAAGCCATGTCCATTGGCCCATTCCTAGCTGTTATGTCTAAGATAAACTCAGAAAATTAATTTATAAATCAAACAAGGAATGTTGGTACCAGCCCAGAAATAATTCCTACTAGTAACTAAGCTATAAAAGGCTTAAATCTAATTACGAGGAAATAATAAGCCCCCTAGGCAACCCAACTCCATCTTAACAAAAAGTTCTAACAACTCGCTCTAGGAATTATGTAAGATTTTCTGTTTATAGTGGAAAGGCTGTCGAGAACAATGTAGAACAGGGTTCAAGGACCTTTCCGGTTAGTTTTCTATTTCTTGTCGACGCTTTGTCGCGTTAATCTGGGTAAAGTGGGGCAGGATTTTTCTTCCGTTTTTATTTATTTCTCATCTCAGCTTTTATAACGACGAGGAAGAAGAATAAAATGGCATTTTAAGTTCAAAACTATTTTTTGTACAAAGTGTTGTGACTGAATTGTAGAGTGCTGCAGTTCAAGAAATTAATGTTTTTATTCTGTAAATAGGATATTGGAATCATTTTTATACATCATATTATTAAAAAAATAAGCTCTCGGTTCGACATTTCCTATTAATAGGCCTAGAATAAACCGGCCTCGCTTATTGAAATCTAAACTTGAAAATCAACTTACACTGTCCGGATATTCAAATCACAACTGTCAGTTTAATCACATTTATCAGTTGTATGAATTGGCTTTAAAACGGTAAATTGGCAAGAGTGTCAATTCATTTTGCAATCAATTTCCTTGACTATGCATAAAATACTATATATCATTACACGCTTTATATTAGCTTTTTTTTTGTTTTTTGGATGGGAAATCATCAAATGACTTCTCCCGCTCTGGGCGGAGCGGGAGGGCGTGTCAGACTTTTACTGACTAAAACCCACCAGTGTTCCTTCAGTTGCCCATGTGCCAGGGTCACGGTATCTCTTTCGAACCATCTCGCGACCCTGACAGGCTTTATATTAGCTTCACTTGTATGTTTGTAACCGACTCCTTATAGCGCGATTTTGACCCACTTTAAACGACCAGACTTCATTTAAACTCTGTAGACTTATCGAGGACCGATGACAATACTATAATTTCATAAATTTGTGCCATTATCCTTGCCAGGGTTACCAGGACAGCAAAAAAACTGTCTTCGAAAAGCACGCTGACATACGTCACAAACTACGCTGACATACGTCTCAAAATTCGAAACACCCTAAAAAATTGAAAATAAATAATAGTTTTTCACGACGTGTGCTTATGATAGTGTCAATTTTATCTTTGGCCATCCTTTGATGATAGCCACAGGTAAAATTGTGATTTCCATATTACCATTTTCAATATTTCTGTTGCCAACGAGTTTTTTTTTTTTGTTTGTTTATTTGAGCGTTAATCTTAGAAACTACCAGTCCTATTTGAAAAAATATTGATGCATGAGATAGTCAAATTCTTGAGAAAGGCTGTAAGCTAATTAACATCTCACTTAGTCCCGTATTACAGAATCTCACTCAAGACTCAAGCAGTACTTAAAACTAGTTTCAACCAATCTAATGCCTTTAAACTAATTTTAAGTAATGCATGAGACTTTAGCAAGATTTTGTGATAAGAGCTTTCGACCCTTAACGCTAGAAGCTCTGAACATACCGACTGAGGTAAATTTGGATAAAAAAATATGTATTTTGCAATTATGTGGTTGAAGTCTCGTATAAATAATAAATATAATAATCATCATATTTCATGAAAAGTGATAAAAAGTTACGATTATATGCATAATAAAATATTATTTAGAGTAGGAAGAACATCGAAATGGGTCAAATTTAGGACGCCCGTACTTGTAGTGTTAACAGTCGAGCTAAAACAAATAAGTTAGAAACATCGATATATATGTATGGTTATAAATAACTCTACAGGAAAACCAAGTACTAGTGCAGGTAGCCGATGCGATGCAACGGGGTGGGTCGGGGAACAAGATATTTTACGCGGACGAAGTCGCAGGCAAATATAATAATAATATAATATATAATATAATAATATTCCACAACTATCACACAACGCCATCTAGTCCCAAGCTAAGCAGAGCTTGTGTTATGGGTACTAGACAACTGATAAACATACTTATATATTTCTAAATACATACATATTATAGATAAATTACACCCAGACACAGAACAAATGATCGTGCTCATCACACAAACATTTGTCCTGGGTGGGAATCGAACCCACTCGCTCGCTGCTAGTTTGGCTACAAAATTTACTTAGGTAAGCTAAATATTGTTAGTATAAATTCTAATCGTTTGAATAATGTTATTGTGAACAATTAGTCGTTAAATGAGTGTTAACGATATTTGTATAAAATTTATTTTAATACTGACAGGTTACCTCGTTGGTCTAGTGGTAACAAGCACTACTGCTAAGTATGAGGTTCTGGGTTCGTTTCCAAGGTTGCGCAAAATGTTATTGGGTTTTTCCATCTGGTATTTCTCAGTAGCGTCCCGAAGTCAGGATTTGTATCCATTACATGGCAAAAGGCTCGCTTGCCATAACATGGAACTTCATCATCATCATTTCAGCCGTAAGACGTCTACTGCTGGACTTAGGCCTCCCCCAATTTGGGGGACTTTGCCATAATCGCGACGCTTGGCAGGCGGGTTGGCGATCGCAGTATGGTGGTAAAATGTATAGAGAACGCTGCTGCCCATTCTCTAGTAAGTCCCTTAGTCGCCTTTTACGACACCCACGGGAAGAAATGGGGTGGTGTTATTCTTTACGTCCGGCACCACACGATACATGGAACTTATATCTACATAACTGGCAAAAAGTGGGTGTACCTACCATAGGTACACCATTGCATAACCCATTGAGGAAGTAAGGCATAATGTTTATCCTACCAGGGTCACGAGCTTTGTTCGAAGAGATACCGTGGTCCTTGCATATAGGCAACTGAAGGATCCCGGTTGGGTTTTAGTCAGTAAAAGTCTGAAACGCCCTCCCGCTCCACCCAGAGCGGGAGACGTCATTTGATGATTGCCCACCCACAAAAAAAATTGGTTGCCTGTAAAGTCGGTATACGGGCGAAAGTTTTACGTGACAACGACTTTGAGTGGTAAAATAATTTTAATGTGAATATTAAAATCACAATAGAAGCGCAAGACATGAACCGGTGTGTATGCCTATCTCTCTCACTCTCTCTCTCTCGCTCTGTTTCTCTTGCTCTTAGGCGGGCTAACCATGCCCGAGTGGAAGGGACGCGTGCCTCTCACTCGCTCTCATTGTGAGCGCATAACGTGAGCGGAGCGTAACGCAGTTTCTTGAAGTGTCACCCGGCAAACCAATTTATAAGACGTTGTCACGTCAAAAAGATGTGATGTTTATTTTATTTTAATACAAATAACGAAAACACTCATTAAAAGAATTCATTAATGATTACCAGTATATTCCAAAAGCATTGGTGGTTCCAACCTTCCAATTAAAACAGTTCAAACCGCAGTATGTATCCTGAAATGTTTTCCCTAAATGATAATCAACAATCCAAATATCAAATAACTAAAATGTTAGTCAGTAAAACCAATTACATTCAATGTGACCACACTTGATAGTGTTTTCATGAACATTGCAGGGTTATTTTATAGGTAATGATAGATATCATCAACAGGAATTACTTCTGGAATTCCATTTGATAAATCAGAACATGTAGGTATGACGTGTTAGAGTATTTTCTACAAGCAGGTACCATGAAAACACGCATATATTTCATCCATATGTTACCATTTTTTTTTTATCAAGCTTTTATTATCGAAACTAAACTAAACATACAATGTATCTGGGTTAGAGTTTTGATCTATAGGTCAGTCAGTGATAAAAATGACGATTTTTGGACGTCAATATCTAAATAACCGTTTGAGATGCGTTTATGAAATTTGGAGCACATATGTATATTGCAAGTCTTAATAAATGAACCAAATTTGACACAGCTATGTGAAATAGTGTTTGAGTTATGACGGGGTCAAAAGTGGCTCTAAATGGTTCGTGTAATATTACACACAGTGCTGCTGGCCAATTCTTTTACTTGAACTTGGCTTGACACGCTACCTAGACCTCAGGCTACAATATATTATCCTAAGTTATGAGAAGAAATTATATTTTATGTAGTTAGAAATAAATTTCAGAACTGACCATTGAGCTTGGAACCTATTTAGATGTCACTTCTTTTGTCGTTGAAGTCAAAAACCAAGGCATATATTAGAATATTGAACTTGGCTCTCATTTCACATTTATGTTTTTGATAGGATATACACTAACTTTTAAACATCGTGTTTCCCGGTTTAGCGATCAGCGTGTCTGACAAATAAGCCTCTTCCAGCTGCTTCCATTCTTTTCCTATAATTATGCTTTACAACCTAACGTGTGGTGCCGGCTGTAAATAGTACCATCCCATTTCTTGGCATGGGTGTCATAGAAGGGCACTAACGGACTTACTAGGGACTGGGCAGCAGCGTTCTCTGTACATTTTACCACCATACTGCGATTACTAACCCGCCTGCAAGCGTGGCAATTATGACAAACCCCCCCAAAATGCTTGGGGGAGGTTCAGTAGTGCACATATTTCGGCTGAAACGATGATTAGGTTGATGATGAAATCCCTAACTACCAAATCCAGAATTTCCAAACGCTTATTCAAAAAGCGTTTGGAAATTCTCATAATCACAGCAACAGCTCCACTGTGATAATTGAAAAACATCCACACTTTTTCAAAATTTTATTTTAAGACTTTGTCGGCATGATGTATGTGTAAATCCATGTCAAATAACAGTTTTCTACTTATAGGAGTTTCTAAACTTAGCCGTATACAGACAGACAGACTGACCTTCTTCTTGTTGACTACGGAACCCTGAAACCGATGTAAATTGATAGGTTTTTCTTGTTTTGTAACGGTTCGAAAGGTTACATAATTTATACCAAACTTTTGTGTGTGTTTGTAGTGGCTCATGTTTGCAGTGCGCCAGGCGATGAATGAAATGCCCAAATGTTTGCTTTCCCTGACTTGTGTCTGCTTGTTTACATATTTGAACCTGTAAGCAAATTATGGTAAAGGTTTTGATTTTAAAACAAAATGTTTGCCTGAATTCATTTTGTGTAAAAGTTTTGTTTGTGTCTATTGATATTGGATTATTAATATAATTTTAATTTGAACTGAAAAATCTGATAAGTGTCATCAACTCATAAGTATTGAGTATGAATGTCGATGGCTATAAGAGTTGAGGGAGACCAAAGAAACGATGGATGGACTGTGTGAATTATGATATGAATATAAAGGGGATGACTACTGAGATGACGACTAATAGAGAAGTGTGGAAGAAAAAGACATGTTTCGCCAACCCCAAATAAATTGGGATAAGGGCAAAATACTGATGAAAGAACTCAGTCTTGGGACCTGCACCCTAATTGCGAAACGCACTATTTATCAGAATCTGAATGGGATTGAAGATTATTCCTTAACCATTGCGTCATCTGTTTGAATAAATTGTCGGCTCAGCAACGTAAATAACGCAATGAATGTTGTTTAACTATCAATATGAAACCAATTTCTACTGATAGCAAGTTACGTAATTACCCCTTTGGCCAGGCCTCCACTCGGTGAGAGGGTGAGGGCCCAAATCCACCACGCGAGCCCAATACGCGTTGTTTGATCTTTGAATCTTTGGTTCTAAGACATACCGGTTTCCTCACGATGTTTTTCTTCACCTTTTTAACCGACTTCAAAAAAAGGAGGAGGTTATCAATTCGACTGTATTTTTTAGGGTTCCGTTTCCAAATGGCAAAAAGCGGAACCCTTATAGATTCGTCATGTCTGTCTGTCCGTGTATGTCACAGCCACTTTTTTTCCGTAACTATAAGAGCTATGCTATTGAGACTTGGTAAGTAGATGTATTCTGTGAACCGCATTAAGAATTTTACACAAAAATAGAAAAATAACAACAATATTTGGGGTTCCCCATATATAGAACTGAAACACAAAAAAAAATTTTCATCAAACCCATACGTATCTATGGATAGGTCTTCAAAAATGATATTGAGGTTTCTAATATCATTTTTTAGGGTTCCGCACCTCAAAAGGAAAAAGCGGAACCCTTATAGGATCACTTTGTTGTCCGTCCGTCCGTCCGTCTGTCTGTCAAGACCCTTTTTCTCAAGAACGCGTGGAGGTATCAAGCTGAAATTTATATCAAATACTCAGGTTTACTGTCCCTTGGAGCTGTGAAAAAAATCAAACTTCTATGCTAACGCAATCAAAAGATATAGCCGTTTGTACCGCAAATTTCCACATATTTTCGAAACTCGCAAGGGAATCAAAACCTAAAGGGTACTTCCAGTCGATCTAGAATTTTAAAATTTGGTACGAAGCAACGTCTTATAGCACAGATAAAGGAAAAATTGCGAAAACCGTAAATTTTTAGTTATATCATATAATAAACAGAACAAAACACAGACAGAAATAAAACCACGCCAAGAAACAGAACAGAACTACGACTCGATTGTCGTGATGGGTGAACTTTTACTTATATACCTACAGGTTTGTACGGAACCCTCGGTGCGCGAGTTCGACTCGCACTTGGCCGGTTTTTTCTAAACTGAATAGTTTTGCGCGAGAGACACTTCCTAAGTGGTAAAATGTGTGTCCCCCGCCCCCGTAACTTCTAAAATAAGTTTTTCTTCCCATTTTAATATAGTTTCATTTGGACAATGGGGTCCATGTGAAAACCACATAAGTCTTAAATTTGCATTAAGTATTTGTGCGATAAATGAACGAATAACGCAATTAGATTAGTGCAGGGTATCTACCATAACTAAAAAGTTAAAAATAAAAACTTATACAAAAAAAAAAAAAACAGCCGACTTCCTAAGATACCGACTTTCGAAATTAAAGTTATTTATCACTTTGTAGTGTTTTTTTTTAGGAAGTAGGTTGTTATTTTTTTTTTTTTTGTAAAAAGTTATTTTGTTTTAACATTACCCCAGGGTACAGGAGCGAATATGAATTATGCTACATTTTGTGATCGTATCGATAAGTCAACCAAAATAGGCCTCTACGATGACTGCTGACATAGGCCTCTCACAAGGTTCGCCACTTCGACCAGTTTTTGTCATAATTATTTACATAAATGTTACTAATTACTGTCATGCTATAATTATGTCACACGACATAATTATGAAATTTTATATGTCAAGGCGAGCACAGGGACATGTTGTAATATCGACTTGTATAATTACACGGAGTACACTATATATCTTTGTTTTTTGTCGAATATATAATTTGACACATAATCATCTTGATTCTTGTTTTAGCTTGTGGCTAAATAATAACAGCCGCACAGGTCGAGCGATCAGGTTAAGCTACGCCTACCGCGGTCAGTTTGTGAATGGTGACCAACATTACATGACGTCTTCTGAGGACGCCTGGGAAAGCACGTTATGACATTGATCTCGGCTTACATTCGAAGATCTTAGACAATTGATACTGGTTTCAGAAGCCGGAAAGTTCAACTGGTGTATCGAATTACCCAGTAATTATTATTTACTAGTTCTAATATGTAATAATAGGACAACCAATACAACGTTAACTGATCCTAAACTAGGCAGAGCCAGTATTATGGCAACCAGACAACTGATAAATATACATATATATATTTCTAAATTATAGATAAATTACACCCAGACACAGTACAAATGATTGTGCTCATCACACAAAGATTTGTCCTGGGTGGGAATCGAACCCGCGACCTCAGTCTTAGTAGTCAGGGTCACTAACCACTAGACTAACAGGTCAGTCGAATTATGTTTATTACTAAGTATTGTGGAGATCAGACAGGCAGTCACTTCATTAAAATACTGGTACTCAACTGTATTCAGTTAGACTGGAAGCCGACCAGACATATTTGGCAAAAGACTAGTAGATGAGGATGATTCGTCATTCTCTTTGCCCTAACCAAATTTATTTTATGCCAGCGAAAGGTGTTTGAACGAACATATAAACCGAATAGTTTAAAAAAGTCATGTTAGTTTAGAATTACGCCAACAGAAGTGCTTCTAGTCTTGTAGTGTCTAGACTTGTCGTGCAGGGAAAAGTTGAAGGCACAAGAGCTCGTGGCAGGTCGCCCATGCGTTGGACCGACCAGGTCAAAACTGCACTTAATGGTCCACTTCACGAATGTACAAGAAGGGCTGCAGTACGAGAGGAATGACGATGGATTGTGAAGCGCCGCCAGCACACCAGATATGACGACCACGACCACTTTGTCAAGAGTGTAACGACGAAAAAGAGATAATGCTCTAGTAGATGTCAACTACCCATCATAGTCGGGTCATACACTTACATTGAAATAGTTGTATTTAGTAGTTTTTTCTGCTTTTATATAAATCTGCAATGTATGCTTCAGTCCTAGTTTATTTTCTTCAAAAACCAACAACAGGGTCAGCACAATGATCTCTTTTTCTTACATACATCCGCCCGTCGCGCTCACGGTCGTCACCTGGTTGGTCAGTCAGTATTTAACACTGACTGACCAACCAAAATATTATTGAACAATAGAGTGAGGTATAAGTAACCATAGCAATGGTTACAAAATGAAATATTTATTAATCTAAGTAGATCTATAAAGACACTTTTACATGTCATTCATCCCATCACAAGTATCTTCAGATTACTTTCTGGGAAGCCCCGGCAACTTAATTGTATCTAGATTTAAGATAATAAACACATTCTTTTTTTTTATTATTTTAAAACTAATTGGCGCCGGCATTTTCCCACTAATCTCTGAGAATAAATGCTGAAATAAACAAAGAGATCATGGTATCTTAATATATTCCAAATATTAAATTATTAGGATTTTATTCGAATATAACAATGCAGGGCCATGTCTAGAACGACCTTTTGAAGAAAGAGCTATTGCAGTTTTGAGCTGAACTGTCCAAAAAGACGTGTTGTGACGTGTGTGTTCCCATTTTCTCTTGACAGAAAAGCAATAACTGTGCGGAAAGCTAGATGTCGTGACAAAAATATTAATTCCAAAAGGTAGAAAGCTAGTCTGAATGGTCAAGATAAGACACGTACTCATTTCTGTAGTACAAAATAATTTTACCTGCGAATTATGACTTCAAAGCTTTAGTTAACACACCTTGAAACGTTAGTAACTCAATTACTGTAGTAAATTTTACACTTGCATTCCATATCTTGGAAAGCACGTTAAGTTGTTGGTCCCGGCTGTTATTTAAGGATCTTTTACCATCGTTATGGGTCGTCAGAAGCCCGAATGTCTGGCAACCAGTCACACCAAGGATTATCGTAATATCCAGTAACTAGACTGTGGAGGTCAGATATGCAGCGCTTCATTTAAAAATACTGGTATTCAGCTGTATTCGGTTAGACTGGAAGCTGACTCTAACATAGGAAAAGGCAAGATAGATGATAATGGTGACTATAGGACATTTTAACCCATCGTCAGAACAAAATTATCCCCATCATAAAAGACAAATGATCAAGCCGTACAATATCCATTCAAAGCACTTACTACTAAACCGTGTCCAGAATGTAAGGCCACGTTTACATTGATAGTAATGAGGGGCTCGAGGCTAACAGGGCAATATTTCATGGATATAACCCCAACGGTTTTAGCAACAGATTCTGATACGTTGCATTATATTGACGTCGAATTTCACAAATGTATTAAGGTAAGAGAGAAAGTGCGAACGATTGATTCTGTACTAAATGAATCAAGTGTCACAAAGAGGCTATCGACAATATGCCAAGAGTGTGTCCTCAGCCCTTCGGACATTTTATGCCTTCACCTAAGCTTGGTCTGGAAAGGCTTATGATACTGGGCCGGGTGGAAGAAAAACGCACTCTAGGCAGATCACCGGCAAAACGCTCAGACGCAGCATCTATCGAACGGTCACTGCAAAAGCCCGCTTATCTTGAAGATGCGTCGTATGTTGTCGCGTTCTTCAGCGTTGAGGGAACGATGAAGAAGAAGAATGTAGGTTAAATTAGTTAACAGGCGTTGACTGGTAGAAAACTTTAATCCGTCTTATGCAGTATTTTTTATATTTCTGCATAAAGTTTTAATAAGTAAATTAAAACGTAATGCACCATAAATTAGCGTAGCTACAGAAACAGCGAGGTCAGTCCGTGAATAGGTAAGTATTTTTTTTTCTACCTTGGTAAGTTTCAAACTGAAACTCACAGGGTCTACAATACATGGATTTAATTATACTTCTACCAGCCAACGTTTTTGGCTTGAGCAATAAACAAGCATGGATAGCTCGTTGCAATCTGTTTATTTTTCCCACCGATATTTGATAATATAATCTAACGTTTCCTTTATTTCGAATATATCAAATTGTATCTGTCACACAATCAGCCTATTTTTATGTTTCCACTGCTGGAATACACGCACAGGCTTCTTTTCTATGAGAGGGTGGGCCATAATCCACAGTGCAGGCCCAATGCAGGGTGGCGGCCACCTTGACTTGATTGCTGTTTTCAAGGACATGTCAGTTTCCTTACGATGTTTTCGTTCACCGATTCGATACCACTGCTAATAACATTCATTACAAATAGTTAAGTGCCTGCCTGGGTTCACCTCACGACTTACAATTTTGAAGTCGAGGCCGACACCACTGGCCCAGTACTACTTTTGTATCTGTAACCCCAACCAATCTGCCAGGGTCGCGAGTTTTTTTCGAAAGAGATACCATTGCCCTGGCATATGGGCAACTGGAGGAACACGGGTGGGTTTTAGTCAGTAAAAGTTTGACATGCCTTTCCACTCCACCCAAAGCGCGAGACGTTATTTAATTATTTCTCACCAAGAACAAAAAAAAAATCCTTTCAATTCACTTATATTCTAAAGCCTTAAACTTCCAATATTTTAGTTTAAATATCCTTCAAAAGCAGTTCTTCTTTACCAAACCAACGATCCATAGGAACCACGACCTGTTTTTGACATAGAACCGGGCATCACTCTCCCAAATGTAAGCCTGCTTTTATGGTACAATTTTCTTTCTTTATTAGGGACGAAATTTGCTTTAGCCCCGCCTAATATCATCAATAATACTTGTAAATGGACTACAGGGTGTGTTTTGACTCCGTATAAAGTAATACTCATTAATTTCTATGCGGCATGCGATATAAGATTTTAGGAGAATGGGCGAAGGTCGGAATATAGTGTAAATGGTATATTTGTAGGGTTTTGTACGGGGAATTATGGCATGTTGAAGTCTTGAGTCGACAGACTATTACTTGTACCTATACACAAATAGGTATTTTGATAAATACATTTATTCTCAACATTATTTGTGAAACGGATTGTAAATTTTGTTATAAACCGGTGTATTATTTTCAATGCTTATCTTTTTACAGGAAAATAATTTTATTTTAGACTAGCTGCGTCCACGGCTTCTCTTGCGTAGATATCGGTAAATTATCCCAAGGAAATGCTACCGTAATAAAAAGAAGCTCTAGATCAGCATCAGCCAGTGAGAGTCCCGTCAAAATTGGTCCAGCTGTTTTGAGATTACCCGGAACAAACAGATAGACATATTTTTTATAACTTTACAAACAGGAACTTAAGTTTTATTGGGTTGTGAGTATAGCTATTCATCCTGAAATCTATAACAAGAAGCCAACTTTTAACAAAGTTTTCTATCAGAAATACACTAAAATATTTTAAAAGCCGGATGCTCTGAGAATAGGTAGGTACTTCAAAGTTTATTTTACACAACACTACTACACAAGTTTCAATACTTTAACATCGGAAGCCTGAAAATGGTTTAATTAAGTGTCAAGTGTAAAATAATCATTTAAAGTACGTAGTTTTTGATAACAGTTTTGTGGATACTTTATAAGTGTTAAAAGGTGTAAAGTAAAAATAGAAACGTTTAATACAGCCTTTTCTTACTACGTCCCTTGTTTGTCTGGTTGTCACAAGCACTCCTGTTGAGCATGAAGTCCTGGCTTCGTTGACCACGTCAGGCGAAGTGTTAAGGGGCTTTCTATCAGGAATTTCGCAGCCTAGATATGGGCTCCATTGATAACAATAGGCTCGCCTCTATTACATCGGACTTAAACATAAACGGGCAATATTTTGGTATACTATAGGTACACTTCTGCTTATCCTTTCGGAAGTTGCACGCGTGATGTTATGTTATGTAGTAGCAATATAATGTAGAGTGACATCATGACATTAATTGGTTAGTATTGTGTACTTCTAAGCCCTCACATGTTTCCCAAGACACCGTGATGATATATCGCTGACATGTTCATGATTATTACATCTGATGTAGGACGAAGGCTGGTTAGTACCTAATCTTAACCACGAATGGACTAGTCTAGCATTAATGTGATACATATTCATCTAATTACTGGGTTGTTTTGATAAGGAGGAGTTGGTTTGCTGGTAGGGGGTTGGTTGTTGATAAATATAATTCATCTTTGAAAATATACAGTATGGCAAAGTCAGTGCCTCATTATCCAACATTTTAATTATTGTTGTCATCAATTAAAAATGTTTGCAACGTTCTAATAAAAAAAATAATAGTTTAAAAAACTAAAGAACATGCTTTCATAGAAAACGAAACTAAAAAGTAGAAAATATATTTTTTTTTTTACATCGGCTTGTTACAAAAACATGTTTATTTTTGTTATCATTGTAACCCTTTTTTTTGGAAGGAAAATCATCAAACGACTTCTCCCGCTCTGGGCGGAGCGGGAGGGCGTGTCAGACTTTTACAGACTAAAACCCACCGTGCTCCTTCAGTTGCCCTTGTGCCAAGGTCACGGTATTTCTTTCGAACAATCTCGCAACCCTGGCAGGCATCGGTCCTAGCAGACCCCTTCAGTGCTGCTGACATCTCTTTGAGGCGCGCGTGGAACACTACGCGCCGTCGACCCAAGCCTGGTCCTTACCGGGCGGTGAGCTACCCATTGCTCGCCGCCCGCAAGCTCGCGCCTCCGGTGTCCGGGAGTCCGCTATAGACTCCCGACGCCCGGGGCGTCTCCTCTTGCGGCGGCTAGGGACGTGAGGTCGCAGAGCCTGCCACTCCCTCACGCGCCCCGCCTCCTCCTTCGCGAGCATTATTGCTTCGCAGAAGGAGGTGACGGCTTCCCATGCCCTCTCGGTACGTACCATGGCTCGCACCAGGGCCAGACGCGAGAGGTCGCCGCCGCCGATCGCCTCCACGAGGGCACGGCGGTGCTACGCCCAGGTAGTGCACACCTCCACCGTATGCTCCACCGTGTCCTCCAAACGATCCTGGCAATGGAAACACCTGGGCGTTTTCTCCCGCTTTATCCTGAACAGGAACCCACCGAAGCACCCATGCCCGGTGAGAACTTGCGTCAGGCGGAAGGTGAGAACGCCGTGGCGCCTCTCTATCCACTCCTCAAAGAGGGAACTTACCGCCGCAATTGTGGCGTGCCCAATCATTGTAATCCTGGCTTGAATAATAGCACACAGGTAGTAAATTATTCGACGACAATACTCGTCGGTCCTTGATAAGTGCGCAAAATTTCGAATTAATCTGTTGTCTTGAAGTGGGTGAAAATCACGTTCAAAGTTCCGTTACATACATAAGCTATCAAAATTATTACTTCTAATTAATATTATAAATGCAAAAGTTTATGTTATTATAACATATTTATTATAATAAAGCCTACCATCATTTTGTAACTTACAATGTAGGTACACACCACAATATAAACATCGATGGATATTTAATCAAATTATCCGAACTTAAAAAATTGCGTATCGATTACACCCACATAACTCACACGTGGTCCCATTATGAAAACTGTCCTAATTAATAACTTAACCCCCAACATTAGGTCCTCATTAATTATTATTTATTATAACGAGGGTAATTGTATTCTACGCTGTTGTATGTGGCGAAAGCGGAATGCGTGGATGACATTCAATTATCAGAGTTTGTATTGTGTAAACACTTTGAGGGAACATAGAAATGACGAGAATATGACACGCTAATATTGTGATTCTTCGCTTCAATATGCTCGAACATGGTTATTATGTAAATATGTACTATGTGACATAAAGGAATAATAAATTAATAGATCGAATTTAAGACATGCCATGGTGACAAATGCGTGCACGGACTGAACAGGTCTACTTAATCTATGTGGTTTTTTCCTCAAAAGACCATTTCAGACACCAATCTACATGGCCTTCTCATGGTGTGACTAGGATTATGTCTGGACTTTAAAAGAGACAGTGACCTCTGAATTTATTTTTGCCTTTCTTCTCAGAGTAGTCCGATAGGAAACGCCGACCTTATCTATTTAAAAAAATATCATTAACGTATAGTGTTTGTACAAACCTACTTACAGAAATAAAATAATTTATGAACTCATGACCCATTGTGTTGCAAAGCAGGATTCCATATTGTTATACTAAAAGAATCCATTGTGTTAAATGTGCAAATCTATAGCATCTCGATCAATAAACCCACGAATTCTACTACTGGGCTCTCCCAGGCTGCGCCACAATACCCTGGCCACTGCCTTCAGCATCCAGGTCGGTCCTAGCCATCTTTTTAAGGGTTTTGGTCCATACATATATGTAAATCCCACATTACGCTTGCCGATACACGTTATTTACTCCAGGACTTGCTAAACATGGCCCCTGCCACTTCAGCAACTCTATGTGACAAACCAAAGTGTTACTAAGCGCAGATTATGTATAAATTCCCTTTTGCGCTGTTATTTTAAAGTTGCAGTGTCAACATTACGTGCACGTTTGTTTTTTTTTTTTTGTTATTATTACCGATAACAATAATTATTACGCCATTAGCAATAGCGTTCAGACTTTTAAATGCCGGAAAATGAACGAAATTAGCAAACCTTATCAGTTTACATGAATGCAGGACATTAAACAGTAATCCATAGGTTCACCTGATTGAATGCTTTAATACCTATTGCGGCACGCAAACCATTATACAAGCTGACTAGGTGAACGGAGCACATATGGAAGAAGGTTTTTATCATTCAATTTTCTTTCAAAAATTATTATTCTTGTTAGATTAACTTTAATACTAAAAAACTGGACCGCATAAAGTACAAGTATGCAAATAAACTCACACTGCACATTACAAAAGGGATAATAATACTCACTTTGAAAATCACTAACTCGTTTATTTCTTAAGAATTATTACTTATTCACTATCTACAGTACAATACATTCGTTCAGCACACGTAAGAAGCAATCGAAGGTTATGTCTGAACTCGGCAAGAACTGAAGTCAGACTGCCAGTCCCCAATCCTTCCAATGATGTCTCCACGCATAATATTTTAAACGTTAATTAATATTAGGTACTTAAAACAACAATAAAAACAACACATTAAAACAAGTTTAAATCAATTTACTGCAATTCTTAAAAACTTAACATACTGAAAAATTGGATCATAACACTAACTAGTTGAATTATCTAGGAATTGTGGACATTTACACTTTTGCTTGTTTATAGCTCAGTTCAAAGTAAGGACAAAAACTACCTACTTTGTCAAAGGTTTATTCATACGACAAGCTCCGTGCCTTCACCCACGTTTCATATAGAGAAAAACAGAAAGAAAAATTGGTTTTGACAGATTTGATTTGCAGCGGTGGCAACATATATGCTAATTATGTCAGCTCAGTTTAAACAACCTTTTTTATTACTTATATATTTTTCTTTTATTACTAGAAACTAGGCAGTAGGGTACCGTGTGGTGCCGGACGTAAAGAATAACACCACCCCATTTCTTCCCGTGGGTGTCGTAAAAGGCGACTAAGGGACTTACTAGAGAATGGGCAGCAGCGTTCTCTATGGATTTTACCACCATACTGCGATCGCCAACCCGCCTGCCAAGCGTGGCGATTATGGCAAAGCCCCCCAAATTGGAGGAGGCCTAAGTCCAGCAGTGGAAGTCTTACGGCTGAAATGATGATGATGAGGCAGTAGGGTTCTCTATGCATGTTTCCATCATACTGGCGATTATGGCAACCCCCTTTCTCGCCTATCCTCTTTGGGGGAAGTACATGTCCAGCAGTGATGACCTTTGTATGTAATGATACTAAATTCATCGTATTTACTACGGTACATCAAAACTATACCTTTCCAGAATTAGCTGACCCCTCATTATACAGAAAACAATGCAAAGTCAGCAATCCAGGCAATATATACATTAATATTACAGAATAAGCATCGTGTGTACTTATTGGCATAAGATAATTTGACGCATGTCAGAAGTACATACAACATCTTTGTGCCAAAATGTCTGATGATTGACACACACACACACACACACATACCTATGTCAATATTGAAACCCAACGTATATGCAATTACGACTTATCTTACATGTTTCTGATCACAGGTATATGTCGTATATATACAGTTGTTATTTAAATTACAAACATACGCGACGCTCCATACACGACGATACATTTTCCATTACGCGTTATATAAACGCCTGGAGCTTTCAATGATAAACATAGGCTTACTTCACATACGACTTCTAAGAATTTGGAAGAAGGTATTAATTTATTGACTAATACTAATAGGTAGTTACAACTTCTTGTTATTAAAATATAAAAATAGTCTCCACACGTACCCAGCGCTTGAGGGTGTATGAAGGAGAGTAATATATAATTTCAAAGGCCGTAATCTGGACATAATAATAAACATGCATACAGACATAGCCTTTCGAATTTATTTAGTGCACTTCTCTGCAATAGTCAACGAATGTGAAATAATTATCAAACGAACAAACTGTAATAATGAATGCTCAATCTTGACATGTTAATTATGTTGTTTTACAATTTATTTTCTCTATTTTATATTTAATGTGTTTCCACCATTGTGTTTTTTTCTGTAATATCATAATTTATATTCTTCATTCATCAATTATTTTCTCCATTTTTATCGTGTTAAAACCTACTTATCTGTGCATGCTTTGCACACACAAAATCATTATTTACTTTTGTGACTTACATTGTACATATGTGTTCTTTGTTGGCAATTCCCTATAAATAAATAAATGGCCTAAGAAAACTGTTTTCACATACGACAAAACAGGTACACACACAGTACGACTTTGATTGGTAAAATTATTTTGCTTCCAGTATGAACACTGTCTTACCTCAAATATAAGAAACCATCGATGAGCCTATCCAATTCTGAACTGTCTGTAGTCAATTATTGTGTCAATTTCTATGATTAGTTGTTAATGTTTTTGACAAGACAATCACATGTTTATAGTTTAGACATTTGATTAGCCTTATAGTTATTGCTAAACCTCGTGCCCAGCAATCTAATGATGAATTGAGGAATAACCATAACTTTCAGTAGATACATTCATTCATGCGGTACTCAAAAGTAATAAGTGATAGACGTTTTAGAATAAAACTTAATTAAATTAATAGAAAACATACAGTTGATTCATCAAATTAAATTTCATTCGAAAATATCCATCGGTTTTGTACTAAATAATATGTATGTGTATGTTTGTATATTCTCTCCTATTGCAGGTATGCTGGAAGAGATTTCTATAGAAATAAGCATTACCTTTGTACATATTTTCTGTTCCTTTCTTCTTGTCTGTTTGTATGTGTGCATAAATGGTTAAATAAATAAACTTCAACTATATCTGATGACCCTGATTAGTTATATCATCATCCCTTTTACCCATCAGTCTAAGCAGACACTACAGTGGGCCACCTGCTACAATTCTTACATACTCCCTCGTTTACGTTCATATATTTGCCCATGCCGTCGTCTAAAGAACATTACCAAACAAATTAAATAATGTTTCACTAATTAATTTGATTTGCAAATATTGGTTTACCTGTTCTTACAATCTCAGCAGCAGCAATTTAATTTTTTTGCTCGATATTCATGATTGATGAATAATACTGTACTACACTCCGCAGACCTCTTAAGAAATTATAGGAGTTTAGATATACTCTGATTACAATTTAGTCACAAAATATCTTTTTCCGTATTCACGCCTCTTACTTGTAGCTAGGTTATGGTGATTTTCAACATGTGTTACATTTCATATTACGGTTCGCATATAGGGTGGCATCCCACATCGACGAGAAAAACCGTTACTAAGGATTCAGTGCAAGATTCTGAATCCTCCTGCGTTGAAATTCTTCGTTGGATATTTTTCTTAATGTTTCCTTCCAGCTTTTCTATACATTTTGACTACGTTATTGCACTTTTATATGAAACAGCACATTATTTTTTTAAATAACAGACGAGCTAGGGTTTCTAAACTCATATGCTGAATTCAGGATTACAGTTTGCGCGTCGATATCCCTGTTACTGTGTACTATACTTTGTACCCACAATTACGTGTCCTCTATAATATGCCCCGACGTGGCAGGTTATCTCATACCTGCAATGACATTTTATCAAAGGCCAGTTAATACTCTGTCCTACATTGTCTCCCCATGGGTACTATAATATGTGTTCACCAATAAAACGGTACCTACCTATAAGTTTCGCTAAGTACACAGCTCTCTTGTAAAAATGCTTTTTAAAGAAGTTCTACACCTTTGGAGTGTATTTCGTGATGACCCAAAATTAAATTGGGTCATCACGTTGATAGAAACTGCCAATTATTAGCAAATTGCACTAATCCGCATTATGATAGCCCACAAACTTAGTGATTGCCTTTATCTAACGCACAAGTATAATAATACTAGGCTATTACGGACCAGCTAGGGGTAAGAGCAGTGTTTGCCTAGTTATCTGAAAATATCAGCCGTCCGGGCAAGGGCCGGGGGTAGGTGTCGTGAGAATAAACCCAGACAAGCACTTTTTTTTTGGATGGGAAATCATCAAATAACTTCTCCCGCTCTAGGGTGGAGCGGAAAGGCGTGTCAGACTTTTACTGACTAAAACCCAGCCGCGTTCCTTCTGTTGCCCATATGCCAGGGTATCTCTTTCGGACAAAACTCGCGACCTTGGCAGGTATCGGTCCCAGCGAACCCCTTCAGTTAATGCTTTACTTTCATAGTGAGGAAACCGCGAGTCCTAGAAGCAAAAACGTGAATACATGTGACATCTACCTACCCGCACTGGGCCAGCGTCGATTACGGCCCATTCTCTCTCATAGAGAGGTGGCTTATCCCAGCAGTAGGGAATATTACAACCTGATTATGGTAGGCACAATCCGCACTAGGCCCGCGTGGTGGATCATGGTCTACTCCCGCTCTTAAAAAGGAAGCTTGTGTGCTAACAGTTTTTCATTGCAATACTTGTTCATGTTCTGCTAGAAAATGTTTTGACTAAATTAAACCCTCCTCGCCCAACAAGTGGAACGATTATAGGCCGATATAGTCACCTACTGAGCTCTCACAAAGTCATAACTATGAATTAGTATGTCTCCTAGCTTTTATAACCTACAATCTATTGTTCATGTGCTGAAACTGGAGGGTATATAACAGAACCATTATGTATAGAGTTTTCAATATCCTGAGAACAATGGGGTAATCGCGTAACACACTAACAGAGATACTTATGAAAATGAATGTTATTCCTAGATATTATTTACGACAATTCAACAATATTTAATCATCTAAGCCTATCGAATTCCACTACTGGTCAGGTCTCTCCCAGGTTGCACTACAACACTGTCTTCCACTTTCCACATCTAGTTTTCTTAAGGTCGGTGAGTTCCAACTAGCAGGGGGCGTCCCACGCTATGCTTGCGAACAAGCGGTCTCCACTTCCCAGGATTCATCTGCTACATCAGCCATCAATCCTTAGACAAACATGGTTAGCCCACTGCACTTTCAGCTTGCATCAACATTCATTGCGTTTTTAATTTTTTTGTAAATTTTACGACTGTATGAATTTGTTACGCAATTAGGTTCCTAAACTAAAATATTCACAGAAACAGGTACATAATCCAAAAATTCACATTTAAGCACAGATGTTAATGAATAATTCCGTGTAGCTTTTGATATATCGTGTATGTTACACACTATATCAAAAGCTTTCTGGCAATTCATAATTTAGGTTAATCCAACATACTTTTGGATACAAACCAAGTACATTAGGCACCATTGACTACTTTAATGAAAATCACGGAATATTCCCTAAATGGGAAATATTTGAGAATGACATCACAATTTTGTGAATAATTTTGACATGGAAACAATGAAATTTGGCTTCGTTTATGTTATTCATATTTTTCCGGGAATTCCCTTTGTTTGGTATGGAAGATACTGTTTATTGTTTTACTTACTGTGTGTTTAACATTTACGTTTCGACGAAAAGGGGGAAATATCTTTTGTTATAATTATTGTCACAAAGCACAATGATAATCAAATTGATTTCGAAGAAAATTTTAACTTTCCCAAGACTGATGATTCAATATATCTAATCAGACGCCCCGTGTTTCATGGGACTTAAACATAATAGGCGAAATGTGACTGTACTGTAGGTACACCTGTTTCTAATCCTTTGAGAAATGCAAGACTGATATTGTTATGTCAGTTTTAGAAATGACATGACATGGCGGGGAACCACTTGTTATAAAATCCAAATGAAATCTAATAAAATATTGAGTAAGTTTACAGGATGTAAGCCCCCCAAATTGGGGGAGGCCTAAGTCCAGCAGTGGACGTTTTACGGCTGAAATGATGATGATGATGATGATAGGATGTAAGGGTAAACATCGTTATCCTTGAAACCAGTGATTTGGTTTCGTTAATATAACGTAAAATCAGTGAAAAAATCAACCTTTGTTTTTAAAGAAAATCTGCATTTTTCCACAAGAACATTTCACCCTATGCGCGAGGGCAACAAACTTCTGGAACCAGGCCGCGTTGCCCGACGCCTACGCTCGGGTCGCGACCCCAGTCAGTCAGCTGTCAGTCTCGCTAGCGAGCGCACGTAACGCCGCGTCGTAGCGTCACATTCACAGCGTAAATTCATTCTAAACCTTTTTAGGAAAAAATATATTTTTTTTTTTAACTCGCTCTGTTGTTTTATGTTTAAGTTAAACTACCCGTGGGTTAAGTGACAACGGTGTTTACCCTTACATCCTGCATAATTTAGTCTTACATTTATTTGGTAGTTTGCGCAGCACTTGCTAATACTGGACCAAGAAGGCAGACATATTATATTTTATTACGATTTGAATACATTTTTAGATAACACCGGAGATTAAACATACTGTGACATGCAATAAATGATTTAGTATTTTTTATACTTTGATTATCTATGTATATTCTTTTCAAAATCTCACCAAAATTATTAACAATTCAGATTCAACCCTCTTTCGAAAAATCTCATAATCGGAAATATAGGCCACTTCATTCGACCGCAATATTCCAACTGATGAAAGTCGTAAAACAGTGAATCAGTTGTTTTTCCCAACAGAAAGAGGCAGCGAAGAGGTTTTGTGTTATTGTTCGTTGAGGATAAGTTGACAATCTGCACTGTATTGCACAGTTTATGAGACCTCAGGGTTAATGATGGAACATAATGCTTTTGTGGTTAATTTTTGCATAAGCACTTACCTACTTTTATGACAATTTGTATATTTTGAATGGTGGTCAAATAGGGCATTATTTACCAGCCAATTGTAGTAGAACATGCAATTTTTAATGAAAGATTATGATAATGAAGACTATGGTTCTAGTCTTCATGCTGTGGGTGGAATTGTGTGCTTTATATGTCAGGAAAAGTACCTCCAATGTTGCCATCTTCTTATGGATAGCGAGGCAAAAAAAATATTACAGGAACGATCTTTTTAAGATAGGTAAGAATCATATACACCAATTCAGATACCATGAGAGGCGCTTATTATTATGGTGGTTAAATATGAAGTCACGGTTTACAAAGTGGTACAGCATTTTTAGTAAGAAGCGATACGTGCTTTACTTGTGGTTACTAAGTGTGTAACCACTCTGTGCATCTGTGCGTGACGACGAGAAACACACACATACAATTCCGACTACACCATTGTCTTGAACAGTACCGGTATCTTTCGTTCAGACACACATTCACAGCGTGTTTGTACATTTGGTAAACACAACTAACGTGCGCGTCGGTTCTTGAGATAAAAATACTATATTTTAAAAACTCATGTTCAGCAACGGACGTTTACAATTTAAAATAATGAAGATAGAAAAAGCTCAGAAAATTTGTTATTCCTTTCAAAGCGTTATATAACTTTGCTCACCAAGCCAAGCAAACTTAGGTCCTGAACTAGGAAAACACAAGCATGTACAAAATAACAACAATAACGGAGCTAGACGAGGTAAAAGAAGCGCTTAAACTCCCACTTAAACCATCTAAACAGACCACAAGAACTAGCAAGTAGAAGCAATTTGCTTAAGTTATTAGTCGCTTCAGGGAAAATGAAATACGCGACGCCGTAATAGCCCAACAGCTAGGTATATAAGACTGTTGAGTTAGATACCGTAAATTCAAACTCCACCCGATGTAATATTGACTTCAATCCACTCCTTTTGTAAACAAGCGGTTATATTTGCATCCTAGGGGAACTAAATTTCTTGTTTAACCGGATAAAAGTATCCGTAATAATCCAGAATTTGATCTACCTGTGTGTTAGTTCTCATCTAAATCCGTTCCACCAGTTTGTGGTTGAATTACACACAAAAGTCTGCAAATAACTTCATACTCCATTTGCCTTTTCCCAACTATGTGTGGATCGGGTAGCAGTGTAACCGAATGCAGCTGAACACCATTTTACATGGAGCTACTACCTATATGACCTGCGACTTGGTAAAAAGGTACCCATGGGTGATTTACCGCTGGTTGTCACAGTTTTGGTCTTCCAGGTAATCGTAACGAATATTGTCTGGCCCTGGTGCGAGCCATGGTATGGAGCGAGAGGGTATGGGAAGCCGTCACCTCCTTCTGCGAAGCAGTAATGCTCGCGAAGGAGGAGGCGGGGTGCGTGAGGGAGTGGCAGTCTCTGCGCCCTCACGTCCCTAGCCGCCGCAGGAGGAGACGCCCTGGGCGTCGGGAGTCAATAGCGGACTCCCGGCCACCGTAGGCGCGAGTTTGTGGGCGGCGAGCAATGGGTAGCTCGCCGCCCGGTTAGGACCAGGCTCGGGTCAACGGCGCGTAGTGTCCCACGCGCGCCTCAAAGAGATGTCAGCAACACTTAAGGGGTCTGCTAGGACCGATGCCTGCCGAGGTCGCGAGATTGTTCGAAAGAGATACCGTGACCCTGGCACATGGGCAACTGAAGGAACACGGGTGGGTTAGTCAGTAAAAGTTTGACACACTCTCCCGCTCCGCCCAGAGCGGGAAAAGTCATTTGATGATTTCCCATACAAAAAAAATACAAAGAAATCGTAACGACTGTCAAAGATCGACGAATGACCACTTAGCGAGCACTCCGAAGCACGAAGGGGTCACCCATCCACAAACCGACCGTAACAAGCGTTCGATCGACACGTGTGATTTGTATTATTTAGCCACGAGTCTGTTCAAATAACCGTAGACTAAAGACCATTAGTGTGATTCAATTAGGAGATATAACTGGTACGCTAGAACTGAATATTAAGGTGCCAGAATCTAGTATTAAAATACAAGACATTTTATACAAAAAATACCTTTTCTCCAAAACATATCCAATATTAACACAGAGCTCCATTACAATCTTATTACCTACATAATATAAAAACGTAAGGAGAGTCCACAGTTTTTTGTTACCTCGGCTCACCTCGTCTTTATGCCGTGCCGAATACCAAAAAGGTTTTTAGTTGGCAGGTGTGCGTGTCCACATTGTCCGGTTGAGCTCGGCTGCCGGGTATACCTAACGTTGAATGTCATTTTCATGTTTATGAACCTTGTGGACTGTGGTGCAAGTTTTGAGTGGAGAGAACGTTGAGAACGCTGGAATTTGGTTATGCAAAACGTGAATGAAATAACAAGCTACCTAAATGTCCTTTCTATTGCTCATGGAATCAATGAGCTCCTCAAGTTTTGATTTGAGCAGTATGATTATCGACAAATGCGTCCATTAACTGGAAAGGTCCACTTAATCTGCATAATTATTTCCTCAAAAGACCATTTTAGACTTCAATCTACATTGTCTTCATTATGATTTGACCACGATTTTGTACATTGGTTTCGGTTAAAGATGTAAAATAAAAAAATAGTGATAATATCGTGTCGAAACTTTATCGCACACTGGATAGTGTATTTTTACGACGCACTGATATGCACTCTATTGAATTCCTAATGCTTGAATTAACATCGGTAGGTAAAAATCAGGTACGATAATTTCTCATCGCGATATTTTTACGTTAATATGAATGTTAACTTAGACAGAACTCAATGACGTCAGTTTGCCTGTGAGCATGGCGGATACAGAACAGTGCTAAATTTACGATATATATAATTTTTAGTGTAAAAGTACCGGAGACTCAAAAAACAAAAAGAAAAATCCTGTGTTTACTGCTAAAAATAAGGTAGGCTGCAGAAAAGCTGGTGATTAAAAACGAAAAGTGTTTTTTTTTTTGTCTACCTAATAATACTCGCTAGCGTTTGTACTTCATCCCCTCACATCCTGGTTCTCATGTTAAAGGATTTTGTCCGCTTACAACGTAACACTGTTTCATACAAGGCTTTAAGTAGATAAACACAGGGATTGGCCCGGGTTCCGTTGGAAATGATATTTTTTTGACAGGTGTGTTTTTTTCGGTCAGTCTCCTGACCAGTGATAATACTTTCATTAACCACAAATCTTAGTACAACGCTTTTAAACCCGTTTCATTCCTTTGGATTTTTTTTTTTGTGATTTTCTATTACAAAATTAGGGTTTCAGAGTCCGTGACCGAAATTGGTTTTCGTTAATAGAATATGAAGCAGGTAGGTATCTATGTACATTGTGTTTGCACGTGCCTTAATACACGTGTCATAAACAATATTGGAGTATTATTAAAACCTGTTTAATAACATTCCAATATTGTTTGTGACACGTATATTAGAAATTATTTTTCTTTCAATATAACAAATTAATAAATGTGATAGAATAAGTTTGGTCTAGTCTCATAAAAGGAATCTATCGATGGAAAGTTCATGTGGCTGACAAAACAGTTGTATTTTTCGCACTTACTAGTTATAGGTTAACCAGGCTGTTTGAAACATATAAATGTTTTTAACCTGCTTTGCTGTTCAGCTAATCTTTTTACCACGCGGAGACCTTTAAATAATGTTGATACAATTGAGAAGGATCGTGGACTTAAAACTCAATGTCAACAAATATAAAATGTCAATTGTTTATTGAATTCCTTTATGTTGGTGAAACAGTTTGTAGGCTTAACATTAATTAAACAATTAGCATTGTTGAGCATAGTGTAAAGTGTTTATATTATTTAAGTATTTTGCTAATTGTATTTTTGACTACTGTTTTTTTTCTTCTAATATAAATATTTTTACCAAATGTGACGATAGTGTCAATTTACTGACTACAGCAGAAGCCCAAAAACTTCATCTTAAAAATTCAAAAAAGTGCCCTCTTTTTCAGGAGTTGTAACATCGCCGGTAGCGGCGACTGTGACGAGGGTACAAGCAATCGTCGGCGGTGAAGCAGACATGCCGTGTGACATCAGACCACCCATGCACAACGACAGTCTACTCCTCGTCGTGTGGTATCGAGACGATAATCCTGTTTACAGGTTAGTGGAGAAGCACTATTTAACAGAATTAAAAAAAGGGTTCTCAATAATTTCGATATACTTTTCTTTTGTTTCCAAGGGTATATACGATATGTACAGGTTGATCCCATATAAATTTCGTCAAGTTCTACAGGGTCTCTTTGAATAAGTTTCAATAATACGTATTTTTTCCATATAGTGTATGTTGATGATGTTTTAATAATAATAAATTACTGTCACTGTTATTTTCTCAACAAGTGAAGGTATAAGAATTTGTGTGGTGCAGGTACCACAGCCATAAAGTGAAAAATAAAAATCTTAGTAACAAAAAGAAAACAACGAATTTTTCGAAATGGGTTATTTTTAGGGTTCCGCACCTCAAAAGGAAAAAGCGGAACCCTTATAGGATCACTTTGTTGTCCGTCCGTCCGTCCGTCCGTCTGTCAAGACCCTTTTTCTCAAGAACGCGTGGAGGTATCAAGCTGAAATTCATATTAAATACTCAAATCTACTGTCGCTTGGAGCTGTGAAAAAATCAAACTTCTAAGCTAACGTAATCAAAAGATATAGCCGTTTATGCCGCAAATTTTCGAAACTCGCAAGGGAATCAAAACCTAAAGGGTACTTCCAGTCGATCTAGAATTTTGAAATTTGGTACGAAGCAACGTCGTATAGCACAGATAAAGGAAAAACTGCGAAAACCGTAAATTTTTAGTTACATCATATAATAAAAATATTTTTTTAAATTTTAAACTTTATACGTACAGGTTTGTACGGAACCCTCGGTGCGCGAGTCCGACTCGCACTTGACCGATTTTTTTATTAGACTACTTATTTCTCAGAAAATACAGATACCTATACCTAAACCACAAACTGTTTAGCGCTACGAACCTTACATACTCTTCTTCTTTCGTCTGCGATTGGTGCGATCGTCAGCTTAACAAATGATGCAGTTCCTAATGTTACATACATAGAACTTAATAGAATACTCATTTTGACGTACACCATACGAATTACAGATGTTTATAGGATGACATACGGATCGGCCTTTACTTTCGGGGTTTTCATCTAATCTCATTTAATTTTGCAACTATACTTTCATTTTTAAACATTTTTAACAATATCTTCTTCTATAATAATATCTTCTTAGGACAACCAATATACCGTTATCTGATCCCAAACTAGGCAGAGCCTGTACTATGGCAACCAGACAACTGATAAATATACTTATATAATTCTATATATATACATATCATAGATAAAATTAGACCCAGACACAGAACAAATGATTGTGCTCATCACACAAAGATTTTTCCTGGGCGGGAATCGAACCCACGACCTCAGTCTTAGCAGTCAGGGTCACTAACCACTAGACTAACAGGCCAGTCAAATGAATGAATGCTGCAACTAACATTAAACTCTTGGAGAGAAGAAACACTCAGTTCTAGGCTAAAATATATAGTGAACATTCAATATCAAATCTTCTTAAATATATAATGTTCGTTTTAATATTGTTTTAAATTCTCTCAAATTGAAATAGTCCAGCTCCGCCATTACAAGTTCAATAAAAACTTTATCCCACAATTAACAATAGAGAGCGGTTTGTTTTGTCACCGCAATTCGACATTCAATTGTTTTCCAATTTCAGCCGAGCATAGAGTGTTAATTATAATTATTGTTTTCCGATCTAAAAACATAAACTGCTAATTATCAGAGGCCTTTACTATGAACGTGCGTCGTAAACGTAATGTAAATTCGAACGATTTTTCAGTCGAAACTACTACTATCCTATAGCATTTTGGTTTAATTGCGGCATGAACGATAAGTGTCACCTACAGATATGAACAACGTTTAAACGCCAGACAACCAAAACATCCAGCTAGTCAGCCAGCTAGCCAGTCAGCCAACCAACGGGCACGCCACTATTGCGTCGGTCGTCAGACGTCATTTGACAATTTCGCACTCTCAAAAAAAAAAAACAGTCAACCAGTCCACAAGCCAGTCAACCAGCCAACCAACCAAGACAGCCAGTCAAACACCAGCCATCCTGTAAATATCGCAAGTCTCAAAAATTGAACTGTTGTAACTTTGTTAGGATTTATTCTATCGATTTCAATAAAACCAAGTTTGCAGCTTCGAAAAACCAGTGCTATCTGCGTTGTGCTCGAGAAACCTCGAAATTTTTACACTTGTCAAAGGTGATTGGTCTATAAGTAAATATTGTTTGCCAAACGAGTGTTTTCAATGTCAAAATCGTCCGAAGTAACGTAACGTTTACTACGCCCGTTCGTGCAAGCCCACTGTTTGTCATTTTCCGCTAATAGGTAGGGAAGTATCAATTACTAACTGGCTCGTTTTGCAATTTTCCTCAAAGAAGGCTTCAGGCTAATAAATTGATTCTCAAAGGGCTGTCTTTAAGTAGCAATAATGTTGTCGACGGTACAGTTACAATTCTACTTGTTAATATTGCGGAGTTGTTGGAATAGATTGGTCGGTTTTATTAAAGCGATTGAAGCAGTAAATATAAATTAGAATCAAAACATTTTTCCTAGTAGATTTTATTATTATTGCCATTCGGCTCTGAATCTGACTGATTTGAAATTCTCACAGACACTTTTACCATAGTCATTATGAGGAAACCGGCAATTCATAGAACCAAAAATTCGAAGACATGTTACATTCACCAATTTGTACTGGGTACGTGTGGTAGATCGCATTCCATTCCCACTCGCAGAGAGGCCTGTGACCCAGCAGGCTGAAAGTTGTTGACTGATCAATATCGCATAATCTTCTTCGTCTTAAGTATTTACTCTAATATAGTGCCATATTGATATCAGTACCTGTAGGGCTGGTGGCCAAGTAATTACAGAAGCACTAGTCGATCATTAGGTTAAGCCAAGTTTGCCGTAGTTGATCTATGGGTGGGTGACCATCTTTATACACCATGACTCCTTCGTGCCTCGCTAAGCTGTTGGCACCGGCTGTCAAAGATACACAAAGGTGTGTATCTTTGACAGTCATTACGGTATGTTAGAAGCCCGAAATTCTGAAAACCAGTCTTACCAAGGGGTATCGTATAACTGAGTTTTGGAGGTCAAATACGCTGTCGTTTCATGTAAAATACTGATATTCAGCTGCATCATAATGTCAAAGTTAGGAATAAGCTATACAGATGATGATGATTGAAATTTGTATTTAGCTAAAAGGAAATTAATGCTCAAAATGCCATCAATCCACACGTTAATGGCCCTAAAATAGTACCCGAGAGTAAAACTATTCGAATCTAGTAAAACACATGGCTCTTGGAACCATTACCAAAAACACCTCGCTTCAGTCGTTTAGGAGACAAATGCTAAAAGTTATTTACTAAACACATTACACACCCATTCCGTGGAGGCTAATAATGATATTAGCTGGCTGCCGAGGGAGTAATTAAAACATTTATGTAGTACATAAAACGAAGTTTCTCAACGTCGAAGTTTCAAGTTTTGGAAACTGATACGAGGAGATGTTAAGGTGGTTTTGCTAATCAATGACGTAATTTTGGATTTTGCTCAAGTGTCCAGGAAGGTAGCTACTGCTTTTCCAGGGTCTTTTCACCTACGTGTGTATATTACGATGAACATGGATACTCTGGTTTTAAAATACTCCTTGAATATTATAATAGAAGTGCATGTACTTAAAACAAAAAATATAAATAAAAATCGCATAGCGTCGAAAAACTACGGTTTCATAGTGTTTTAATTTTCTAGTCTCTAGACCTTTAGGAAGCTTGTTGATAGATTTTTTTTTACGGTGCAGTTTATACACTGTACCATAACTTGACTTGACTGGCCTGTTAGTCTAGTGGTTAGTGATCCTGACTGCTAAGACTGAGGTCGTGGGTTCGATTCTCACCCAGGACAAATTTTTGTGTGATGAGCTCAATCATTTGTTCTATGTCTGGGTGTAATTTATCTATAATATGTATGTATTTAGAAATATATAAGTATATTTATCAGTTGTCTGGTTGACATAGTACAGGCTCTGCCTAGTTTGGGATCAGATAACGTTGTGTTGTTTGTCCCAAGATATTATTATAATATTATTATAAGCTTGCGTGAACAAAGGGCCCAACGAAGAATATGGAGTACCTGTGGGTGTATTTTCAAAAAGTACATTGGACTTTAAAAGTAATAGTGGTATTTACCAGACGAGTATCCCGGTAAATATGACTGGCCTGTTCATCTAGTGGTTAGTGACCCTGACTGCTAAGACTGAGGTCGTGGGTTCGATTCCCACCCAGGACAAAACTTTGTGTGATGAGCACAATTTGTTCTGTGGCTGAGTGTAATTTATCTATAATATGTATTTATTTAGAAATATATATGTATATTTATCAGTTGTCTGGTTGACATAGTACAGGCTCTGTCTAGTTTGGGATCAGACAACGGTGTGTTGGTTGTCCAAAGATAAGAAGAAGATAAGATATTATTCCCGTAATTAAAAACCATCAAAATCTGGTCGCTATTTCATCTCAGCAAATATGTCGGTGAATTTGAGATATTATTGACAGATTGTCACCAATCCCGGTGACAATCTGTCAATAATATCTCAAATTTTTTATTTGAGATATTTTTTTTTTTTAATGCGAACGTTCATAAAGATACGGGATTTGCCTTTCTGCTTTTGAAGCTGCTTCTTCTTTGGCTTCGCTTTATCACCTTATATGGAGTTTACTTTTCCAACCGTGAGACACTATTTATTTCGGTCTTGTGCGTTACGTTCAGTACTTCCCATCATCTCCAAATTTGTTTATTTGTAAGTTGGTATGTAGGGAGTTAGGGGAATTGAAAAATCTTTTTGGCATTTGGTGACGCGATTATTTCTTGCGATATTATAGCATATTTTTATCAAATCAAAATCAAATCAATTTATTTCGGGCTACAAAGACCCATATCATAAATATCTTACAGACTAACATACATACAAATAAAAAACAATGTAAACATTTCAAGCGGTCAAAGTCGTGAGCAGAAGCTAGTATTCAATATATCAGCTTAAATATATAGATCATATTCTGTTGTATTGATCCCGTTTGTTTTCATTCACCCTACAAAAAATACCCTCTACATTATGAACTCAATAAATCTAGAACATTTTTCCCAACATAAATGACACTGATATATTGCACCAGTCAACTTTACATGCTGTGAATGCAACAAATCCTCATTTAGTCGAAGATTTATAGTGTCAAATACCACGTAGCTATGTGGTTGGCATTTTAATAACGCACCATGAATAATATTATACGTAAATCACTTATATTGAGCGTAACAACCGTGTTTATTTAAGTACATTGTTTTATATTACGTCGTGTCTTGGCCTGAAAAAAATGTTATGACGTTATAATACTTTACAACTTTTCAAAGTTTACTATAGAGACGTTGACTTCGCAATAAAATTTGTTAACCATTTTATTTTATTTCTTTAATATTTTAAGCACACAATTAATGTACAGGAGGCGGAGTTAATGCCATAGGTATTTTCTACCAGTCGATCTTTGGATGATGCAAAGACAAACAGTGGTAGTTGCAATAAATTTGAGGACTCAATATTTTAAACCTAAGCGCATTAATCTATAAATTGCATTAAAACTAAAAATAAGAAATATTGATACCTAACCATATCTTTACATAGTGTATATTAGGTTGGGGAAAAAGTCTTTTCGCATTATAGTATGTATGAACTGTATAGATATTTTATTTAGACATTGACTATAATATCTTACAATATATACATATTTTAAAATCTAAGTAAAAAATATGTACATGTATATACAATATAAAAATAAATAATCATAAAGCATCAAAATATTCGTCTGCATCGTTGTCAACAGGAAACGTGCCCAAAAGGCTGGCAGCATTGCCACGTTGTATGGCAATGCTGATTCTTTGACCAAAAAATAGGCCAGCCCTCTGGTCACGTGAAGAGTCGACTAGCCGCTTGGCAATGTCTCGGAATAATACGTGAGCACTCGGACCCCATGGCCCTAGAGTTTCAACCACAAATGGCTCGAATATATAATTTCCAATTAGGTTAGAATATTTGCGCCGTTTGAGGTTTTCAGCACCTGCAGCAGCCGCTCCAGCACAGCCCGCCGTGCTGAGAAGATGGGATGGCGCAAGGGTGTCGACACATGTTGCGTCCCACACCAAAGGCCGACCTAGCTTCCAAGGCATTATGGTCATTCCGTCAGGTCTCTTCCCATCGTCGCGTGCCAAGCCATTTGGTTCTAGAACAGCTAGCACCCCGGCGGTGACAAGAGCACGACGGATGATGTCATTGATGCTGGCGTGCCGTGCTATCCGGCCTGCGCTCCTACTGCAGGATAGACCATGGTGTCCGAGGCAATCGACACCTTCACCGCATTGGCAGCGATGCAAAGCCACGCAAGGAGTGCCCAGACGCAGGCATGTAGCAATCTGGAAGGTGGTGTCACTCAGCATAGTACCTATGTTGGGTGACGGTAGTGCCTGAAGCAATGTATGAACTTGTAATAAAATCTCTTTGGCTATACTATTTGTATCTGGCTGGTTTTGGTATCATTGAAAGTTTAAATTTTAAAGAACATAATTCCAAATTCAAATTAGGAAAATGTTTGATTTTCATTTGTTTTTCGTACCGTCAAGATGAGTGAATCTAATGAAGAAATTCGATACATTTTAAAATTTTACTACAAAAAAGGTAAAAATGCAACGCAAGCCGCGAAAAAATTTTTCGATGTTTATGGACCTAGTGTAGTGTCTGTGAGAGTAGCACAAATTTGGTTTAAGCGTTTTCAATCCGGAAATTTTGATGTCAAAGATGCACGTCGCTCTGGTCGCCCTATTACGGATAAAATGGATGCCATTTTTGAAAAAGTGGAGCAAGATCGGCATACCAGTAGTTACGACGTAGCTGAAGAACTGAAAATTGACCACAAAACAGTTTTGGCGCATTTGAAAAAAACTGGGTACACAAAAAAGCTCAACATTTGGGTACCTCACGAGCTCACTGAAAGAAACCTCATGAACCGTGTACTCATTTGTGATTCTTTATTACGACGTAATGAAACCGAACCATTTTTGAAGAAGCTGATAACTGGTGATGAAAAGTGGATCACGTATGACAAGAACGTGTGAAAAAGGTCGTGGTCAAAGGCCGGTCAGGCTTCACAGACTGTGGCGAAACCCGGGTTAACTCGCAACAAGGTGATGCTGTGTGTGTGGTGGGACTGGAAGGGCATTATTCATTATGAGCTGTTACCACCAGGCAGGACCATCGATTCTAAACTCTACTGCGAACAACTGATGATATTAAAGCAAGAAGTTGAGAGAAAGCGGCCGGAATTAATCAACAGAAGGGGTGTGGTTTTTCATCATGATAACGCTAGACCTTACACATCTTTAGCCACCCAACAAAAATTAAGAGAGTTTGGCTGGGAGGTGTTAATGCATCCGCCGTATAGTCCTGACCTTGCACCTTCAGATTTCCACCTGTTTCGGTCTCTTCAGAATTCTTTAGGCAGTGTCAAGTTAACATCACGAGAGGACTGCCAAAACCACTTGTCGCTGTATTTTGACCAGAAGTCCCAAAATTTCTATAGCAATGGGATCATGTCCCTACCTACAAAATGGCAAAAAGTTATCGAACAAAATGTTACCTACATACTTTAGTTAAATGTAAATAAACTTTAATAAAAAATGTTTTGAATTTTCTTAAAAAATGCGAAGAAACTTTACCCCAACCTATTATATAAAACCAAGTCGCTTCTCGCGTTTGTACGCTAAGGTCTTTTACACAGCGCAACGGACTATTTTGCGGTCATTAAAAGATGGAGTGATTCAAGAGGAAAGTTTAAATGTAGAAAAGCTAGTATAAATATTAGCACAAATAAATATACGTAAATACATTATACGAAAAAAAATGTGTGTACCGTTGTAATGATACTGCCAATTTTTTGTGAATGTGCTCACGAACTTTAAGTATGAAGGTCAATCGGATGGATGCCATCCTCATTTCCTGGGGAAATGTATTCCACAGAAAGATTGACTGGACAGAGAAGGAAGAGTGAATGAAGTCTGTACAGTGAGTGGGATATGGAAGAATTGTGCGATGAGCGTAGATTTCTATTATAGTTGGCACAAATTTACTTAAAGGGGGGAAGAGGGAGAATCAAAAAATCATTGTTAAATGAAAACATTTTAGTCGCATAATATGCGAATAATGTTAATGTTAATATCTTGGTTGCTGTATCCATAGAATTTGCGGTCGACAAATGCGTATTGCCAAGTGTCATAATTAGATACATTATTTGTTAAAACAAAAATTGTTTGGCGGACAAGATCGGGGGCAGAAACTAGTAAATTAAATACCTGCAAATAACTGCATAAAAAAACAACTTTTAATATGGAAACTTGTCTTAATTTAATTGCCTTATCACTTTATACTAAAAGATTGCAAACAAAGTCTTAAGATTTCTTACTGTGGTAAAATGTTGCCTAAAAATACTGAGGGTCTGGTAAATCCTGGATTAAATACCCAATCTTTCTTCCTCACCTCATGCCATCTACTTTGTGGTCATTTATATTAATATTAGACTCATTTATGGCAAATAAGTACCAATTTCTGTCACGAATCTTATTCATCACAACTTGATACAGATAATTATATTTTTATTATCTCATATAATAAATTCGGTGATAATTTTCCTTATGCGTTTACCTTATTACATTAATAACTTCTCCACAAATAAATTTTGACATACATTTATGATATCATGGTAGAAAACGACATTTACCTTTTCCATCAAAAATGCTTAGTTTTACCGCACCTTTAATGCGATACAAGATCATTAAACTATACCATTTCCTCTATGGGATCAACATCGTAATAGACAAAAAGTAATTAGCTGTCCCATACAAGACTTAATTACCTAATCAACCCAAATGTATGAGACAGCTGATATTAATTTGTGGTGATGCTTTAAACTTGACCATACGAATCTCAAACACTCTGAATTTATGAGGTTTTTCATCTAAGTCGGCTGCAGATCCTCCAATGTTGTATTACTTTCATAATAGCCTACATTTTTTCATACACAATGTGGTTGTAATTAAAAAAAAAGTCTATAAAAAATAATATTTTACAATGCCAAATTCTTTCAAATAAGTACTAGTGTCGAAGAACAATACCTATAATATTTCGTTTTCAAACAGGAAAATTTTAGTACCTACTTATGCAAGTAGGTACTCACAATTACAAGGAAATGTACCTAACATTTCCTTGTAATTGTGAGTGAATGCTTCGATCCCCTGTGGAAGTGTAACATAAGCATCATCATCATCGTTTCATACGCCTTAAGGGGGGTTTGCCATAGTCATACATAAGCCTGTTATGTTACCACTGGTGAGAAACAGGTCTCCTCTCTGTGAGAAAACGTAACCCGTAATCCAACACGTGCCCAGTGCGAGATGGCAGGTGTCACATGTCTCCAATTTTTTTGCTTCTAAGACTGACCGATTTCCTCACGATGTTTTTCTTCACCATTTTGACAGCAGTGATGCAGTGGTGGCCCACTTCCTCTTTGAAGGTACCTCCATATTTTCAACTTTATGTCGAATCAGAATATTAATATTCACGACATATTTTCACCACCACACTTTCAGATATAGTTGTTAACCCAGTTACCAATTTTACTACGTACAAATACTGAAAAATAACCATCTTGACATTTTCCATTTCACCTAGATAATATTAGAACCTACTTTTAGAAAGCTGTTTCTAGATAAACAATATGCTTATCATCTTACGCAAAGAAAATTTATCTAAAAGGTTTTTCTGTACAACAAATAAATGAGTTGATTCAGTAAACATAAGACCACGGCTTCCATCACTTCATGTCCTGTAGAGGGCGTTATCGCGGTGTTTCGCTGTAGTCGGGTAAAAAAACGTTATAATTATATTCCTAGGTTTAGCCTGTGGCTTCCTCCGTACACGTATACTGAGGTATTACGTGGCTTTACCAAGGTAATGGTCTACCTATGTGTTTGTCATCGAAATCCGTTCAGCCGTTACCTAAGGTAGGAAAAGGTAGCAGACAGACAGATAAATAAATAAATAATAAATAAAATAGCCAAACAGACTGTCACTTACGCATCTACCTATATTAGTCAGAATACGGAATAGTACCTACACTTACGCATCTACCTATATTAGTCAGAATACGGAATAGTACCTATGAATAGTATCTCTTCAAGGTTTTCTATTAAATACTTCTTACTTCGAATTTTCAGGAATCGATGAAAGGACTTTCTTCAAAAGACAATTTTACAAAATAGAACGAGGTTTGAACGAGTAGCGTCAACCCTATTCATTACTTAATCCTGTTATATAGTTTCTTCGTTACTTAGAAGATACACACACACAAAATACACTCACTCTACTTGATATTATTATAGTAGAGCTTTCCTTCTACACCAATCCATTCGATTATTCATGAAAACATCAGAAGCGCATGTAGTAATGATTTTTGAATCTCAGACTTTTTACTTTGGTAAAACTATCCTGCTATTGTATAAACACGTAACTCAAGGTAACCCAAATGATGTCCGTTTTTTACGGCCAAAAACTTAGAGACAACTTCATTTTATATTGTTACTGACAAAGATTTTGTTATAATATATAGATAATTTATGATTTCCGTTAAAAAGCAGTTACGTCTTACATTTTAGGCAAATATGTATGTAGTAGAGAGAAGTAAACTACTCTTTCGATACTCTCTAACTGTCTTTTTGATTACATTTTCGGAAATTAAACAATCGTAACAATTACTATTGTTTTGGTTTATTTCAGTGTCCATGTATTGTAGTTTCTTGCACTTTATTTTACATAGGAACCTTTTGAATAGGCAACTAGCTTAATTTTTCCGACTATTTGACTCCTTTAAAAGCGCATATAATTGAATGCTTTGTACCTATTTTCTTTGCGCAACAAACTCGAGAAAATTAATACGGGAAGCAAATAAAGTGAACATTTAACTCGTTCCCCAGTTACAAGATCAATACCTGCAATGGAACGTAACAGTCAAACAAAAGTGAAGTACAATTAGGTAGTGCACAGAATGAACGACCAACTTCGCAGCTCCGGCCAATTTCAGAGAACGAATTTTGTAAGTCACCGACAGAAGTACAAAAGTTCCCGCACAGTTCAGTCGCAAGCGATTCTGTAATTAAAAATTCTAATTAATCCTTCTCTAGCGTTTTCAGATGAACGATTACTGCAGGTGGTGAAGGTATTTCGGTATAATTGTTTGGTACAATTAAATGCAATTAGATCTGAGAATGCAGGTTCTGAATCTGTTGGAACTAGTTTTTGGATCGTTAAAGAAAATCTAGGTGAATGAGTTTTCTGCACTAACTTGATACTGCATTATGGTTACCTCAAAAGATTCGTAGAATTAAATCGTTATTTTTACTGAAGAGTGATTGAGTGCTGGAATTAATAAAAGTACGAGCACATAAAAGCACTCAAAAGATTGATCGAGTATCGAGGGTACGACGGTACTTTAAAATTTTAAAAGTTGCATGTGACCAAATGTGTCTATGTACTTTAAACCGTCTCGCCGTAACCAAAGTAATTCAATCCCTACAGTTATTATTGCAAACAAATGCTCACTATCAGACTAACAAAGCTGCCCAGACAAAAACCTATGAATACAAATTAAGCAGATACCAGACAAAAAGCATTGTACCTACCTCACATCTGACCCTGAACACTTGAAATCTACAACAAAAGCTTTTTAGGTCTTAAGTAGAGGATAAGTGGGAATTTACCCAAATTCTAGCGAGACAGGGATAAAAAAAAATAAAGTGACTTTTAGGTACCCGCCGCAGCGTCCCTTAGAACTTGACCTTGATAATATTTGGGAGGTCATTGGCTCTTGTTATTGTGAAATGGTGAGGTATGCTGCAATCACAAGTCACTGATGACTTACACTGGTGATAATATTTTAAAAGCAAGTAGCCTCTACAGGTCTGAAGGGCGTTAAAAAAGGGTAGCTATAACTTAAAAAAAATTGGTAGCTATAACTTGTTTTTTGTTTTTTGTTTAGCCTATACTGTCCCACTGCTGGGCAAAAACCTCGCCCAATTTCTTCCAGGAACTTCTTGTCCCGCGCCACCTCAAACCAGTCGTCGCAGTACGAATCTAGGTCGTCTCGCTAGCGCTTTCTGGGCGATGTCCATCTTCAGGCACCCATTGTGTGCAGACCTTAGCCCAGCGGTCATCTTGCATACGGCTAACTTGGGATTATCTCACTAAATTGTATAACGTTATCTCCTCTTACATAAGCATAATCAGCTTCTAGTGTTCCCACTGCTCGGACACAGGCACAGGCGTTTGTCCCAGTGGTGGGAATATCTGATGAGCTCATACCGAGGCAGTCGTTTTACTTTGGGTAGGTATTTCATAATTGCTGCCCGCAAAACGATGAAGAAAAACATTGTGAGGAAACGACATTCGCGTTTTCGAAGATTCAAAATTCGAAGACTAGTAACAACTGCCAACTCAAACTGATTGCTTTCGTTCAAATATCTGTTATTTGTAAGCATAACATTCCCAAACGATTTAAAACACTTCTCGTTTCCACAATTCAGTACAATCATCAAGCCTTTTGTTCTCAACGTCAATAAAAGTGCGTGTGAATGATGTGTGGCGTTGTTTTCTGTTTACACCAGCTTAACGCGTATGGCAAACACGAAGGGAAACGCGATCGTAAAGTTTTGCTCAGTCACTGATACGATCAAATGGAATGCTTTTGGTCTTGTGTTCAGGCTTTTGAGGCATTGACTTCATGTTTTTGGTAAGAATTGTTTAGGATTTAACAGTCAGGAACTTTTCTTATATTAGTTTATGTTACAGTAGGTCCTTCATCTAAGCTGTTAGTGTTGACTGTCATGTGTGGATTTTTGACAGTCGTAGACAGGCAGAAGACTGAAAATCTGAACATCAGTCTTGCCAAGGGGTATTGGGTGACAAAGTGACTGGGTTTTGGAGGTATATAGTTGAGAACCATCATAGTTGTAAAAATGCTAGGCAGATAATGATGAACTTCATGCAACGCTAGACTTTGTATGGAAAGGCTTTCTTATGGTTTTCATGGCGTTTCATATTTATGTATTATTTTCGTTGAAGGATAACCACCTAGCCGTAGTTTAAGTAACCGCCGATTCGCTTAATTTACCGTCATTCTATACAATTTTGAAAGAATGACACTTGTCATTTAAAGATAGGGACAGTTGCAATTACTATTGGTAAGTTTAGTTAACTATCATCAATACTTATGGAGTCCCTAATACGTCTAAATTATAACGTAGTCGTACGGGCTGTCATAACGATAACACTAATCTTTGAACATTGAGTAGTTATTAGGAAAATTGAAAACAGGCAATTACTTTTTTTTTAAACTCACAACACGAACCCAATGTTGACTTTCAAACATTTCATAGCCATTTACAATATTAAGTGTAAAATTGAAAACTATAAAAGTCGAGCGTATCGATATCGCAACCAATTACGCGAGTATCATCAATCAATACGCGCATAAAACGCTCGTAAAACGCCTGACAATTGCCTTTTATTCTAAACATTATATTCAAGGCCACGTTTTACTGGTAGGGTCATTAATAAAAGAATATACGTATAAATTTCTGTGATGAAAAGCAAAACTGGCTATTGTTTTTTTAGTCTAGATCTGGGCAGATTCCACTGAAAAGTCAGAATATTTGTTGTAATCGTACATTTTAAAAGATATTGGAAAATTATTAATTATACTTCTTTGATTGTAATTATTAATCAGTATATTTCAGATAAAAAATAATCCACAAAATTAGAAATTACAAAAATACAATTAATACAGAAATTCAAATTAAAATTCAAACACATAAAATTATTATTATTATAGGTTAGTAAAATCTTATGTACTATGTTAGTCAACACCCATCATAATACGCATCCACTTGTTCTGGATAGGGCAATCCGCACGAGATACAACCATCTGCAGAATACTGTTGCTACTGCCTCGCACGCGCTGCAACAAGGAGGCTACTTTCTTGCGTATCACCGCATGAAAGCCGTCCGTTCTCACTTCGGCAAACATTCCGGACGCACTACAATAGCGATGCAGACGCATCAGCACCCTGAAGATGTTGTTGTATTGGACCCGCAGAGCACTAGCAGCCCGGCGAGTAAAGGTTACGCACAGACTACTCGAGTATAAGGATTGGCAGTATGCCTTGAATAGTAATGAGAGAGACGGGTAGACAGTTGAGGCACCGACGTTTCGTGTCTAATATCATCAGATTTATCTAACTATCGATCTACTAAGGCAATGATCTCTCTCTCCATTTTTCACATACGTGTGCCATTGGAAGCCAGTCCCTTCACGCAGGATTCAAGTTCGTCCCTGAATCTTCGCCTTTTGTAGGTCCAGGATATTTGATATCTATCGTTAAGGTGAACACTCGGCAGTTTGCACACTACCAAATGTCCATGTTAGTACAACAGTAGTGTTATTCTGTAACGATCACACCGTAATGACTTGGGTGAAGAGAGCTTAAAGTGACCTGTCATTAGTGTCATTTACCTAGCATCAGATGGAATTACAGTTTAATTCTAGGTGCTTTCACCTAACTTCTCGCGTTTAGATTTTAACAGAACAGATCGGCAGTAGTTGAAACTCATTATACAATATATCATGGCTTTAAGTAGTCTGTCTTCATGCCAAAGTGCAGATTTAGCACTGAACGAATCTACGTGCTACCTCAAAAACTTCAGGCTGAAAATACCCAGTGCTGTCGCATTTAACACTATCATGGTCAGATTCTAAACCATGTCTTCTGAACATGAAACAAACGGCTAAAGAGCAAAGGAGCTCGCTCAAGATGCGAGTTCGGAAATTGTTAAAGTTTGGATAGTGCAAGTTGGGACGCTACGCGACCAGTGGTGCTAAGGCGATATCTATTATGTTTAAAAGACGAGAGCAACTAAAACCTATTTTGTATAAATGTTTAATGTTTGTAAAATTATGTAACTATCTGCCACCCGTTTTAATTTGAAGAAATTTTTGTAGTTTGTTCTTTTGATTATTGATAAATATTCACAGTATTGAAACTTTGTGCAAAGCTAGAGTACGCGTAAATGATCCCGTCCAGTCACTTAGCACAGGTCCGTCACACAAAAGCGTAATAATAAGCCTGTTAAAAGCACCTCGTCTATGTTCACAAAATAACTTTATCTAACCCGTTAACATACTTTAGTTATCACATAATTTCAAAGTCTAGACTATAAATACTAAAATAATATTTGATAACTAAAGTCAACTAGTTCAAATGTTCATAATTCATTTAACTTCATATCAATTTATATCAGCTGAAATAACCCACTTGGAATTAGAATCGATATAAATAATAAAAGTTTGGAAATATTTGTGATTCATTTAATTTGATATATAAGCACAGAATAGGTACAGAATTTTGATTCCATATAACGAACAGAAACGCACGCATAGATACTCTACACCTAAAGCGAGTGCAAGCGCACTCGTGAATGGCATTCGATCGAAATCAGCGTTCGTACGCATCTGTGTGTGTGTGTGTGTGTGTCCTTTTTTACGCTTGCGTTGTATGGATTGACCTGACCTTCTATAACTATATATTTTGTGTAATATATACATATATGCGTGCTTTGTCACGTAAGGTCATTTAGACCGGCCGGCCGGCTTTGAAGTCTTTGACTATGCTAGACAAAAACAAATCAAAGGGAGTGGAGAATTTCGTTCGTTTATGCTTTTAATTTGTTTAAATGCATAGGTTTTTCTGAGCATTTCATGTTGAAATAATAATAATAATAATAATATTCCACAACTATCACACAACGCCATCTAGTCCCAAGCTAAGCAGAGCTTGTGTTATGGGTACTAGATAACTGATAAACATACTTATATATTTCTAAATACATACATATTATAGATAAATTAACTTTTAAGTTCGATTGAGCGACGTCAGACTGATGTTTATGTTTTTGTGTAGTTTTTATAGTTGTTTTAGGTAGCTTTAGACCCGCATATTCCTATGATTTATAACTTATTTAGGTTCTGAATTATTCTGTGGAAGTTTTTGTTCGCAATATAAATAAAAACATTGGTGATAAAAGACTGTGGTGACATTTACATTGCCACATGCGACCACCCATCACACTGAAGTCCCAGCCATCCGTCCCGTCCGTCACGTTTAAAATCCTGCATCGTACGTACAAGCAGAGTTTACCGCGCAACTATCAAATGTAACGTCCCAACTGACAATCGCCGGGGTAGTTGCTCACCAGAAACAACACACTGGTCAGAGGAAAGTTCACTCATCCTCTATAGAAAAAAGAGCATCCCTGTTCCTATAGAGGATGAGTGAACTTTACAACATTTTCTTCATGCCTCTTAATGACGGTATTAGTGATCAGGAGAAAAGGATAGATATTTTTAATTTCAGTCACAATTCATATCGATACCTGAAACCATTTTGTAAAACAGAACTGTATTTTGCGAATCGTAATAAAATGATTCCACACATAAATATAGTCGACAAATGTCTAATACAAAATCCCTAAAAAATATTGTACGACCTGGTAAAAGACCACAGGACTCCACGTTCCGTAGTCATGCTTGCAACCACGAAACTAACTAAATTCCACACATATTTTCTAGACGTTGAGATATTATACCTATTGAGGGATCACAAAGCCAACAAATAGAGAAAAACATATTTCGAAAACTTTTTTGGGGTTGTCCGGTCCCTCCTGATTACGATGAAACGACAGCCTCAAATAATAAACACACGTCCGAACCTTGCAAAGCGAACACCAAAGTTATGCGAATAACGCGAAAGGGTCTACCATTCATCATCGCAAACAAACTGAAGTCAACTTCTGTACAACAATGTGCCAGTTTCCACAATCCGCTTTCGAAAAATGTTTCACATTCGCCTTTGACCTACTTTGCACATGCGCAGCATATCTAAATTTTACATAAAGCCTCGAAAAATTTCCGTGTGACGCGGCGCAATGCGGCACAACCAGCAAATATTGTGACAACCGCACCGTTGAGCATTCGAAATTGAGCGCGCACACAAGTTTCCATCGCACGAGAGTGCAAACTTGAACAATTTCGAACTTATCTACTACATGGAAATTCCTAAATAAACTTTGAGATTTTCAAGTCATTTCGCTTCATATTTCATTCGGTATCTGTCTGTGAAATTGAAGCTGTCAGAGTATTTTAAGAGCAAACTGTTTCCTAAAGTATGAATATGAGATAGGTAACATTAAAGGAAATTGCATTTCACGTGTGTGAATACCCTGGGTTGTATTTCAGCGTAAAAAATGACAGGCAATGGACCATTCCCGGTCAGTTTACTAGTTCACCGTACATTTTTCTGTCCGCCGACAGATTGCCGCGAATGGGAAAGCTTTGATAGTTTATAGCGACGTGCACTACCACGGTTTCTGTGTATTTTCTATCACTGTTTTTTTCTTAGAAGGCTTTAGGAAATATGGTCTGAATTTTGTGTACGCTTTACTGTTAGAATACTTAATTTTAATACGCTTTACCATAAGGAGCTTAAAAGGTAAATAAAGCTTCATAATATTCCTTAAACAATATATCTCTGAGATAGTTCATAGATAATTCAGCAAGTAAGTTATAGTAAAGTTTGTGGGTGACCCGCAATAAGTCTGAGAACTAACTTTACACTCTGTATTTAGTGCTACTATACTTTTAGTCGTATACCAAGACCTACTCGGCGTCCCCAGTCAGGCACACTCGTAAAGTAGCTCAATCTACTGTAAAAAGAGTTATGTCCGCAATTTCCTCTCCTCACTCACTATTCACTAAGTACCTTGGAGGAAAACTTTGGTAGCTGCTACGTAGTACATAAATTAAGTAGTGCTATGGGATATTCAACTTTATCTTGTACGTGACTTCTACTTGTACTATTTTTAATTAGTTGCATCGCTGAAGATACTTGAAATAGAAACGTTGTTGGTTGTTGTCAACAAGTTTTATACCCTAGTAATTATTTTATTTGTAAATGGATAAATTACCAAATGCTTTTACAGTAGAGTCATTTGCAGTCTATATAAAGACCATTTTTGAAAAAAAACTTGTGACTATCACAGAAAGGAAGAAAAAGTAGTTTTTGGGACGCACACCATACGATGATTATTGAAAATTAATAATATGCATATATTTTAGGAAAAAAAAAACTAACAATAGTAGAAAAATATTTAAAAAAATAACAGGTACGACTTACGAGGCATAAATCAAGAAGGCAAATATCTCACCATGAGAAAAAAATATTTGTTCTCAAGAATATGACTAAATACAGAGCAGCGTTTAACAATACTGAATATATTTGTGGGTGCTACGAAAATTTAGTATTTTAATCATATTAAATAAGCACTTCAGCTTCACAAAATGTCATAATTTCTACAAAAGTTATTTCATTTGTGTACCTTTGTTTGACGGGACTTCTGAGAGTAACATATTATGTTCATTATAATTGCTAAACTTTTTAGGGAACCTAGGATGTACTCTACGTTTTACAGAATTACCCGTTACCCAGGGATGAAGTTGGAAAATAACGTCACAAGCACGCTCACACAAATTCTGTCTAGAGTCAGAAATAGATATAGTATGTTTCCCCGGATGTACGCTCTTGCAAGTATATTTTCTACAACATAATCTTATTAGAAAACTTAAGCTTCTCTCACAAATCTATCTTTCAAAGACCTCTTGAGAGCAAAACTCTTTAATGAAAGAAGGTCTTAAAAATAGACGGATACTCAATTTATTGCGGCTCCCAGTTAAAAATGAGAAGTCTTAAATACTAACAACTTCACTTATTTTTTCTCACAAGTATTATAACGTACATAGTTTATTATCAAAAAGCTTGAAGATGGGAAATAGGAGACCATACTTATAAACCTGTGACTACGGGTCTCCTGGTCTCCTTACTTCGAATGAAATATTGAGACCTAGAGAATGGGCAGCAGCCTTCTCTATGCATTTTACCACGATACTGCGATCGTCAACCCGCCTTGTGTGGTGATTTTGGCAAACCCACTCACTTTGAGGGAGGCCTATGTCCAGCAGTGGACGTTTTTCGGCTGAAATGATGATGCTAAAGACATAAACAACAGTATAAGGAAACGCTTACAACTAAAGAATAATATAACAGAAATGTCGATGTGTGCTTGTGTGTCTGAATTCTGTCGTGGCAGAAAACAGCGCTTGCTGGCTGTTCCAACTTGCCGTACTATTGCGCACTCCAAGTCACCTATTCCTCGGACATTAGCAACTACTAACGCTCTCCTTCCAAACACAGATATTTATATGTTTGCAAGGGTACGTATTTGAATATCGAAGATTAAAATACCTACGCTTAAAATACCAATGTTCAAAACATCGAAAATTTAAATATCGATTATATCAAAATGTCGAAAATTGTTATACCTAAGCTTAAAACGTCGAAGATTGAAATGCCGAGTGATTAAAATTTCGAATGATTCAAAATATCGAATGACATTATGCCTAAGTTCAAAATATCAACATTTCATACATCTAAATTCATAATATCTACGTTAAAAATACCTACTAGTTGAAATACCGAAAAAAAATTATATAGGCAGTATGAGTGTATTCATAAATGTAGGTAGATGTGAAATTCTCACACCCTGCAAACCCGTTGCTATTAAGAGTCATTAGTCATTGATTATATTGTACATTTGCGTACAAATGTGTTTTATTTTGGGTTTTTATTATGTAAAAATAGGAAAGGAGGTTTTCCTTGTTTTTTTTGTAACCCACCTAGTAACTGATTACCATCTAGCAGCAAACAAGCATGCAGCAATCATGCAACATGCAAGCAAGCATGGTTTCTGTCACGGCTCCGGCGCTGCAGGGCTCCGGCAGTCCCACGCGAGCTTAACGTCGCAGATGGTCTAAACGCTCACCACCGCAGCTTCGGCTTGTTGGCCGGCTTCGCCGGCCAACCTCAGCTGCGGCGGCGGGTGTTAAAACCACCTGCTCCTCAGCTCGCGGGCTGCCTCGCCCCTCCGCGCCTACGCGATTCTAAATTACACTCTAGGGGTAGGGCAGACAAGACTACGTGGAGTCGGTTTTGCAGCGATATGTTTCTGTCACTAACTTTAGTAGCACAACATATTGACTTTCAAGAAAATATTTTAATTTAAAGACCTAAATAATACCTTCACGATTGACCTATGCTTGTACACTAGACACTGATTTTCATGGATAAAATAGGTCAAAATTGTTCCAAAACCGAATTGGGGCACCCCGAATTTACGTAGTCTTTTGGCTGTTACCCCTAGAGTGTATATAAAAATCCGGAGGCGCGAAGGGAGGACAACCCCCGCCCGCTGTAACAAAGCATAGGCACCCGTGGGAGCCGTAGCGGCTGAGGCTGGTCGCCGGAGGCGACCAGCAAGCCGAAGCTGCGGAGGTGAACATGGGTGCCTATTCTTTGTTACGCAAGGGCGAAGGGGTTGCACTTCCCGTAGCGCCGGAGACGTTGCAGAAGCAACCTTTTTCCACTCATACTACTTACATCAAATTTTTTTCGATATTTTAACTTGTAGGTACGTATTTTTAGGGTGAATTAATGAATGTATTAAATGTTGAAAATTAACCCATTTTTACACGTAGGTATATTCATTTTCGATATTCTATGTACCCATCGATATTTAGGACGTTCGATAGTTTGTACTTCGATATTTAGGACATTCGATAATCTGTATTTCGATATTTGGATCTTTCGATGTAACTTTTGTAGATATTTAGATTTTAGATATATTGGACGTAGGATATTTAACCATTCGATACTATAAACTTTCGTTATTTTAATTTTCGGTTTTATGGTCGTTCGATTTTTCCATTTTCGATGTTATGAACATCGATATTTTAACAGTAGGTATTTTAATCTTCGATATTCAAATACGTACCCGTTTGCAAATGAATGGAAAATGATACTGTCAGCATGTTTGAATTTTTGGAGAAGAATGCATGACTGTGCTAAATGAATTATAAATGTCAAAATAGTTTTACTATATGTTTAAATAGTGTGATTGGGCTCAGCCGTTCTATTTAAAATAAAATAAATAAATAACTAACATTAAGAAAAAATAATAGGAAGTGGTTGGTATTCTTGTAAGTTTTTGAATTTTTTGGGGGGTGTATATTATGATTGTCGTGCATGTGTCTTATACTTCTCTATAACAGTATAATAGTTTCTCCGTATCGTCATAGGTAAGTCAATAAAATTAATCATCGCAGTTCACTGCTGTACATAGGCCTCTCCCATCCAGCACTACAACCAGCGTTCTTCGCCTTCCACATCCAGTCTGTCCCAGCGACCTTTTTGAGGTCGTCAAACCATCTAGCTGTGGGGTATCCCATACTACGCTTGCTGATATGCGATCTCCGCTTCAGGAGTCATCTGCTCTATCAGCCATCAGTTATTCGACAAACATGATAAGCCCACTGCCACTTCAACCTGCTTACTCTGCAAGCATGTAGATAACTCCAGTTCTTTTCCGAATAATTTCGTTTCTGGTTTTTTCCTTCAAATAACTTCGAGTGTAGCTCGTTCCATTACGCGCTGAGCGACCTTCAATTTGTAGACCCAACTGTCAGTGTCCACGTTTAGGCACCGTATATTATAACTAGGTAGGTCGCACTGGTTGAAGACCTTAATCTTCAAATAAAATTACGAATCAAAAGAAAATGTACAAATTACAAATCAATTCACTTTCATTGAACTTAACAGGGCCGAACTCCAATCCGCTTATTTGCCACCCCGACCTTAATTGTCTTTGAGGATTTCAAATCATGAAACCAAACTTAATACGCCGAGGTCCTAATTTCGGGCACGGGGTACAGAAACAAACAAACAGTCCAGTAAATTTAATTCCTTTTCATTATTAGTGTTTATTCAGGCTTCACTGCCTCCGTCAGAACGGTTAGAAAGGCTTGACTTACTAAATAAAAGTGAACTCAAATTGGGTGACTTAGTTGAACCAAGTTAGTTTCGTAATGGAAGTTAGTAGGTTTATTTGATTGATGGTAATTAAATTTAATTGTGTGGAAAGATATGATTTTGGAGCATATGTTTGCGTCGCCTTCGATGTACGATTTAGTAATTGTGAATGAAAAGTATCTCATAATTTATTAGCAAACCAACTTTTGTCTAAAACTTAATTGGATGTGTAATCGTCGAGTGATTGGGAGTATTTATTGACGCTGAAAAATGAACTAGTGGCTCATTTTTCAATTGTTTTGATGCATTGTTTGTCATGAGATTTTATGGCTTTAAATTACAATATGCTCAGTTTGTAGTATATCCGTGAATTAACGAAAATGTGCGCCTACTAAATATTACCGTGACTTATAGTACCAAAAAGCTGGGCAGAGGTTTTCATGGGCAATGTATTATGTAATATGTTTTTAAGAGTCATATCCATTTTTACCTAGACTAGGCGCACCAAACAAAATTACGTTGTTAGATTTTCATCTTTCAGTAATAACCTTAGCGTTGAAATTTCAATTCAATTCAATTTTACTTAGGCATTGTTATAGGTATCGCACGACCGACTCTTATTAAAAACTAGTATAATTCTAAATTGGCTTCAAGTTTGAAATCTTTAACCACTGAACAAGCAAACAGTTATTTGAAGCGAATAAACAGATGCCGATGGTTTGGTCATGTTGAGAGGATGAATGAAGGGCGGCTAACAAAAGATATTTTGGAAGCAGGTGTGTCTGGACACACCGGAAAGGGACGCCCTAGGAGATCATATAGTGACCTTATTGGTGAGGTTCTTCAAAAAGGTGAGATGCGTAGTTCTGGTAACGGGCGTGGGTATTTGACCAGCTGTATGAATATAAATGAAGAAAAAAACTGGCCAAGTGCGAGTCGGACTCGCGCACCGAGGGTTCCGTACAAACCTGCAGGTATTCACGGTTTATGCAACTCAAAAAAAATAATTGAGTTTCAGTTCTATGTATGGGGAACCCCAAATATTATTGTTTTTTTTTTTCTATTTTTGTATGAAAATCTTAATGCGGTTTACAGAATACATCTACTTACCAAGTTTCAATAGCATAGCTCTTATAGTTTCGGAAAAAAATGGCTGTGACATACTCGGACAGACAGACAGACAGACATGACGAATCTCTAAGGGTTCCGTTTTTTGCCATTTGGCAACGGAACCGAGGGTATGTAAGGATTGTAGTACGTGGCGTTCTGTAGTTTCTGCCTACCCCCATGGGGAAAAGATGTGAGCATAAGTATGTATTTATTTAAACAGATGTACCACAAAACAGACATTATTATTTTGTTTTAAATAACTATCTGTATATTGACGCTTGATGTTGTAAAATAAACTTTACAGACACATTAATTGATATGTACACACGAATCAACCAACTTAAATTGTTCACTAAACCCAAACAAAAGGTCGAACCCAATGCAACTTGTTTATATTTATCCTGGTTAGTGCAGGATTTTTTATTCACTGGGTTTAAATATATTTAGTATATTTAATGACACATTCATTCTTTTTTCTAGCAAAAGATGATCCGTCTATAATATTCTTACTACTAAGACATGGGATCTTCTCTGTTAGAGGGAGAATCGACCACGCAGGCCCACTGTCTATGTATAACGTCACCATGTTACCCAGTTTTTAATTCTAGGACGTGCTGGGGCCTCCCGAGGTGTTAATTTACTGTTTACTTTTGTTATTAATTAATTGTTTCTCTTGTATTTTTTTCATTTATTTTAAACATAATGAAAGCTAATTATTTACAGAACCTAGTAAGTTTCTTTTTTAGGGTTCCGCACCTCAAAAGGAAAAAGCGGAACCCTTATAGGATCACTTTGTTGTCCGTCCGTCCGTCCGTCCGTCCGTCCGTCCGTCCGTCCGTCTGTCAAGACCCTTTTTCTCAGGAACGCGTGGAGGTATCAAGCTGAAATTTATATCAAATACTCAAGTCTACTGTCCCTTGGAGCTGTGAAAAAATCAAACTTCTAAGCTAAAGCAATCAAAAGATATAGCCGTTTATACCGCAAATTTCCACAAATTTTCGAAACTCGCAAGGGAATCAAAACCTTAAAGGGTACTTCCAGTCGATCTAAAATTTTGAAATTTGGTACGAAGCACCGTCTCATAGCACCGATAAAGGAAAAATTGCGAAAACCGTAAATTTTTAGTTACATAATATAATAAACAGAACAAAACACAGACAGAAATAAAACCAAGCCAAGAAACAGAACAGAACTACGACTCGATTGTCGTGATGGGTGAACTTTTACTTATATACCTACAGGTTTGTGCGGAACCCTCGGTGCGCGAGTCCGACTCGCACTTGGCCGGTTTTTTTTAATTGTAAATGAGGATGGGATATGAAGTCTGACTAAAACCCACCAGTGTTCCTTCAGTTGCCTGTGCCGAGGCCACGGTAACTCTGTTGATCAAATCCGTGATCCTGGCAGGAGCATATTTGCTACTAAGTTTCTAGTACAAAAAACTTTTTTACAAAAAAAAAAAAACAACCGACTTCCTTAAAAACACTACAAAGTGAAAAATAACTTTAATTTCGGAAGTCGGTGTCTTAGGATCTGTATTTATGGTTATTTTGCCACCGACTTCCGAAATTAAAGTTATTTTTCACTTTGTAGTGTTTTTAAGGAAGTCGGTTGTTTTTTTTTTTTTTGTAAAAAAGTTTTTATTTTTAAATTTTTAGTTGTGGTATTCACCCCACACTAGTTCCAAACAAACAATGCATATTTATGTGATAGCAGAAATCGCGGTTGATTTGCTGTCTTTTTTTAAAGAGTTCCGGTGTCTGTCTCCGGAACTGATCATCAGATCAAAATGAGATTTACATGGGACCATTTTGGAATAAACCCCTTTCGAACAAAAAAAGAATTTTGCAAGTCCGTTTATATATGACGGAGTTATGGCCGAACATACATAAAAAAAAAAAAACATATAAACATCCGAATTTAGATAATGAGGTGCTTGAAACTGTACACTCGGCAGTTTTTCTCGGTATAACAGTAGACGCCAAACTTCAGTGGGGATCACATATATCAAGCCTAGCGGGAAGGCTCAGTTCGGCCGCCTACGCCGTAAGGAAAGTTAGACAGTACACGGACGTTGATACAGCTCGATTAGTCTATTTTAGTTATTTTCATAGCATAATGTCCTACGGCATTCTGCTGTGGGGCAAAGCCGCGGACATTCAAAATATTTTTGTTCTTCAAAAACGAGCTGTTCGAGCGATTTACCAACTAGGTGCGAGAGTTTCTCTGAGAGATTTCTTTAAAGATATTGGTATTCTTACGGTGGCATCACAATTCATCTTCGCCAACATCTTATATATTAGGCAAAATATACACCTGTACACTAAAAACAGTGATATTCATAATATTAATACTAGAAGTAGGGATAAACTACGTGCTCCCTTTCACCGGCTTCATAAGGTTCATAATTCTTTTGTTGGTCTTGGTATTACCTTTTATAACAAGCTTCCCTCTACTTTGCTAGATTTGCAGTTTAATGAGTTTAAAGCTAAAGTAAAATCCAACCTTTGTTCAAAGGCATACTATTCTATCAACGACTACTTAAACGATAAGAATAGTTGGTCGCTGTGATCAACTCAAGACAATGTTTATGTTCTTTCAATCCAGAATTAGTCTTCCTACTGAAAGTTTATATGGGTAGTTCATATAATTGTTTTTTTTTTTTTTTGTTTTTATTTAACTGCTTTTGTTAGTTTATTTTTATTTTCTTTTCATTTCATTTATTGTGTATATGTATCATTTGCATCGTATATGTAAGCGGGCACGCCCTTTATGCCTGGAGGCTTTATTAAGGTTTTAAGTTATGTTTTCGATTTTGTTTTATTATTTATTTCAGCTTGAGTTTAGTTTTCAATGTTTTGTTGGTATATTGGCGTGTGCTAGCTGACATATGGCGAATAATATATGTTTTGTTTTATAATATTAATAACTTACACAATACTGTATAGAATCAAGTTCTTCTAACTTAACAGACAGCTGTGCTGCTGGGGAGTTTGTTCCGCCACTTCTTCTTCCCAGCTAAAGCACTAGGAAGTGTCGAAGGGCGGGCGTTTTGGGGGGACTGTCTCATGTAACTTTGACGTTCAAAAAGTGCTGACTCTCAGCCTAGTTTGAATAAATGACTTTTGATTTTGATTTTGATTTTGAATTGAGAACCTCCTCCTTTTTGAAGTCGGTTAAAAAATAAAATTGTAAATAATTATCACACTGAACACAAAATCTTGCTAATTTTGTACCATCATAGTAGACATCAAATACAACTTCAAGGACGAGTCCTTTTGACTTGTTACGCAATGCGAGCCACGTGTAGGTACATTAACAAGGGACTTAATAATTAATTCATTCATTTTTAACTAATGTCAACAAGTTATTAAGACACTGACTTTGTTGGGTGTCTTATCTACCTACTGGTCGGCGTGACTGTTCAGCATAGAAATCTGAATTCGATCCCTTCGGGCTAAACGTGACTCAATTTTTACCTGATTACGGCGAAGCTAATAGGAGGGTTATGCTTTTGAACAGTATGCATGTACTGCCGGACGTAAAGTATAGCACCAGCCCACATATTCCCGTGGATGTCGTAGAGGGCGACTAAGTGACATTAGAATCTCTAAAGGGGCATTTAGAGAATGGGTGTAGCGTTTTCTATGCATTACCACCATTCTGCGATCGCCAACTGGTCTGCAAAGGTCACGATTATAACACCCACCCACCCACCATCCCTTGGGGAAGGCCTTTGTCAGCAGTGGACATCTTTTGGCTGAAATTATGTACGTATATATTATTTATGCATGTGGATATGTAGGTACGTATGTTTATTGGTTTTTCTAAACGACTTACACTATCTACCCTAACAGAAAAAAAATCTGGAACTAGTAAACGATAATAAGCAGCTCTAGAGCAAAATAGCATACGACCACGGGTTTCAGATGAGAATATTTTCTTGTTGCATTCTGTTCAGGGCGTGGCTTTCTGTCGTCGGGTTTTAGTCTTTGAACTCACTTATTTTTCACCACGCGTTTCTCTTGTATTGAGTTCTAGATAAGTGTCCGGTTGATGGCTAAACTCCCTCCCAAATAGGTACATGGCTCTTAATCAGCCTTTCCACTAGAGATGAGTGAGATAAGTAAGAGGTGACGCTTAGCTACGAAAGTATGTGTTTAAATGCACCAGAGTTAAACTTAGCAATGAAATTTCAACTATCCTACCATTTAATATTATCGTATACATCCTTCGCTATGTGATTTACTCTAAAAACGGTTAAGGAAAACATCGTGAGGATACCGGCATGTCCTATGTGACATCTACCAACCCGCATTGGGCATGTGTGATGAATTACAGGCCACTCCCTCTCAGAGGAAAGAGGCTTGTATCCTGGCAGTGGAAAAAATATTATAGGTTGAATAAGCTCATGCCTCCACTACGCAGCTTCTTTAGTTGGGAAGGTAAATTTATTTCAATAAATCCCTAGGTCCATCTCTGTGTATTTTTCTCTTCTGAATTTTACGATGCACCTAGAATAAAATGACCACATCACTATAGATAAAAATAATTAAAATTAAACAACACATGATACATAAATTAATTATTTGATATGTACAGACGCCAGTACATCAAGGTACCCGAAACTGTCAAATTCTCCTAATCAACCTTGAACCACATAATTTAGCAATAAAGTAGAAAATCTATTAAAGAACTTTCATAGATTGTAGTAGCTCGATGTGCTGGCGTCTGTACATGATGCTCACTTATTTACAAACATAGTAAAAGTAAGTAAACAAATAATTACATAAATAATTTACTACATGCATATTGTCAGCCATAGAAAAATACGGACAATGATGTAATGTTATAGTTACATTGTGTCAACAAGATACTATCATCAGCTCAAAATCTAAACAATGATTCGCGAAACCGATCATAATTATTATTTACCAACGTAACATGTTTAGGCTTGCGGTTACCAGTCTGTTAGTAAAATTAACGGTGGCGGAAGTTTCGGCTCATATTTAACGTTGTGGGGTACCCTGGCAAATAATAGGCGGGTAGCTTCCGATATTTAGCTTGCAACGATATTTAGCAACGATACGCGCAATATGTCAGTTTACCTTCGTAATTTAGTTCGGAAACCATCGCTAATGAATTCCCTGAGTGTTGTTGTGATCTGTGTTGATTGTGCGTGTATTTCTGTGTCATTTCCTGGCAACACTATTACAGTTACGTGTAGTATGTTCTCTTATTGTTTTGTTACGATTTGTGTTTATTTTTCTTGATATTTCTGTTTAATTGTTTTGAACGGTAATCAAATACCAGAGTTTTGTAAACAATTTGTTTCCACGATTTCTTCGCATATTTCTTGGTGAGTTTTTTGTGTTGTTGTTGAAAACTAGGACGAAATGTCATCTTTTTTTGTCTTCAAACCTACTTACAGAAATAAAACAGTTTATAATTAAAGAGCTATCACTGTCAATAATCTACAACAATATTTGTCATTAACTGTTCTTGAATGCGGTTAAGATGTGCTCAACGCGTTCAGTTACATTGCTTAAATTAATCTTTATATATTGCCGATCACATGCAATTTCAATGGGAAAAATTGTCCATAAATTTGCTGATTTCAATCAGTTTCAACAGTGAAATTCGCCCAGAGATGTGCCGATCGCGATCACTTTCATCTGTGAAAATCCCTCGTAGATGCAATAAAAAAAAATTAACCAAAATCGTTTATTCGCTATACAGGTTTTGGTAGTTACTATATGTGATTGAAGCCTCCTTTTAAGCACGTTATGCCTGTGTTAGGAGACTCTGCTCTTCTACAACAAGATGTAATAATAATCCGTTACTGCAAATATAACTTAATCTAGGATATGCAACATAATACCAAAATAGTAAATGTAACTATGTGCTGAGCATTATCAGTTTCATTGGTGAAATTCACCCTAAATCGGTCGAAAATACAATTGAATCAATTTTCCATTACACTATATCTGTACTCATACGTACAACCTGTAAACATACAAGCTTTAAATTCGAATTGTTCGTCATGAACTCATGACGAACATGACGTGACGTAAAATTATTAATAACGTAAACTAATTTTCATGACTACGCCCGCGTGTTTCCGTTTTGAATAATAATAACATTATTAATACCTTGCGTCATTTTACAGGTTCTAAATGGCTGCTATTTTAGATTTAATTAAAATTGTCCTGTCAAAGAACAAACTCGTGTAAGAGATATAAATATGTAAAGATGTTGAAGTTTTATAATCCTGTTTTGAGAAATGGACTGAAATGGATCCCCAATTTGGGGGGCTTTGCCATAATCACCACCCTTGGCAGGCGGGTTAGCGATCGCAGTATGGTGGAAAAATGTATAGAAAACGCTACTGGCCGTTCTCTAGTAAGCCCCTTAGTCGCATTTTACGATACCCACGGGAAGAAATAGGATAGTGTTATTCTTTACGTTCGGCACTACATGGGTGTTTTGCTTTTAGTGCTTGTTAATCTGTCTGTTATTTCAAAATTACGTAGATGGAATGACAACAGAAAAAAAAGAAAAAAAAACCCAAACTAATTAAACCCTTTTTTTTTTTTTTTTTGGATGGGAAATCATCAAATGTCTTCTCCCGCTCTGGGCGGAGCGGGAGGGCGTGTCAGACTTTTACTGACTAAACCCACCCGTGTTCCTTCAGTTGCCCATGTGCCAGGGTCACGGTATCTCTTTCGAACAATCACGTGACCCCGGCAGGCATCGGTCCTAGCAGACCCCTTCAGTACTGCTGACATCTCTTTGAGGCGCGCGTGGAACACTACGCGCCGTCGACCCGAGCTTGGTCCTTACCGGGCGGCGAGCTACCCATTGCTCGCCACCCGCAAGCTCGCGCCTACGGTGGCCGGGAGTCCGCAATCGACTCCCGGCGCCCGGGGCGTCTCCTCCTGCGGCGGCTAGGGACGTGAGGGCGCAGAGACTGCCACTCCCTCACGCGCCCCGCCTCCTCCTTCGCGAGCATTACTGCTTCGCAGAAGGAGGTGACGGCTTCCCATGCCCTCTCGCTCCGTACCATGGCTCGCACCAGGGCCGGACACGAGAGGTCGGCGCCGCCGATCGCCTCCACGAGGACACGGCGGTGCTCCGCCCAGGCAGGGCACACTTCCACCGTATGCTCCACCGTGTCCTCTAGATGATCCAATTAAACCCTTTAGATTGAATGCCAGCTCTTCACGTTGGCAAGTACGGCAACATCACTTTATTTCACGAAAATTGTTTATTGCATAAACCTGTTTACTGTGCAAAGCTTTTGGCAGCAAGCCAATTCTCATGCAAAGTTGCTGTCTTCAATTATTCTTTATAAGATTCTAAGCTCGTTGGAATTTAAGTGGTGGCTACACTTATGTCGGTAGCTTAGGTTATACGTAGACAATGACGATAATGGGTGTTTAGTGATAAGAAAATTTCAATAGTTTCAGATGAGGTTATAAGGTAACAAACATTTTAAAAAAAACAGTTGAAATGATAACCTCCTCCTTTTTTTGAAGTCGGTTAAAAAAAACGACTTCCTTAAAAAAACACTACAAAGTCAAAAATAACTTTAATTTCGGAAGTCGGTGGCAAAAAAACCTTAAATACAGATCCTAAGACACCGAATTCCGAAATTAAAGTTATTTTTGACTTTGTAGTGTTTTTTTAAGGAAGTCGGTTGTTATTTTTTTGTAAAAAGTTTTTTTTTTTGTGTATTTTTTTATGGCTACGCAAATTTTCTGTTGATCTGGAAGTGGTTTGTGAGCTACACGATGACTGACTGTGAATTTGTGGCTCTCTCTTCAAGAGGCACTATCAAAAAATTACGTAATAAGTTTTCACCGGCTCACAGAATACCTTTAAATAAACTTAAAACATCCCATCCATACCAAAATATTAAATACTAATATTTTAAGTGGATATAACGCCTCCGAGGTGTTGACAACATTACGAACTCCAATAAAAGTTCCTATAATTGAGAGAAAGAGGGGGAAAACTTTGAATATTATTTTTTATCACCGACTCAACCTTGGCTCGAAGCAATTTTTGAAGACAACGGTGCCGCGCCCTCATTTTATACTTCTTCAATAAAAGAGATAGCGCGAAGAATTATTTGCTTGCAAACTTTGCTATCAGTGTGGTTTAAATATAAATGCAATTTTAATGAAAAATCGGTTCATTGGCACAAGAGAGTTTAATAATTTTATCAATGGACAAACTTAAATGATGCCTAGAGTTAATATTTTTTTTTATGTTAAAGAATGTATCGGTACTGTAGCTACGCCTGTAGATTATATAAATGTAAGATGATTTAGTTTTCTTTACATTCCGATCCAGCTTGTCACTTGGTACCTTCTAGCAGCGAGGCCCTAAGACAAGGTACGTAACCCACAGGGGGTGCCCTTAGAGAGTAGTCGCTGTAGTTTTAAGTTTTTAAGGCCTGGCTGGAGGTTTTAATTTATTAAGGTAGTCACAAGCAAGTGTAGTCAAGCAGCCGACAACCTCATAGGTTAACCTGCGAGATGACAGTGCCAAAAAGAAATACTCAGAAAACTATGTTTTTTCTCAGTTTCAATATCGTTTAAATCAAAGACAACATTTGAATAATCACAGTGATACAAACTAAATATATCTTACTATCTATATACCAGTCTCAATGAATTATAATACATAGCCATTTATCAAATGGAATGTAAAGACATTCGGAAAGGGGACGATTAAGTGGAGGTTCCTCATTTTCTCAGCAACCCTTCATTCGTTTTGACAAATGAGGTGTTATTCGATCCGTCTTCGCCTTAACCTACTTGGTGTAAAATATAGCATTTCATATTTTCAGTGGATGGTTTCCAGAATGTCATAAGGAGAGTTGTGGCTAAGTAAAAAGTTGGTTTAGATCATTATGTTGATATTATCAATGTGAGAACAATGTAACAAGACGTGCACATTAAATTATAGTTTATAATCTGCATTAACACAAAGGAGACTTCAATGCAGTCATGCGTCCAACCGAAGTAGCAGGTAAAATCATATTAGAAGTCAAGAATTGACGAGTATTTACACCAGTAGCTTCAATTTTACTGCACCAAAAAAAAAACAAAAAATAATGCGACCAAAATATAGAAATCCGTAAAATATAATACCGATAAGACATCTGCCTACCCCAAAGAAAGCAGGTGGTGATATCGTCACATTCACTACACGTAAAGTGCCCTAGAAAGAAAACCGGATGATCCGAGGCAGTGTTCCGGCTTTAAAGGGTCGTGAGATTTTCCTCCGTACACTTCAGATCAAATCCGGTCGTGGAAAAAATATCGAGTAAAGCCGAACGAGAAAGATTCCGAACTATCGGATGAGACCTGCCGTATCTAGTCTGGTTTAGAGTAGATTTGTGCGTGGTACTTTATGTTCGTTGTCATTTCTATATCTTTTTTTTTATTTTTATAAAATCTTAGGACAACCGACACAACGTTATCTGATCCCAAACTAGGCAGAGCCTGTACTATGGCAACCAGACAACTGATAAACAAACATACTTATATTTTTTTTGTAAATACATACATATTATAGATAAATTACACACCCAGACACAGAACAATTGATTGTGCTCATCACACAAAGATTTGTCCTGGGTGACAATCGAACCCACGACCTCAGTCTTAGCAGTCAGGGTCACTAACCACTAGACTAACAGGCCAGTCATTTTTATATCTACACAATCATTTTAGTGATATTTTTAATGTATGGATTTTGTTACTCAATCGCGAAAAAACGCCCTAATGGTATTGAACGATTCGAATTAATTTGATTTTTTGATCATTTTTGTTCTAGCCGCAGGCAAAAGCTAGTAAATTCTTTAATATTATTACAATTACTGCCGAGAAGAGTAGTGGTGGTGGTAACGGCTGCGACTTAGGTACGAGTTGTACCTCGCAGGTGCGAACCCAGACAGACGTTTTACTTAGTGTCAAATATATATTTCATCACCACTGCTCGCAAAACGGTGAAGGAAAACATCGTGAGGTAACCGGCCTGTTAGTCTAGTGGTTAGTGACCCTGACTGCAAAGACTGAGGTCGTAGGTTCGATTCCCACCCAGGACAAATCTTTGTGTGATGAGCACAATCACTTGTTCTGTGTCTGGGTGTAATTTATCTATAATATACAAAATATTTAAGTATGTTTATCAGTTGTCTGGTTACCATAGTACAGGCTCTTCCTAGTTTGGGATCAGATAACGTTGTGTTGGTTGTCCTAAGATATACTTTAGATATACTTTTTCTACAGCAGAGAATTCGAAGACATGTGACATCTATCAATCCGTAGGTACTGGGCCCAAGTGGTTAATTACTGCCCACTCTCTCGGGCCGAGAAGAGGTCTGAGTCCCAGCGGTGGGATCATTATAGGCTGATTATGTTATGTTATGGTGCCCAGTCCGTTTTGTGGATAAAAGTATTGTGGGCCATTTTAAAAAGCCCTTGGGTGTGACTGGATTTGAATTCATGTTCTTTTGTCATTTTATACCGTGTGGTGCCGGACGTAAAGAATAACACCACCCCATTTCTTCCCGTGGGTGTCGTAAAAGGCGACTAAGGGTCTTACTAGAGAATGGGCAGCAGCATTCTCTTTGCATTTTACCACCATACTGCGATCGCCAACCCGTCTGCCAAGCGTGGCGATTATGGCAAAGCCCCCCAAATTGCGGGAGGCCTAAGTCCAGCAGTGTCATTTTATGGCTAAAACTCTTAAATCTACTTATTTATAGCTCAAAAACTTCCTCCGACACTCTACCTATGTAGACATCTAGACAAATAAATAAAATTGGAGTGTCTGTTTGTAATATTAAAATAACCACTTTATACTAACTGTATATGGATGTATACACGGTTCATATACCAAAACAACATTTTTTACAATTTTTGTCTGTCTGTCTGTCTGTTTGTTCCGGCTAATCTCTGAAGTGGCTGGACTGATTTTGACGGGAGTTTCACTGGCAGATAGCTGATGTAACAAGGAGTAACTTAAGCTACTTTTATTTTAGAAAAAAAAAGTAGAGTCTCACGAAAAACAAGGAACGAAAAACTTTTTTGCTAAAAATACCACGCGGACGAAGTCGCGGGTAATTACCTATATAACTGGGATTAATGCACTCTTAATACATTAACCGCGGTAGTACCTACGTCCTCTTGCGATAATTTCCGACATCCACGCGGGCGAAGCCGCGGGCAAAAGCTAGTATATCTTAATAAAAATCTTGAAGATAAAGGTGGCCTATGTTTTTATTATAATGCAAGTATTTAAATATATGAACGTTAACTAGACAAAACGAGTATGTAAGGATCATAGCAAATGGGGTTCTATAGTACCTGCTAACCATCACTTTTTTTCCAGGTCCTCTTATCATTGGAATTATGCGTGATTTTATGTATCTATGACACAAATACAACTAGCTTTAAAACAGATGGTTTATTGAGTTTCAGTAAAAAGTTGTAGGTTATTTTATTTATTGATGATAGCAAAACCAAAATAAATTGGTATCGGTTTCAACACGAACTTAACCACGAAGCCTCATTTTAAAACACGCTTCACAACATCACAAATCATTCTAATTAATTACACACAAAAACCAATTCCAACCACATTGATAGAACAACAGCCCTTTCCCACAAACATCCCATTCGCGTGACAATTCGATCAATACTAGTTCACTCAAATTTGCAATCACACGCTTTATTCGAACACAACTCGTCCAATGTACTATGTCTATTGGAGTCCACTGATATAAACTGTCCAGTGCTTGAATCAATACGGGTAACTAAACTGCTGTGCGATTTAGCACCGGTTAGCTTCGGAGCGGACCACAAAGCGGTAACATCCAGTCTCGGGAGGCACTATTAATTTGGAGTGATTTACATTTTGAAGCGACGGTAGTGCAATGGGTGGAGTGGAGGTAAGGTAAAACTTTGTGGGAATTTTGAAGACTTTGTAATCTGAAATCAGTTATTTTATTGTAATGATCTATACTTGGACAAGTGTTGTTAATTTCGTATTTCTGATTCCGATCCAAAAGCGGCTCGACAATAATACTTTGATAATGAATTTACTGCGATTCTATTTATTAAAATTATAATACGACCATGTAAAAATATCGCGGCGTACTTTTATCGCACGCCGGATTTTCATTTCTCAGTGTTGAACCGAGCATTTAGTATTCAATAAAGTGCATCCCAACGCGTCTAAAAACACACTATACGATTATCAACTCATCGCGTTAAGCAGTGCTTAAAGAATTGTAGTAAAAAACGAAAAATAACAAACAAAGGCCAAACATTCAAACTTACACGTTCCGAGCTCAGTTAATAAATCGTCGATATAATTACACGAATGAATTTCACAACCAGCAATACCAACCCACAAGCATATTCCGTGGAAATTTACACGAATATTATAATTAATTACTTCGCATATAACACTAAAACACGAGCCATGTTTCGTATTCCAGCTAACGACTTCAGGTGACACAGTGCGTAATAAGTTCATAATTTGATAATAAAATTTACGCCACTTCTTGTCGCTTCAGAACACAGAACTCGGGTGGCAATTATGCAAAGTTCCACTCAAGAACTTCTAGCTTTGAGACTAACCGTCACGATTTGCGCTTAGCGAAAGCGCGAAATTAATGCCGTTGCTATTCAATTACATAGTGTTTAATTAAATATGATCGAAAGTAAATAGAGATGAACTATTTAATTTGGTTGAGTCGCATCCTCAAATAGATTGGCAGGCATAAAATTACCATACGAGTAAGTGTTTTGACGTAAGCTCCCGTTGAAGACGTATTTCTGTGCCATGATAGTGCGAAAACGTGTCGCTGTATAGAGGGGTAGATAAGTAAAACAACAGCTGGGGACGTGACTGCCTCACGACCTTAGAGCGGGGAATGGATAAAATAATACTGCTAAAACCAAAATGTTGATTTTCATTAGTTTTCGGCAACTTTACAGTATGATAATGTTCATTTAACTGAGTCGTTGATCTACTGGTGATTAGTGTGAATGCTGAACGTGGGGTGCCAGGTGATTTCTGGTTCGAGTAAATCATTATTAATGACATAATGTTAATAGCCAAAACAGTGCTTTTAACTGTCTACATTAATATATTAGCTAGGTCTAGATATAAAAAATAAGTAGCAGAAGAAGCAATTTTCTTATGAACTCCATACTAGGTTAATTGTATTAGCATATTAGATGGTATTAGCATATCATGAAATGCGCAATACATTAATACTGATGGATTATCAAGAAGCACATAAAAAAGTAGGAATAATAAAAAGTAGGTAATTAAAACGTCACGTTGATGATAAGGTAGGTTAAAGGAATATTCAGATTGCAATGTGCACTCCTAGAGAGTGTGTTTATATGTGTGTGAGAGAGAGTGGGGGGGTTTGTGTGAGTGTTTGTTGATATGTGGTGTGTGTTTTTTTATCAGCAACTTATCAGTAGCAGCCCGGTTAATGGGCACAATACTTAACCCGCGAATTAATGCCTATGGATCGGTATACCCCTGAAGCTGTAGACGTAGACCAGACAACACCATTTTGTCAGATGTGAGAACCATTCCATATTTCACCCCTATTGTCTTTTATGTATCCCTGTCAGGGTGACGAGATTTGTTCGAATGAGTTACCGTTGCCCTAAAATATAGGCAACTGAACGAACACGGGTGGGTTTTAGTCAGTAAAAGTCTGACACAGACCCCCCGCTAAAAAGTAATAGTTGTTTTTAGAACGAAGTTCCTTATCGCGCGTTGTGAAAGGGGGCTAGACGGAAAAAAATCTTACGAAAAGTTGTCACGAAACTTTTTAACCGACTTCAAAAAAAGGACGAGGTTTCTCAATTCGACTGTATATATATTTTGTTGTTTGTATTTGTTTGTATATTGTTGTTTTTTTTGTTGTGAGTAGAGAGAGAGAGACAGGGAGAGAGGGAGAGAGTGAGACAGACAGAGATAGAGAGAGAGAGAGAGAGAGAGGGAGAGAGAGGGAGAGAGAGGGTGAGAGAGAGGGTGAGAGAGAGAGAGAGAGGGAGAGAGGGAGAGAGAGGGCGAGAGAGAGGGTGAGAGTGAGAGAGAGAGAATATTTTTGTTGAGTGTATACAGGTTTTTTGTTCATAATAAATAATAAAAAAATATAAAAATTATGAATCCTGGAAAGGAACTTCGTTCCATCCGGGTGTCCCCTGACACCTCTAAAGTTTTTTTTATCTATTACCTGGGAACGAATGCAGACCACGGACTTTTACCGAGAAAAACGTGTGCGATGCTATTGTCCATTTAGTATGAATTATGTTTTATTGAGACCAAATACAAATTAGGACAAATATTTCTAATTAGTATAGCGAGATCATGCTTGTTGCTGTTACACTAATTAACCGATAATCAATTAACAGCAGACACGACATTGATGTTTGCATTTGACGTGTTCATTATGTGTCGGGTTCTCATCATTGTAAATGGTGTTAATTTACCTATACAATCAAATCTAGTTAGATTATAATACTCTATAAAGTATGTAAACGTATAGTTAGATCTTAGATTAGAACTTGAGACAAAAAATAATTAATTGAGTTGCAACTTTTTTTTTATGTTTGTTACCTCATAACTTTTGACTGGGTGAACCGATTTAGATGATTTTTTTTTATGTGCAAGCTGGTGCTTCCCTTGGTGGAAGTCGGTGGCAAAAAAACCTTAAATACTGATCCTTAGACACCGAATTCCGAAATAAAAGTTATTTTTGACTTTGTAGTGTTTTTTTAAGGAAGTCGGTTATTATTTTTTTGTAAAAAGTTTTTATTTTTAACTTTTTTGTACTCAAATGCATACATCTATTATCCTTGAATACGCTCCTAAAACACACCTTGCATCAGACACGTGGTTTTCGGTTTAATTCCGAAACAATTATGCTTACTGCTTTACAAATGGTGAGAGATTCCTATCGTATCGTTTAGTTCTGCCGCAGTAATTCATTTTCCGCAGTTGCACGTAATATTTAGGAGCTGATTTAATTACTGTGTGGTCTCTGTTTCGTATTAAGGACGGTTGTTTTATTTTATATTCGAGAGCAAGTTTTACTGTTCATGTTAGGAAATATATAACCATTTACATCTTTCATGAAGCATTATCTAAATAGGTGTTTGTGCTTTTTATTTTATATTGGTTTGTAATTTAAAATAATATAAAATAATAAAATACATTTGTAAAAGATTAAATAAATCAACGAGAAACGGGTGTTTTTTTTTGGAATTGGGGTGTTATTTTATTCAACGGTGACTTTTGGCGTTAGGGTGAACATCACAGTAATTTTGAAGCTGCAGTTAACATTTTAGAGATACCTATCAGTTTAATAAGTAGATAGATTTGAAAGGCAAATATTTTGACTCAGCCAACGGCAAGCTGCTATATGCTGCCAATGACGAACATAGAAAGGGAAAAGATATAGTTTATTATCCAGTGTAATACACTAAGCAGTTACACAGAAAAAACGACTGTCAGTCTGAAATGTCTACTGACATGACATGAGTAGCAGCTATTTTATATTTTAAGCTATAATGGCATTTATTTTGAGCATATTTTCAATAACTTTACATTCTATAGTAGCATTAGTTATCATCAAAAACTTATCAGCGTACGCACTTTTTTGCCAAACCAAAAACAGTAGTTAGGTGCGTTATTGAAAATGAGCTACCATCAAGATGGACAGTAAAAGGATGAAAATTGTAAAATGTCCACGCGGTCCGCTTTCGTTCCCAAAAATAATGAGCATAGCCCTTCGGACCGGAGATGACGAGTCCATCACTCGACTACGTCATAACTATCGGTTAGAATATCATGAATTTTGTATACATTACTCCATGAAAAACGGACACACTACTGGTCGGCTGCCCCATGTCAAAATCCAGTAGGAGCCATTTTAAAAGAAACTGTTTTCAGAAGAAAGGAAGAAAAACTGTTTAGTTAATTTTTAACAAGCATAATCGTTGTTTTCTTCCTACGTTTCGTCAAATTGTATAGAAATCTGTGTTAAAATCTAAGCAAATAACGGAGATATTAATAACGCAAAACTTAGTAAAACAACTGTACTATATATGTATATACAACTCGAAATCTGAAAAAAACTAGTAAGTCACCTAAATCTAATCTTATCTAACTAGCCTGTATTGTCCCACTGCAGGGCATATGCTTCCCTCTCCCTTTTCCACAGAATTTTGTCTTTTGCTAGTGCTGGCCAGTCCTTTCGGTAGGAGTCAAGCTCGTCCCGCCATCTTCGTTTCGGCCTGCCGCGATGTCATCGAGCGTTTAGTGGGATCCAATTGGTGGTTCTATTAGCCCATTTATCATCAGACATCGGGCAAACATGTTCGGCTTAGTCCCACTTGAGCTGAGCAGCCTTCTGGGTAACGGCTGTGACCTTGGTTTTGGCGCGCAGTATCCTGGGTGTTCAAGTTTCAGACCGTATAAGTCATCTAAAGACGTAAAAAATCTAGTAAGTCACTTAGACCTAAAAAACTATATTAAGTCACTTGAGACATAAAAATCTAGTATGTCACATAGAAAGTAAAATAGGTATAAATCACTTACAGACGCAAAAAAACTCGTAAGTCACTCAGAGACGTAAAAAACTAGTAAGTCACCTAGCGACGTCAAAAACCACTTAGCCACTTACAGACGTAAAAAATATATTATTAAGTCACTAAGAGACGTAAAGAAGCTAGCAAGTCACTTAGAAATGTAGAAAACTAGTAAGTCACTTAGAGATGTCAAAAACTAATAAGTCACTTAGAGATGTCAAAAACTAATAAGTCACTTACAGACGTAAAAAAATATGTAAGTCGCGAGAGTTCGAGGCGTAAAAAGACTAGTAAGTCACTCAGAGGTAATTAAGACGTAGGTACCAACAAAGTAGGTAGTATCAAAACCACGTAAGGGTCTTGAAATAGGGCAACCGCGTTTGTTTCATTATCTTGGTATCGTCAAGGTCAAGTTTGTGTTTGTGAAAATATATTTAAGAAAGGTTTTGTTGTTCTGAGCTGTGATATAAATGTAATGCGGTAGGTAATTTGCAGCTCTCGTGAACTTTGTTCCTGTTAATTATCTACAAAATTTACCTACTTAATGACTGTGGTGTATTTAATGGAAACAGGTAGATAGAAAAGAAATATTTAGGATATAACGTTTCCTTAGGTTATTTAGATGTAAGTATTAAGTATTAAGTCCGTGTGGTGCCGGACGTAAAGAATAACACCACCCCATTTCTTCCCGTGGGTGTCGTAAAAGGCGACTAAGGGACTTACTAGAGAATGGGCAGCAGCGTTCTCTATGCATTTTACCACCATACTGCGATCGCCAACCCGCCTGCCAAGCGTGGCGATTATGGCAAAGCCCCCCAAATTGGGAGAGGCCTAAGTCCAGCAGTGGACGTCTTACGGCTGAAATGATGATGATGATGATGAAGTATTAACAAGGATTACGGGTAAGGACTCTTTGAATTTCCATCTCTGAGTTGTTTTTTTTTAGACGTCTTCCACTCTGGGCGAAGCGGGAGGGCATGTCAGAGTTTTACTGACTAAAACCCACCCGTGTTCCTTCAGTTGCCGATATGCCAGGGCCACGGGATCTCTATCGAACAAATCTCGTGACTTTGGCAGTCTGAGTTGATCTTACTATGGTTATTGCATATGAATACCCGCGTATGCTACCTATTACATGGAACATAAACATAACTAGCATAATGTGGGTTTACTGTAGCTTGATTACTGCATACCCTGTTGGGGAATGCAGGCGTGATTTTATGTTATCAGGGTAATGTTGTAAGTTGTAGGTACGTAGTCCAAGACAATAGTAGATTATTAACCAAGGGGATAAAGCAGTGTCTTCTGTCGCGGGTGACGATTTAAATCGCGAGCGTAACGAAGGACTCGAGGTTTACTCCCGAGCGTAGCGAGGGTGTTAAAAACTTAAATCACGAGCGAAGCGAGGGATTTAAGACGAGTCCTGAGTGTAGCGAGGGATTTAAATTCACCCAAGACTAAGACAGCTTTATCACCGAGGAAAATACTTTACTTTTCGTACCATTTGCGAAAAAAATAACACAATAATAATATGAGATAAGCATTTATTGAAAATAATGATAATTAAAAAAAATTAAAATAAACTTAACGTTTATGTATTTGAAGAAAACAAAAACTCGGCAAATTCCTAGACTAATATTTTTTTGTCGGAAAAGCAAAGGCATCAAGCTCATACGGCCTCGTCGGTTTTCGTAATTTTATTTAATAATCATAACTGCATAATAAATGCGTATTCCTTTTTCAAAAAGATGTATAATGCTTTATATATAAACTCAATGGTGTAAACACAGATGTAGTTTCATTCGGTAAGTATTCCAAATTTAAATCACATTCTCCCCCTAGAGGATGAATGAAATTCAGTACAACTTTCTTTCCCTGTTATTAACAGATTAAAAATGACTGTTGTTATGTTCGCTTTTTGTGGCATAGAATGTCACTTTTTTGAGCAAGTGGTACAAAAAAGCTATTTAACATTGTAGTGTATCTATTCCATAGATTTGTAGATACTATCTCATGCACACAAACGGAGGCCACTGCTGTCACTAATGTCATCTGTCAGTCAGGAAAATGGCGGGAAACAGAGACGGTGAGGCAAGTCTGCACGGTAGCGCTTGATGTGGTGGTGAGCCAGTGAAGTGATATTATTCAACTTAAATACGGAATCAACAGGATTCTACAAACATGATTAACAGGAAGGGTTTATTCATCATCATTCATATATGTTATACAGCCTATAATGTTCCTTCTGCTGGACACACAGGCCTGCTCTCTTCGTGGGGCTGTAATTTACCACAATGACCCAGTTCGAGTTGGTAGATGTCACATGTTTTTGAATTTCTGGTTCTATGACAAACGAGGATTGAAAACATTTCATTCCTCGTTTTGAGATCCATGGTGATGAAATTATTATCCTACTAATATTATAAATGTGAAAGTTTGTGAGTATGGATGTTTGTTACTCTTTCACGCAAAAACTACTGAATGGATTTGGATGAAATTTGGAACACAGTTCGTTTATAATCTGAATTAACTTTTTATCCCGGTAGTACGTTCCAGCGGGATATTATCCGACCTCCACGCGGGCCAAGCCGCTGGCAAAAGCTAGTAATATAATAATTATGTAAAACGCTTGTTTGGGTTCGAAATCATGAGTAAGTAAGACCCGTTACCACTGCTGATGAAACAATACCAAATTACAAGTTTTATAATTTATTACTAGGTTTATTATACCAAAAACTGGTACACAGCTGTTTACAGAACCAATTTTCACACAGAGAATACTGAGAATTTCAGCGCTTCGACCTCATAATGTAAACAGTAGTCTGTACCGTATTTAACTTCGAAATGATGAAATATTATGCTTAATTAAACCTCGCTGTAAAAAACCTTTTATGCTTTTAAAATGCTTATTATATTTTACAACCCATTATGGTTTTTTACTGTAAACTATATTTTATTTACCGTTGAAGGTTTACAGTCCATTTCATGTTTTTAAAACGTGTCAGCAATCATAATTTCTATATGAATGACCACATGTATTAAGATCCTGATCGCAATGTAAATATATTATTTTATAGAAACTTTATGCGCGGTAATGGGTCAGAGTAAATGTTTTCTACAGAAACATATTTATACAATATCCTATGAATTTCAACCTCAATTTGATTTTTAGGTAAACTTTTGCAAGTATTTCGCAAACATTATTGTAATTCATAACGCTGGAATAAAGCTACCAAGTCATGAATACGTTAAAACAAACTGTAACTATGATATAAATGAAATGTTTTGGTTAACAATAACATGAAAAATGAACGATATTAAAGTTGTTAAAGCGAAAAAGTCACTGCAATTTACTTCATTGTTCTTTTAACTGACTATGTTTGTTACCTCAGAACTGCGTAATTTACAAATCGATTTGGAAAAATCTTTTTGTTTAAAAGGGTGTTCTTATTGAGTGGTTCCATCAAGTTCTGATGAGTGGATTTTGAGGTAGCTTCAATCATGATGTCGTTTCTATTCATAATTACTGCGGGTCACTATATTTTACTTACCTAGTGAAGGTATACGAATTTGTGTGCTACCACAACTAAAAAGTGATACAGAAAAGCTTTATTACAAAAAAGAAACAACAAACTGAAAATTTGTTGTAATTTCGGAAATTGGATGCAAAATACGAAAATACATAACCGTAGACACCGACTTTCGAAAATACAGTTATTTCTTTTGGAAGATGTTTCTTCACTTCTAACAATCTTATGTTCACCAATAATGTCTTCCAATCTTCACCATTTTACCAGAAGCGCGTTTCTTCAACAGATTCTTAGTATCCATAGTCTTCTCAGTTACCAATCTGATCACCAAATATAGACTTCCAGGCTTCACCTTCTAACATGTTTTTTTCTTCTTCAACAGTTTCGACACTCGAGTACCAGGTCCATCAGCGCACTGGGTAGATGAGGCCTACAACGGGCGAGCTCACTGGCACAGTACGCCCACAGCTGGGCTACGTATGCTGGAGATCCAAGCACGAGATCGAGCTATCTACAGGTGTCGGGTTGATTTCCATGTGTCCCCGACAAGGAATTATAAGATCGCGTTGGATGTTATAGGTAAGTTAGAATATTCTTTTGATATTATTATTATTGGTCTAGTGGTTAGCGACCCTGACTGCTATGCTGGAGGTCGTGGGTTCGATTCCCACCCAGGACAAATGTTTGTGTGATGAGCACGATCATTTGTTCTGTTTCTGGGTGTAATTTATCTATAATATGTATGTATTTAGAAATATATAAGTATGTTTATCAGTTGTCTAGTACCCATAACACAAGCTCTGCTTAGCTTGGGACTAGATGGCGTTGTGTGATAGTTGTGGAATATTATATTATATTATTGTTTATCCCGCCCTTTTCCCTGGCTTCATTGGAGTTAAATAAATAATACATTTATTGTACACAGAAGAACACTTAAAGTTAAACATAAACTAAACATGATTGTAAAAGCAGAGGTCAAAAAGGAGGTTGAACATCTGTCTCCTGAACTAAGTAAAAAGTTTGAATTTTAATAAAAATATTGTTGAATGTTACATTTTTATACGTAAAACGACAGTCATCTGACCTTAAAAATCCAATTATTGGACAACCCGATATTATTAAGATAAGACCAGTAGCATTTTTTTGGGATTTTGACTAGCTGTAACCTTTTTATTGTTATTCGTTTCACAACATAACAGTGACGTGCGCTGTCATGTTTGGTAAACCATTTCCTTGGGATTGAGAAGAATACTAAGCCCACCTTGACAGTGGAACATAATCTTATATGGTTAGGCGACTACGAGATATTGTATACCGTGTGATGTTCTGAACTCCAAGTCTGAGCGCGTAATTCATGTAGGCACACGTACCATATTCATTTACGATTTAAGATAATTTATTTCACTCACAAAGAAATTATTCAATTATTCACTTCTTTGATGAAAAACGTAATAAATAAGTTAAGCGACCATTTCGCTTAACTTAATTAAGGTTTATAAACTAAAAGTAAGTTATAAAAATAAAGTAAAACGTACAATTTAAATATTATTTAGTACATCATGCTTTATTAGTCTTTTAAAAGTTAGGAGTGATCCCTAATTACTTTGTGTATAGAGTTGTGAAATTGAGCCACCTCTTAGAGCTCAGTTATATAAATCATTATAGACACAAAACTCTGACCAGGAATATCTGGACAACACACAAAAGCACCATGTTCACACGTTCATAATGAATGTGTTCGCGTACTCGTACAGTTACCGCGATCACGCTGTGGCTTGTTCGAATCTAAGATACGATATCAATTCAATAATACAGGCTGACCCCGCTAGAGTTGCGAGATTCATTCGAAAGAGGTACCGTGGCCCGGGCATATGGGCAACTGAAGGAACACGGGTGGGTTTTAGTCAGTAAAAATCTGACATGCCCTTCCGCTCCACCCAGAGCGGGAGCCATCATTTTGATGATTTCCCAGCCACAAAAAAGAAAAAGGGTGACAGGGATATTAAGGCGCAACCTGTTAACATGGATTCGTTTTTCGATGAAACAACTGTTTTTTTTTATATCGGGTGACATTTTTTAACGTCTTGAAAAAAAATTGGGTGTATTAAGTGAACGAAATAAAAGCCTTTGGCATAGAAATTTTAATTAATTTTATTTTTGAATAACATGAAATGAAATTGATCTAGCAATAAATACTACACATTTAAAGTAACATTTTCATACTAGAACAACAAAAACAGAAATTTGGAAAAAAAAAAAACAATTAAAATCTATTGAAACTCAAATCATACGCACCCTACTCAATGCGCGGCATGTACTCAATACTCTCAATACTCAATTATCTTTATTGCTTTACCATAATGTGAACTTAGGTGGTGTGTATGATGTATCAATGATTTTGTAGCGCGGTCCTACCCTTTGAAGCCGGCCGATAGGCTGCTTCATTGATCTTTCGCAGGCGCACGAGCCGCACACGCATCCCCGTTCGTCTGCATCCCGCGCTCTTTTAGTCACCTGCGATGAATCTGAAGGCCTTCCTGCCTTCTATTCTAGTTACACAACACACCATATGAACGTCGAGACGGTAAAAAATGTCATCCTGTATAACCCATGTAAAGTTGCTACGCTAAGGGTTTAGAATTCTGCCAGGGTCGCGAATTTGTCCAAAAGAATCACCATGGCACTGGCACATGGGCAACTGAAGGAACACGGGTGGGTTTTAGTTAGTAAAAGTCTGACACGCCCTTCCGCTCCACCCAGAGTAGGAGAACTCATTTGATGATTTTCCACCCAGACAAAAAAAAAAAAAACCGGCCAAGTACGAGTCGGACTCGCGCACCGAGGGTTCCGTACAAACCTGTAGGTATATAAATAAAAGTTCACCCATCACGACAATCGAGTCGTAGTTCTGTTCTCTGTCTGTGTTTTGTTCTGTTTATTATATGATGTAACTAAAAATTTACGGTTTTCGCAATTTTTCCTTTATTTGTGCTATAAGACGTTGCTTCGTACCAAATTTCGAAATTCTAGATCGACTGGAAGTACCCTTTAGGTTTTGATTCCCTTGCGAGTTTCGAAAATTTGTGGAAACTTGCGGCATAAACGGCTATATCTTTTGATTACGTTAGCTTGGAAGTTTGATTTTTTCACAGCTCCAAGGGACAGTAGTCTTGAGTATTTGATATAAATTTCAGTTTGATAACTCCACTCGTTCCTGAGAAAAAGGGTCTTGACAGACGGACGGACAACAAAGTGATCTTATAAGGGTTCCGCTTTTTCCTTTTAAGGTGCGGAACCCTAAAAAGGAAAAAGAAAGGGGTTTAGGATCATGTGCTGAATTCATGGTTACAGTTTGTGCGTTCGTGTATGTTCCACCCTAGAAGTAAAGTTAGATTATTACTCTTTTAACCTTTACAAACAAGCACGTGCCTTGTATCCTTAGTTGAAAAGATGACCCGATATGATCGTAATTCTTTTCTGCGTGGGTTTTCAAAAGACTACCCTTATTTAATCTGAAAGTCTCGGCTATACGACAAAATCCGATTCTTAACTAGATGTGACCTTTAAGGTCGATGGTAACTACTGTGCTTCGTCTTTCAAAAGAAAAGAAAAAAAAAATATATCATTCATCTGCCTAGCCTTTGTGGAAGCCAACTGGATAACACGATACCCTTATTAAGACTGTTTATTAAGACTTTCGGGCTTCTGACGACCCGTAACGGCTGTCAAAGATCATCAATTGACAGCCGGAACGAACTGTATAACGTGCTTTCCGAGGCACGGCCGTCTTTACATACCAAGGCCCCTGCCTTGGTATGTAAAGACGGTCACGGATAGTGGCTTAACCTGATCGATCGACCTTAGATACTTAGCCACAAGCCCCTCCATTTTTAGGGTTCCGTTGCCAAATGGCAAAAAACGGAACCCTTATAGATTCGTCATGTCTGTCTGTCTGTCTGTCCGTGTATGTCACAGTCACTTTTTTCCGAAACCATAAGAGCTATGCTGTTGAAACTTGGTAAGTAGATGTATTCTGTGAACCGCATTAAGATTTTCACACAAAAATAGAAAAAAAAACAATAAATTTTGGGGTTCCCCATACTTAGAACTGAAACTCAAAAATGTTTTTTACATCAAACCCATACGTGTGGGGTATCTATGGATAGGTCTTCAAAAATGATATTAAGGTTTTTAATATCATTTTTTTCTAAATTTAATTGTTTGCGCGAGAGACACTTCCAAAGTGGTAAAATGTGTTTGTGTCCCCCGTAACATCTAAAATAAGAGAATGGTAAAACTAAAAAAATATATGATGTACATTAGCATGTAACGTTCCACCAAAAATTGGTTTGAACGAGATCTAGTAAGTAGTTTTTTTTTTAATACGTCACAAATCGTAAACCGCAATTAACCTTTCATTCAGTCAACTCAAATATAAAAATTAAAAAAAAAACATTTAATTTCATAAACATAAACCTTATGCATAAACCGTGAATACCTACAGGTTTGTACGGACCCCCCGGGGCGTGAGTCCGACTCGCACTTGGCCGGTTTTTTTCTCTTCATTGCCAGTAAAATCAACACGTCGTCCGTATGTGTTGGCAGATATGATTATTTTAGCATCAGTCCTTGTTGTCCACGTTCCGGCTTCCGACAAACGCAAGGGAACAATTTAAAATTTATTATTTAAACTACGGATACACTTCCTCCATTGTTGAAGCTTCTGATAAATTTATATCGTATGTTAGGATAGGACGTGTTGGCCCATGTCCAGCTTTCAATAGAAGGTAGGGTACATGACATAATTTTGTTGCGGTTGTGTTATTCGGGCCTGAAGGTCGCATGTCTGCTTTGACCACTGAATTCGCAAATTAACACTGAGTTATCACGCGCTATTAGTTTAATTAAAATTAGCATGCCTGAAATGCCAGACAGGCTTATGATTTAATGTCATAATTACATCATATTTTTTTATAGCGGTTTTGTACACCTGTTATTCAGGAGCCAGCTTTTTAATCTTTATTCAAGCTCGGACAAAAAGCTAGTGTACCGGTAAATACATGCGCTTCTTCTCTATAATTAGAAGGAAACTTATTGATAAAATACAGTATAAATCTTAGAAACTATTCAACAAAAAGGTAAAGTAAGGTAATACAAAGTATGTTGCCTGTACTAGGATAAACCTGTATCACAGGCGCCATGAGTTCTTACAATTAATATTAGGTCGAATGATTTCATAACCATATTATAATTAAGTTATATTATTCAACAATATCTATATGAAAAGTCTGTTTAACTCTATAATGTCGCACAAGCTGGGTAAATCATGAATTTATCCAATAACTAGCTTTTGCCAGTGGCTTTGCCCGCGTAGATATCGAAAATTGCCCCACAGAAACATACTACCAGGATAAAAAGTATCTTAAATATTAATCCAGGTTATAAACTATCTGTTAGCTAAATTTCATCAAAATTCGTTTCGCTGTTTTGTCGCGATTGAGTAAAAAACATCCACATTAATAAATTTAATATAGTAGTATAGCAGGATTAGCGACATCCACTAATATTAACAATTTCATAAAAAAGGAAGAAATACGAAATAAGAATTTATCATCAACTTTTTCCAAGAAATGACTTTTCGAATTAAAACTCACATAAGGATATCAATGTCATAATCACATTAAATAAGCATTTTCCTTAACCTAGCAATTTAGTTTTTCTAAGAAAAATAATGTCTGTATGATAGAAATACCTATTCATTCCACCACAGCACAGTGAAGCCCTATTCTGGAAGAAAGTAGAATCTAATTAAGTAAGACATGTCCGAAAAGCTCTCAGCTTATGTAAACATGAGACTTTCGTGGAAATAGCTCAGTATTTTCTGGTATTAAGAGAGGAAATATACGTATTTTTACAGAAAATTACTTCATTTTATGGAGAAAATGGTAGAAATGAGGTCAGAGGACTTGACCTTGGGAGCACAAATTGAATTTACTCGTTTGTGAAGAAATTATGACGCAATTTAGATCAATTTTAATGTTACTAGAATCATGAGTGATGTATTAAAACTAAGCCTTATAACACTTAGTAATAACTTTACTAAACTAATATTACGAAGAGGTAATTTTATTTGTTTCTAAGAGGTTATCTCTTGAAATAGTGATCCAATTACAAAAAGGGACACCCGGATGGAACGAAGTTCTTTTTTTGAAGTCGGTTAAAAAGTGTCGTTACAACTTTTCGTGAAATTTTTTTCCGTCTAGAATAGAATGAATGCTACACTATGATAGAGTGTAGCATTGTGTAGATGGCATATAAAATCATAGCAAATGTTAAATGCCATGAGGAACTCGTGGCTATTCAATCTAAGGTCGTTTCGTAGATGGGTGACCTATTATATATACATAACATATTGAGGCACTTCCGTACCTATTAAGCCATTAGTGTAGGCTATTATTTGTACATCTGTCAATCGGAAGTCCCAAAGTCGGACAACCAGTCTTATCTAGAGGTATTGTATTACTGAGTTGCATTCGGCTTAACTGTAAGTCGACCCCAACATAGGAAAAGGTGATGTGGCAGATGATAATTCATGATCATCATATCAGCCTTAAGACGTCCACTGCTGGACTTAGGCCTCCCCCAATTTGGGGGGCTTTGCCATATTCGCCACGCTTGGCAGGCAGGTTGGCGATCGCAGTATGGTGGTAAAATGCATAGAGAACGCTGCTGCCCATTCTCTAGTAAGTCCCTTAGTCGCCTTTTACGACACCCACGGGAAGAAACGGGGTGGCGTTATTTTTTACGTCCGGCACCACACGGTACGGTAGGGTACGGTAGATGATGATTATAATATAAGAATAGAAAGATAGTAAAAAGTATACGGTTTATGTTAATACAAGAATCTTCACGCGGACGAAGTCGCAAACAATGTTAGTTATGTTAGGAATAACTTTCTCGATACCGAGAAGCTCATACTCTAGTCACACAATTAATCAACGCAAAAATCGTTTTAGCCGACTTTTAAAAAGGCGGAGTTTCTCAATTCTGTTGTATTTCGTATATGTTATGTATTTAATACCTCAGAACTCCGTCATTTTATTTGGAAAATTCTAGAAGTTTGGAAGGGTTAGTCAAGTTCTGATAAGTTAAGTAGTTTTGGAGTTAACTTCATTAATACGTATTTTTTCCAGTTAGATTTTTTTTAGAGGTTACAAAAAACTTTAACTTTGGAAGTCAGTAGAAAAAATAAACTACAAAACCAAAGACTAAGAAATTATAGTTATTTTTCACTTTGTGGAGTATTTTTTTAAACAGGTTGTTTTTCCTAAAGCTATTATGATTCTGAAGACTACATTTTCCCAATCAGTATAGATTCTGTTACTATAGATTCTAATTCCTATCCTATCCCATCCTTACTATCCATTTATCTATACTTAATATTATAAAGCTGAAGAGTTTGTTTGTTTGATTGAACGCGCTAATCTCAGGAACCACTGGTTCGAATTGGGAAATTCGTTTTGTGTTGGGTAGCATATTTATTGAGGAAGGCTAAGCTATATAACATCACGCTTTAGTCAAAGGGGGCGGAGCAGCAACGAAAAATGGTCCAAACTGACAGGCATTTCAATGCGACGGGAAGGTCACGGGAGCAAAAATTTGACGCGGACGAAGTCGCGGGCAGAAGCTAGTACTGTATATAGGTTGTGCATTTTCTTTAAATGTTTGAATATATCATCAGAAGACAGACAACACAATTGAAATTAGAACCATGTAGCTCAACCACACTCATGAAGGAGCTCCTGATGTATTCAGAATCATTGGAACATACCACATACACGAATAACATATTAACTTGAACAATAGTACCGAGTAACAGGTTGTAGGGGGTTGGCTTACGACCTTAGTAATCTAACTCTCTCGTCTTATAACTTGCGAGACTTGAGCTCCCTTCCAGTTAATTTCAATTCTAAATTAATGTGGGGACGGGGTGACGTCTAAAATTATACAGTTCAATGATCTCTTTGGTGATTTATTGAAGTTCATGTCTGAGAACTAAGTGTAGTAACTACGCCAATTTCGGTCGAAGTAATGACTAGAATGAAAACCTTTATGAAAAACTTTTAAAAAGAAAAACTATTAAAAAAATGTAAATAAGAGAGGAAATCAGTTACCTTTTTAGTTTAGGAATCTTCTACCATTTGAAAAAAGTCCCCAGTACCTACCACGTACTCTGGCTACACTTAATGATCTCTTGGACACTTCACCAACAAACGATTTGTTTGCTGACGAAGGACGAAGATTTTATCGGCATCTCAAAAGTACTGTGAGAGGGATTTATGAAAGTGTTGTTAACTTTTCACCAGAACATCTATATATTTTTTTTTCTTTTTTGTGCATGTGTTTAAACAGACCGTGACTTTAATTTTCGTAATTTGTTTTACACCGTCTTAAACACAATATAAATATACAGTTATGTCACTTGGGGCACAAAACCACTTCACAGCAATAAACGTAATTTCTTGAGGCAAGCAGCAAAATCCATTGAACACATTTAACGCTAAATTGCTTTCACTAATCCGTTAAGCAGATTGATTACATCAATATCACATCTCAATCGTTCATTACACCGATTACTAGAAGACGGCTATGCTCAGCGGCGCACATTAACAGGTTAACCATATTTCACGGCCAATAAGATAGCAGAACCCTCTCCTCGATAATCCAGAACGTAAGTCAAGATATAAATTAAATCTGTATTCCGAAACTATCCGGCCTATCTCAATGAGATCGCCTCGCAGATGGGCGAAACTCTTAAATTCTCACATAATCTCGCGTCCGTATCTGCTCTCCCCTTTTTGTGTTTTAATAAAATAATTCACCTTGAAACGGCGGCCCAACAAAAGCTATGAGCCGTACCGTGGGGCAATCTCGATAAAAACTAGTACGATCGTAAACTTGACCCTCCCTTATCCTGGTCGAATCAACACGAAAAGTTTAAGGAAAGTCCAAACACGCCCTAGGATGATTTACGTTCGTACGCTGACAGTAAAAATGCGGGTCAGTAGAAATTAAAATTTTATGAGGAATTGCCAGATCTCAGAGGTGTATCGGGATGGGCAACGACGGTAAAATAGATTACCTGCTTGTGTTACGAGCTTCTTACACTTTTACGATGTTTGTTAAGGGCAACATTTTGTTTTATAAATCGCGGATTACGGTTTTAAGTGAGGAGTAAATAATAAAACAGATGACTGAATATGATGAGGACCGTAAATCTAATTTGGTGTAAAAGACGTCGTGAAAACTTTGATCGTTGAAAAATATGAAGTAAACAATACATTTACATACGAAAAACAGTCCAAGTTCGATCGAACACTGGTTTTAAAATACAGTGTGAATTATCTTGAGGTCTATGTTTAAGTATTACGGCACTTAAACACTGAAGAGGTGATGAAAGCCGTGGCCACTTTACACATAAACATTTATCACGGTATAAAAACAAGATCCACGCCTTTCCATTATCTTTTATTGTACATCTAAAGCTGTACCTGTTTTATATTGCATTTATCTCAACGTTTTGTCTTTCGAAGGACAAAATAAAGGCATTTTGGTGGATGCCGACATATTGTTACTGCTTCAACCTCAGAACGATTAGACCCAAACATTTAGATATCTTGGGGAATATCTGATATCAACATGTCCATGTCAATACTGAATTCTAGTAATACTGAAATATCAGTACCTATTTTAGTGTAAGTATTAGCTATAGAGATAAAATCTCTCAAACTGTTCTAAAGGCTAGTGACTGAAAGCCGTAAGACTTGGCTCCTTTGCATAAAACTTACATTTAGTTTTAGAATACCTGTCTGTGTATTATGTAAAGCTGGGGACAAGTTTCTACCTGGCTTTTGGTCTGAAGTATATCTATGTAATCCTTGTATACTGAAGGCCAACTATCGATGTTATCAACGTTAAAATTTAAATTGTAATCTTATCTCAGTGACAATCAATGCTAAAAATTTGTCAAAAATTTAAGTAAGGGCTATTACACACTTGGGTCATACAACGCCCTACGCGTTCAATACAACAACGCGTTTAGGGTGCTGCTGGGGCTACCACGATTCTGCAGTGCTTCGACTATGTTCGCAGAAGCACATACGGATGGGTTTCATGCTCTTATAAGGAAGCAGTGTGCGTCGCTGCTGAGTCGTGTTAGGTCCAGTAGCAACAGTTTAATAAGCGTGTTCGCGGACAGGTGGGACTCTCCACTACTGCGTCACTGGATTAGTTTACATACTACACTGTGAGCAGCGGAGAGTTCCTTCCTGTGTCCCGAACCACTACATTAGTTTTACATTTATTTTACTTTTTTACGTGTTGTGTTTTTGTTGTGTTTTTGTTCTGTTTATTCTAATGTTAGTGGGTTGTTTTTTAGATTGTATGTTTTTAAGATGTGTGTTTTTAAAATGTGTGTGTTGAAATATGGATTATGATTCTGAAATAAATGTTATTATTATTATTATTATTATTATTCCTTACTTAAATGCGAAAAACCCTATGGTTTTTTTACATATTTCAGACAGAAATTAAATGCGAATGTACTTGAGAATATGGAAATCGGTCGACTGATGATATCCACCAGATAAATGTTTTTTTTTTTTCCTATATCGCATTTATAAGATAACCTTATCATCTAGTTGGCTTATTTTTAATAGTAACTTGCATCATAATTCTAAAAAAAACGTACTAATTATACACTTAAAACACCTTTCTATTTTTAATAGTACTCTTATAACAAACGAAACAGCAGATTAACAAAAATTACACCACGAATTACACAAACCACAAGAAAAATAACGACTTGAAGAACATAACAAAATTAATGAGGTCTTTACAAAAGATAACTGCCTGTTAATTAGGGGCCTAGCAGGCTAAGAGGGAGAGTTTTCCTTAAGTGTTTAATTATGCCTTCTGTATCGTAAAGATATCTAACGACGTGTAAAATTCTTAGGGCTACAACTTGAGAGAATGAAAGCCGCGGTAGGGACCCATAGCCATTTGCTGGACAGGTCAACTAAATAGTCATTGTTGCACTGCACAAGGTTCAAAATCAATTAACACTTCACTCGTCTTTTAAAAGTAGGTAGTTCCCATTTCATCTGCCTTTTGTAAATGTGTGTTCCACGATGTACCTGGCAATTGTGAAACGATTTCGTAAATTCTTTATTTAATGAACAGGGTATGCCTCAGGGACGGTATAATTAACTTTGCTTGGGTAGTTTTTGCGATAGCTTCGATATTACGTATTTGAAATAATTTGTGTATCTTAATGATGTTCTCTTCATGCTGTTACTGTTGTTTAAATAGCAAGTTGTGGTATATGAATTGGTGGACCTTGAATTAAAAGTGAAAAATTATGAAGATTCTTAAAAAAAAAAACAACCGACATCCAAAGTGAAAAATAACTTTCATTACGGAAGTCTGTATCTTTGGATTTTTATTTTACTTAATCTGAATTTAAAATCATGTCCAAGCAATTATATTTTCAAATCATCACTTAAAATTTTTGAGCGGGGCACGCTCTAAATTCACTATCATTATATTTATTTATTTTGGCACCATTCATTATTCTTATCAAAACAACGAGTATTTATGTTCCAGCCCTCACTGGGCCCGCGTGGATTACGGCCCATTCTATCTTACAAAGAAGATACCTGTGTCCTAGCAGTGGGAACATTATAGGCTGATTAAACCAGTATTATTTGCAAACAATAAGCAAAACAATACAGTCTATGAACTTACGACTTCGATTGAGATGGTGTTGCGCATTAAAAATGAATGCATTCAATAATTATAACTGTCGTGTTCGATCAAATACAGTTTTATCGACGTTATACAATACGTAAAATCACAAATGGGTATATTATTTCCCTTTATTAAGTTGACAAAACAACACCACCGTCTAAAAATACTCACCATTAGCATTTCTATTTACACTTTTCGCGAAGTCATCTTTGTTTACAAAGGCCATAAATGTCTTTGTATTTCATTCACTCATATCCGTTACTAAAGAAAGGTAGGTATTGGTTTTCATTCAATTATCAAATCGGCAATTTGATGTCGACAACAATGTGCTTCGAAGAGCTATTATTTAGAAAAATTTGAATGCAGGATATATCTATTATTTATGAGACAACTTCAAGAATATCAAACAAGGAAATATAGAAACAGGAGAAAATAAACACACCGTTGTTTTCTTTACTTTTGTTTAAAGACAAGACAATATAAACAGAAGTGAAAGAGTTGGCAGTGGATGGAAAAGGTTAGACTAGGTACTGAAATGTTTGAAGAACAGGATACGTTAAGATTTTGTTTCTCATAATCCATTCGAAATTCAAATAATCAAAAAACATCGGTATCGCAACCACTAAACCAAAAGGCAAAAGGTGTTTCTTTATTCGTACCAATAAAAAAGTTTCCGTACAAAAAGTTCGGTCGTCCGTTAAACTTTTTCGTGTTGATTCCGACTCAGATAGAGAAGGAAAACGGGTCAGGCCTCGAGTTCCATCTGATATCAAGAAGCCCCATTATATAGCAAACGTACTTCGGTATAATACGCAGAGATTTCCCTTAATGGAATCTATTAGCTGAACAAAGAAACGTAATCTTAAGTAATTAATTAAACATTTCCATGTTCCTGTGTGTTTAGTGTGATCGTATTAATGGTATTAATTTTGAAACTGCGGATTATGTGTGGCAACTATAGCAGCACAAAGGAAAGATGATCGTTTGTTCGAGATTATTTCCGCGTCCTGTGCTTAGACGTGGATATTTTGATACGAAATATGAAAACAAAAGCTTATGGCATAGTGTAATATTAGTTAGTAAGCAAGATTTGTAGTATGGGTAAATGGGGTAAAATTGGGACACCAAGGCAAATATTTATTGCTAGCTGCGCCTTGTGGTTTCACCCGCATAAGTATCAACCCCGAAATGCTAAATTGCATCGCGTTAAAGCATAATATACAAACATGTGAGAAATGAAACCCCGTGCCATCTCCAAAATCGGGTAGGTATACCCAAATTTGCCCCTGAACAGCAATAACAATGGCACCCATGAAGTTCTTTAGGTTCCCCACATGTACAACCAACTTGGATGCAATTCTTGCCATTAATTTGATGACATTTTGCATTAATCCTTTGCGTACATTTCAAATACAATGATAATAACTGTATTGGGTAGTTACGCGATATTACCCCGTACGGTTTTGCCTTAAACTCACTTTAGAGAGACGAATACAAAAATAAGCTAAAACATTGCAAATTCAAAATTCAACTTTTGTTTATTGATAGTTAATTCATGCTTAATCTTTGTTAGAATACGATTCTTAATTACTTAGTTATACGAGTATAATGAAACATTTGTTTAATCCCCGTAATATAACATAAATCTATACTAATATTATAAATCTGAAGCGTTTGTTTGATTGATTGAACGCGCTAATCTCAGGAACTACTGATCCGAATTGAAAAATTATTTTTGTGTTGAGTAGCATATTTATCGAGGAAGGCTATAGGCTATATAACACTACGCTACAATCAAACGCAGCGGAGCAGCAACGAAAAATGGACGAAAACTGGCAGACAATTTTTTGCGACGGGAAGGGTCAGGGGAGTCGCGGGCAGAAGCTAGTTTACCATAAAAACATTTTTCTTATTTATTTCGTAAAACGTGCACCAACACAAACGAATGTTTGTTGACATTCTTATCAAGATGATATGCTGCAGTTTGCATACGTGCGCGTAAATTCGAAAGAAGAAAGAGATTAAACTTCCTAGTACCAGTTTTACCGAAATACTTTATTTTGGATTAATCTCCTTTACATAGGTTTGACTATCTTCTTTTATAAATAACTTAATAGATATAAATTAAATTATGCTTCCAAAATTAGCAACTAGACTCGATTGCGTCGCTGAGTATTTTTTTCCTCTACTCCTTCTATAAAATATATAATGATGTCATAGGTACTAATGACATACATTCTCGAATTCTTCGCAAAATAATTCTGCAATTCTTAGAAAACCATATTTATGCTAAAGAATTTCCAGTAAATCGAACGTAACAGACAGGCGGACACCAATGCGATTCCATTTTAGATCACAAAACTGAGAACATTACTAAGAATGAAACCTTTCAGGCGGTACTGACTTCGTGTAAGAATAAAGACTTGACAATCGTGTAATGTATATAAGACAATTTTTATGTAACATGCCTCATAAACGAAAGTAAAATCAGAACATTGTGTGAAAAGTCTTGTAATAGTTAACATTATGCGCTTGTTAATTATGATTAAATTTCCAGGTCCATTCGATTGAAATATGGTTCAGAAAACCATACACTTTTTCTATATTTTGAAGCTCGCAATGCAAATCGCAGAAACTGTCTTAATTTTACTAGATATTCGTGTAGCTTAACATTCACTCAATTAAGTAAAAACTACCATGTATCATGCAACCGACAAGTGTATTCCGATTTCGATACTGTCAGTATCGATTTCCAAGAACGAAAAATATGCGGATGTGCCATCATCGGCAGATATCCGCCATTCTTGCGCCCGAATACTGGGGAAATTCTCATTTCAGTCGGTCGGCACTTATGTATAACGTACGAAACAATGAAGGGGTGCCAGATGTTCATTTTAGTAAGCGATACCGTTGCATGGTATGGATATGAAAGCTTCGCATGATTGCCGGCATCCTCCTCTGAATACTGCTATCCCTAAACCTTTTGTTTTGACTCAACGAAAATATTTTCATTTCCTCGGCCACGTTCGAGAGCTCCTAGTTTGTGTATCCGCAATTTAAGGATATTCCGAGGTCGTTGAGTGCCTTTTGCGATTCACCGCGTACTGATTTCATTTTGATTGTGAATAAATTTACAGCGAGAACATTGGTGAGCATTTTTGTTTTCGTGTAGATATTCGTTTTGACTACTGAATCGAGTGTTGTATTTTATTGTTATTTACGCTACAAAGTTAGGAATACAATTAAGGTTCGTTTATCTGATCTTACATTGTTTTTGTTTGATTTCAATTGAAAATCACAGCGTTCTGTGCCTAATAGCTGTGATTGTATTTCAATACAATTAGAAACGATGTTGCTTTTTGTTTATGTATTTTTTAGTCACAAAGTATATTATGTATACTAAGTGTATGGGTGTAATTATGTTCAAGGACTTTTCAACAACGTTTCGTGCATAAAGCAATTCATAATAATGCAAGCAATTTACAATTCTAAGTATAATTTTCGATTCAATGTAAGAATACACGTAATAACCCTTTATAAAATGAGCAATCAAGTATAAACATGGTTCTACGATCAGAACTACGCTAATTATTAAAGCTAACACATGTTTTGTTTCCTAAATAATTTCCCTGTATTCTCTCATGTGCTACCCACACTTTACCAATAGCATTCTTTTTTTTTTCATTTTTAATTTAGAAAATACATTTTAAAAATAAATTTCGCGTGTATATTACCAAATCTCCCTGCTCCACTATATTTTGTAGTTTATCAGTTTTTAACACATTTTTCCTGTTACAGAACTTCCGAGTAAACCAGTCGTCTTCGACGAGTACGGAAAAGAAATTTCAAGTACTGCAGGTCCTTATCACGAAGGAGGAGAGTTCAAACTTGTTTGCACTGTAAAGGGTGGTAAGTAATCAAATTATTGAACTACTATTAGTTTTTGCTCGCAATCTTACTGGCAAACAGGGTAGCTACAATACATGTATCCGAATTAAAAGTAACCTTTTTTGCATACAGGTTATAATCCACCTGTGTGCTAAATTTCATCCAAATAAGTTTAGTCATTAAAGTATGACTAAGTAACAAACATACAAACTGATTAACAAAGGTGTACATTTAATTCGAATAGGGTAAAAAAAAAACATAGTGGTAATATTTAGCAAATCTGCTAGTAGTGAGCGAATTACTCTTTTAGAAATGATATTTTTCTTCAAATATCATTCACTAATGACCGTATTAATTTGTTATAAACCGATTCCATCTCCATTTTATCTGGAATAATTTGTACTTTGGGGCTATAAATGTTAATTTTATCGCAGAAAACTCGATCTACATTTTCACTCACCTGGGAAATGAATTCAAAAGTTCAAAAGCGATGGAACTCGAAATGGTTCTTGCAATACTACGGCATTTTTTGCGAATGGTAGGTAGTATGAGGGGTGGGTGTATATTGTATATTTGAAAGGCTCTAACTTACAAACACAATATAAACAGAGGGAAAGGGAAGAACAAGAAACAAACGATCACTTGAACCGTCTCACCAGGATCGGATCCACTCAAACGAAATTGATTGAAATGTATCGTTTATTTTCTCCGCTCCTGGACATTCTATCTTCCAATGTTAAATTCTTTGATGTCAACTTTTTGATATTTTTTTAAATATTTTGTGACTTATCCACATTTTCATTCAAATTCTTATACGTCAAATAAACATTCTAAAAACAATGTTAATACAATTTGAGGAGCAAATAGCGCAATCATGTTCTCATTACAAGGGGATCTAACGTTATTTGGGAACAATGGAAGGCGTATTCTGTTCCAGCGTTTATGTAATGTTTTGTTTTAGGTTACCCGACGCCAAGAATTCAGTGGCTTCAAGGTGACACTGTGCTGGCGACGTTAAGTGCCGGGGAACATTCAGCGCCAACGAGATCACTAACTTTAGTGATCAGGAATGCGACGAGGGCGCATTTAGGAGCATTGTATAGTTGCACTGCAGATAATACGCTGCTGGCTTCACCGCAGAAGATAACTATCAAAGTAGATTTGTTTTGTAAGTATTCATTTTTATTTATTTGTTTTACCTACTAGCACAAGTTTTTAGCCTTCAAAAAACATCGGGATTCATTGGTTCTATATGTAAGTTTCTCGTAAGGTCGTCAGAGGTTCTCCAGGCTAAGTAAAAACAGCCACAAGGGTAAGTCAATCAGGGTTAAGTTACGCTTGCCATGGTTGGCTCGTTCATGAGTGATATCTCCGTGTCTCGAAAAGTACGTTTAACCGTGGGTCCCGGCTGTCAGTCGAGAACCTTCTACAGAAGTTACAGGGCATCAGAAGTCCGACAGTTTGACAAACAGTCTTACCAAAGGGTATACCCAGTAACTGGGTTTTGGAAGTCAGCTAAGTGTCAGCTGTATACGGTTAGACTGGAAACCGACCCTAAAAGTAGTTGGGAAAAGGCCCTAATTGGAACGAAGTTCCTTATCGCACGTTGTGAAAGGGGGCTAGACGGAAAAAAATCTTACGAAAAGTCGTCACGACACTTTTTAACCGACTTCAAAAAAAGGACGAGGTTTCTCAATTCGACTGTATATATATTTTGTTGTTTGTATTTGTTTGTATATTGTTGTTTTTTTTTGTAGTGAGTAGAGAGAGAGAGAGACAGGGACAGAGGGAGAGAGGGAGAGAGAGATAGAGAGAGAGAGAGAGACAGAGAGAGGGAGAGAGAGAGGGAGAGCGAGGGCGAGAGAGGGAGAGAGAGGGTGAGAGAGAGGGAGAGAGAGAGAGAGAGAGAGAGAGAGAGAGAGAGAGAGAGAATATTTTTGTTGAGTGTATACAGGTTTTTTGTACATAATAAATAATTTAAAAAATATATAAAAAATATGAATCCTGGAAAGGAACTTCGTTCCATCCGGGTGTCCCTTGACACCTCTATTTTTTTTTTAAATGTTAATGGACATATATACATTTTTTTGAATATATTTTATAAAAGATGGTGAAAATTGGTACAAAATCCATGTAATTATGAAGAAAAACAGAATCACACAGACAGACTTGTGAAGAAACTTTAATTTATATTTATATGTATAGTTATTCGGTTTTATTGTCACTCGAGAAAAGGACTCATTGTCTTAAAATATTACAGAAGAAACATGATGCGCTTTATCTATTCCCAACCACTTAAATAGAATATTATGTTCGACATATAACTCTCCTACATAAAAGTAATTTTAAATAATTTCCCCCCGAATTTACCCTCATGTTGTTGTTTTTAAATTGCTTAATATAAAACGACACTTAAAGTTAATCACATGTTGTAGCACATTTAAATGTTGTCTACATAAAATAATTCTCAGAGAATTTGGCTACGATAGTGAACTCCTTTTTGTAAAACCCGAGGCTTATTTTTCGGGTTCCCCCGAATATCAGAGGCGAGGAAACAAACAGATTGCAATATTCTTTCCCTCAATAACGGACAGTTATTAACAGTCATTAACGCCAATATTCGGGCGAGCAGTGAACCGAGTCTAAGCCAATATCCGTTTTAGGGTTCCACTGTATCCAAAGGGTTGCCGACGGGTCATAGTACCGAATCTCCACTATCCGTACACCCGACCGTCTTTCACAGAATTGTACCTCTTGAACAGTAACAGGTAAATACTTGAAATATACACTGAGTGTGTATTATGATAGCTGCTGTAACCACAAATAATAAAAATACAATAAGGCAATATATATATAGAGTAGTCCCCATACGTTCGTAAAAAAATGTTTACTGTTAACAATTGTGCTACATTTGTGTGTGGTGGTACGGAACTCTTCGTGTACGAGTTCGTCTCGCACTTGGTCGCTTTTTAGGTTCTATTTCCAAAGGGTGCCAAAGGAACCCTATTACTAAGTCTCCGCTGTCCAATCGTCTGTTAGCGGGCAGTATCTCATGAACTTTAAATATATATATGAATGAAAAATATATATATGTTTAGAAAGAATTCCACTGAGTGTGTATTTCTTTCTAAACATAAAAGTAGGGCCCATACAACATTATGTGTGTTTTTTTTTAAATTATTTTAGTGTTAAATATTAAATGGTAGTGCGAAACCTTTCATGTGCAACTCCAACTCGCACTTGGCCGATTCTTTTTTTACTTAACTCTCTCAGTATATAGGGTAGTGGGAAAAAATATACTAGTTCCTTATTTCATTACACTTGCAGATATTCGCCATCTTGAATCAGGTGTCAAATTACATTTTATTGGTTTACTTGTCGAGTTAGCAATTCTATTTGCCTCCCCAATAGCTTTTCGATGTTTCTTCGTGACATAACAGTTCTTACAAAATGAAGTGTGACGTGACATAACTATTGCATTATTCTATGTGACTACATATGGCTTATTTTGGAAGTAATGTGGGGAAACTGTGTTTATTAAGAATAAAAGTAACGCATTATTCATATTGTGCCTTCCAAACTTCAACGCTTCATAGTGTATTTTTTTCTATTTTCATAGTTGTATCATGTTCATGGCTGTATGTTTGTAAGTAAATATTTAAGGCTTGTTTTTATAGTCTGTATGTGTGAAGTATTATTACGCTACGTTTTATTGTAGTCATGTCTATAAAACTGTTGAAAGAGCATACAATTTATGTTGTACTGTTTATTTTTGGACAAAGTCGACAAGTTTAGAAGCCAGAGTCTTGGCAAAATTTATCGCCAAATTTTTAGCCAAGTTTTTATTTCTTTATTCTTGACCAGAGTCCGGACACAGATGCCTACTTTTAGAAGGAGCCGGAAAACAGTCAGTTTTCATCTAAATGTTAACCGTGCTAGGCATTGTTGTGCAACCTGCCGGAAGTTTAGCTACCTTAGGTCTTGTGTTTGTGTCCGGTGACCGGTGATTGAGAAAACAGTCGAGCATAATGGAAACAATGCTTTTACAGGCAAGGAGCTTTTTGAGCTAACGGAGTCAGCAGAAATCTGAGTGGTTTTGACAAAGCAGTGCTCTGCAGTGAAAACTCAAACTCGAAGCATTAATTTTACTTCATCCAGCCAAATGCTTTTAATTTGTCAAGGAGTTGATCGGTCAGAGAGATGATGCAAGTTAGCCCATTCGAAAGCGTAGTCGTTATTTTTGGAGAAGAACGGGTAAGAAACTCTATACGGTCTTTAAAACAAAAAACTGTTACAAAAGATTGATTAAAAAGTGGCCTGCACAGTATATCTGTGTAATGTCCAACCCGAACTGGGCTTACGAGGTAGATTACGGACCATAAAGTGAAGACCTGTGTCCCAGCACTGGGAATAATAAAATGCTGTTTATTCTGCGTCTGATGTACATAATTTGTATATATTCGTTTCTTTTTTCGTAAACTTATCTAGTAAATCAGTGTATCGTTTGGTTCCATGTTATACTGGGTGACTTTTTTTAGCGTCATGAAAAAAAATGGGGGTAATAGGTGAACGGAATAGAAGCTTTTGGCATAGAAATTTTTATTATTTTTATTTTTGAATAACATGTAGTTAAATTGATCTAGTAATAAATACTACACATTTAAAGTAACATCTTCATACTAGAACAACAAAAACAGAAATTTGGAAAAAAAAACATTTTTTTTAAATTAAAATCTATCGAAACTCAAATCATACGCACCCTACTCAATGCGCGGCATGTATCATTGATTTCGGAGCGCGGTCCTACCCTTTGAAGCCGGCCGATAGGCGGCCTCATTGATCTTTCGTAGGCGCACGAGCCGCACACGCATCCCTGTCCACCCGCGTCCCGCGCTCCTTTAGTCACCTACGATGAATCTGAAGGCCTTCCTGCCTTCTATTCTAGTTACATAACACACCATATGAAGGTCGAGACGGTAAAAAATGTCATCCGGTATGTCTTATATCATAAGTAAAAGTAGAAGATTGAGTTTGTCATGTCCTCTGTCTTCTAGATTGGCTCTTCTTATTGCTGGGGTGAGATATCAGCAAAAATCGAAGGTGTCTGCTAGAACCCATACCTGCTGGGATTGCGTATTTGTTCGAACGAGTTACCATGGTCCTGGCATAAGCAACTGCAGAAACACGGCTGGGTTTTTAACCGACGAAAAAAAACGGAGCAGGTTATCAATTCGACGCGTATATTTTTTTTTTTTTATGTATGACCACGCACAACTTTTTACATAGTAGTCCGATTGTGATAATTATTTTTTTATTGAAAAGGGTATACTCCGAGAGTGGTCCCATATAAATTTGGAAATCAAAATCGAACCCTAAGGGTCGGAAAACAGGAGATGATTGATTGTTCACTCATTGATTGTAATGTATAACCACGCATCACTTTGTACAGAGTAGTCCGATTTTGATTATTCTTTTTTCATTGGATAGGGTATATCTTGCCAAGTATTATTAATACATTAAAGCCACAAAAAAATTACAAAATAAAAACTTTTTAACAAAAAATTAAACCGCCGAAAAAACAAACCAATAAATAATAAACCCTAAAATTTTGAGTCGGCGCTTTGAGTGATCTTAGTTCATTGATTTATCAGCGCCGACTCAAAATTTTAGGGTTTATTATTTATTGGTTTGTTTTTTCGGCGGTTTAATTTTTTGTTAAAAAGTTTTTTAGTCAGTAAAAGTCTGACACGCTCGCCTGCTCCGCCCAGATCGGGAAAAGTCAATTGATGATTGGCCATCCTAAAAAAAATATGGTGAGCTTTAATGACTCAACCCATATAAATTAAATTCACTGTTGCTCATAAAACAACTTTAATTAATATGGTTTTTGTTTTGATTGTAATATTATGTATTAAATTAATTACAGATTGTTAATTGCCTGCTATAGGTTACATTTTGTAATTTAAAATTCATTAATCAGATTAAAATGTCATTTAAATTCAATGGTACCTAATCGTAAACCATTTAACTTTGATACAAATAATGATGAAGTTAATGAATATCGAAAGTGTAATTAAATTGGTAATCGAGTTATTTTATGAATTCAAATTTATATCTATACTAATATTATAAAGCTGAAGAGTTTTTTTGTATGTTTGTTTGATTGAACGCGCTAAATTGAAAAATTATTTTTGTGTTGAATAGCCTATTTATCGAGGAAGGTTATAGGCTATATAAAATCACGCTACAACTAAGAGGAGCGGAGCAGTAATGAAAAATGTTGCAAAAACAGGGAAAATCGCATGGCTAGGCGATTCGACGCGACGCGACGGGAAGGGTCGGGGGAACAAGATATTTAACGCGGACGAAGTCGCGGGCAGAAGCTAGTTGTTTAATAAATGCTTAATCATTGTGACGAAATAATGAAAAGTGTTATTTTGTTTTTTTGTCACACATTTGAGGGTCTATAATTTATGGTAGACTACCTTTTGCTAGAGGCTTCAGTCATGTGGAGGTCAAAAATTACCCCATGAGAACGAACTACCGGGGATAAAATGTGTCTTAGTAGTATGTGTTAATTCTGGGTATAATGCGCCTGAGTACCAAGTTTCATCCAAATCCCTTCAGCTATTTTTGCGTGATTGAGTAATAAACATGAAGACATACAAACTACTATAACATTTATAACTGTATAAATGAGACGAGCACTAATATAATATGTTGATTAACTTCAGTTCTTCAAATTGTAATGATTGAATTATTTACTTGTAATCGGACCAGAAGTAAATTTATAAGAATTGTAGCTCTCAAATTGTTGTTATTTTCTTAGCTATGATGTATATATATGTTGGAATACAATGTATCGAATAATGTGTTGTCAATTGATGATGATTATTGATGATGTACCGTGTGGTGCCGGACGTAAAGAATAACACCACCCCATTTCTTCCCGTGGGTGTCGTAAAAGGCGACTAAGGGACTTACTAGAGAATGGGCAGCAGCGTTCTCTATGCATTTTACCACCATACTGCGATCGCCAACCCGCCTGCCAAGCGTGGCGATTATGGCAAAGCCCCCCAAATTGGGGGAGGCCTAAGTCCAGCAGTGGACGTCTTACGGCTGAAATGATGATGATGATGAATTGATGATGTGTTAAAGTGACAATGTTATTCGACTTTTATTAGAAGCTGCTTTTTTACGCCAACATAGTTTTTTTTCTGTAAATTGTCAATGCTAGCGAAAAATAAAAAAAAGCTCATACAGTTTATTTATACCAATCTACATTTATTCTTCACATGATCTGACGAAGATCAAATCTGAAATTAAATAGAAGGTGTGATCTCTGATTTTGTTTTGACATTTCTTCTCAGAACAGTCAAATTGGAAATGCAGACAGTTTTTATTTTTAAATACGAGTGGCGTGAAGAAGTGTACTAACAGAAATATAATTATTTAGTAAGTTGTGCCAAGTTGTTAGCTAAACAGTAGTAGTAGTAGAACTGCACAAAAATAGTAATCTAACATAATTTAGTCAAAAGTAACCTCCAAATTGTGTGCCATTAAACTTTTTAAAACTTCAATTTATAGGTACCTATTATAACTTTACGTTCTAAAACCGTTACTTAAAATCAAATTAAGTCTTCAAAATATAAAATGCCTGCTAGACTGCTATTTCAACCTGGTTATTAAAATGTGATTCTATTTTTATTACAATCAGATATCAAAGTAATCTAGATTGGAATTTTTATTTTAACCTGTAAATCAGAACCTATCACAATTTTGGACTATTAGTACTACTCGCATGAATAAACTCGCACGAATCGTCACTTTTATATAATATTTAAAAAAAATATAGGCGACTCGCACAAAAGTTAATTTATATGTGGGTGAATCGACCATGCCAGAAACACTCATTGTTCTATTTACTTAATTATTCGTTTTTTCCTTAACCATTTATTCAGAACGTGTCAATTACCTAATACGTTTTCTGGAATTCCATTCACCCAAAAATAAATTAACTTTATGCGAGTCGCCTACAGGAAATATTAAATAACTAACTTCTGCCCGCGACTTCGTCTGCGTCAAATTTTTTGGTCCCCCGACCTACCCTGCGCATCGAATCGCCTGCCCGTGGAACTACTTCGTATTCGTGAGTTTTTCTTTTTTCCTCATCATTATCAATTCAGTCGAAACACACTGCTGGACCTACGCCTCCCCGAAGCACCGTCACTTCTACCGGTTCTGTGCTTCTCGCATCCAGCGAATCCCTGTGGCCTTCACCAGGTCAACGGCCCATCTTGTGGGAGGCCTTCCAACGCTACGCTATTCAGTATGCGGGTCTTAAAGGTCCTCGTGTGAAAAAAAAGCCTAAATAGCCTTCTCTATCCTACACTAAAAATTTTTTTCCATTCGAAATAGGAGTTACTGAGATCAGCGCGGTGAACCAAACAAACTCTTCAGCTTTATTATATATTATTAGTATATATTAAAAAAATATACGCGTCGAATTGATAACCTCCTCCGTTTTTTTTCGTCGGTTAAAAAACTGAAGATCCGCCGCAATTCAAGCGAGTTTAATCGTGCGAGCCGACTAATAAGCCATAGTTTTAATGTAATCTACAAGCTAAAAAGGTTCATATATACCAGTTACCTTCAGGTAAACTTTTGATTGGTAGTTTAAGTTACCTTGTCGTGAAAGATCGTATCGAAATTATAACAACACGAACTCATTTGTGAATACAAATGCCTTGTTTTTTGACCGAGCTATTTAAATGTTTATTACGTCGGTACATTAACCTTTATACGGGGACGATTTATTATTTGTTTATTGGATTTTTTCGGGGCTAAATGATAACAACAGCCCCGGTCGATCGAGGGTTCCAGTTAAAATAGACTTGCCGAGGTCAGTACGTGAAAATCCATTTTAATCGAGACCTCTCTGTGCCTCGGAAACACGTTAAGCCGTTGGTTCTCGTCACGGGTTGTCATAAGCCTAGAAGACTGAGAACCAGTCTAACAAAAGGGTATCATGTTATTCAGTAACGGAGTTGTGAGTCTCAGATAGATAGCCGCTATACGTAAAATACTCGGATTTACCTGCATCTGCACGCGTAGCATGACCACCATAGAAATGGGTTTTGTCTATTCTTGGTAGAATAGAGACAGAATTGTCATACTACGCCAGCATAAAACGGTACAAATCTTTCTACAATCTTTAATTTTGTCATTAATCTTTCTACAATCTGTAATTTTGTCTATTCTTTCGTCGACAAAACCCATTTCTACGGTGGTCATGCTACGCTTGCTGATAAGACTGGAAACATACCCCATATGTACGTAGTTAGGAAAGGTTTTTTGTGGGTGAGAAATCATCAAATGACGTCTCCCGCTCTGTATCAGTCCTAGCGGACCCCATCAGTTGCATAAAGCTTGGCATGTTAAGATGGTCACACATCTCCGAACCGCCCGCGGTTATCGTAGTTTAACTTGATCGATCGATATTGACTAATGCCATTATGTGATGGAAATGAAAACAGAATCAAATCTCTTGACAAATTCAAATAATTTTGTTTGGCAAAAATCTACATAGGGACTTATTAAACGTCAGAAACTAGGTGAACGGTTCCAATTGTTTACTTCCTGCGGACAACAGCCAGTAAAAAACTCACGACATGAGAAAATACATTGGAATGATTGCAAAACCAAGGGCAAATGTGTTTTAAATTCGCAGCCTTGTTAATGACCCAGTAAAGTTAAGATCCTGCCGATTTGCCGGCTTATATAAAGCTTAACTTATCAGCAAAAGTGAATAAGGAAAAATACTCAAAATATAGAGAGGAAAACAAGAATATTCCCAAATGAATTTCCTTAATATACGTATACTTCCATTCCCCATTTATACACTTATTACTATTTTAATCTCATAGTATAATCACTTATTAGTTTTTGTAAAAAAACTGGCCAAGGCGTGGACCACTGAAAATGAAAGGTTCCGAAATTGAAATAAATGTATTCCAACATTTGAAACAAACTTAGCATTGTGCATTGTAGTGGATAATCATGTTCTCCACATAATTGTATACTTATTGTATGTAAAATATTGTAAAACATTTTGAAAGAGTAGGCTTTTTAACCGACTTCAAAAAAAGGAGGAGGTTATATGTTCGACTGTATGTATTTTTTTTTTTTTTTTTTTTTTTATGTATGTTCACCGATTTCTCCGCCAATTGTCAACCGATTTTGAAAATTCTTTTTTTATTCGTAAGGGTATACTCCTGAGGTGGTCCCATATTAATTTTGTGAAGATTTGATGTATACTTTGGGAGATAAACGAAGGAACTCCTCAAAAACAAACAGTACACGTAATGTGATTTGGATATTGTACTAAAGATCAAAAACAATTGCTGGTTCTATCTATCCATCCGTGGTGAACTAATTATAGTCTTCGAAGATACCGCATGGAACTCCTCATCGGTGAACAGTACATATAGGAACTTACAGTGAAAGGTTAGAAGGTTAGGGGATAATTCTTTGAATATTATAGGCACGTTTAGACCGTTACTTGTATTCTTATATTCCGTTGAGCTGATGATGGAAGGTACAACTCCTTATCGATCAGGAGTTAGAAGATATCTTGTCCTAGATAGACATACTCGTTGACATCGAGAATTGATTCCTCAGCAGACACTAGAGAGGGCTCTTACCCACTCTACTGTCTGCTTAATAAAAAAAAAGCAGCCTTAATCATTTTGGCCTGGCCATGCTTGGTTTTTTTTTATGTATGTTCGGGCATAACTCCGTCATATATAGATGGATTTGCAAAATTCTTTTTTTGTTCGAAAGGGGTTTATTCCGAAATGGTCCCATATAATTTTCATATAGATCTGATGATGAGTTCGGGAGACAGACACCGGAACTCTTTAAAAAATGACAGGAAATCAACCGCGAGTTCTGCTATCGCATAAATATGCATTGTTTGTTTGGAATTAGTGCAGGGTGAATACCACAACTAAAAATTTAAAAATAAAAACTTTTTTACAAAAAAAAAACCACCGACTTCCTTAAAAACACTACAAAGTGAAAAATAACTTTAATTTCGGAAGTCGGTGGCAAAAAAACCGTAAATACAGATCCTAAGACACCGACTACCGAAATTAAAGTTATTTTTCACTTTGTAGTGTTTTTAAGGAAGTCGGTGGTTGTTTTTTTGTAAAAAAGTTTTTTATTATGTCGTGTGGTGCCGGACGAAAAAAATAGCATCACCCCATTTCTTCCCTTGGGTGTCGTAAGAGGCGACTAAGGGACTTACTAGGGAATGGGTAGCAGCGTTCTCTATGCATTTTACTGCGATCGCCAACCCACCTGCCAAGCGTGGCGATTACGGTAAAGCCCCCCAAATTGGCGGAGGCTTATGTCCAGCAGTGGACTTCTTACAGCTACAATGATGATGATGATGAGGCTTTTATTCTCCATTCTTCTCCATACGAAACTACTTTTTGGACTTACTAGAATCCATTCTACTTTAATGTAAATGCTGACGTTCAAAAGTGCAGTTTATGTGCCTATTTGAAACAAATGCTTTGATTTTAATCAATATTCATTTATTTACGTTACATTTCCGTGTTTAGGTCACAGAATTTCATAAACGAGGTTCAATTAAATCGGTGTATTAGATTGGAAGCAAATAAATTGGGCTATGACATACGGATAGACAGACACAGGAGTGATTCTATGAGTATTCAGTTTTTTTATTCGGACGTACGGAAGCCAAAAAAAAATCTCATCATCAACATCATTGCCTGACCTTTTATCAGTTATGTTGGAGGTTTCTTCCAGTTTATCCGGATGCAGCTAAAAAAAGGATTTAAACAGAAGTGACCTTCACAATACAATCACTGGGAAACACGGTTCCCCTTGGCTCCCAGACTTATGGTCCTTCGATACAGTACACCTCGATGATCACTTATTACAAAAATGATAAACTTAATATTGTTATGTTTGTTTCAGTGAAACCATTAGGAGTAGAAATAATTTCGAGAGAACAGCCTCTGTCTGTGGGCAGAAAGTCGGAGCTCTGGTGTAAAACGACAGGGGCGAGACCTCCGGCCACCATCACTTGGTGGTTAGGAGGGAAGAAAATAGAAGCTATTACTAAAGAATCGGTAAAAGGAATCATTTATTTATAAAAAACACTGCATATTGGGCTTTTCTGCAACTAAAGATGATGTTGAATGTAATGTAATGAGGTAATTCACGAAATGAATTTTAAAAAATTGCCTAAAAACGAGGAAACTGCGGCTCCTGCCAGTATCTAGTTATCACAGTGCAGTAATGCTGCCGTCCGGGAGTCTTAAGTAAACATTATAGGACTTTTATTATTAATACACGAACCAAGCACCTTTCTATGCACTGGAACATCATGGCATGTCGCAAACATTCTTGTAGGTTAGTATCATATAACAAAACGTTGCTAACTTACAAGCATTAATCTTCTCTAAAATGTGACAGATTTGTGGCACAAATATACGCAATTTAGTATTCTTCTAGAATATGTGCCTCAACTGGGAGCATTAATGGCCCAGTGACAACGGCTACAACTAACGAGTTGTAGGTAGTAGTTTCGAACCCTGACAGAGCAGCACTCTGACTGCTACTTTGTGCAAATTATTTCATCACCACTGCTCTCAAAACGGTGAAGGAAAACATGGTAAAAAACCAGCATGTCCTAGAAACAAAAATTCGATGACATGTGATATCTATGTACCAACCCGTACTCCCACTTACAATGCTGCTTAAACTCCAGATTACCGTATTCTCTAAACGAATACAATTTTTATCTACAGGGTATAGAAGACGCGAACGAGACAGAATCATTGCTGCAATGGATGCCATCAAAAGAACATAACGGTCAAATTCTTACATGCAGAGCGGAACATCCGAACTTCAACCATTCTAGCATTGAAAGCAAACTACCACTGAACGTGTATTGTAAGTATATAAGTTTATTTTATGCTCCTATTGTACAGTTTTGAATACGAGAATTTTGTTCGTTACTTCACGAGGTATTTGAGATCTTTCGTGTTCTGCTTTAAATTTCGAGTGTTTGAAGGCAATTTTTTTTTTTGAGAATTTAAATGTGGAAGCCAATTCACGTGATTAAAAACGCTTAAAATCTAGTCTTAATCACGTCGCAACACCAATCAATACGAAGCTATATTTTTGACAGATTTAGATTGAGATTAGCATGCGAATATTCCTCAATATTTGGAAAGTGCTCCTCAGAGTGATTTTTTAATTATAAAACTGTTTCATATGAATGAAAAGTATTATATGTGGTGATAAAGTTGCGGATTATGGATATTTTTATTAATTTGTATATATTATTGTACGTTTTGTGACTGGGACAGCATGACATTTTTACGGCAACTTAATAGCATTTTAGTTTTGCGATGTTTCAGTCATTATTACCTCATCATCTGTATGCCTTCCCTAAGCACCGCCAATTCGTCGTCGTTCGTATTTTGAAAATAATTCTAAGAAAATCAATGGTTTGATAACACGAAATTAAATAAAAGGCATTTAATTTTTTTTCTCAAAAATTACTTGTTTCATACAGCACTGTGTGACCTAAACCCGCACTGAAGTTACGCTTTTGACTTAAGGCGCGGACTGACTACGATTTTAAATGCTACAACTACATGCTACAGCTCCAACAAATAAGGTTGAAAATTGAATAAATATTTGGATTGACGATGTGACTTAAGCTGCGAATTGGCATTTATTTTACGGTTTTATTTAGATTATTCGGACTACACACATTAAATTAAATAATTGTCTGGTTAAAGTTTTAAAGTAATGTTTATTCTATTGAACTCTTTAAAAAAAAAATGTTGTTATCGCTGAAAATACAGAGATGTTCGACGTCAAAGTTTTTTTTGTGAAACAATTTTTATTGGGAATATCAAACAATTTTTCACTATTCTATTCGGTTAGAATTTTTCGTTAAACCCTTCTCTGTCCACTGTATTTTTTGTGTCGTATATTTTCATTGCGTTACGTCATACTCGATTGTCAAAGACACCAGTGTTTTGTGAATATTGAGGTAACACCGCGCCTTAATTAGTTCATTTTTACACAGAACAGCGTGACTTAAGTAAGAGTTTAGGTCACACTTGCTATAAAAGAGCATACGACACGTGTGAGTTAAGTAGACCCTCGCTACCCTCGGTAATGTACTATTCTAGAACAGTGAATTAATAAAATCCTAACAAAATCAATGTTTAACCCAAACAAAGTGTAGTTTTTCAACGAAGCACTGACTTGTTTACTGTTTACACTGCTGCATTGCAGAATGAGTATATTTACATTAAACTGCCTATCGGTTTGTTTAATTTCAATTAACGTTCAACAAACAAAAACGTAAAACGTAAAAAAACTGTGAAAGAAATAATTTATTTCGGGAATTTAAAAATATCATTAGGCACATTCAGACTTTGGTGATTATTACATCTGTAAAAGTTAAATACTGGCTAAGCAAAATTATTGTACGGAATACGTTTTCAGACGATGTATTTAGAATTCTTATGTCAAATGATTTGATTACATTTAACAGATTCATTAGGCCGAATTTTATTAAATTAACTTTACTTGGCACGTGCTTTTGCTAATATGTATTTTACTGTCGAGTTACAAGTGCTACATAGAAAAGGGCATAGCAACGATAACTACCAATATCCTTTATTAGAAAAATTGCAACTTTACAGGAGATGAAAAAACGCCATATTTTTAATTTTTTTTACAGTAGCCGGTCTTGTTTGCTTAAATAATCTGATAATTGGAATATAAATAAGGTGCGAAATAACTTTTTAACATAAAAACAAAGCCTCATATTTGTTCAAAAAGACCAGCCATTTTGCAAGACACCCTCAATACAAAACCAATTAAGTTAGTTGTACTTTGCATAATACACCATGCAATGCCATAACTATAATTGCCATAGCTTTTGTAATCGCCGGCGGGCAATTAATGAATGGCGTATCAGGCGATGGCTTCAAGATTACTGGGAACTTGAGTCATTGCTCCCGTTTTGCTTTTGAGTCATACTATCACGGAAAAGCCGAACAAATACGAGTCAGACTCGAATACAATGTGTTTCGTAGCACAAGGTAAAACATGCCGAAAAAAATACGTTCCTTGTATGAAGCACCCTTATTTTTTTAATTTTTAAACACACTAAAAATGTCAATTGTCTACCTATTTCGGTTCATGAGATACGTCCTGCTGAAAGACAGAAATACGGACAGCGAAAGCTTATTAATACGATTCCGTTGGTTACCCGGACAACAAAAAGTATTGGTGTTTGGAGTTTTAGTATGAATCTGCGGTATTATATCGAGCCCCGACCGCCGACCACTTGTCATAAGCAAAATATCAAGAAATTGCGATTCTGTCGTGAACGAGAAGCATTGCTTTAAGTATTGTTTACGATAGTACACAAAACACATAGCGCATAGCAATGAATGGCAGGCCTAATATTTTAGTATGAGTTACCATTAAAGCCGATTTTTTATAATAAATGGCGCTTTCTATATGTCAGCGATCAGGGTCCGATATGACGTCAGTTAGCTCATTTAATGAAAATCATTATTAAATAATAATTCACTGGTTAAATTGGCTTCGTATTCACTGATTAAAAGTCACTGTAAATTTTATTAAGGATCCTTGGTCATTAACATTGACCCTGCTTAGTCAGTGGATTGGCTGTAAAATTGGCTGTTTTTTCGTATATGTTTTAAATACAACTAGGTATTTGACTAGGCTTTGTAGTTATGCAATTATCTCATCATCTGCTATGCATTCCCAAAGTATCTTGGGATCGGCTTCCAATCTGATCAGATGCAGCAAATATTGGAATGCATTTATTTATGCGTGTGTGTGTCCTCTGTTGTATTTATTATTGACTTGAGTGCACCTGTATCTGCGTACACACTGATGCACTATAATATCTCCTGCGCCAAAGACTACTCTCTGTTGAGATTAGCCACTATAGTCGAAATACGGTCTAGAGGACTGTATGCCCAAAAAATCAAAGTATAAGCTGACATATCCATTCCAATCGTTTAAAATATATAGGTACCTACCGAGTATCTAGATCCAAATAAATTTATTTTTCCTTATCCACGGTCTACTGTCAGTAATCTAAACGACTCGTTTTATATAAAAACATGGCCGTTCTAAGTGCTATCGTTAAAATAACTGTTTGTGCTCTCATTAGTAAGCGCACGATCCTTGGTAAGGTACGGCGAGTTACTGGTTTTACGATCTTTTCCATTTCCTTCCACTCTCTGCTGGTTTGTGGCTATCATCAGTTCATTTAATACATTAATGTATTTTATTACTTTACCGTGGAGTAAGGGGTGCTACACATTTTTAAGGGACGGTGCGGTTCGGCACAGTTGCACGACCGAACCGAATATAATGTACAGATTTATGTTCGGGAATAAACTACTCGGCTTAATTCTTACCTAACGCGAACCGCCACAGTGATATCACATGCCGAACGGAATTTACTGATTAGCACGATTCGAATAAAAGCCGAATATGTGTATCTACAGCACATCATCAGCCTACAGCAGTCCACTGCTAGACTTAGGCCTCTCCAATTTCACGCCATTCAGCCCGATTGTCGGCAACTCTCATCCAGCTGTTACCAACCACCCTACGAAGATCGTTGCTCCACCTAACCTGAGCGTCCTACCTTACGTTTGCCGATTCGCGGTCTCCACTCAAGAACACGTCTACCCCAACGGTCATCGGTTCTACGGCTAATGTGGCCGGCCCATTGCCACTTCAGCTTGCTAATTCTGTGAGCTATGTCGATAACTTTGGTTCTCTGCCGGATTACCTCTTTCCGGATTCTGTCCCTCAGAGATACTCCAAGCATAGCTCGTTCCATAACTCGCTGAGCAACTTTGAATTTATGGACCAGCCGTACCGTGAGTGTCCACGTTTCGGCTCTGGAGGTCATAACAGGCAGGATGCACTGATTGAAGACTTTCATCTTTAGGCTCTGCGGAATACGCGACGAGAATCTACAGTACGAGTCGAACGAAAACCTATATGAACCTTTTTATTTATTTGATTACCAACGTGATATATGTAGGTTCTTATGTTACAATTTATCCTTTACGGTATTAAAATGTGCATATCAAGTAAACTTTACCTTTAAATGCCACTCAATTGCTGATAGGAAATCACAGCTTTTGCAGTATCGAATTCACATGCTCTGAACACATAATTAAATTAAGAATACATAAATATCTACAATTTACACACTATTATAATGTATTAAAATGACATGTATACAATAGGTACATTATAATAATACCAGCCAAAAACCTGTTTTTTGAATCATGTTATATATTTATGTATACTAGATGCTACATACATTGATCCATCGATACATGATAATGACACAATGGGCATCCTTATCGCTTACTACAATCTCTTCTAGGCAACCTTGGAATGGACAGTGATTTTCTAGACATAAAATTTGGGTTGTTATGCATAGTAAATAATTCTTCGGGTCGGCTTTGTTGTTCAATAAAATACTGCCGAATCGAATGTGCCGACCCGAAAGGTGTAGCACCCCTACAGCACGTTTTTCAGCAGAAGTAAAGTGAAATTTTGCTCAGTGGCAATTTGCCTACCTACATGGCGTGCGGTTGACCGTCGATGTTTTTCATCGTATAACCTTTTACAATCAGGCGTACGTAGTTTTTACTTTGCAAATTAAAATTTATATGTGGTTACTGTTATTTGTAGCGCTTTTGTGAGAATATTTTTGAAAATATAATAACACTGAATGTGTACAGAATGTTTTTAAAGTTTTTGTTCACAAATTAAATTAAAAAAAACTTTTTTACAAAAAAAAAACAACCGACTTCCTTAAAAACACTACAAAGTGAAAAATAACTTTAATTTCGGTAGGTACTTTGTTTTTTTTTTGTAAAAAAGTTTTTATTTTTAAATTTTTAGTTGTGGTATTCACCCTGCACTAATTCCAAACAAACAATGCATATTTATGCGATAGCAGAAATCGCGGTTGATTTCCTGTCATTTTTTAAAGAGTTCCGGTGTCTGTCTCCCGAACTCATCATCAGATCTATATGAAAATTATATGGGACCATTTCGGAATAAACCCCTTTCGAACAAAAAAAGAATTTTGTAAATCCGTCTATATATGACAGGCCAAAATGATTAAGGCTGCTTTTTTTTTTATTAAGCAGACAGTAGAGTGGGTAAGAGCCCACTCTAGTGTCTGCTGAAGAATCAATTCTCGATGTCAACGAGTATGTCTATCTAGGACAAGATATCTTCTAACTCCTGATCGATAAGGAGTTGTACCTTCCATCATCAGCTCAACGGAATATAAGAATACAAGTAACGGTCTAAACGTGCCTATAATATTCAAAGAATTATCCCCTAACCTTCTAACCTTTCACTGTAAGTTCCTATATGTACTGTTCACCGATGAGGAGTTCCATGCGGTATCTTCGAAGACTATAATTAGTTCACCACGGATGGATAGATAGAACCAGCAATTATTTTTGATCTTTAGTACAATATCCAAATCACATTACGTGTACTGTTTGTTTTTGAGGAGTTCCTTCGTTTATCTCCCAAAGTATACATCAAATCTTCACAAAATTAATAAGGGACCACCTCAGGAGTATACCCTTACGAATAAAAAAAGAATTTTCAAAATCGGTTGACAATTGACGGAGAAATCGGTGAACATACATAAAAAAATAAATAAAAAAAATACATACAGTCGAACATATAACCTCCTCCTTTTTTTGAAGTCGGTTAAAAATGGCGAAGTTTTAACATAATAAGCCTATAATGTTTCCACTGCTGCGACATAGGCCTCCTCTCAGAAGAGGGTCTGGGCTATAATTCACTGGGAACAACCGAGTTGGTAGATGTCAAATGTCTTCGAGTGCTTTGTTCTAAAGAGATGCCGGTTCCCTAACTATGTATTCCTTCAAAGTTTTGATAGCAGTGGTGATGAAATAGTTCGAATTTACTACCTACAACTCCTAAGACGTAGCAGATTCCACTGGGCCACAACTGTTCGAAATTGAGACGTGTAGTTTAATTTTAATATGCAAAGCTTGGAAATAGAGGATTTTCTTTTAAATTATTCTTATAATACCTTCGTAGTTTATATTTATATTTTATTTATTTGATCGGATAACAAAAATCCATTGGGTTAGTAACAATAGTCTTACTTATGTTAGTACTTAACTAATAACACAAGCAATGCACAGGTGACACGCGACGTCACCAACGGGCTGTTATGTCTCCCGGCTATATCGCGTAGAATGCTGTTGGGGCTGCCACGTACTCTATTTAGCAGGGACACCGCCTTCTTACGACGTACAGCATTGAAGCAGTCAGTACGTGCCTCAGCGAACATAGAAGACGCGCTACAGAACCGAGGTAGCAGCAACAGCACTCTAAATGCGTTGTTGTATTGGATCCGCAGAGCATTTTAGGCCTTCTGAGTGTAGCTGAACCACATACTCCCCGAGTACAGCGACGTGCAATATGCTTTAAACAATATTATTTTGACCGCCGATGTCGATGTTTTTAGTTTATGACGAAGTAAAATAATTATACTGTCTAGATAATTTATGCAAACTAACGTGAAATATTAATAAAATAATTATTATTACCTACTTCAAATATCTTAAGGTACGTACGAGTAGGCTCCAAACGCTTAGATTAAAATAGTTTAATGTAAAAGTTTTTATGCCCTGACCAAACTAAGGCGAACCCCGAACGATAGAGTCTTGTGGGTCAAGTGTGCGCATTTAAACTTTGACGCTTCAAAAACTCGAAAATTATTTGTAGAATGAAATAAAACTGTATTAATTAGTAAGACTATTTATTTGTAATCAACTTAGACACAATAACAGTATTGTCAGTAGCTTATATTTTAAGAAACTATAGAAAACAAAAACCGTTCCATACGCGCACACTTACCCCAGTATAGGGGAAAGTGTGCGCAGCACTGGGGGTAAGTGTACGCAACAACAACAAAATATATATTGAGCTATATATTTCTAGAACGAAAACAGTATTATATAGTTATTAAAATTTTCATCATAGGTACTTAAAGTAATCAGCATAATAATCATCTTAAATCTAAATATGAGATCAATTTGAACTTAGAAATCATTAGTTACTTTGTCATACATGTATCACGAAGAAAAGTGCCGTGTTCAAAGCTGGTGCACTGTTCGTGCCACCAGGCTCCACAAAGGCTACATTCAATCCAGTCTTCAGTCGGTGGATCAGAATACTTTTCGCCACATAAGGGGCAGTAATACTCATTTTCGTCATTTTTCGGTTTCTTAAGAGTCTTATTTTTAACATTATTTTTTTTGGCAGTCTCAAGTGATTTTGTAGTAGTTTTCTTAGTTTTTAGTCTTTCTTTTAAATCTAGTCGTATTTTCTTTTTGGATAATTTCTCTTCCTCTTTTTTCTTAATTTCTAACTCAGATTTAAAGTTTGTCAAATGCTGTGCGCGTGATGGAATTGAATCTTCTTGTAAAGGTTCCTGTACTGCTGTAGTTGGTAACATCTCTTCTAAATTTTGGGTAGGAATCATGTCAGTTACAGAAGCTGCCACGAAATCTTCCTCCGAAAAAAATATCTCTGTCTATTGGCCAGATTCCAGAAACTTTGAAACCTGAAACTGCATTGCTAAGCGTTGCTGCTTTTTGGAAGGTCTCATTCACCAATTGAGCTATTTCTTTTTGTCCAATCACGGGGCCTGGATGGTGGCTTAGCCATTTATCACATGCGTAAGCGAATTTTGTTTTCAGAGGCCCAAAAAACCCACGATCTAAGGGCTGCATCTTGTGACTACTGTGAGGTGGGAGAGTAAGCATATGAATGCCATTATCACGACAGAACAGTATAGCATCCAGAGAGATATGGCTGCTATGGTTGTCCAAAATTAACAAGATAGGATTATCTTTGGTTGGCTGAACATTGTCTTTAAAGTGGCGTAGGTATTCTAGAAACAGGCCCGTATTTATGAATCCTGAATTAGAAGCCATTGCAATACTACCTTCGGTTGCATTATTAAGCAAATAACCTTGGATTATCTTCCGGGGAAAAATAAATGCTGGAGGAACATAGTTCCCAGTTGCACTCATTGCGCAAACTAGTGTAATTGTTTGGCCTCATTCAGCAGAAACTATTTTTCCCACCAGCTTTTTTCCTTTCACTGATATTACTTTTGGTACTTTCTTCGGTACAGTATTCACTCCACTTTCATCCATATTATATATTCGGCTGGGTACAAATTTGTATTTATTGTAGAGGCTCTGCAAGTTATCATAAAATCTTTGTACTTGAGTTTTATTGAATCCCATGGCTCTGGCAATACTAGTTGGGACTGGCTGTCGCAATTTAAATTCTGGAAATCTTTTAAGGAATCTATATACCCAGTCGCGGCCAGCTAATTTTGAGGATGTGTTGAATCTATGCGTAATTTTATTTACTTCAGCATACTCATAAATCAACTTCTGGAGGTTCTGCATTGTGAGACCATAATAAAGATTATCACTTTGTTTAATATATTTGTATATATCAGTCTCTTGCTCCTTGGTGAATGTCAAAGAAAATCTTCTCATGCTGGGTGCTGTCTTTCCAGCTTTTAAACGTTTTCGCAGAGTACTTTCCTTAAGTCCGACTTGAGATGCAGCTTTTCTTTTACTGGCACCCTTTGAAATTAATAATTTGGCGGCTTCCAGCTGTTCATCTGTGACCACGCATCTATCCGAAGCTTTCCTCAGATAATTTCGAGGCATTTTAAATTTATATTTGTACTCTGAAACAAAACTTAGCAACACATGTACAAAGATATGCAAGCGGGGTAAGTGTGCGCATGCGCACGCTTACACGACAGGCTTCTGCGCACACTTAACCCAAACCATCGAAATAGAATTGTGTGAATGTCAATGATTATTGCGTCATCATAACAACTTAAACCCTGGCAAATAAAAAACTAGATATTATGTTGCACTCGATGACAAATAGCATATTTTCAAAAAGTTTTCATGACTACAAAAGATTACGCGTCAAATGTGACAAAATATCGTAAATATTTTAGCAAAAATCTTCGTTTACCTGTCAGAACAAAACGGCGCGCGAGCAGACGCTGCTATACGAGCGCTTTGCAAGACGTCCCGCGAGGTCCTAGAGAGGGGGGTTACCGTTCCTTAGCTCTTTATAGTTTTCGAGATATTTTGAATGCGCACACTTAGACGCTGCGCACACTTGACCCACGTGACTCTATGCTATATGAGTTTGCTTGCGCTGTTTGCGTTATCGAGCCATGAGGTACAGGGTGTAAAGTCCACTTATCCTCGATAGAAAAGAGAGGATCCTCCGATAAGACGAGTATTATTTCTGGTAGGCTGCTACGCAACGGTTTTTGTTTTTACACGCTTTATATTAGCTTCACTTGTATGTTTGTTTGTAACCGACTCCTTATAGCGCGATTTTGACCCACTTTACACGACCAGATTTCATTCAAACTTTGCACACCTGTCAAGGACCGATGACAATGCAATAATTTCATAAATTTGTGCCATTATCCTTGCCAGGGTTACCAGGACAGCAAAAAAACTGTCTTCGAAAACTACGCTGACATACGTCACAAACTACGCTGACATACGTCTCAAAATTCGAACCACCCTAAAAAATAGAAAAAAAAAATAGTTTAAAAAAAACTAAAAAACACGCTTCCATTGAAAACCAAACTAAAAAGTACAAAATAATGGAAAAAAAGCGTGGGGTGCCTGATATCAATAAAAAAATACCTTAAAAAGCACCCCACGCTTTTTTCCATTATTTTGTACTTTTTAGTTTGGCTTTCAATGGAAGCGTGTTTTTTAGTTTTTTTAAACTATTATTTTTTATAGGAATGACACCTCGCTCGTGAGCTCCACCTCGCTCTTAAGAGGTAGCCATCTGCCAAACCGGACTTGTTTGTGACTCTGTTTGCGCGATGTAGGGTTTTGCGTGTCGTCAGTCTGATGCACGACTCGTATCATCGTCATCATCATCATTTCAGCTGCAAGACGTCCACTGCTGGACATAGGCTTCCCCCAAAAACCACCACTTGGATTGATTCATTTTTTTGGGGGTTTGCCATAATTGCTACGCTTGCCAGGCGGGTTGGCGATCGCAGTATGGTGGTTAAATGCATAGAGAACGCTGCTGCCCATTCTCTTGTAAGTCCCTTAGTCGCTTTTTACGACACCCACGGGAAGACATGAGATAGTGCTATTTTTTACGTCCAGTACCACACGGTACACAGTTTGCATGTAGCGCTTTTGCGTCAACTAGCTTCAATGAAGGTGATCAAACTGAAACAAATAGTCAGGCTACTTTTTAGTCATTGGAACAATCGATGCTGACAGTTATGTCCCGCGTGGGATTCGCCTCAGTGTAGCCGGAGTTTTATTGTTATTTCTGAACATCGACTATGACATTGATACGATGCTTTGTATTTCTTGGTAGGGTGACAAAAGTTCAAGAACTATCTGTTAACTAATAATACAGTTTCATGAAAATGGCAACTTTAAACCGTAAGTCTTGTAGTCTAAATTGGTATACTTCGCTGTTTCAATTTTGTTGAAAATGAAACAAAATTGTATACAGAATAAATTCATATCGTTTCAAACAAAATTGAGCAAGGGACTGGCCAAGTGCACATTTATTACAGATCTTAATCACAAATTAAGAATTTTATTCCAGTGACATAACTGATTACGCTTATTGCCTTTTTTACATAAGTCCCTTTTTTGGCAACAATTTTCTTTTTTTTAAATACCTTTACAGGAACTGAATACTGAGCATTTCTGAGTAACTTCTACTTAAATATGTTCAATATTTGGTTTCTTGAAATGGTCGCAATATTATGCTGATGTGCCGCATGTTTTCCCACAGCTTTTTATATGTGTGTTTCGTTTTTCTCTGCATTCTGTTTACCGCAATTAAACGTATTTTCTTCAGACGTTCTTTCTTTACACGTATTTAGCATTGTTGCCTTAAAAGGGAAGCGCCAGAGTATCCCGTGACATTTTCTTAGGTTTTTGCTATTTTTCAGGTCAGTGTTAGGCTGTATGCTGAACAAAATATGTTTCATGACCGTAAAAAATATAAGGCTTTACAGAAATATAATCATTCAGGGCTGTATTGACGATTTTAATTTAAGATTTAAGTTCATTTAATGTCATTTTCACGAAATAGACTTTAAATGTGAAGGTAAAAAAAACGTATATTGCATTCTGCTTAATAAAGAACTAGTTAAAATTGAGTATATTAACTACATTGTGAATGTATGATAATAATTTATAAAGAATAATCGTAACGAGCGGAGGTAGTCATATTTTTAAAATGAAATATTACAGGATTCAATTTTCTCGTTTACATTTAAAGTAATTTAATTAAATACTCTTGAACGAGCTTCACTGCCAATTTAGTTACAAATTAACAACTAGTAGGTACAATATTATTTTGAAGTAAGATATTATTCAGTCCTAAGAAATGTAAATACTTATACATTTTCTGCCCCTCGGGCTTTCTTTCCAATTTGACACTTTGATAGAGCAAATGTAAAAGTTAGTAGAATTTACTAAAGACTGTGACACACTAAATGCGGGTCGTGAGCGATCCGGCTCTTCGCGTGACAATGATTTATTACGGTTGACACATCAAGTTCGAAATCGGGTCGTCTGAGAGTGTCGGCAAGTCCGTGCATACATTTGATAAGTTTTGTTATATCTCAGATTCTGAGGAAGGAAAAAAACACCTAAGGTTATCTTTGGTGTTGGTGTTTACCGACATACGAGTCGGTTCGTAGGTTCAAACACAGACAGGCGCTTTTCTTTATGTAATTTTTGATATAGTGTTTCCCTAAGTGATCTTGAGACTCGACAGGGGTCTACGTTGGCTTAAAAAAAAACAATGGAGGCAGATAAAAAACGATTAAAAAAAAATTGGAAGCAAAAGAAAATCCATTTTACTATGGAAACCAGTCATATGTAGAAAGTGGTCTACGAGAAAAAAGGTTTCGGAACCTCTGTTTAGATGCTTCCATCGATACCTCAATTGTCAAATTATGATGAGTAAGTTCTGATGGACCAAGTGACATACTTACATACCGTTCAAAATCATAACAGTCCTTTTTGCTTCGCCGCTGTCGATTAATTAATAGATTTTAGATTTTTATTTAGTAGAAAATATTCATACCGTTTATGACACGCATTGACTGTCCTACTAATTGGATTGGAAGACGAATCGAAAATGTATTTAACAACAAAATTGTGTTGTTTAGAATATTCAGATTATGTCAATATGATCGGTATTTTGAATTCCCGTCTGAGTCTAGGAAAATGTTTATAATTTTCAAAGTAAATAGTAACGTTGATTGTAAACATGATACTATTGTATTTAATTTAATAAAACCGTTGAATATCGAAAAAACCTATACATAGATAGAAAATTACATTTACATTTTCTCATGTACATCCTAACGACTACACCAAGTACCTACTTCGTACCTTTTTAACGATTCATATTCCCCGAAAAGCCAAGATTACACAGCGTTAAGTTATTAAACAACCAATACAAAATGAACAAGACTTTATCCGTTGTAACAGTTCAACCGCAATTTCGTGGCCATTTCCGCAACTTTATTCCATGTTTACTTTTGTTTCGTTCATCAAAGCATTTATGATTGAGAAGCGTTTGTACGAAATTGAAACTTGAAATTGTTGAAGCAAGGTTGTAATTTGTATGTTTGTAAACAGACATGCCAGAAGCAACCATCCACCTTGGGGCTAAGATGAACCCGAATGACATTGAAGAGGGTGATGACGTCTACTTCGGCTGTAAAGTTGATGCCAATCCGCCTGCCTACAAAGTTGTTTGGGAACATAATGTGAGTAATAAATGTTTGATATTTATTTTCGTTTTCAATTTTATGTTGCTGTTATTGTGTTTTTATTGATTCTGAAAATTGTGTTTTCAAGTGTTTATTTTTTTGTGTGAATATTTACTCCTTGTTGTTGTGTTGTTTGTTGTTAGTAATCTATACTTATAATATTACTAGCTTCTGCCGGCGGACGGGACCTTCCCGTCGCGTCGAATCGCCTACCCGTGCGATTTTCCCCATTTTTGCAATATTTTTCATTACTGCTCCACTTTTCTTAGTTGTAGCGTGATGTTATATAGACTATAGCCTTCCTCAATTAATAGGCTACCCAACACAAAAAGAATTTTTCAATTCGGATCAGTAGTTTCTGAGATTAGCGCGTTCAATCAAACAAACAAACAAACTCTTCAGCTTTATAATATTATAGTATAACTTTATAATATTATAGTATATAGTACTGGCTTCTGCCCGCGACTTCGTCCGCGTCAAATTTTTGCTCCCGTGACCCTTCCCGTCGCATCGAATTGCCTGCCAATTTTCGTCAATTTTTCGTTGTTGGTCCGCTCCTTTTAACTGTAGCGTGATGTTATATAGCCTTCCTCAATAAATAGGTTACCCAACACAAAAAGAATTTTTCAATTCGGACCATTAGTTCCTGAGATTAGCGCGTTCAACCAAACAAACTCTTCAGCTTTATAATATTAGTATAGATAGATACCGTTGAAGAGTTTGTTTGTTTGCCTGGTTGAACGCGGTAATCTCAGTAACTACTGGTCCGAATTGAAAAATTTAATAATATAATAAAATCGCGGGCAGAAGCTATTTTATAATATGTCTGTGACGGATAATGACAAGTTTTAAATTGATGTATGTGAACTTGAAGTGCAAACCAAAGTAGGTAATGGTTTAAGGTTCAAACCAGTCCTGTGATGCAAGCAATAGGCGGAATTCCGTACATTATTATAAATACATAGAAGTAACATTTTACTATCATGGAAAAACTTATTTGACGCCTGAAACATGGATTAGTTAAACTACAATCCCAGGCTTTTGGAATATAGCATTTTAATTAAATGTCGCATCGTCAGCGCCATCTAGTTATAACATTCTGTAATTAGTTACCCACATAGGAAGGTCGTATGTACCGTCACAAGCATTGTCGTAAATATCTTACAGTTATGAAAAATTCAAAAGCGTTTTTCTTGTGCAATGAAAGTTACAATTTTGAGAAATAATTTTACTAGCTATTGACGCAGCTTTGCCCGCGTGGAGGTTGGCTGGTGTCCGCAACTCCACGTCGGAGCGCGTATTTTGCTTACGCAAGATAAAAAGTATCTATTGTATCATTCCAGCTTATAAACTCTGTATGCCAAATTTCGTCTATATCCATTCAACCCTTTGTTTCGTGATTGAGTAATAATCATCCAAACATCTAAATCTACAAACTTTCACATTTATAATATCTATTCGTAGGATATGTATTTGTACATTGTTAGTAATTAAGTTTCGTAATACGCAGTCAGATAATTTTATTGACATGCAAAACATTACAATACCTATACTTAATTCTAGAGTATGATACTTATATCCAATGGCATGCTGTACCTACGTTTCACGAATAGCTATATATACGTAAAAAAAAACGTATCTCTGCAAAAACTCAAACGTTGGTTGAAACGAAATCTATTTTCCTCGCAATCAGAGCTAGGCAATAAGACTTCCGATCGTACACGAGTCCCACGTGACCAGCGCATGACACAATTGGACGAAGCGGACTTACGCGACGTCCTGCGTGAGCGATCTAGACGCGAACGCGAAGCGGCGCGGCGCGGCGCGAAAACAACAAACAGTCGAAACCTATTGAAGTGTCCTACGCACATGCGTGCGGTGCGGAGCGGCGCGAAACGAAGCGAACGCGATCAGTTGGCTTGATATTTCCGCGCGAACTGGATGCGGTGCCGTCGTATTTTTTTTTTTGGTTATAATTTCGGATTTATAGAAATTTTAATTAATGCTATCCAAGAACGTCCTATATTATAGGATAAAAGGAATAAAAAATATCACAACCGGTTATAATCATACCGCGAATGGGAGGATTGGGCCAAATTAACTGGGACCTAAGTATACAATATTAGTCTCACTTCTTCGCCGTTCATACTTCTTGAGTATTTGATATTTAACATATGAATTTTCCAATAATATTTGTTTCCATCCGTCCATGACAAATCCACAGTGCCCACTGAACGTCGGCGTCAGTGGCGGCTGTGCGAGACGATTCGCGTGCACGTAGGACATAGCCGCCGCATCGCACCGCATCGCGTTGAATTCGCGTGTCACCGCTTCATAATCGCGTTCGCTTTGATCCGCCTACGTAGGACGTAGCGTTAGCCAACTGACATACTAAGGCACTTGTCCCTCTGCTGGCGACTAACGGGAACTGAGTAGAAAGCTCGCGACAGCGACGAGCGTTTATTCACTGATAAAAAAATGCATCAAATACTTTAAAAACAATAAAATATGGACCATCCATTTAAATAACGAACCATGGATACGATAATAAAATAATTATAATAGTAATATATATATACATATATAATTATATTACGGAATTAAATCAATAATGAATAATTTTAAATCTATACCCATAGTTTTAACAATGTTACTAATTTAATAAATCTGTATAATCAATAAAACAATAATTATAATTCTTAAATTCTATTACCTGACCAAATTCAAAATTTACCATTGCAAAAATTCAAGAAACGTTTCACAGAATTACTTGTTGACAAATGTTATTATTCCGTGCAGGACTTCTTAAATGATAATTTTTTGTAATATTTTTGTTTCTTTACGTTGTATGACATTTGCATGCTAGATTAAGGCAGAATGTACATGGATCCTATTATTTAATGTAACAACTTATATGTATGTACCTACATTCTAAGCAAATAAAGACCTATTCTATTCTATTCTAGTATTATTAAATCAGTATAAATTATTAACTAGGTAATTAAAAATATAATTTATTAAATTAAGCACCCAGTGTTCTTCCGTCTCTCTCCTACATGCTGTGCCCGACAGGGTCCATAATTGTGACTTATATAATTATTTCCCTTTCAACTATGTTCATAAATTATGGTACGCAATAAAGAATTGAATTGAGAATTGATCAGCATATACAGTATGTATCAAGCGCGAGTCTCTCAGAGAGTGTTCTGCTCGCAAAGTGAGCGTCCTTCAGCGAGTACTTTCTATGATGGCGATCAACAAACGAGTACTAACCGGTGGCGGTATGGACAGTTAGAGATCAGCTATTAGTATTTATCTATTTAATAAGGCGTGAAGAATTGCCCGAAGAATTGCTAAACTGAAGTGGCAGTGGGCAGGGCACATTGCTCGCGGAACAGATGGCCGATGGGGCCGAAAGGTTCTGGAGTGGCGACCGCGTACCGGAAGACTTAGAGTTGGAAGGCCTCCAACAAGGTGGACCGATGACTTTGCGAAGGCTGCAGGAATCCGCTGGATGCGGGAAGCACAAAACCGGTCGAAGTGGCGGAGCTTGGGGGAGGCCTATGTCCAGCAGTGGACGTCTTTTGGCTGAAATGATGATTATGAATATGAATAAGGCGCGATAAGAAGATAATTTTTAGGTGATGGACAATAGGGCATCGCACCAAAAAATAAGTTCGAAACAGCAGTGTTGCGTTTGAATCAAAGGACCATCGTTAATCGATTCGACCTTAATTAAACTAAAAATTAAATGCACGGCTCAGTGCTACGTTTTAGGCATTTCTTTATTAGATTGAGTTTCCTTCGTTATCATGACATAAAATATTATGATAGTTTACGATCATAATTTTGAGAATTTATCGACGAAAATATATATATTTTTTTGGTTCTGTTTTACGATTTTTTATCATGATACTATTTTATTCTAATGAAATATGTGTGAATATGTCTTTTCTTTGCTTTTTCATGGCTTGTTAAAGGTACCTCACTGTGCGATAAAAAAACTGTGTCCTACGTTTGGGCAGCGCCTTAACTTACATGGGCCCTATACTTTTTTGTAATTTTCTTGAGGGAGAAAATTTTACATAGCTTGTACCGACAGCAAATATAGCTAGCATTTACAGCGAATCTATCTATGTTTATCTTTGTTTGGAAAACGCATTATTTACCCAGAATATGTCATTTGAACCATTTGTAATTTTGATTGGATTTTCCCAGTTTTGATGAAACGGTAGTAAACATAGTATTCTACCAAATAATTTCTAACGGGAATGTGAATTGTCGTTACAATATTATTTGATAGAATATTAATTTTTACTCGGTCTTTTCGTGATTAAACAATGTTTATGTTATGTTCTTCTTGGTCGCGTACCTATTTAATTACTGAAAGTCGTGTTCCTGAAAGGCATTTGTGGCTTTATGTATGATGTTCTTCCACTTCCTTTGGTTCTCCCACCAACTTTTCTAGGGTATCTGGTTCCCAACGGGCAATGTGAGCAATCTGGACTGGCCTGTTAGTCAAGTGGTTAGTAATTCTGACTGCTAGGACGGTGGTTGTGGGTTCGATTTCCACCCAGGACAAATGTTTGTGTGATGAGCACAATTATTTTTTCTGTGTCTGATTGTAATTTATCTAACATGTGTATGTATTTAGAAATATATAAATATATTTATCAGTTGTCTGGTTGCCATAGTACAGGCTCTGCCTAGTTTGGGATCAGGTAACGGTGTGTTGGTTGTCCTGTAAATAGTGTATCTTTTATGCGTAATTGTGTGAGATAATGGGGTGTTCGTAATAACACATTCAATAAAGTCCATGTACATAAAAGCACATTGAATTCATGTCGTTTAGTAGGTACTGTCCTATTATTTGGAACGTTAGGACATGCCAATGACTGAAATGGTCAAATGCGTGTCGGACCACACACAATATTTCGTAGATGGAATGAATGTATCCCAAAAATAAACTTTGTAGTAGAAATATGTTCTTCCATACATCATAATATATCCCCATACTTATACTATATGTCACGGTCAATTCTTTAACTGCAACAATCTACGTATGTGACAGCTACAAATTAATGAATTCTGGAACTTCCTATAACTTGTGCTGTGAGGCCTTTCTTCTGATGATACCTTAGTCAACGGGAAGTACCCGATAGCTTTTTATTTATTTGCGAGTATAAAATTAGTCGCATATATTAGGTTGGGGAAAAAGTCTTTTCGCATTATAGTATGTATGAACTTGTAATAAAATCTCTTTGGCTATACTATTTGTATCTGGCTGGTTTTGGTATCATTGAAAGTTTAAATTTTAAAGAACATAATTCCAAATTCAAATAAGGAAAATGTGTGATTTTCATTTGTTTTTCGTACCGTCAAGATGAGTGAATCTAATGAAGAAATTCGATATATTTTAAAATTTTACTACAAAAAAGGTAAAAATGCAACGCAAGCCGCGAAATAAAATTGCGATGTTTATGGACCTAGTGTAGTGTCTGTGAGAGTAGCACAAATTTGGTTTAAGCGTTTTCAATCCGGAAATTTTGACGTCAAAGATGCACGTAGCTCTGGTCGCCCTATTACGGATAAAATGGATGCCATTTTTGAAAAAGTGGAGCAAGATCGGCATAGTAGTTACGACGTAGCTGAAGAACTGGAAATTGACCACTAAACAGTTTTGGCGCATTTGAAAAAAACTGGGTACACAAAAAAGCTCGACATTTGGGTACCTCACGAGCTCACTGAAAGAAACCTAATGAACCGTGTACTCATTTGTGATTCTTTATTACGACGTAATGAAACCGAACCATTTTTGAAGAAGCTGATAACTGGTGATGAAAAGTGGATCACGTATGACAAGAACGTGCGAAAAAGGTCGTGGTCAAAGGCCGGTCAGGCTTCACAGACTGTGGCGAAACCCGGTTAACTCGCAACAAGGTGATGCTGTGTGTGTGGTGGGATTGGAAGGGCATTATTCATTATGAGCTGTTACCACCAGGCAGGACTATCGATTCTGAACTCTACTGCGAACAACTGATGAGATTAAAGCAAGAAGTTGAGAGAAAGCGGCCGGAATTAATCAACAGAAGGGGTGTGGTTTTTCATCATGATAACGCTAGACCTCACACATCTTTAGCCACCCAACAAAAATTAAGAGAGTTTGGCTGGGAGGTGTTTATGCATCCGCCGTATAGTCCTGACCTTGCACCTTCAGATTTCCACCTGTTTCGGTTTCTTCAGAATTCTTTAGGCAGTATCAGGTTAACATCACGAGAGGACTGCCAAAACCACTTGTCGCGGTATTTTGACCAGAAGTTCCAAAATTTCTATAGCAATGGGATCATGTCCCTACCTACAAGATGGAAAAAAGTTATCGAACAAAATGGTACCTACATACTTTAGTTAAATGTAAATAAACTTTATTAAAAAATGTTTTGAATTTTCTTAAAAAATGCGAAGAAACTTTTTCCCCAACCTATTATGACCGTAATTTTCATTGCGTTGACTTAGAAGCTTTAATTTTAAAGACTTTTTAACGACCTACGTATTTGATATTAATAGACACCTTCCTGAGAAAAAGGGTCTTAACAGACAGACAGACGGAGAAAGAAGTTATCCTATAAGGGTTCTCTTTCTAACTTTAGATGTACGGAACCCTAATAATACAAAACTCAAACAGTTTTTTCTTGATCTACTTGTACTTGACATTCTATCAGAACTGTCAAACAATGTTCTACCATTTAAAATTACCCTCTGAAATATAAAATACAGCTAACATGTAATTGAACAATCATCAAAAAAGGGTATCACAATAAGTGAATTCGTGTACAAATCGTAACAATTTACATCCCGCATGGCAACCAGGATTAATGTCATGATTATGTCATTTTACCAGAGTGACATGCTTAATCATGGCGGCGTATCGGCATTACATTTGGTCGAATCGATGAAGGTAATCAAATCACTTGTTTATTTAGGGATTCCCATTTTGTTAGCTCGACATTTCAAAATGTTTTGTGAATAGAAATCAGATTTGACAATGTGTGGTCTGCAGAAAAACAGTAGAGAATCGTAGCTTGTATACGACAATTATCAATTTCAGTTACTATATAATTGTAACTCTTTGCTTTTGCACTCTTTAGTTCATCATCATCATCATTTTAGCCATAAGACGTCCACTGCTGGACCTGGGCCTCCCCCAATTTGGGGGGATCTGCCATAATTACCACGCTTAGCGAGCGGGTTGGCGATCGCAGTATGGTGATAAAATGCATAGAGAACGCTGCTGCCCATTCTCTAGTAACCGGCTTCAAAAAAAGGAGGAGTTTTTTTATGTTTGTTACCTCATAACATTGACTGGGTGAACCGATTTTGATTTTTTTTAGGGTTCCGTTGCTAAATGGCAAAAAGCGGAACCCTTATAGATTCGTCATGTCTGTCTGTCTGTCCGAGTATGTCACAGCCATTTTTTTCCGAAACTATAAGAGCTATGCTGTTGAAACTTGGTAAGTAGATGTATTCTGTGAACCGCATTAAGATTTTCACACAAAAATAGAAAAACAAACAATAAAATTTGGGGTTCCCCATACATAGAACTGAAACTCAAAAAAATTTTTTTCATCAAACCCATATGTGTGGGGTATTGGATAGGTCTTCCAAAATGACATTGAGGTTTCTAATACCTTTTTTTTCTAAACCGAAAGTGGTAAAATTTGTGTCCCCCCCCCCCCCTAACTAACTAACTTCTAAAATAAGGAAATGATAACACTAAAAAAAATATATGATGTACTTTACCTTGTAAACTTCCACCGAAAATTGGTTTGAACGAGATCTAGTAAGTAGTTTTTTTTAATACTTCATAAATCGTAAACCACAATTTATCTTTCATTCAGTCAACTTAAATATAAAAATTAAAAAAAAAAAAACTTTTAATTTCATAAACATAAACCTTATGCATAAACCGTGAATACCTGCAGGTTTGTACGGAACCCTCGGTGCGCGAGTCCGACTCGCACTTGGCCAGTTTTTTTTATTTGAAAGCTGGTGCTTCTCGAATGGTCCCATTTTAATTTGGTTCCATTCGGACATTGGGATCCATGTGAAAACCATATAAGTCTTAAATTTGCATTAAGTATTTGCGTGACAAATGAACGAATAACGCGATTAGATTAGTGCGGGGTAACTACCATAACTAAAAAGTTAAAAATAAAAACTTTTTACAAAAAAAATAACAACCGACTTCCTTAAAAAAAACACTACAAAGTCATAAATAACTTTAATTTCGGAAGTCGGTGGCAAAAAAACCTTAAATACAGATCTTAAGACACCGAATTCCGAAATTAAAGTTATATTTGACTTTGTACTGTTTTTTTTTTAAGGAAATCGGTTGTTAATTTTTTGTAAAAAGTTTTTATTAATGATTAATGCCTGATCTTCTGATTCTATGATTCATAATCAGCCTATAATGAGCCCAAAGGTGGGACACAGGCCTTCTATCCGTGTCAGGGAGCGGGTTTTTATAATATATAAAATTTACTTGTAGTATAAATCTACCAAAGCAGTGGTATAATGAAATCAAAATATTAACAACATTTTGTAGAAAAATAGACCGTCCGAAGTGGAGAGCCAAAAGCAGGAAAGCGGACCCCGGGCTCCGAATCGATGCAACCGGGATAACGCAAGGATGATGATGACATTTTGTAGAAAAATCTATCATCATGTCAATATTGTTGAACCCTAAAAGAAGCCCACTGACTTCTCCCGTTCTTGGGCGAACTGGGAGGGCGAGTCAGACTTTTACTGACTAAAACCCACCCGTGTTCCTTCAGTTGCCCATATGCCAGGGTCACGGTGTCAACAATCTCGCGACCCTGGCAGAGAGAGTTGGTAGATTGGCCCCTTCTCTAACTATGTTGGAGTCGGGTTTTAGTCTAACCAAATGCAGCTGAGTACCAGTATTTTACACGGAGCGACTACCTATCTGAAGTTCACAACTCAGTTATTACTATACCCCTTCATAAGACTGATTGTCAGAATTTCAGGCTTTTGATGACCCATAACAACTGTCAAAGATCTACAATTGACAGCTGGATTGATATAACGTGTTTTCCGGGGCACGGAAAGAAAGTGTAGCTCAACTTAAGCCGAGGCACACATTATTACTTAACCATAAGCGCCTCGCATTTAAATTGCGTTTAAAATGTATTGTCTATCTATATTCATCGTTATCGTCAAACACCTATGTTGCCATAGTTTTTCCCATATTTTATCAACATCAAACAATTCCGATAGTTTTCCAATTAATTCAGCTATTAATCGTAGCAGATAGAACTACTATCGCAGTTTCCGCCTCCAAATATTCCAATGTGAATTTATTTGATGACTATATCAATTACGGGACAGAAAATAAAGCATTGAACCGTGAAACGATGGCCAAAAAACGTGTACCTATCGTATTTTCGTAATATCCAGGATTTAAACTGATTGGATATCTCGTGTAGCACCACCTTTATCCTGCAGCATTGGTTGCGTATTTTCAGCGAGTATTTATAAAAGGAAATCTGTATAGATACCTACCATACACATATACCTCTATGGCACGTGTGGTGCCGGACGTAAAGTATAGCAACATCTCATTTCTTCCCGTGGGTGCCGTAAGAGGCGACTAAGGGACTTACTAGAGAATGGCGCGTAGGGTTCCTTATATATTTTACCACCATACTGCGATCCCCAACCCGCCTTCCAAGCGTGGTGATACTGGCAAATCCCCTCAAATTGGCGAAGCCTATGCCCACCAGTGGACGTTTTTAAGCTGAAATGACGAAGCTAATGTTGACACCTCTATGACAGACTTGTCGCTGTCAAAAGTCTACCTCTTTAATATAGTTTTCATAAGGAGGTAAATTGTTAAAAGGAAGGTAAAAAGAAAGAGTTCAAAAGGGATTAGGGAACATTTGTTGTTGTTTACCACATGTTTATTTTTTTATTGATTTAGCATCTCCAACTAAAGATGTACAAAATACATAAACATAAATAAAGGGCAACATTAGGTATTAATTAGGTGTGCTCCTTCACTTTTAGGAGACCACAGCATGCACAAGAATGTTAATTGTTAAGCTAAAAAAGTTAAAAATATTTGTTAAAGGTAAAATTTGGAATCAGTTAATAAATATTTAAAGGAAATATAAATAAATACCATGTGTATTTATTTATATTTCCTTCCCTAGGGATACTTAAATGAAATCGTTTATTTTTTATTTTTTAATAATTTAAATTACTCTGAGACTCATAGATGTTTTAAATGTTAGATATGTCTTTTATTTATTTAGAAACTAGCTTTTGCCAGTGGCTTCGCCCCCGTGGAAGTCGGAAATTATCCCGCGGGAACGTACAACCGGAATAAAATGTAACCTATCTGTGTGCCAAATTTCATTTAAATCCGATCAGTAGTTTTTGCGTGAAAGAGTAACAAACATACATCCTTACATCTATACTCACAAGCTTTCACATCCACACTAATATTATAAATGCAAAAGTGACTCTGTCTATCTGTCTGTCTGTCTCGCTTTCCTGCTAAAACTACTGAACCGATTTAAATGAAATTTGGTACACAGATAGTTTAGAGCCTGGGAAAGGACAGAGGCTACTTTTTATCCCGGTAGTACGTTCCCGCGGGATATTTTCCGACCTCCACGCGGGCGAAGCCGCTGGCAAAAGCTAGTTTATAATATTAGTAGGATGTTATTACTTGACTTTCACGTTGGTATAGTGGTCGCAAACGCTACTGCCGCGCATCCTGGGTTCTATTCCCAGGTTGGGCAAAGTGTTATTGGTTTTTTAACCGACTTCAAAAAGGAGGAGGTTCTCAATTCGGATGTTTATATGTTTTTTTTTTTTATGTATGTTCGGCCATAACTCCGTCATATATAGACGGATTTGCAAAATTCTTTTTTTGTTCGAAAGGGGTTTATTCCGAAATGGTCCCATATAATTTTCATATAGATCTGATGATGAGTTCGGGAGACAGACACCGGAACTCTTTAAAAAATGACAGCAAATCAACCGCGATTTCTGCTATCGCATTTAATATGCATTGTTTGTTTGGAATTAGTGCAGGGTGAATACCACAACTAAAAATTTAAAAATAAAAACTTTTTTACAAAAAAAAAAAAAAAAAACAACCGACTTCCTTAAAAACACTACAAAGTGAAAAAAACTTTAATTTCGGAAGTCGGTGTCTTAGGATCTGTATTTATGGTTTTTTTGCCACTGACTTCCGAAATTAAAGTTATTTTTCACTTTGTAGTGTTTTTAAGGAAGTCGGTTGTTTTTTTTTTTTTTTTGTAAAAAAGTTTTTTTTCTTCAGTGATTCCTCAATATCAGCCTGGAGTATTTATTCATACCCGGTTGATAGTAATAGGCTAGCCCCTATTACATGGGACTTTAACATATCTAGCAATCATGTGGGTATAATATAGACAAACCTGTGCCAGACCCTTTTGGGGATTCCAGGCGTGATATTAGTAATCAGTAAGTAATCATTTATTTAACAAAACACTTAGCCTAGGTAACATCAGTATTGTCTCAGTTATAGATAGGTATGGCTATTACATATGAGTAAACCCCTGCGTGTAACGTGTACCGTGTGGTGCCGGACGTAAAGAATAACACCACCCCATTTCTTCCCGTGGGTGTCGTAAAAGGTGACTAAGGGACTTAGTAGAGAATGGGCAGCAGCGTTCTCTATGCATTTTAACACCACACTGCGATCGCCAACCCGCCTGCCAAGCTTGGCGATTATGGCAAAGCCCCCCAAATTGAGTGAGGCCTAAGTCCAGCAGTGGACGTCTTACGGCTGAAATGATGATGATGATGAAGACCCCTGCCCTTCAAACTAGGAGAGTCCTGTATCTTGAAGGACAGTGTTCTTTAGGTGGATTGTACACATTTTTACAAAAATATATATAATTGCGTAATGAAAATATTATGTAGTGTTATTATTATTTACATGATGATTTCAATTCCGCTAAAAAGTGTCTACAGAGACCCACACACACAGACAAGATTTTCAGTTGAATGAAACAAACAAATTAAACAAACAAACAATCGAACAAATGAATTCAAAGCAAATATGGGCTAACAAAAACCATTATGTACCTTCTTTTTTCAATCAATCATCATGATTAATTTTCAATTTCCCTCAAATATTACATCCAACCTCTCTGTTAACCAACATTACCTTACAAAATAAAAACCAAATATTGTATCCACAGGGTGTTCTACTGCAACACAATCCCGCGAACGGGGTTATTGTGACGGGAAACACCAACCTAGCTCTACGGAACGTGTCCCGACTGCAGGCCGGCCGGTATACGTGCACCGCTTCAAACGTCGAGGGGGACGGCAAGTCGGCACATTTGCATATGCAAGTTGTTTGTAAGTAAATCTAGTATAAACTGCCTGTATAATTAGTTAGATAAGTCGGTTTTCGGAGTAATGTGTTTATATTTTGAGAGAGACAGAAATAAATTGTTTTGTTTCACTTTAAGATAGTGGGAACGAAACAAAAAATACTGTTAAAACGGAAAAGAAACAGTCAGTTCTAATAATAGCACATCGGAATCACTTTTACATATCATAATTCTAAGAAAATAAGTTAGACGGACTCGCCATTTCTTATTTAATAATCATATAATAATGTCTTAGGACAACCAACACACCGTTTTCTGATCTCAATCTAGGCAGAGCCTGTACTATGGTAACCAGACAACTGAAAAACATACTTATATATTTCTAAATACATACATATTATAGATAAATTACACCCAGACACAGAACAAATGATTGAGCTCATCACACAAAAATTTGTCCTGGGTGGGAATCGAACCCACGACCTCAGTCTTAGCAGTTAGGGTCACTAACCACTTGACTAACAGGCCAGTCAATTTGACCACCCCTAAGAAGATTAATCAGTTGGTGCTAACTTTCTTTTTGAGTAAATGGGTTTCTATGTAACGAATGCTTACGGTTTTAAGACCATTTTTAGGGTTCCGTTGCCAAATGGCAAAAAACGGAACCCTTATAGATTCGCCATGTCTGTCTGTCTGTCTGTCTGTCTGTCTGTCTGTCTGTCCGAGTATGTCACAGCCACTTTTCTCCGAAACTATAAGAGCTGTGCTATTGAAACTTGGTAAGTGGATGTATTCAGTGAACCGCATTAAGATTTTCACACAAAAATAGAAAAAAAGCAATAATATTTGGGGTTCCCCATGCATAGAATTGAAACTCAAAAATTTTTTTTTCATCAAACCCATACGTGTGGGGTATCTATGGATAGGTCTTCAAAAATGATATTGAGGTTTCTAATATCATTTTTTTTTAAAACAATAATATTTGGGGTTCCCCATACATAGAACTGAAACACAAAAAAAAAATTTAACCAAACCCTTACGTGTGGGGTATCTATGGATAGGTCTTTAAAAATGAAATTGAGGTTTCTAATATCATTTTTTTCTAAACTGAATAGTTTGCGCGAGAGACACTTCCAAAGTGGTAAAATGTGTGTCCCCCCCCCCGTAACTTCTAAAATAAGGGAATGATAAAACTAAAAAAAATATATGATGTACATTACCATGAAAACTACCAACGAAAATTGGTTTGAACGAGATCTAGTAAGTAGTTTTTTTTTAATACGTCATAAATCGTAAACCACAATTTACCTTTCATTCAGTCAACTCAAATATAAAAATTTAAAAAAAAACATTTAATTTCATAAACGATGATGACGAATGATGATGATGATGACCTGCAGGTTTGTACGGAACCCTCGGTGCGCGAGTCCGACTCGCACTTGGCCGGTTTTTTTTTTAAATCGTCATTTGTCATTTAGAAAACTATACCAAACAGTATCTATAAACTTTTTCTTCGATACGATTATGAAAACTATTTTGTAACGAAATCTTTGTATCAGCCTGTAGTGTACGGAAAGGAATTACTTCTTAACTACGGCATATTCTAGTTCGTTGACCTGGCACCAGGGTTAAACACACTGTCCTATATAAACGTTCCAAAGATAGTTCCTTAAATTTCTATTTGCAACTATCCATTAAGCTATTTCTAAATAATCTCTTCCTAAATACATTTAGATGAGTCTAGTCAAGTTCCACAGTATTTACACTGTAAATATTGGTCTACGTGGGACGTTCAAGAAAGTAGGTTAAGTTTATTTTATTACAGCATCGTTAGGGAATACCGGGGTATAAAAATAGCCGCGTAAATGGGTAGGCGGTGCTTGAAACCGATGGCCTAGTGGTGCATTGTGGTTTTAATTTCTGTCTTTAAGGTGTATAGTATCCTCGTTAACCTTGAGCATATGGGCGGAGCTAAGCTCCATACTCCCGCACACACGTAACGAGTGGCGGCGGCGCGCTAAACTAAAACGACGACCAAAGATTATGCAGAGACGGACGAAAGTCGGTATTTTTGCCTACGACTGTAAAAGGTACCGAATGGTGGGATACTTTAGAAAGACGCAACTATTTGATGTTTATACTGGACATATTTCTTTAAACATGCAGGTATGTGATTGATTAAAGAAAGACAACTTTTCGGGTTAGAGATATCTTTATTTCCCATAAAAAACAAATTTCACTTAGTGCATGAGAAATATTAACATAATTTAAAAAAAAAAATGTTTTTGTAACGCACAGTTTTGGTAAGACACTAAAAATTAAAAATTACAACAAAACAGAAATAGTCAATAACTGTAGGATAATCTATACAAATAAATAAAATTGGAGTGTCTGTTTTTAATATTAAGATAACCACTTTTTACTAAGTGTATAAGGATGTATACACGATACATATACCAAAACAACATTTTTTACAATTTTTGTCTGTCTGTCTGTCTGTCTGTCTGTCTGTCTGTCTGTTCGTTCCCGCTAATCTCGGAATTGGCTGGACCGATTTTGACGGGACTTTCACTGGCAGATAGCTGATGTAACAAGGAGTAACTTAGGCTATTTTTATTTTAGAAAGATTCTTTTATTTTAGAAAAAAATAACTATCTTCTAAAACTACGCTGACATACGTCTCAAATTCGAAAAACCCTGGCTGAATCCTACGAAATAGATCAAAATAATATACTACAGTATTGTACACCTTAAAAAGGCCTACAAAAATGTCCTCAGTGGTATATGTCTATCTCTTAGGGATAACCCACAATAACCATTTTTTATCTTTTACTTTTTACGAGAAATAAGGGCTTATTTACGAAGCGATTTTAAGCAATACAGCATTAATCCTTATCCAATTAAGTACCTTAAATACATTGTGCATTTAATATAGATCAATATGGCCCTTTACAGCATGTAATTTAAATGAATATCTTAGAAGATATTAGAGATTTAAAAAGTGGGCGCAGAGCGCGTTGGCAGGGGCCTGGTAGTACAGGATAAGTAGGATTGTAATTCATATTACTTTGGCTTCAAAGTAATTGCAAATATCATGTGTGTTCATTATACTCAAAATAAACCTAATAGTATTATTTCAAGTAAGAGACCGCGAAATTGCTTAGATGTTTAGATTTTTGGATGTTTGTTTCTCAATGATGCAAAGACGGCCAAACGGATTTAGATCGAATTTGGCACAAAGATATATTATATCATGGATACGTAACAGATAGGATACCTACTTTATCCCGGTAGTAGGTTCCCGGGTGATATTTTCCGACAGCTATACGGGCCAAGCCACTGGCAAAAGTACTATTCCTATAATTATGTTCGGTGTCTGGTAAATGATTGAGTGTCTGTATAGGTAAAATAGGAGCGTTAAGAAAAACCAGGAAGACTTATATTCAACTAAACCAAGCCCTATGTCACAGTCTTCTTACTCTGAATACTATTACTTTTATTTTAAAAACACCAACACACATGATGTTCTCATAAACTATGAATCCTAAGTAATATGAGTTATAATCCTACTACTAATAATATTATATATGTGAAAATATGTATGATTGGGTGTTTGTTTCTCAATCACGCAAAAATGGCTGAATGGATCTGGATCGAAAATAGCACACAGAGTCTATATTACCTATATAACCTGGAATAACACATTCTTATCGCGGTAGTACGTCTTCTTGCATTAATTTCCAACATCCACGCGGGCGAAGCCGCGGGCAAATAATATTATAAATGTGAAAATATGTATGATTGGGTTGTTGTTTCTCAATCACACAAAAATGGCTGAATGGATCTGGATCGAAAATAGCACACAGAGTCTATATTACCTATATAACCTGGAATAACACATTCTTATCGCGGTTATACGTCCTCTTGCATTAATTTCCGACATCCACGCGGGCGAAGCCGCGGGCAAAAGCTAGTCGCTAATAAATTAAACACTTTCTTTGCCTGGGCATTTTTATTTAAATACAAACTAAAAGTATTTAGAAATGCCACCACTAATAAAGCGTCCACAAACAAATCGACTCCTCTGCAAGGAGCTAGTCTATAAACACACACTGGTACAATACATTCGTAAGTATTTACACTAACACACACGTCGCGCGTAGTTGGTCGATAGCTGGAGCGGAGCAGCGAGCGACACAGCCCTCCCGTCTGAATGCTAATGCACGACTGCAGCCCGCGCCTGCGCAGAGCCCCTCTACCCTTGACGGCTTAAAATGGGGGTATTTCTTTGCAAAATTTTGATTAATTTACAATGTTTTATTGTAAAATCGTAGTGGCTAAAACCGTTTATTTTTATGTGTAAAAATATTTCCAAATAACAAAGCTGTTTAGTAGGAGTATGAAATATAAGCCAAAAAATTGGGTTGTCGTAAATATTTTTTTACAGCAAAGGTTTTAACCCTACGAAAAAAGTGCTCTTGTAAAAATTATGTACATGAATCTATAGCAGAAATATATTTTTTTCAAATCTTCAAACCAAGCCGTTAATGAGAAGATAGGTTCATAAGGTGACCGTTTTACGGCATTAAACCGGACCAAGGCCCTTAAAGGAATTAAAGGAAACTCGCAAATCGCGGTTAACTTTATTGAACTAGTATAAAAAAAACATCTAGGTGAAATATTTAGACACCATTTGGCTTCACAAAAAAATAACTAAATTAACATGATTGCTCTCTGTTTTTTTCCTTAATGTAGGCCATTTTTGATTTTGAAGAAAGTATGTAACCCCAGTACTATTTTTTAGTTTTGCTCTTAACTCAGTAGCGAGCGCCAACTAGCGCTAGGGCTCTGTCTCGCATAGGGTCACAGCATTATGCTGAGCGATAGCCGTTTTGCGTGGATGTAATGCATGTTTTCCCCTAGGTTTTTTTTTGTGTGTGTGTGTCTGGTATTTCTTTGCGTCACGTTTAACGCAAACACACACATTTTCTTTCTTTCTAAAAAATGGCTTTGATTTAAAAAGACGAATAAATGTATTGGCACGGTGGTTGAGTGATTGGCTCGACAAGACACGGAACAAATATTTGTATGGCTGTAGGCCACGACACTTGTTCGGAGTCTGTGTACTTGAGATTTATCGTGTCTGTAAATGGATTCGTAAAACAGGAACACAGTTTAACTCTGTACAGAAACAAGGTTGAAAAAAAAACGAGTTTTCTGCCAGCCACATTAACGAAGCAATCTGATGTTCATTTGTTATCAATCAATAATATGCAAATGAAAATCAGCATTATTTTTCAGAATTGAAATCCCAATTTATTTGTGGTCAGAGCCGCATGTCTGTTTGTTCCTTACATCGTTATGAGCTGTCATCTCACTATACCCTCTAGCTAGACAATTTCAAATATTACACAGCCATCCATCGTGTCTATGGTCTTTAATTTAAATCGACTTCAGAAAAGTGAAAAATAGAAAACTTTTTCAAAAACAAAAAAAAAAAACCGACTACCGAAAAAACAGTACACAGTGAACAAAACTTTAATTTCAGAAGTCGGTGGCAAAACACTATAATACAGATGTAACCGTCAGTCACCGACTTCCGAAATCACAATTATTTTTGCCAGTCTGTGGATTTTCTTGTCTCTTTTTTCCACATTCAAACTCGAAATTTGTCAAAAATGTTTATTTGCATTGCATTCAATATCAATAGTGTCAAATTCAATCAACATTTAAAACAGTTATGCACTCGCTGACCTCTAATACGTCATCATCACTGTCCCACCCCAAGTTTAACGTCAGGTTTACGTTCCCGTAAAGTTTACGTTACCGTCACGTTTACGTTCAGTTCTCCCGAGTCATTCCTTCGCACGCAATGCTCATTCCAAGTCTCTTTCCAGCCATTTCAGTAGCTTGTTTACTTTATTTTCATTCCTTTTATTTTTGTTCCTCACTGGGGAAAACGTAAAACCTTTTATCGTTACGGCTCACATCAGTCGATCCTCTATTGTTTAAAGTATACCTGTTATGGCTATGTTGGTGGGTAGTTTTGTCATTTTGTAGGGTAGCGGTATGGGAAAAATGCGTCATAAAAACGCGTCGGTTTTAATAATAAAGTTGGAGTTTTTAGCTCTTTTATGTGAAAATATATGGATACCGTATAGTTGTGGGAGTAATCATGGGTATCTATCCTTTCTTTCTTTATTTATTAATATTATAAAGCTGTAGCCTTCGTTTGGTTGAACGTGCTAGTCTTTAGAACTACCACTCGGTTAAAAAAAAACTTTGTGTATACGATAGCAACATTCATTCATTCATTTTTTGTTCTGTATCTGGATGTAATTTATCTATAATATGTATGTATTTAGAAATATAGACGTATATTTATCAGTTGTCTGGTTACCATAGTACAGGCTCTGCCTAGTTTGGGATCAGATAACGGTGTGTTGGTTGTCCTAAGATATTTATTATTTATTTATTATTCATGAGGAAAACTACGAGTCCACTTAGTTACCTTTAGGATCCGAACAAAAAGAAAAAAGTCGGAAAGAAAGCTAAGCGAAAACGACGTGTAGCGCGGGCAGGTGATGTGATGCGACGGGGAGGGTCGGGGGAACAAGAAATTTTACGCGGAAGAAGTCGCGGACAGAAGCTAGTATATAATATAGTAAAATTAGCCCGTATTGTGCCGCTGCAGGACAAAGACCTACCTTTCCTTTTTCCACTCAGCCCAATCCGAGCCAATATGGACCAATCCCTCATAGAAGCGTCAAGTTCGTCCCACCATCTCCGCCTGGGGTTTCCGCGATTAGGGTTGTCAGGTCTTAAAACCGAAAAGCTGGACAGACCGACTGGTGGTGGAACTGACTAGTTTAGCCGGACATTTGGGTAAAAAGGTCTCACATCTTTAATTATTTAATCTCAAAACAAAATTAAACAAAACACTAATGAAATAACGTTAAAATAAATAAGTAACATAAACGAATTAATATTTTGGCTTGGATTCCTTTAAAATTGAGTAGTAATAACGTGGGGAGGACAGTGCTAGTTCGCTCGCTTGCGCTAGCGACACAATGTGAGGCGGGTAGAGCGGAAACCAAGGCAAAAATGATCAAATTTGAAAAGCCTAACTAAAAGCCGGACAGGCCGGACACCGTCTAATTTGGCCGGACACACAACCAAAATGCCTGACAGCGTCCGGCTTTATCCGGACACCTGGCAACCCTATCCACGATGCGGGTAGACGTCTTCAGGGACCCCTGCTCTGGTGGTCTTAGCCCAGTAGTGTTTATAAAAATACTTTTTGAACTTCTTTTAGGGTTCAACAATATTGACATGATAATAGATTTTTCTACAAAATGTATTTGTTAATATTTTGATTTTATTATATGCTTTGGTAGATTTATACTACAAGTAACTTTTTAAATAATTTGGCTTTTTGTCAAAAAGTCGTTTCCTAACTATCGAGTTCAAAAAATATTTCTTCCTTAGCTTATCTCTTGGACAATTAGATTATTATTCCCAACCGATATTATTCAACTTCAAAATGCTTAACGTTATAAATATAAACTTAAATGTGTCATTGCGAGACAGTAAAATAATGCCCTGAACTGGAAATGGATACTGAAAACAAAAGCCCTGTCAATACGGATGAAATAATGAATGTGCTGTGTTATCGAAACGAACAATAATTTAATTTAAGAAATTCTTTTTGTATCATATGATATTTTATTTTGGTTTCAATATCAATTTTAAAAACAAACAGGATAATTACTGAGTATTAAGAATTTTTAAACACTATTCGAAATTGTCCTGTACGGAAATTCTTTTGGGAAAATGTCAGTCGTAAGTTGTATTTGAAATAGACGTAATTTATGTTCCTCAAAAGTTTTATCGTGGTGAAATATATGTATGGTCACTAAAAGAGATAAGTAACCAATGTCTATAGAAATATGTAGTTAAATTTTTAGTAAGAAACCGATGAATATCGAATAATACTTAATTTAAGGAAGAGTAAACAGTTTATATGTCAAATTCAATTTCATTCGAAAAAATGCATCGGTATCTTACTAAACTTCAACTATATCCGAAGATCTTGGTTATAAGCAACCAAGATTTAGGTGACTGTACATTATGTAAGGTAACATAAAAGTCAATGACATTATGTACGTAGTATTTGAAAAAATAGGAGAGAACCCATCGCGCATTAAAATTGGCCCTAGTGATTTTCTAAAATTGCATTACATTCAATACTGCGACGTTACATACTCATTTGACCAATAAAATAAAAACTATCTAGGTATCACTCATAATCAATAAAATAAAAACTATCTAGGTATCACTAATAATTAATAAAATAAAAACTATCTAGGTATCAATAAAATAAAAACTATCTAGGTATCACTAATAATCAATACTAGGAGCAGTGGTGGCCTAGTAGTAAAAGCGTTGACTTACGTGTCGTAGACCGTGAGATCGAACCCAGACAGACACATAACTTTGTGTAATTTATTTCATCACCACTGCTTTCAAAATATTGAAAGACAACATTGTGACAACAACTGGCTTGTCCTAGAATAAAAAATTTGAAGACATGTGACTTCCATTAACCTGGAGTGGGCCCACGTGGTGGATTATGGCCCACTCCGTCTCACAGAGACGAACCTTGAGCCCAGCAATGGCAACGTTATAGGCTGTTTATGTATTCAATACTAATTTTAATCTCTTTTATACAGATAGACCACTATGCCAAAGAAAAGAGATGAAGATAATAGGAGCTGCCCTACAAGAGCCAACGACGGTTACGTGTGAAGTCGATGCCTTTCCACCACCAGACACCTTCGAGTGGACCCTGAATAATTCAGCGGGCTCCATCAAAGTTGACCCTGTAAGTATAACTCATTGAATTCTATTCTTCTTCATTTATCTCACCACTTTAAGGTTCAATATCACTTGCACGTCATAAAACAACAAGGTCTATTGGTCTATGTGGTGACAGTTAGATAGTTTTAAACTTAGTAAAGTTTCCATTTATTCGAAACTAGCTTTTGCTAGCGACTTTCCCCGCGTCGATGTCGGATAACTTTCTATGGAAACGTATAATCGGAATTAAAAGTATTTTGTGTCAATCCAGAAACTGTGAATTACCTGTGTGCCACCAGTTCAGACGTTTTTGCGCCAATCGGGAACATACATCTAGAGAAATAGACAAACGGACAAAAATTCTAAAATCTTTAATATTTTCGGCATCAGACTCCTACCTACACACCTTTTAAAAATACTAAAAAAATAATAGTTAAAAAAAAACTAAAAAACACGCTTCCATAGAAAACCAAACTAAAAAGTAGAAAATAATGGAAAAAAAGCGTGGGGTGCTTTTTAAAGTATTTTTTTATTGATATCAAGCACGATTTTAAACAATTCTTTATTTTTTAGGGTGTTTCGAATTTTGAGACGTATGTCAGCGTAGTTTGTGACGTATGTCAGCGTAGTTTTCAAAGACAGTTTTTTTGCTGTCCTGGTAACCCTGGCAAGGATAATGGCACAAATTTATGAAATTTTAGTATTGTCATCGCTCCTCGATAAGTGTACAGAGTTTGAATGAAATCTGGTTGTTTAAAGTGGGTCAAAATCGCGCTATAAGGAGTCGGTTACAAACAAACATACAAACATACAAGTGAAGCTAATATAAAGCGTGTAAAAAGAAAGAACAATAGGTATATAGGGTTTGAATTTGTGACTTTTTTATGTTATATAAAAAACATATGAAAAGCAATTACGGATAAACTATGTAATAATAAGTCTTTATGTTCTATTACTTGATTTTTGTCCATATTGATGAGACAGTTATTTGTCGTATTCAGTTTATTGAAACTAAGTACGACAAATAACTGTCTCGTTGGTCCAGTGGCTGCAAGTTGTACTGCAGAGCATGGGGTCCAAGGTTCGATTCCCAGATCGGGCAAAGTGTAATTGAGTTTTTCTATCTGGAATTTCTAAGTACTAGCTCGGAGTCTGAATTTGGGCGCGGTTGATGGCAATAGGCTCGCCCTCTATTACATGGGACATAGTCATAACTGACAAAATATAGGTGCTGTACAAACCTCTGCCGAACCATTTGGGGAAGCCAGTCATGATTTTATGTTAAACTTAGTATTTAGACTCTTGTAGGAAGCTTCTGCCAAAATATGTAGTAGGTTACCGTCTTAAAAGACACCAATCAAGAGTTGCAAGTTAGCAAACAATTAGTTAATATTTTCCATTTTAATTAAAACTCACTCACCTATCTTGAAACAATGCCATATTGTATCAACAAACTGATATCATAAAGCCTCATATAAAAATAACGTAACATTACAAGTACGTACTCAGTTGCAGGACACAACCCATCTTCCTGACATAAATCCCATTGCTGCCTCCTGACACAAACGGAAGGCCACGAAAGGCCATGGAATGGTGTATTTACAGCCAAAACCACATAACATAGGAAACATTTAATACGTTATAATAAAAGATAATGATAGCCCTTCTGCTATGATTTATGTCGCCATAGATTTGGAGCCACAAGAGCTTTAGGGGAGTAACCGGACGGCGTTAAAATTGAATGAGTTCTAGTGCTATTTTCTGTGGCAGTTTCTTATTATTGTTGTCGTATTATTTTCTTTGTGTGGACTAGATTTTGCTGAGAAATATATAGTAATTGTTTCACCTATACACAGAGTATTAAGTACAGATTCATGATTGTTATTGCCTACATTTGTGCTTTTTTTAGTGTCGCATTAGATGAAAGAGGCATTACAATGGCAGCAATAGTGCTAAAGCAAGCGCTCAGTTGCCTATGAAGTAATCAGGTACAACATTGTCAGGGAATATAATTAATATTTTTGAAGAAATATAATCATTTATTATTAAATTTAAAATAAAACAACGGGTTACACATGCATATAGGCTGCACTTATATTATAATATCATCATCTGCCTTTTCCCAACTATTCTGGGTTCGGCTTCCAGTCTTACCAGATTCAGCTGAGTACCAGTATTTTACATGGAGCGACTGCCTATCTGACCTCCACAACCCAGTTTATGATACCCCTTGGTAAGACTGGTTTTCAGCCTTTCGGGCTTCTGACGACCCGTAACCACTGTCTAAGATCTACGAAAGACAGCCGGGACCAACGGCTTAATGTGTTTTCCGAGGCATGGAAGGGTCTTGCGGGTGTAAAGGTCACCCACCCACGGACCAATTGCGGCAAGCGTAGCTTAACCTGAATGATCAACCCACGCGGCTGTTATTACTTAGCCACAAGCCCTTCTACATTTATATTATAATAACTTATCAAGTTGATTGGCTGTGTATTTTACTTACAATTGTCATTATTTGACTATAAGGTTAATTTTCGTAATCAAAAACGTTCAAAATCTGGTAGCAGTCTCATTTCAACATTCAACTGTCAAAGAATTGCCAAAAATATAAGGAAGCTCGAGGTTTTTTTGACAGATTGATACCTTGATCACACTGTGGACGTTCTTAAAGTTGCAATAATTGCCCCTCAGTTGCCTTAAAAGGTTATAAAACGGCAAATTGACGATGAATTTCCTCGACTCTAAGCTGTCCAAAGCATAAAGTCAAGGCGAGCAATCGGTAGCTCGCCGCCCGGTAAGGACCAGGCTGTGTCGAGGGCGCGTAGTATTCCACGCGCGCCTCAAATAGATGTCAGCAGTACTGAAGGGGTCTGCTAGGACAGATGCCTGTCACGAGATTGTTCAAACCAGATACCGTGACCCTGGCATATAGGTAACTGAAGGAACACGGGTGGGTTTTAGTCAGTAAAAGTCTGACACGCCCTCCCGATCCGCTCAGAGTGGGAGCAGCCATTTGGTGACTTCCCATCCAATAATAAAAGGATAAAGCCAAAACAGCCTAGAATGTTGTGGATTACTTATCGTTAAATATGCATTCATATATAGTACAAAGTCATCAAAAAAAATATAAGGAACATCTAAACTGGTTCTAAAATTATTTATCGTGTTATACGCCTTTATCGTCCAGTTTAGTTCTAAACCAATTACCACTCTAGGACTTTAATCTATAATTAAATTTGGATGGCTTGAATGTGAATAGTGGTTGACGTGAGATACGGGTCAAGTGACAGGCGACAGGATAACTAGAGGGCTATTGTACCGACGCTTTGATCCCCAGTTATCTGTAAGCGTTAGAAATATTAATATTGGTGCGCTGTGATTTGTAAAGCAGAGTAATTTGACAAAAAACATAGATATATGTATAGCTGTCTTCTTCTGGGATATAAAACAAGAGAGATGATAGATACCCAGAGCTGTCATAATAAATTAAAAGTGAATAGAATATCACGTAAAATGAAGCTGAAAACAGAGACGCGACATAAAACCTAGATATGAAACTAGCCCAGTCCAGCACATTTCTTGCTGCCCTATTCCAACGATACCTTACGCCGAGGTCCGTACCCCAGAGGGATGGCCTTAGCGAGTAGTCGTAAACAAACAAACGTCTTCCCAAAAAATACGACAAAGTAAAAAAATACTTTAATTTGGCGACCTCCAAATTGAAGTGAGTGTCTTCGAATCTATATTTTAGGTTTTAGCCAGGAAAAAAACCGGCCAAGTGCGAGACGGACTCGCGCACCGAGCGTTCCGTACAAACCTGTAGGTATTCACGGTTTATGCATAAGTTTTATGTTTATGAAATTAAACGTATTTTTTAAATTTTTATACTTGAGTTGTTTGAATGAAAGGTAAAATGCGGTTTACGATTTATGACGTATTAAAAAAAAAAACTACTTACTAGATCTCGTTCAAACCAATTTTCGGTGGAAGTTTACATGGTAATGTACATCATATATTTTTTTTAGTTTTATCATTCCCTTATTTTAGAAGTTACGGGGGGGGACACACATTTTACCACTTTCAAAATCAAAATCAAAAGTCATTTATTCAAACTAGGCTGAGAGTCAGCACTTTTTGAACGTCAAAGTTACATGAGACAGTCCCCCCAAAACGCCCGCCCTTCGACACTTCCTAGTGCTTTAGCTGGGAAGAAGAAGTGGCGGAACAAACTCCCCAGCAGCACAGCTGTCTGTTAAGTTAGAAGAACTTGATTCTATACAGTATTGTGTAAGTTATTAATATTATAAAACAAAACATATATTATTCGCCATATGTCAGCTAGCACACGCCAATATACCAACAAAACATTGAAAACTAAACTCAAGCTGAAATAAATAATAAAACAAAATCGAAAACAGAACTTAAAACCTTAATAAAGCCTCCAGGCATAAAGGGCGTGCCCGCTTACATATACGATGCAAATGATACATATACACAATAAATGAAATGAAAAGAAAATAAAAATAAACTAACAAAAGCAGTTAAATAAAAACAAAAAAAAAAAAAAACAATTATATGAACTACCCATATAAACTTTCAGTAGGAAGACTAATTCTGGATTGAAAGAACATAAACATTGTCTTGAGTTGATCACAGCGACCAACTATTCTTATCGTTTAAGTAGTCGTTGATAGAATAGTATGCCTTTGAACAAAGGTTGGATTTTACTTTAGCTTTAAACTCATTAAACTGCAAATCTAGCAAAGTAGAGGGAAGCTTGTTATAAAAGGTAATACCAAGACCAACAAAAGAATTATGAACCTTATGAAGCCGGTGAAAGGGAGCACGTAGTTTATCCCTACTTCTAGTATTAATATTATGAATATCACTGTTTTTAGTGTAAAGGTGTATATTTTGCCTAATATATAAGATGTTGGCGAAGATGAATTGTGATGCCACCGTAAGAATACCAATATCTTTAAAGAAATCTCTCAGAGAAACTCTCGCACCTAGTTGGTAAATCGCTCGAACAGCTCGTTTTTGAAGAACAAAAATATTTTGAATGTCCGCGGCTTTGCCCCACAGCAGAATGCCGTAGGACATAATGCTATGAAAATAACTAAAATAGACTAATCGAGCTGTATCAACGTCCGTGTACTGTCTAACTTTCCTTACGGCGTAGGCGGCCGAACTGAGCCTTCCCGCTAGGCTTGATATATGTGATCCCCACTGAAGTTTGGCGTCTACTGTTATACCGAGAAAAACTGCCGAGTGTACAGTTTCAAGCACCTCATTATCTAAAACGACATTGGGTCCCAGATTCCTAACATTCGGTAAGGCGAACTTTATACATTTCGTTTTCTTAGCATTAAGAACTAGGTTATTTGTGGTAAACCAATCCGTAACCATTGAGAGCGCACTATTCACGTCATCAAAATCTTTTCTATTCCTGTCTACTTTAAAGATAAGTGAGGTATCATCAGCAAATAGTACAATGTCACAGACATTCTTTAAATAGAATGGTAAGTCGTTAATATACACTAAGAATAAGAATGGACCCAGTATTGAGCCTTGAGGTACACCTAACTGAACTAGTAGCCCGGAAGATTTTACACCATTGACATCTACACATTGGTGCCTATTTTGCAAATAAGAACTTATGACATTGAGAGCTTCGTTTTGAACACCGTAATGACGTAGTTTACGCAAAAGTGTGTCATGGTGAACGCAATCAAAAGCTTTGGAGAGATCACAGAAAACCCCGATAGCATTTTGCGAGTTCTCCCATGCGTTGAAAATGTGTTTCAGCAGAGCAACACCCGCATCTGTTGTCGAACGACCTTTTGTAAAGCCATATTGCTCATTATGAAGGAGGCTATTTAAATTAAAATGTCTTAGCAACTGCTTGAGTATTAATTTTTCAAATATTTTACTAAATGCAGGTAAGATAGAAATGGGCCTAAAATTGCCAACGTTAGTTTTATTACCTGTTTTAAATAATGGTATGACTTTACTACTCTTCATGAGGTCAGGAAAAGATCCTGAATCAACACATTTATTAAAAGTTATAGCTAGATAGGGGGCTACGATGTTTATTATATTACTTAACAGTTTAACGGAGATGCCCCAGAAATCTCCGGTGTTTTTTGACTTAAGTGTGTTAAAAATATTAACCACGTCACGAGGCGTCACATGTTCGAAACTAAATAAGCGACTACATCTGGGCACACTACTATGCAAAAGGTTTTCAGCTTTAGACGGGGACGAATTTAAGGAGCAAGTCGTAGTTATAGGTATGTTGGCAAAAAACTCATTAAATGCCTCAGCTACGTCGGCAGCTTTATTAACCAATTTGTTGTCAATCATAATCTCTAGTTGTTTTTCCTGTTTAATCGATTTACCCGTTTCATTGTTAATAATTTTCCAAGTGGTTTTTATTTTATTACTGGATTTTTTTATGGTATCGCTTAAAAATTTAGATTTAGCGAAAGCACAGATTTTTTTAAATAACTTTGAATAATTTCTGACATACTCTAGAAAAGGAGTATCAAATATATATTTTTTTAAACCATATAACTCGTATAGTCTCGCTCTACTTTTATAAATACCTGGAGTAGCCCATTGGTTGAAGCTAACAGAGGTGCTATTAATGTCAATAGTTTTGGTCTTGAAAGTAGATTGGTATTCTTTTTGCACAATATCAAAAAGGGCTCCATAGATTTCATTAGGGGTGTCGTGTTCTACTATAGATGGTGTAATCCTATGAGCAATATTATTTTTAAATTTGTTGCAACGACTAACTGTATAAGGCCTGCATTCTATTTTATGCGGCTCTTTAAGTAATGGCAAAGGGAAGCTGGCTAATAATCCACAGTGGTCAGACGTTAAGTCACTTAACACTAACTTATTATTGGCATCACAATCACTAAATATATTATCAAGACAAGTCGAAGACGATGCTGTGATCCTAGTTGGTTCGAAAAACAAGTTTATTAAATTAAAAGACTTAAACAGACTGAGCAGTCTAATACTCAATGGAGTAACATCTAAAATATTTATATTAAAATCTCCACATAAAATTATACATTTATTAATTGATTTTAATTTATTGAGTGAGTCCTCCATGACTGACTCGAATCGAATAAAATCCCCAGAGGGAGGACGATAAACGCATATTATGACGTAACGCTCTAGTTCAACACAAGACAACTCAATAGTGCGCTCGATGGAAAGATTAACTAAATCTAAACGTTGTTTACATTTCAACTTGTTTGAAACAAGAACTAATGATCCACCGCGTATAGCACTTTTTCTCACAAATGCACTTTTCACAGTAAAAAAATCATCATTCATAAACACTACTTCATGTTCTTTCAACCAGTGTTCAGTCAAACATAATACCTGAACATCATGGTTTTCGATAAATAAACTTAACTCTAGTTCTTTGCCAGACAAACCCTGCATATTTTGATGAACAACGTTCAACACATGCAGCTTACCCGTTGTCGCACCTAACAGTTTAAACTACCAGGTGTATCAAAAGTGGTGTTAGTACCACTACTAACAGCAATCGATGGTACACTACAGGTACCAGTGTGACGGTGTAAATTGTATGCTAAAAGATTAGCAATTTGTCTCCTACAACTAGGTGGCAAATACAAAGTGTAATTTGTCAGTTTGTAATCAGTAATAAATTGATTACAATCAAAATATAAAATAGCGTCACTGTGACGACTAGTCCTATTATAAATTAACATATTTAAATTATAAATGTGCCTGTTTTGCTCCTCAGACAAGTATTGCGAATAAGGCAAGGCACAGAAAATAAATTTACAGTGATTGGTCTCATTGAGATGTAACATCAAATGGACACATTGAATTATTTCTTTTTTTCTAACATTTAAACTATCCCCATATAATAATATTACAGTAGAACCAGGGCTTATTTTTGACAGTTTAATTTTACTTAATAATTGGCTAATACTGGCACCGGGTGAACAATTATTAATTACATACTGTTGTGAACACTGATTAAATATGCTACCATAACCTTGACCGAATTTGTCAGAAAAAATATAAGTAGTGTTTATCATGCTATTATTATCAACAAAACAGCTATCTACTGGGTGAGCTGCTGAGGGTGTGGGTGTGTCAAGTTGAGGCTGGGGTGTCTGGGAGCAAGCACAGCTAGAGAAGTTATTTGTCAGAGACTCATACCTCTCCGCATTGTACTTGACCAAGTCTGCCAACTCACTGGCTTCGTGCATGCGCTTACTCAGGTCTTGTTGAGTAGCCTCATATTTACTAAAGATGTCCTTTAGAGCATATTCCCTAACAAACAATTCATCCCGAAGGTGCTGAGTGTCCGTATCATACATAGTATTACATAACTGTAAATCACTATAACAACTTTGAAACTGTCTCTCGCGAAAACCATTCAGTTTAGAAAAAATATATATTTGAAACTTTACTATCATTTTTGAAGACCTATCCATAGATACCCCACACGTATATGTTTGATGACATTTTTTTTTTTTGAGTTTCAGTTCTCTGTATGGGGAACCCCAAATATTATTGTTTGTTTTTTCTATTTTTGTGTAAAAATCTTAATGCGGTTCACAGAATACATCTACTTACCAAATTTCAACAGCAGAGCTCTTCTAGTTTCGGAAAAAAGTGGCTGTGACATACTCGGACAGACAGACAGACAGACAGACAGACGGACAGACAGACATGACGAATCTATAAGGGTTCTGTTTTTTGCCATTTGGTAACGGAACCCTAAACATGAACATCATCAAATTACACAAAGTGGATAAAATACGTATTTTATTGTAACTAATGCAGAAACCACCATTCATCATTTCAGCCGTAAGACGTCCACTGCTGGACTTAGGCCTCCCCCAATTTGGGGGGCTTTGCCATAATCGCCACGCTTGGCAGGCGGGTTGGCGATCGCAGCATGGTAGTAAAATGCACAGAGAACGCTGCTGCCCATTCTCTAGTAAGTCCCTTAGTCGCCTTTTACGACACCCACAGGAAGAAATGGGGTGGTGTTATTCTTTACGTCCGGCACCACACGGTACTAAGAAATGGGGTAATGCAGAAACCACCCAAGCAAAATTAATAAAACTTAAGGCATACCCTATAATTTTTTTTAAATCGATTTTTAAATTCCGGACACATCGTGGAAGATACATACATACAAAATAAAATAAACTCCTATTTTATGAAGTCCGTAAAAAAGATAGTAATACTTTTCGTTCAGTTTACGTAAACACCCACCAGAGTCAAATACCGTAGGTATTTCATTATGAGGACAAAAGAATCTTCCATTAGGAAAAATAACTTTTGCTCACTGTAGTAGGAATATAATATTTTCTCGTAGTCTGTAAACATTTTCAATTTATGACTTGTCTTAAAATTACAAGTTACACGGTCAAATGAATTCCTGGAGTTGGGCACGTGTGAAGTAAAAAATAAAACAGTTTTGAAGAAAAATTTTACTCGGCATCCGAGTTTTGGGAATTGTGAAATTCTCTCGAGAAATTATTGAAAATGTTATGTTAGTACTATAATATAAATGTAAGGTTTTCAGAAAACCTATATTAGTTTACAGAATGCTTGGAATTTCTAAATTATTTAACCTATTTTATTTTTGCGACTACGCCGGAGGGAAATTCCATCTAAGCATTCTAATCTAATTCACAATCTGTCAAAGACACATCTAATAAGCTATTTTTTTACATTTTGTCGCTGAGACTGGATAGCTAGTAGATTTTCCTACTGGTCCTTTAGAATCAAGCAGTTTTTTTTTAAGTTTAAAGAAATACTGACGACCTAGTAAAAACTATTGGAGTATGAAACCTTTAACCATAATTAAAAAACTGTCCCTAACCTAATACTGTTCATGCCTTAAATAAAGTGGTTGTACTATGTATAAAAGATATTCACGTGTTACTACACATTGTTCAACTTAAAATACGACTCAACAAAATTGTATCTATGTATTAAACATCGAATGAACGCCATTTAATAAATACACGTCTATTCCCCAGGACCGTTTCACCGTGGAAGCGAAAGAAGGCAAATCGCTGCTGACGTACACACCGGTGTCGGATGTCGACTACGGGACATTATCGTGTCGCGCGACTAACTTGGCCGGGCAGCAGATGTCGCCGTGTGTCTACACGTTGTTGCCGGCGACAAGGCCGGACCCGCCGACCAACTGTACCGTGTATAACTTGACTGATGACTCGTTGGATTTAATGTGCTTGCCAGGTAAGTTTTAGGGAATTTATGTAGTTGTAATTCTACTAGCTTTGTAGTTTTTGTAAGTCTGTTGATATGTAAATTGCTTGACGTGGCTACAACTGATATGTTGTATTTTTTTTATTACTCTCTTTGAATACATCAGCGTGCAACCGTTGCCATGGATTTAATACATGATTCTGAACCCTTTCGCGTTGAAATTTGTCGTTGGTTATTAAAAATAAATGGCTGTACCACACATTTGGACCAAGTAGGTATCAGATGAGTAGATTTACATATTTTTGATAAGCGACGTAAATTGTCTAAAATCATGTCTTGAATTCTTAGTTACAGTTTACGCGTTGATGTCCATGTCACGCTGTATTATACTGAGATTTTGTCATTTTATGTGGTTTGGGAAACGTCGGTACATTTTGGCTGATTGGTAATGGTATGGCAGTAAACAAAGGTAGTCTATCGGTGACGGAGCAATATTTTCGAGAGCAGGGTTCCGACTTACCATAAAACATCAATTCCTACCTTTAATTTCTTAAACCAACCACCAACTCAGACTGGGGTGCATTGTGGGCCACTCCCTCTCACGGGTAGAAGCCCTGTATTCAAGAAAAGGGAAAATTATAGGCTTGTTTCATCTGCCTAGCCTTTTCAAAACTATGTTGAGGTCGGCGTCCAGTCAAACCGAATGCTGCTGAATAACAGCATTTTACATGAAGCAAATGCCTATACGTAATAACTGTGTAATACAATACTCCTTGGTGAGACAGGTTGTCAGACTTTCGGGATTCTGATGACCGACTGTCAAAGATCCGTATATGGTAGCCGGGAACGGTGATTTAACGTGTTTTCCGAGGCATCGAAGGGTCTTTTGGTTTGCAAATATGGTGGACCAATTCACGGACCAATATTGGCAAGCGTATTTAAATCTATCGATCTATCGACTTTGCGTATGCAACGACTGCTATTATTCTTATTGCTGCTAAATAAGAATAAATTATGGCATATATAAAAGACGGTCAATATTTCATTGCAATCTTATTTAGGCTTTTACATGGTCAGGGAACTAGACAACACCGTAAACTAGATCGCTCAATCTGCGTATATGATGTACTTCCAACTTAGCAACTACTTGTTAATACAGAGGATTAGTCATGAATCATGCATGGCGTACAACTTGACACTTGATTAAGTGTATATACCTGTCATGCGTATTAATATAGGTACAGTCAGCCGCAAACATATGGATATAGAGTTGACGATCAAATTGACTGTATACAATTTGTGTTCTATAAATACTGAAACGTTTAGTTACAATTATGTACCTGTACCCTATTGGAATAAGAGCATCTTCCAACTGGCCTGGTGAGCACGACCAAAGATGTGATAAATTATGTCGTCATCATCATCGTTTCAGCCAAGAGACGTCCACTGCTGGAGAAAGGCGTCCCCCAATTTGGGAGGGTTTACTAAAATCGCCATGCTTGGCAGGCGGATTGACGATCGCAGTATGGTGGTAAAATACTTCGAGAACGCTGCTGCCCATTCTCTAGTAAGTCCGTTAGTCGCCTCATACGTATATGATACACACGGGATGACATGGGATAGTGCTATTCTTTACGTCCGGCACCACACGGTATACGTACACGAATAAATTATGTCACGTCACATGGTTTTATTGCCCAAACTGTGATACCTATATTGTGTGACTAAAGCATTGTTACAGTAGGACGTGCTAACGGGTGTTGCACCTCATGGGCTACTACCCGATGATTGCTGTCGGGGTGTTGTTGGTATATTTGCTAGTTGCGCGTCAAACTGATGCAGGGTTTTCGTGACGCCAGTGCGATAAGTAGTTTACTTGAGGCGTTGTCGATGACCGGCACATAGTTAGTGTGATATGTTTTGTACCAACCCGCACTAGACCTTCGTGGTGGATTGCGGCCCGCTCCCTCTCACCGACAGGCGGCCTGTGTCCCAGCAGTGGGAACAATTTAAGCTCATTTTGGTGATATGTTTTGTAGCTTCACATTGATACAATAATAGAGAAAAAATATTGTAGACATATCAAATGAATTCTTGTTGTTGTTTACAACTGTAAGCGGCTGACTGTACCTACGCATAACAGTAAGCCCTGTTTGAACTCTTTATCTTTCTCTAGAATCTCTAGGGAGGGATAGAAAAATCAAACGATAACGGATATGGAGTCGATCGGATTTACAGTATTACAGATCCAGCTTCCTTCACGGATATTTTTATTAATATCGACGGCATGTTCTCTCGTTTTATTGGTCGGTTTAGCTACGTGGTTAGATGAATAATAATTCAAGATGTGGATAAGTAATGATGGATAAATTTTATGGGATGAGATGTCTAGAGAGAGGTAAGTGTAATATAGAATTACATTTATTTGGCAACAGTTCGTGAAACACAATATTCAAATAAAAAAGTGTAATGTTATTGTTAAGTGAAATGTAGGTTTTGATGTCGTTGTGGTGAATGTTCTTTGGGAATTCGGTACTATGGTATATTTCAAGAGTTAGCCGTACCTGATTCAAAATTTGGTGGGTGTAGCACCTTCCTCTGGTGAAAATGGTGACGGTCTGCCTACATGTGGCTGGCCATCTGACTAGACATCGCCGCTCAAAGACGTGTTATGATTATAAGAAATTAATAGTTTACTTGGTTTATGTTCGTAAATGTGTGAATTATTGGAATTCATACACGTACTACTTCTATTATAATGCTGCGTCGTATCAGCCTACCTAGTCATTGTTATTTTTTGGGAAAAATAAACACTACTAAGACCACAATAATGAGCAACTCCTCAGATACTTGTATAATATTAAATAGGGACCGTTCTCACCAGAAAACGGCCCTACATGTGTTTAGGCTCCTTTTCTGTTGAAACTGCAGCATCAGATACTGAGTCAGCCTTTCTGGCGAAAATTATCTAAATTCCTTGCTACTGTGGTACGTACGCAGGACGTACCACAGTAGCCAGACGAAAGACATGCACTATCTTAAAGCCTTAAAAGAAAAAATGACGTCGAAGTAAACAAAGGCTAGAAAATGAATCATGAAATGTTTACATAGTTGCCCTAATAAATACGGACATCTATGATTATGAACTTTATTCCTTCTTGCATTTTAATAAAACAGAGAATTATAATAAGTCAGGTACTAAATTCCACTCAGTGCTACTCAGTTTTGCAAATAAAAGAAGTGAATTTCAGATTTTCATACAAAAAGAATAAAAGAACGTTAAGATATTTTACTTCAGATTCAACAGATTCGCTAAAAACTTTTTAAACAAAGGGGTATGTTTACGTAACTTCTGCCTTCATTCAGGGATCTAAAACGACTTTCCTCTGTAAATAAAAGTTTATTTACAGTGCCATTAGGCGGATTTTGTAAAAACGATTCATGGAGCATTAGCGGTAACAAGATTTTAATAGTCTTTATTTCGGAACTTGTTTTTTTTTCCGTTTTTTTGTTTCAAGTTGTTATTTTAATTTCATAAGAAATTGAGAACAAGTGCTGCGTTTGTTTAGTGGTCGTTCGCGCTATAGCAGAACCGCATTGGATCTCTCTGAAGGGTATTTACTGACACACTAACGATAAAGATAAGTTATATAGGTAAAATTTATTTTCATTTTGATAGTTCAACAACATTCATTTCGTTGTTGAACACTTTATTTTTATTTTCTACATTTAAAGCAATTAATTAGAAATATCCTTTAAATGATTTACATTCTGATTGTCTAGAGTGCTGGACCGGAAAAGGCGTTCTTGAGTTTTTTTTTTTTCTATTAGTCTGGAATCCTCAGTAAGCAGCCCAGAGTCAGATTTTTTGTCCAGTTGATGGCAAAATTCTAGCTTTCTATTACATTAGACTTAATACTTAACTGGTGAAATGTGGGTATACAGTGGGTACCTCTGCCTAACACTTTGGAGATTGCGGCCACTATTGCGGCGGTAAGTCCCCTCTTTGAGGAGTGGATAGAGAGAAGCCATGGCGTCCTCACCTTCCGCCTGACGCAGGTTCTCACCGGGCATGGGTGCTTCGGTGGGTTCCTGTTCAGGATAAAGTGGGAGGAAACGCCCGGGTGTTTCCATTGCGAGGATCGTCTGGAGGACACGGTGGAGCATACGGTGGAGGTGTGCCCTGCCTGGGCGGAGCACCACCGTGTCCTCGTGGAGGCGATCAGCGGCGGCGACCTCCCGCGTCCGGCTCTGGTGCGAGCCATGGTACGGAACGAGAGGGCATGGGAAGCCGTCACCTCCTTCAGCGAAGCAGAAATGCTCGCGAAGTAGGAGGCGGGGCGTGTGAGGGAGTGGCAGTGTCTGCGCCCTCACGTCCTTAGCCGCCGCAGGAGGAGACGCCCCGGGGCGTCGGGAGTCGATAGCTGACTCACGGCCACCCTAGGTGGCCGGGAGTCAGCTATCGCGAGCTTCCGAGTGGCAAGCAATGGGTAGCTCGCCGCCCGGTAAGGACCAGGCTCGGGTCGACGGCGCGTAGTGTTCCACGCGCGCCTCAAAGAGATGTCAGCAGCACTGAAGGGGTCTGCTAGGACCGATGCCTGCCGGGGTCGCGAGATTGTTCGAAAGAGATACCGTGACCCTGGCACATGGGCAACTGAAGGAACACGGGTTTTAGTCAGTAAAATTCTGACACGCCCAGAGCAGGAGAAGTCATATGATGAAAACCTTTTGGAGATTGCAGGCGTGGTGTAATCTGAGAATTTTTTTTGCTCATTATCTGCGACAAATCTTTGCCGTGGTTGGTCTGTGGGCGGCTGTCTATCTTTACAAACTAAGACCCGTTTGTCCCTCAGAAAGCACGCTAAGCCATTTTTTTTTTTTGGATGGGAAATCATAAATGACTTCTCCCGCTCTGGGCGGAGCGGGAGGGCGTGTCAGACTTTTACTGACTAAAACCCACCCGTGTTCCTTCAGTTGCCCATGTGCAAGGGTCACGGTATCTCTTTCGAACAATCACGCGACCCCGGCAGACGCTAAGCCATTGGTCTCGTTTGTTATTTGTGGATCTTGGACAGTTGTTACTACGGAGACGTAAAATGCCGGAAGCTCTGACAACCAGTCTTACCAAGTCATTATCATCATTCATAATTTCAGCCGTAAGACGTCCACTGCTGGACTTAGGCCTCCCCCAATTTGAGGGGCTTTGCCATAATCGCCGCGCTTGGCAGGCGGGTTGGCGATCGCAGTTTGGTGGTAAAATGCATAGAGAACGCTGCTGCCCATTCTCTAGTAAGGTCCTTAGTCGCCTTTTACGACACCCACGGGAAGAAATGGGGTGGTGTTATTCTTTACGTCTGGCACCACACGGTACCGTCCGGCAACACACGGTACCTTACCAAGTCTTACCAAGTAGTATCGCGTTACCCAGTAACAGTGGCGTGCACACAGTTTTAAGACAGGCTAGGCGGAAAATTTTACTCACCAAAAATACTGCACGTTGGTTTTGGTACGTCATCTTGTCGATTGATGATGTAGGTAATTGCCAAATGCCAGCTCAAACATCCATAGATTGACTGATTTTTTAGACATATCAATTTACGGATATTCGAAGTGGCCTTTCGGCGCGGTTGTTTGATGTGTTGTAATGTTCGTGTGATTTGCTGCGCCAATAACTAAGTTGCAGAGGTAGGAAGGCAATATCTCCATGTAAAATACTGGTTTTCAGCCATATCCGGTTATACTGGAAGCCAACCCCAAAATAGTTCCAAAAGGCTGTGCAGATGAGACTCTTACTACACATCGCAAATAGGTACTAACTTTACTGGCTTTACAATTAACGAGTAATAGTCGACCAACTTACATAACATTGCTGTTGGAATGTATGCTAGAACATGCTTTTCAACCACAATATTATGTAAGTTTGTTCTTGGGATAAATTCATCCCAACGACAGAACTCTTCACTGTGCGCGGTCAATCACGCAGTTGGCCGGTTTTGTCTGAGAAATCCAGCAGAAGTCCACCAGAATCTTGTAGCATAGTATAAACCTTAATATCAGAAATTTATAATTATGCGTTTAAAACCTGCATTCTAATTGCGTATTGCACTATCAATCAGAATTTGCATAAGTTTGAATAATATATCTAATCCATTGCGTCAATTGTTCGTAAAAATTGTCTGCTCAACAACGTAAATAACGCAATGAATGTTGTCGAACTAACAAAATTTATATTAGCAAGTTACGCAATTACCCCTCCGCACAGAAATGTCAAATAACTGACAAATTTTTGTTTATCAGAAAAAGAACCGTTTTGAAGCTTTAATAATTTATTTAAATTATTCTATGGGCAGCAATTAGAGTACCTTACAACCTTCTACACCAGTAAGGCGGAGTTTGGCAGAGATAAATGACAACCGGACTATCGTAACTCCATTGTAACTGTTCAAAGAGAATATTTGCATAAATTCCTATTACGTATTTCTGTAATCCTGTGTGGTTGTAAGTTAAGATTAAGCCAGTGTACAAGAATGACGTTTATTCGGCTTCCAAATTTTACTTGTAAGTTTCACCAATTTATGAAAACTTTATTTTAACTAGCTATTACATGCCAACGACTTGAGCTTGGTGTAATTTGTATTTAATACTTACTCAATTGAAGATAATAAGTGTCCTAGTGATAAAAGCCCTGACTTACGTGTCGTAGGTAAAGGTTCGAACTCAGGCAGGCTTTGTATTATTTTTAACCGACTTCAAAAAAAGGAGGAGGTTATATGTTCGACTGTATGTATTTTTTTTTTTTTTTTTTTTTTTATGTATGTTCACCGATTTCTCCGCCAATTGTCAACCGATTTTGAAAATTCTTTTTTTATTCGTAAGGGTATACTCCTGAGGTGGTCCCATATTAATTTTGTGAAGATTTGATGTATACTTTGGGAGATAAACGGAGGAACTCCTCAAAAACAAACAGTACACGTAATGTGATTTGGATATTGTACTAAAGATCAAAAATAATTGCTGGTTCTATCTATCCATCCGTGGTGAACTAATTATAGTATTCGAAGATACCGCATGGAACTCCTCATCGGTGAATAGTACATATAGGAACTTACAGTGAAAGGTTAGAAGGTTAGGGGATAATTCTTTGAATATTATAGGCACGTTTAGACCGTTACTTGTATTCTTATATTCCATTGAGCTGATGATGGAAGGTACAACTCCTTATCGATCAGGAGTTAGAAGATATCTTGTCCTAGATAGACATACTCGTTGACATCGAGAATTGATTCCTCAGCAGACACTAGTGTGGGCTCTTACCCACTCTACTGTCTGCTTAATAAAAAAAAAAGCAGCCTTAATCATTTTGGCCTGGCCATTTATTATATTTTTAACCGACTTCAAAAAGGAGGTTCTCAATTCGGATGTTTATATGTTTTTTTTTTTTATGTATGTTCGGCCATAACTCCGTCATATGTAGATGGATTTGCAAAATTCTTTTTTTGTTCGAAAGGGGTTTATTCCGAAATGGTCCCATATAATTTTCATATAGATCTGATGATGAGTTCGGGAGACAGACACCGGAACTCTTTAAAAAATGACAGCAAATCAACCGCGATTTCTGCTATCGCATAAATATGCATTGTTTGTTTGGAATTAGTGCAGGGTGAATACCACAACTAAAAATTTAAAAATAAAAACTTTTATACAAAAAAAAAAAAACAACCGACTTCCTTAAAAACACTACAAAGTGAAAAATAACTTTAATTTCGGAAGTCGGTGGCAAAAAAACCATAAATACAGATCCTAAGACACCGACTTCCGAAATTAAAGTTATTTTTCACTTTGTAGTGTTTTTAAGGAAGTCGGTTGTTTTTTTTTTTTGTATAAAAGTTTTTTATTATCTCTGTTGCTATCAAAACAATGAAAAATCGGTATGGCTTAGAACCAAGAATTCGAAGACATGGGTCCGCGTGGTGAAATCTTACTGCCTCTCATAGTGAGGAGGTCTAAGCTCCAGCAGTGGGAACGTTAATGCTTTTGGAGATATCAGGAACTGGCTATAAAGTTCACTCAACCTCCATAGAGAATGGAAGATCCTCCGATTAGACAGGTGTCTAGTCTGGTGAGCAAGTTCTGCCTGACGATTAATGTCGGAACACTCGGGAAACTCTGCACGCGCGATACAGGATTTTGTGAAACGTCAGTGTGATATGTAGTTCGCATATGGCTGTGTAGATTTCGCTAAAGGCTGATTGTACAAATATCTAGGATGAAAGAAGCCAATGTCATTCTCCAGCTCCCTGGCTATTTTTTATAACGAAAAGGAACTGACAGACGGAGTTTCTCTCTAATAATGGAGGAACACTGACTCCCAAGTCACAGGTATAAACCTAGTTTCGGAGCCAGGGAGCTGGAGACCTATGCGTATGATACAATTTCAGTATGTTTTAAAGTAATGTGTGTTACTATGTTGTCACTTGTTTGAAATAAAGAAACATTATTTAATTTATTTATCGCCAGCACATAAAGCTACTACAATCTGTCAAATTTCTATAATCACATTCAATGCCAACACGGCGCGGCCCGTGGAGATGTATATGGCCGAGTACACGGCGCGGGCGCCGTGAAATTGCTTTTTTTTTAAATAAATAAAGTTCCGCTAAAAATATTATAAAAACTTACATATAATACTTAATTACAAATAATTAAAACACTTAAAATGTATGGCCACAGTAGAACATACATTGCCAAAAACTGTAATACAGAGGTGCATCTTACAATTCATTTAGCATTGAATATGATAATAGATTTTCAACTTTATCGCTAAAGTTTTAGGTTCAAGATGGGTTAGAAAAATTAGACAGTTTCGGGTAGCTTGATGTACTGGCGTACATACATTATGGATTAATTATCTTAGAAATAGCGTATATTAGTGGCTTTTAATTTGTATACATACACAGTCGTTCATCGTTGACTTTCATCTTCTTTCCAAACGAATGTAATTTTGACTAAAACCTTGAAATGAAAGATTACACCATACAGTCTCTTAATGAACACAAAATTCTAGTTCGTAATTAAACCTGTACATACAACTGACGTCATAAGTACGTAGCCTAAGTATAAGTCGAGTACTTAAGCCAGTAGAGGCATATTTGAGATCACTGAGATTACTTAAGACTTGAGCTTCTTAGACGTTGGAAACTATACGTTATATTATGATGAGTAGCTTTGTTTTGAGAGTAAACTGAGAGTTAGTCTTTTGGAGTTAAATGGGAATGATTTTCGTATTGCTACTATAATTAAAGTGAGCTAAATAATTGTGACCTCACCGTGCCATTACGAAAATCTTTCAACTGAAATCGACATACCTAATTCAGGTTTTGAATGTTTTGTTACTAAAAACAAGTGCCAGAAAAAAAACGGTTTTGTCATGTGAAATTTACAACTGACCCTTCCTCTGCTATTCAAATAAAAATCTTATTTAGATTATTTATTAATAATATTCCGGACTCAGGTAGGCCAAAGTAAGGAAAGAATGCTCTGGTGTAAATTCACAGATGACACCGAATCTGGAGTGTAAAAGTGGTGCTGTCTCTCAAACAGTTATGTACATCGTGTATTATCGTGTTCAGCATCTTCTTTAGTCTGTACGCTTCAAAAGTTGATGGACGCTGCTGAAAGTACCAAAGTCGTAGCCTAATTCAGGGCTGACTGTATTTAAATTGCTATTGACACACTAAGAGGATATTATAATTTCTATTTATACCAGCAGCAATAACTGTTTACGTCTCCAAAAGATTGTCCAATTTATTGTTGACGAAAATGAGATTTTTCTGGTACAATCAAACTCTCCAAAAAGTGCTGAAAGTCACCCAAAGGGCAATAGAGAGGGCTGTGTTTGGAGTTTCCCTACGCAATCGAATCAGAAATGAACAGATCCTAGGAGAACCAATGTAACTGACATAGCCCGAAGAATTGCTAAACCTAAGTGGCAGTGGGTGGGGCACGATGCTCGCAGAACAGATGACCGATGGGGCTGGATGGTTCTGGAGTGACGATCGCGTAATGGAAGACGTAGCGTTGGAAGACCTCTCATAAATTGGACCGGTGACCTAGCGAAGGCCACAGGAATCCGTTGGATGCGAGAAGCACAGAATCATTCAAAGTGGCGGTATTTGGGGGATATTTATGTCTAGTGGACGTCTTTGGGCTGACATGATAATGAAGGATGGTTCAAACTCTAATATCAGTCAGGAGGTTACTTATTAGACGAAGTATTGTTGAAAAATGTCATTACTCAAAAGAAATTCGCATTTTTTTCTCGGTATTTGAAATTTTAGGTACGAAATGAATGATGTCCTTTATAACAACAGTTCCTCAGAGGGTATACGGAATGAACAAATATTTAGTTTTAACCACTAATTTTTTCTTACTGATGTCCATAGTTCATTTGTTCAATGTCACCAATTAGAAAGTTTTTACCTGAAATTCACGCAAACGAAATCGTGAGCAAAATGCACCAGTATTATTTTAATTCATAACCCAGCTTAATGGAATCCCTCAATGTCTTCAATAGTCTGCCATATTGATAATACTCTGTTACGTATCTACACACATACGCTCACATACAATCATATACCTCACTCCAATAAACGTTATCCTTTAAGTAATTTCATGTGATTAATTCGTAATTTGCCCACAGCAATTAAACTGCTAAATTGTGTAATGTTAAGGTAATCTTCGTAAATCGATTTTGTATTAAGGTTTTGAGTAGGCATACGACATTTTGTATGATTAAAAGCGAGTCTTGTAAGTGCTTTGTGAAAATTGACTGAATAGGTAGATATTACAAGTAAATCGAGTTTTTAACCGACCTCAAAAAAGGAGGAGGTTCTGTATTCGACTGTATTTATTTTTTTATTATTTTTTATGTTTGTTACCTCAGAACTTTTGACTGGGTGAACCGATTTTTATGATTATTTTTTTATTTGAAAGCTGGTGCCGCCCGTGTGGTCCCATAATTTGGTTCCATTCTGACAATAGGATCCATGTGAATACCACATAAGTCTTTAAATTTGCATTAAGTATGTGCGGGACAAATGGACGAATAATGCGATTAGATTAGTGCGGGGTACACACCATAACTAAAAAGGTAAAAATAAAATCTTAAAAAATTTTATTACAACCGACTTCTTTAAAAAACACAAAAAATCCTTAAATACAGATCCTAAGACACCGGCTTCCGAAATCAAAGTTATTTTTCACTTTGTAGTGCTTTTTTAAGGAAGTAGGTTGTTATTTTTTAAAGTTTTTTTTTTTAAATTATAAGTAATAAGAACAAACACTAAAATTGTAGGCACAATATACATACATAAACTCACGCGTTTGTCCTATGGGGGTAAGCAGAAACTACAGAACGCCACCTGTTATGATCCTTACATACTCCTTTTGTTTCGTACACGTACGCCACGCACGTTGCGAGCACTACGCACCAGACCTTTCTAAAAAATATCACCAATAAAGTCACTATTATGTTCTTCTATGGTGTGCCATTCTGGCGTCTCCAGGCACAACAAGGCTCAAAAACATCGGTGGCTCGTTCAAATGTCAATGCGTATAGTTTTATTATAAACTTCAAAGCCACGTTCAATATCTAAACCTTAATAAATTCAAATAATTCATTAAACGTACGTATGTATGTAAGTTGTGCCAGAAAGCCTTTAATACCATTCAAGATAAGATAGAGGACAAAAAGGCTTTGGATTGAGTCACTTCAATTTTTACATAGGTACGGCGTGTTTTTTTTTCTACCTCTTTTAAACACTGACATATTTTGATGATTATTATAATTTTAATTATTGGGAGTGGGTACTATGTGGCGGCATATTGCATAAAACACGTACCTATGTGGCATATTGCATAAAACGCGTTCAATGACAATGCCTTTCATTTTAGCAGTTGGACAACATTCACAGCAGCATTTAGGTTGTCGAACAGATGATTCTTTAAAGACATAAAATAATGAATTAGAAATTTATTTCAAAATCTTTTGTATTGTGGTTCAAAGTTTGTCACACGTTTACACTAGTAAAAACTTCATAAAAACATTTCTAAAATAAAAATATGTAATATCTTATTTGTTTGATTACACTCTTTCTTTTCCAATTACAAATGATTGAAGAATGAATTACTTTTTAAATAAAAGGATTATACAGTCTAAGACAAGCCAGCCTCAAAACTTTTCTCAGAAATTCATTAAATGAAAACAAGTGATGCCGAAATTTAGCCGTAATCTAGGTCATGTAATTGAATATAAGCCTAAACAACTTACGTAATATCAAATTGTATGAACTAAGATTGTGCTCAGAGTACGAAAGTCAAGGATGCCTATTATGCAGAATTACATCCTCTGTTGGTTAATATCACGGCTACTTCCGATCATAATCATCTGCTAAGTCTTTTCTCAACTATTTTGGGGTCGGTTTCTAGTCTAACTGGATATAGCTAAGTACCAGTAGTGTACATGGAGTGATTGCCTGTCTGACCTCCACAATCCAGTCACTGGGTACTACGATACTCCTTGGTAATGCTGGTTGACAGACTTTCGGGCTTCTTTTCCACGAATAACAGCCATGGTCAACGACTAAATGTGCTTTCCGAGAAAAAATTAGGCAGCAGGAATTCGTTTGATGTGGGTAGCACAGAACCAGTCAAAGTAGCAGAGTTTGGAGGGGGTCTATGTCGCACCATGGACGTTTTTCTGCTCATTTGATTAATTCTAGTCCACTGTAGGGATTGGCACTAATGACTAAGTTCACTTTACTCTTACTTAAATAAAGGTTTCACGATGAGATTTTACAACATAACACTGCTTTAGTTGGTATATCAACCTTTGCCAGTTATAGTGCCTTTGCTTACGTGGTAAATTACGGTCCATTCCCTATCGAAAAATGGAGGCCTGTATACCAGCAGTGGGAAAATTATACGCTGACTATGCTGAAGCTTGCGATTGGGATGCTGCTATCAGAGGTAAAATAACTGTGGATGGACTGTAGTCAATGTCAACGCTTAAACTGCGTACTTATTAACCAGACGTCTGTCTGTCTTTTTATACTATAACTAGCTTCTGCCCGCGACTTCATCCGCGTTAAATTTCTTGTTCCCCCGACCCTTCCTGTCGCGTCGAATCGCCTACCCGTGCGATTGTCCCCGTTTTCGCAACATTTTTAGGGTTCCGTTGCCAAATGGCAAAAAACGGAACCCTTATAGATTCGCCATGTCTGTCTGTCTGTCTGTCTGTCTGTCCGAGTATGTCTCAGCCACTTTTCTCCGAAACTATAAGAGCTGTGCTATTGAAACTTGGTAAGTAGATGTATTCAGTGAACCGCATTAAGATTTTCACACAAAAATAGAAAAAAAACAATAATATTTGGGGTTCCCCATATATAGAACTGAAACTCAAATTTTTTTTTTTCATTAAACCCTTACGTGTGGGGTATCTATGGATAGGTCTTCAAAAATGATATTGAGGTTTCTAATATCATTTTTTTTTTAAACAATAATATTTGGGGATCCCCATACATAGAACTGAAACACAAAAAAAATATTTCATCAAACCCTTACGTGTGGGGTATCTATGAATAGGTCTTCAAAAATGAAATTGAGGTTTCTAATATCATTTTTTTCTAAACTGAATAGTTTGCGCGACCGTAACTTCTAAAATAAGGGAATGATAAAACTAAAAAAAATATATGATGTACATTACCATGAAAACTACCAACGAAAATTGGTTTGAACGAGATCTAGTTAGTAGTTTTTTTTTAATACGTCATAAATCGTAAACCACAATTTACCTTTCATTCAGTCAACACAAATATAAAAATTAAAAAAAAAAAACATTTCATTTCATAAACGATGATGACGAATGATGATGATGATGACCTGCAGGTTTGTACGGAACCCTCGGTGCGCGAGTCCGACTCGCACTTGGCCGGTTTTTTCCTTACTGCTCCGCTTCTCTTAGTTGTTGCGTGATTTTATATAACTTATAGCCTTCCTCGATAAATAGGCTACCCAACACAAAAATAATTTTTCAATTCGGACCAGTAGTTCCTGAGATTAGCGCGTTCAATCAAACAAACAAACAAACTCTTCAGCTTTATAATATTTGTATAGATATAAAACCTTATCTAATCAATCTATTTTGCGAGATCGAGGTCAGTAGCCAGCACATTAGACAATAAAATAAAAAATAAAGACTGGATCATAGAACGCAAGCCTCCTTTTTTGAAGTCGGTTAATTACTCATTTTCGTTCTATCATCATTCTTCTGCCCCTATCCCATTTTATTTGGGGTTGGCGCTACATGCCTTTTTCTTCCACACTTCTCTATTAGTCGTCATTTTCGTTCTATATAAAAACTTTTTACAAAAAAATAACAAAAAATACACTACAAAGTCAAAAATAACTTCAATTTCGGAATTTGGTGTCTATATTTAGGAGTCTAGGTTTAGGATCTGTATTTAAGGTTTTTTTTTTTCCACCGACTTCCAAAATTAAAGTTATTTTTGACTTTGTAATTTTTAACTTTTTAGTTATGGTAGGCACTAATCTAATTGCGTTATTCGTTCATTTGTCGCGCAAATACTTAATGCAAATTTAAGACTTATATGGTTTTCACATAGAGTCCATTGTTCGAATGGAACCAAATTAAAATTGGACCATTCGGAGAGCATCAGCTTTCAAATAGAAAAAAAAATCATCAAAATCGGTTCACCCAGTCAAAAGTTATGGGGTAACAAACATAAAGAAAATACAGTCGAATTGATAACCTCTTCCTTTTTTGAAGTCGGTTAAAAACAAAAAAACAAAACAAAACAAGAAGATCATATTCACATATTCAGGCTTGTTAAATGTGCTGAAAAGCTTACTTTGACACAAGAAAACCCAAGTTAAGTAGTTAAAACCTCAATTAACTCTTTTGAAAGATTATTGCTCCTAGATGTCTGTATGACAACTGAAAGACAAATTGTATGATAGGAAAGATTAATCTCAGAACTTTACTTGTTTTATAACCATTACTAGAACAAATTATAGTATTTTATTTTATTCATAGATATGTTAAGAATAAAATGAAATTTTATTTCATAAATGAACAGTTTGTTTTCAATTACGTTTTATGCGAAAACACCCATCTGTTTGAGTGAGATTTAGTGGAGCTGTCCAGCCAGTGCACGCATTTGTCACTAATCGTGTAGCTCAACTTAGGACTTAAGAAGCTCAACAATTCGACAAACAATACCAAAAAAACTTTTCTATGAAACAGCTGATTTTTATATAAGCAACGTGAAATTTCTAAACTAGGGGGTCAAGAATAATTTACTGAATTCTTAGTTACAGTTTGTGCTTGGATATCCCTGCCACGCTGTACACCAACAGTACCTTGTAAATTGAGTTAAGTCGGCGCTGATATAAGGTCGTAGGAATCTAATTCTTGGATAATTTTTCAATATTTTTAAATGCTGAGAACATTGTCAGCTTATACTTTGGCACAATGTTGTAAAAATTGCACAAGATTTAATTCGTACGGTCTTACCTCAGCACTGAACTTTTTTTTTTATCTCGAGTTGGAAATCCTCATGGATGTCCTCTGCTCTGAGGTGGGCGGAGGGGTCTGTCAGACTCTTACTGACTAAAACCACCCCGGTGTTCCGTCCCACACCTACGTCGGGGACCACGGGAACTAATGCGTCTTCCGCGATCCCCGACTGGTGCCAGTCTGCCTCTGCGGGCCTCCTCACAGCACTGAACTTACCCCAACATACATTATTTATTCGTAAAACGAACTGAGTATTGTAAAAACTTATTTTTTTCATGAAACGCCTGACCTAAAGCGCTAGGTCATCATGAATATGAAAATATAAAACGATTATGTAATTGCAGTTAATCTTCGAAAACGCTACGGCTCTCTTGACCAAGACTCCAATGTTAGGTACTTAAACCATTAGCTTAACGAGCCGGCAACTAACTAATTGTAATTGCCTTAGTATATCAATATTCTATAGCTAGAGTACTGGCAGTTGATTCATTAATTTAAGTTCAACTTCTAGGTAATTCGAGGCCATATGAATAAATTTTACATTTATTTGAAAAATATTTTCAGTTTCAGCAAAGCTTTGAAGGTTATTTCACTTTTGAGTATGAACGGATTTAAAATTAAAAGCAAAGGTTAATTATAATTTATTACTTTTTCGTAGTATCCAACTTGAAGATTTGGTATTCTTAAAGCCCTTACTATAAAGTTGTTATTGAATGTTTCCTAGAATTCAAGGCACTAACAGTAACGAATATTCTTTGAAAACTTCTCACAAATAAGAAGGAACATGACGTTAATAATAAACCGTTGGATAGCTCTTTTGAAACTGAACTAAAAGTTACTGTGGCACCTTATCTATACTAATATTATAAAGCTGAAGAGTTTGTTTGTTTGTTTGATTGAACGCGCTAATCTCAGGAACTACTGGTCCGAATTGAAAAATTATTTTTGTGTTGGGTAGCCTATTTATCGAGGAAGGTTACCGGCTATATAACATCACGCTACAACTAAGAGGAGCGGAGAAGTAAGGAAAAATGTTGCAAAAACGGGGAAAATCGCACGGGTAGGCGATTCGACGCGACGAAGTCGCGGGGAGAAGCTAGTTCCAAATAACTTTAACTCTGAACTATTAGTATAGGTAGGAACTTACCTTTTTTCCTACATGTTTGGTGCTGCATAACTCTTAAACAAAAAAAAAAAAACAGTTTTATAATTCATGAAATTGCGTCCACATCACACATTAAAATAAAATTAGCATTTAATTTTAAATGTTTGGATTAACGTTACAAAAACATTCTGTGTTTGTGCTGACTGAACCATTATCCCAAAATCTGTGAATGCAGTTAACAGTAACTTAAAGAGATAAGGAGAGTATCCTAAGAATGTTTTTCTGTTACAATAACGGTAAACATCTTCCCTTACTGCCTCGTCAAACCTTCCACCTTGTTATTACTCAGATCAGCCAAGAAATCAAAACAAGTGTCATTGGAATTATGGTACTAAATCTTAATACCTTTATAATATCTAATTTATTCCCATTGGAGCGGGTACCACCTTCCATACATTTCGTGGCATCGTCTTTAATTTGATGATTCCTAGAAAAATCTTTCAATAAATCGCAAAAGATGGAAAAAGTGGGTGTGATTTTGATTCCATGTTTTATATTTAAGATGAAATAAAATTTAATTGATGACTGGCTTGTTAGTCTATTGGTTAGTGACCCTGACTGCTAAGACTGAGGTCGTGGGTTCGATTCCCACCCAGGACAAATCTTAGTGTGATGAGCACAATCATTTGTTCTGTGGCTGGCTGTAAATTATCTATACAAATAGAAATATATAAGTATGTTTATCAGTTGTCTGGTTGCCATAGTACAGGCTCTGCCTAGTTTGGGATCAGATAACGTTGTGTTGGTTGTCCTAAGATATTATATTAATTTAAAACAAACAAGATTACTTGTTTTATCAGACGATTTAAAGTAAAGAACGTATCACCACTTAAAAAAACGCTATTTACTGAAGCCGCAAATAAGCCACTGCTACTTGTTAGTTACTTTAGCCACGTTACTTGCGGCACGACAACGAATGTTGTATCATCAATTCGAAAAGAAGGATAAGACTACGATATAAATTGTACTTAAGCTGACAACAGATGACACAAGTAAAGTGGCCATCTTTCAGTATTAGCATTTGAATTTAATCTAGAATTAAATTCTAATCCTCAAAAGAGTCGATAGATCTAATTTAATTGAAGTTAGGTTTAGGTTCAATAGATATTTATTCTCAAAAAAGACACAAGTCTAATGACTTTTGTCGCCACGATAGCAAATGTGATACACTCATCCAAGGGTGTTATTTGTAATCAAATTTGCACCTTATGAGATTTTACTGCATTGAATGTAGTCCAATTACTTTTGTCGTCCCGAGAGCAATTATGGAACATTCATCCAAGGGTGTTATTTGTAATCAAATATGCATCATAAGAGTTTTACTGCATTGATTGAATGTTCACTACATGGTATAAAACAAAGTCATTTCCCTCTGTCTGTCCATATGTATGCTTAGATCTTTAAAACTACGCAACAGATTTTGATGCGGTTTTTTTAAATAGATAGAGTGATTCAAGAGTATGGTTTATATGTACAATATGCGAGCGAAGCTGCTGGCAAAAGCTAGTTTATTCATAAAAGAGAGTATTTTGTTATAAGTGTACTCCTTCAAAAGTTTTTTTTTTTGCCAAACTCTGTGACAGTTCTCATTTTAGGTAAAATCAAGAAAACCAGCTTGGAGACTATTACGTTAGGTTACTTATTTCACTTTAAGTTAGAAATAAGTTATAAATAGGGACAATAGATCATGTCTCATTATTATGAGCAGCAATTTATTAAAAACAACATTGTCATCAAGGAACATAAACTTAAAGCTAAAATAGCGCTGCTCAGCGTTATAATAAATTCAGCTACATATTTTGCCTTGTCGTAAAACTCTGCTAACAGAAATTGGATGCGCGTTGGCGAACTAGCAAGCTGACACCACTTATTGTTGTGAACTTTAAACCACACATGTTATTGTACATGTTGTCTAGCAGCGTTGGTGTTCCACCGCTTGCCAAATTCTGCATTCCTGGTACTTTGTTTCAGGTTTTAGTTTTTATTGAATGTTTTTTAGAATTTCCATACCTTTTTTATGTCATACGAAACGACCAATTGCATTGCATTGTAGAAAATTATTTTATTTCTTTAGGATAACAAACAATTGCGCAATAATGCTAAATATTACAGATATATACAAAACATAGCAATCTATAAGACTCCATAAGATGCTTTAGTTCTAATTATACCTGTTTTATCACAACGTTATCCTTCAGCGTTTAGAGAGCGGTGATGAAATTATTGACATAAAGTAAAGCGCGAAATCACAATAATGTTTAATACTCATCAATGTCAAATTCATATGAAAAAAAGGTGTTAAATTAAATAAAACACTTATATAATAAAATTAAATCAATTAAACTTATGATGTAACGTTTTATACTCAACACACTAACATAATTATGTCATAAGTTATATTTGTTGTTTAATATGTACATAAATACTTGTATCAGTCATTCTAACAATAATTTTCTCCCTTCCCAGGTTACGAAGGCGGTCTCCAATGCGTGTATGTGGTAGAAGTATGGGCAGCTGAAGGTCTGGTGGTCAACGCCAGCAATGGTGGCGCTCTATGGAACCTTCGAAGACTCGGGGCTAACAGGCAACTGAGGCTCATAGTATATGCAGCTAATGCGAGAGGAAGATCAGAGCATGTTACTTTTACTGTTGAAACAGCTTTGAGATTGTCACCGAGAACAGGTTAGTCCTCTAACTGCATTACTTTTGTTTTTTTTTATGTTATCTACCAGACCGTTGGTACACTATGAGCTGATAAGATGAAGTTGGATGATTGCATTACTTTTAAATCATATTAATGTAATATCCTAGGACAACCAACACACCGTTATCTGATCCCAAAGTAGGTAGAACGTGTACTATGGTAACCAAACGACTGATACATATACATATATATTTCTAAATACATACATATTATAGATAAATTACACCCAAACACAGAACAAATGATTGTGCCCACACAAAGATTTGTCTTGGGTGGGAATCGAACCCACGACTATATTATTTTATTAACTTGCTGCCCCGAGTGACGATGTCCTGTACCAATATTTCATGCAAACAAGTTGAACAGCTTATTTTGAATCATCCAAAATATCCACTAAATTTTAAATTCATTCTTACCGTCTCATCTTATAAAAACGTGATTTGGACCACTACAAACATTTAAAATCAAAAACTTGGCAATCGATTCAAGATTTCAAGTGAAGCGCTTAGCATGTTATTTTATTACATAGATTACTAGATTTCTTATATCAAGAACACATACCTGAAATGAAACTGTGGTCCATAATATTCAAGAGATTCAATCAGCCCAAAACAATTTAATACTTTTAGATTTTTAGGCTAATTGTTCCAGCTTTCCAAGACATATAAATTAATCCGTGATTCAATTTGTTTTTGAGCATTTTAATTAAAAGCTCAATGAAATGAGAACAGCGAACAGTGTCCAGGAAAACAATGACACTTTTCGTTATATTGTTATTGTTATATTAATATTATGTACTTTTTTTTCTCAGAGCCACAAGAAGCGTGGGAAGTCAATTGGGCAGTTGGCGTATTTCTTGGAGCAGCATTGACAATCGCGTTTGTTTTGTGCCTCGCCCTCATCGCGACCAGAATACGACACAGATCTAGAGACTATGAAGGTTAGTACATTAAGATAAGCAGTAGGGTCTTCCACATCCAGGAAACACAAGAAAATAATAACTGCAAACCTATATTAATGAATTTGGTCGACAGTATTTTTGTGAGGAATGCTGTGATATGACAATGGTGTGGTTTATAAGATGTAGTGACAAAAATTTAAAACTATGCATAGATGGTTAGGTCATGTTGAGAAGATGAATGCAGTTACTATGCAGATGTGAGAAGAAACGCTGGGAGGCTACGCCCTAGTAGGATATTTAGTGACCTTATTAGCGATGTTCTTCAGAAAAGTCAGATGATTAGTACTCGCAACCGGGGTCCGTGTAAGACCAACACCCCTAGCCAAGTTGATAATCTGCAATCGTTAACGCTGGTCAAAAACTAATCAAATGTATGGGAATGAAATCATCTCAACGTTAAGTCACGTGGTTAGAACAAACGAATAGAAAATTCGTAACCAAATTCACGTCGTTCATAATGATAGAATGAATTGGTATCGTTTCTACAATGTTCAATGCTACATCCTTTGTTATAATGTCGTTTTTCTAAAGACATTGTGGAACTAGCGGCCAACTCAGGCGCGTCAACATGGCTACCAACTTATCGTTTTATATTGCCTACATCGAGGCGTTACTGATTGGAGAACGGAATTCGACACGATACGGTTGTAACTTGGCTAGGAGGGCAGATGTATGAACTTAAACGAGGCAAAGGAGTGTGTAAAGATCGTAGCAGATAGCGTTCTGTAGGTTTTGCTTACTCCCATGGGAAAAAGCGTGAGTATATGTTTGTAGGTATGTTTGTTTTGTCATTTATTCTAAAGCCAGATTTATATGGTGCAAGTAAATTGTAGCATCATTTGTATTATTGCAAGTCAAATGTAAGTTTTGGAGTTATTAGAGCCATAAAAACCGATATTTTATTCTTCGTACCAATTTTAATTATATAAAACTTCAACCAAATTCTATATCCATTCGTAATGGTGGGATATTTTGATTTCTTTGGGGAATCAAATCTAATCAGATCAATGGATGTAAATAAAATAAGCCTTTTAGATTTCAATTGAAATCTATGTATGAATAATCAATACGTGGTTGATGTACTGATAAAATACTGGTATAATTTGGTCATAAATCAAATCGAATGTGCGTATTGTACGTAAATAATAAAGACCAGTGAAGATCCATTAGGCGCTCAATGATTTTAATGACATGACAGTTATTCATATACGTACCCACATTAATATTTATTGATGATTTATGATTTTTGCTTTATAATAGCTACAAGATTAGTAATGGATTTTATGGATGGACGACTACTACGACTGTACTAATAATTAAATAGATATGCCTGGCGTGCCTTGGGCAGTCTACCCACAATTTTTTTATTGGTATATTAGTCTATTTGAACGAATTTATTCGCTAGGAACGGGCGAATGAAGACTTTTAAAATATTTATTATTTTCTCTAGGCGTAGTTCACACGAAGTAAATAACTATTATGCAATATAATTAAGAAAACATTATTTTACTTACTAGGTAACAGGTGAAAATTCAACTAACGGTCATATAGAAAAAACCGGCGCCATCGCATTTTTAAAACATTGATCAACAAAAATTGTAAAAGTGTAAATATTTATTTAAACTTTAATAAATATTTCATACATTTTATAAATTTCCCTACCTTTACATAATCCGTTATTATAATGACATTTCGTTTGTAGTTTTCTAAATTGATTTCTTTTTGCAGTGACACTTCCATCAATAAAGAACCAAAAGGTGATTGTACAGAAGAGGAATTCTCCACAAACTGCCGACGACAAGAACCCGGATCTTATACCGTTGAGCAAAGGTAATTTATATGTAACACTCAAACTTCATGTTCATAAAGATGTCTAGTTTTTTAACGACAGTTCTTCATTTGCCTAGCTTTTTCCTATGTTAGGGTTAATTTCTAGTCTAACCGAATGTAGCTAAATATCAGTATTTAACATGAAGACGCCAGCACTTAAAGCTACTACAATCTGTCAAATTTCTTTAATAGGTTTTCAACTTTAACGCTAAAGTATAAGGTTCAAGATTTATTGGGAAAATTTGACAGTTTCGGGTACCTTGATGTGCTGGCATCTGTACATTCCAAAGCACATGTAGTGCCTCAGTCATTAAGTCCGCCTTTGTACAGTATGTTTTACTGTTGCATAAAGTTTTATTAAATAAAATAAATAAATAAATAATGCATGGTATTCTATCCACGACCAACCTCGGAGAACGTTGCTTAACACTGATTGACTCGTGTGGCTGTTATTACCTAGCCACGGAACCCTCTTCGTCACATTGTTGCATATTTTACTGTACTGAACAAAATTGCCGCTAAACTTACTACACGATAATGCTGGTATCATTACCATAATCATAAAGACTAAGACCTCCCCTAAGATTTCCCCAATTTTTTTATACTAAAATTTGCAGGGATATCCTTTTGTATTAAAATTAAATACTGTCTTCTTTTCTTCTTATAACTGTTACAGCTTCCAATTTCGTGGTAGGACCTGCCAGTTTCTTTTCTAAAAATCTCACCGTGAAAGCAAAAGTAAGGTGAACTTGAAGTGAACTGTTAATACCTACCATCATCATTGCATTGAAGCCTAAACACAGGGTTAAAAATCTGACAAATTAATCTAATAAATATTAGTCCAGAAGCAATGATGCTATCAAAACATCAAATATTCATTATATACTTAACTATCAATACTCCACAACATTCATAGACTCATCACAAATAACACCATATTATGTTACTTGAAACGTAATGCAATAGCACTCAAAAACACTCCAGCAGTCAGTGTCGCCAAACACTTAAAACTGAACAGTTTATAGTACAAAGCTTAACACGTTGCATGGTCTTATCGACAATCGGTTTGCGTTTTTGTATCGAGAACGGGACTCAAAACAGCATTCTAATTAAAATAATGATCTGGCACTTTCGATCGCGATGTTGGATTTTTTAAATTGGGAGAAAAACTATTTGTTTGTTCATTTTCAATTCAATTTTTCAACAGACAAAGTAGATTTTTAAATAAGAATATGCGCCATGTTTTCGCATTCTGACTTGTTTCGCTATTTGTGTATCATTTATTTCGCGACAGTAAACACTGATGTTCTAATTCTGATACTTTTTGCCATTCTATCCGTCTAGCCTTTTCTCAACTATGGTGGAGTCGGCTTCTAGTCGATACAGATGCAGATGAATTTTACATGAACGACGACGACTGCTTTTCTTACCTTTAGAATACAGTTACTGGGTTTCACGATAACTCTTGGTAAGACTATCTGTTAGACTTATATTAGGACTTTTCATTACCCGTAATGACTGTCAAAGTTCTACAAATCCATGACGACTCATAAATCCGCCATTTTAGTCAGAAATAAAATTGATATCGCTAAAATATAGCATAATTAATTAGCATATAATGTTTCCAATACTGGGACAAAGACCTCCTTTTCGTGAGGAGGAGTGCGAAGTGCACTGTCACTCTATCGATATTTTTATTCAAAATTCGTAATTATACATGGGCCAATAATATTTTGTCAGTATCATATTATTTTATGTTAAGAGTAACTCTCACTCTTTACCCAAACATGGCGTCGCCCCAAAAGGGTCATGATTTGAACAATAATTTCGCCCGTAGTAAAATAATGTGACTGACAAAATCCATTACGGCTCGCGTTATTGAATTTCCAGCTCAATGGAAAAATATTATAAACGAAAAACACAAATATGCGAGATATAAAATCAGAATGAATGGCATTTAATAACTGAAGGTTTCCAGCAAAAATGTTCATGTATTTAATTTTTCACGTAACCTGGATTTTTCTTCGGAATGTCATGTTCGTTTCTCGTTGTTGTTTGCAAAAACATGTGTACATGAAAATTATATTTGTTTCCAAAATCAAATCAGACAAAAGTTTAATCATTGTGATCTAAAATTCGTTTGAAATCATAGTTATTTTTTTAAACTTTATTTATTTATAGCGGTTATTACGTAGTGCGTATGTCAGTCCCATCGTATCCTTAAAAAAATATACTTTCACAAGACGTGGGCAATGAGTTGATCATTTGGTTGGGATAGAATTTTATGGAAAACGCCCCCATCAGTTCTATTTAAATTCGGGCACTTTACCAAATTATTTGTATTGGACTCATACTGGACATAATCGCAGTTGAAGGTGAAAAGTCTCACGCATCTATAAATTATTTAAAATTATCCATATCTAGCAAACTGAAATAACTATACAAGATGAATCAGAAAAGTGGGGCGAAATTTAAGAGTATGGTAAACTGAATAACATTTACACACACACATCTAAATCCCGTGAAAATTATGAGCTGTTCCATACAAACTCACTTCAATACCTATTCGACCCAAATGTAAATGTGAAGCACGTCTGATTATCTTTTTGCAATTACGATGGTAATTTTTGTTTCCAGTTTGATGGTCTATATACCCTTAAATTTTACCCTTGAAACCTGTCTGATACATAGTCATCCCGACCGTATTTCGGCCATGTCGGCCAACCTCAACGGAGACTAGCCATCGTCGCGGGAGATATGAATCATGCACTAGTGTGTGCGCAAACACGGGGCACTCACTCTTCCCTCATTCTCATAGTCCGATGGGACGGCAATCCGACACGACCGGAGAGAGATCAGGCGCAACACCGACGGCCTAATGTGCTTTCCAAGACACGGGGGTATCACACCGCAAATTGAAAATCCCAATAAGAAACCCCGACCTGGGAATCAAACCCAGAACCCCACGCTCAACAGCCACGCTAGCAACCACAAGACCAACGGGGCAGTACACCCAGTATAAGTATCTATGAGAAACAGCGTATAAAGTTCGCTCGTTCATATTACTTAGCTACTGGTACTATTACTCTTGGCAAACCCATTCACACGTAGCTTACCACTCCTATAATAAATCCCTTGCGAACAACAAAAGTATTATTAATTAACACATACGGAAACACGTTGATGAATAACGTGCTAACGTTTACGTGCAAAGTCCAGATAATAAATTTTCTACAAATTAATTGCCTACACTACGGAAAGAATAAATTAAGTAGATTACTGTGCATAAGTCCATACTTCCAGATTTACAGCTGGCCAGCTAGAATATATGAGTGCATTTTATGTTCTTACCGAGAATTTTAACTGTTATAAACCATTTTAGTTCCTCTTTTAACTGTTTTTCTCGGATTAATAACGGAAAACGCTTGTTAGCTGATGTTTAGTTAGGGGAGTTCCGGTTCCGCAGCAATTGTTCTTTAGTCTGTTGGGATTGAGTTTTTGCGAAATGATGGGGCTAAATCTGTTTGTGGAGATTGCTAGATTCATTGTTTACTTTAGTTTCGAAAGATTTTTATTTAGAGGGATGCACCGACAATGCAGTCATTTTTTTTTTTTTTTTGATATAGTACAGTCACTAAAAGGAATAAATTACCGATGGATATTTTCGAATGAAAGTTTATGAGATAAAATAACCGGTTATTTTCTATTACTTCAACTATATTCAAAGATCTGGTTACTTGTCTATTTTGTATGTACAACTATCATTATCGTTATTAAAATCTTCGTCTAAATTATACTAATGAAAACTCAGTAATATGTTTATTAATAAAATGTTTATAAAAAGAATATGATATACAAAAAAAAAAAATCCTTTTCAGCTTGGATCAAACCTTTAAATGAGCTTGAAATGTAAATTAAGGGATCCAAACGACTGTTATCTTATGGTTTTTGGAAATTCATAAAAAAATAATCTATGTTGATCGATTACGGGAATTAATCTTCGCCTAACGAATGACATATTTTTTTATTCCATTAGTTTTCTATATCGATACCTTCCCCTTTTTAAAAGTCAAAATCAATCAAATCAGCCTATCGCAGTCCACTGCTGGACATAGGCCTCTCCCATGCTGCGCCACAACACCCTATCCTCCGCCTTCCGCATCCAGTCTGTCCCAGCCATCTTTTTGAGGTCGTCGGTCCATCTAGCTGGGGGCGTCCCACACTACGCTTGCCAATACGCGGTCTTCACTCCAGGACTCGTCTGCTCCATCGGCCATCGGTCCTTCGACAAACATGACCAGCCCACTGCCACTTCAGCGTGCTGACCCTGCAATCTATGTCGGTAACTCCAGTTCTTTTCCGGATAACATCGTTTCTGATCTTATCCATCAAAGAAACTCCGAGCATAGCCCGCTCCATAGAAAGTAAAGTAAAGTAAAGTATTGCTACCTTATTTCATTTGACCCAGTACACATATGAGTAACTATACTCTTCCTAAAGAAAAAAACTAATTGACGATACCAGGAACTATAAAGCCAAAAATACACGCATCAAACTGCAGACGCACAGTTTAATTATTTAACCCTATATGATAGTTAAAAAACTTTTTCCATCCTTATTAGATACCAACAACCGTTCTAAAAGTTAGCGAGAAGCGAAATAACGTGAAAACTTAAACTCAAGCGTTCCGTCCATTTTTGTTACCATCAGCATAGCCCCACTTCCTAACTTTACTTATTAGCTGAACAAACTATCCGTTGGCAGCATTTTTATTTCGCGGCTAAGAGTATTAGCAGAGTTTCAGCTTATGTTTTGTACATTTATTTATTTAAAATAACGTTACTTCGACAGAGAGTTGCTAAATAAAGTAGTTGAAGAGCTGCTCTACGATTTATGTGGAGCTGTACGAAGTTTTTTTATGGTTTCATTGCACTTACGGTTGCAGTTGTGAAGTTTAGCTTCGGCTTTATTGATGCACTAGGTAGGTGCATAAAAATTTCACACAAAATTTGGTGGATCTTGCTTTTTGGTGACTATTTTATACACTGTAAGAAATGCAGGCTCTTGCATTTCAGCGTCAGTTTTATAGACAGTAAAGGAAAATGTAGGTGTCTAGAATAATATTCCTTCTTTCAAAGTCCGTTCTAGACTCGCGACGCAGACGCCCACGAACGCTGTGAAACACGAGTGCACTTAGCTTCGCGCCTTTGCGTTCGCGCTTCGTGCCGTTCCCTGATCGGTGTCGGTTTTTGTCCCGCGACAAAGGGTTTACGCTTAGTTTACGGCGCGTAAACGCGAACGCATCTCTAATCGCAGCTCTTCGTAGTAGTGCACTGAATGTAGTTGGAAGGGGTCAAATTTAACTACTGGAATAATAGGTACTACTACTGGAGTATTTAAGCTAACACTGATTGATTGTCCTTTTCACCATCTCGATTGAGTTTCTTTGTTACAGTTAACACAAAAATTTGATGCACCGCATATAGCGTTACAGCTGCGGCTACATCGTTGTCTATTTCCACGAAGATGCTTGCCTGCGAAACTTCGTGAGAGTTGAGTTTGTCACGGTTTCACGCGAAGTTTGCAGCGTGAATTCACATCAAGATTCGCACGTGAAGCTAAAACGGGCTTTATGAGCTGCATCATCATTATCACGGCTATATACTAGCTTAAAATTACCTTATAAAAACATAAGTATCTAATATTCATACGAGAATACAATAACAACGAATTGTAACTCCCCAATTTCTGTAAAATGCACCATTTTATTAAAAGACAAAACAACGTTAGTTTTATTAACAAACGAAATGCATTTCTGAAAAGAAAAACACAAACACAACAGAGAGAACCTACAATCTCGTTTCTAAAAATGTCTCAGTACATTCCACTGTGTCCACTGTGTAAATTCGTTGTTACGAGAAAATTTAATGACACTATCTCGCCTCCAATGCATCTTGCAAAATGCATGCCACAAGTATGTCCGTTGACAAATCTGCAGCGCGGCAATCTCATTTTCTTTTGTCGTTTAGTATACTTTACATAATATCTTATTCATACCCTTGAGGATTTTTTTATATTGCTATGAATTGGACGCTTTTGGTTTATCCTGCAAGTTTAGTGACTTGCATTATAATGATACTATAAAACGTTTATATTCTCTACACAAGTTATAAATTTAATGCTACAACTTTGATTGTAGTGCACGAAAAAGGAGCTCATTTTGTGCCTAAGTTAGGTTTTTTTTAATTCTTTATATTATAAGGGGTATACATCCACACGGATATAAAATTTTTTGGTGGTTCAGTATCAGTAATAGAACACATTTCAACTATTTTTTCAATACTTTTTTAAATATTTATCCGACTTTAAATCAGTAAACTGAGGACACTCTACATATTTCGTAATATGATATCGATAATAGGAATAGGTCAGTAACCACGCGCCGGCGTAGGTACTTCGAACTTCTTAGAATTTTGACCGATCGAACAGCTGGTAGGTACTTGTAGCTACGCTCGGTTGTTTAACTTCACCGCCGCGCCAGCGCCGCATGCAAGTTACCATAAAAACCAGTTTCAAAATAAACATCTTTCTTTAACGATAACTTAATTTTTTTGGACTAAGATATATCAAAATAAAAATTGCATGGTTATTATAACTCGTTTAAGGTTAATTTGTTTAAAATAACGTACTGGCTAAAAACTTATTCTGTATATAAACCTGTATTAGGTCACCGGGTCCTTCATGTCTTTGAAATCAAGGAATCAGAGTTAACTTAATTTTTAGACAAATGTCTTTTTTTATGCGTAGCGTTTAGAGTACTTACTTCAATATATTTGACGTTATATAAGTAGCTCTCACCAACTGTAATTTTGGGTATGATGACAAATAACAATTATTAAAATACTTTATAATAAACACAACAGCGTGAGCTTGGCATAATCAGCCTACAATGTTCCCACTGCTGGGACACAGGCCTCCTCTCCGTGAGAGGGAGAGGGCTCTAATAATAATATCTTAGGACAATCAGCACATTGTTATCTGATGCCAAACTAGGCAGAGCCTGTACTATTGTAACCAGACAACTGATAAATATACTTATATACATATCTCTAAATACACACATATTATAGATAAATTACACCCAGACACAGAATAAATGATTGTGCTCATCACACAAAGATTTGTCCTGGGTGGGAATCGAACCCACGACCTCAGTCTTAGCAGTCAGGGTCACTAACCACTAGACTAGCAAGCCAGTCACAGTCTAATCCAACATGTAAGCTCACTGCGGATTGATAGATGTCACATATGTCTTTGAAATTTGGTTGTAGGGCATGGTGGTTTCCTCACGAGGTTTTTTACAACAATGGTGATGAAATATCTTATACAAAGTAAAACTGCCTGCTTATCTAATCCACTCGTAAGTCAGATCTGTCACCACTGGGCCGCCACTGCTTACAATATATCCTGTGTATCAATTTTATATTGATAAAAATAATGCGTCATTTAAAATAAATAACACTCCCACAAACAGGTGCGACGCGACTCTCGTAGAACGATTTATGTGTAAACTTCATGGAAATCGCTCTTCAAGAATCGCGCTATACTGTCGTGTCACGTCCGTCTGTAGAAGCCCTTAGACTTGAGGTTTAGTACACAAACCCTTATCATGTATGAAACGGAATCAAACAACTCACTTTAAGCGTAAACAATACCGAGTATCGGTTGTCTACCCTAAGTTTATTATCTTCTAATCTAAATATGATGCGTGAACAATCTTGACCGAACCGATCTCACTCGATCGTGACCACATCGTCAACCGCGTGTATATAGTGTAGAATTACCACAAAGCTGATAGCTTTAATAGGACATAAGCCTTATCTACGAATTACTACAATGTCATTGATATTCAATAGCACTTTGATAGAATAACATGATTATGTTGACCAGTATGGGTCGGGAACTGAATTTGTACTCAATTGTTTTAATATGCCTTATCACTCTGTTTTTTTATTGTGTGTACATAAATAATAAAATAAATAAATAAATAAATAAAAATGAGGCCAGGAGAACGGAGTTCAGTACATTTATCACTCATACATAAGTTACTGAAATTACGTTGTATTCGCTTTATAAACTACTGTCATTAGTGACAGAAATTGATGACCAAGAATAAGTCTTCGCTAAATAAGAAAGTTAAGTTGAAATGCTCCTCAGTTGCTCGTTTACATTGCACTGGCTTTCCATCCATAATTCAAACTAATTTTATAAATGCGAATGTAAGTTTTTTGGTAAAGCTTTCACGCTTATATCATTGATTGGATTTGGATAAAATTATGCACACAGATAGACCATAACCTGTATAGGATAGGTCTTGGTCCATGTCATGGTATATCTTCGCCCGGCTATTTTTAACCCCCGACGGAAAAAGAGGGGTGTTATAAGTTTGACGTGTCTGTCTGTCTGTCTGTCTGTCTGTCTGTGTGTCGGTCTGTCTGTGTGTCTGTCTGTCTGTGGCATCATAGCTCCCGAACGGATGAAGCGATTTCAATTATTATTTTTTTGTATTAAAGGTGACTTATGTGCGAGTGTTCTTAGACATGTTTGATGAAAATCGGTCGAGCCGTTTAAAAGTTGTGGGGGGTGAAAGTGGGGAAGAATAACCGAATGTCTACAAATATACTCGAGTGGGATCTCAAATGAAAGCGCACTGAAAGAGAATATTGATGACTTAATCGAGAATGTTCAAGCTTCGTTTGATGAGAAAATTGGTGGTGGGTAAATTGGGACATGGAAATCCGATTGTCACGTGAGAGTATCAATGACTACATCTCAGTCTTTGCAATTCTGCTAAAGATGATTTGTCATGTGGGTTATTAAATAGTTTTCTTTGGTCGAGCTCACAAACTGCTACACCATCCAAGGAAAAGGCCAAGCCTATGTAGCCTGAAACAGAGTAAAAATACTCTACTTAAGGCTACATAGGCTTGGCCTTTTGCGAAAGTACTTTTACCTAAGTAAACCACAGCTTTTTCAACTGTCGTGCCTTACAACTTATATGCCGTAATCGCCCAACATAAAATGATAGGAAACATTGTTCTTTCAATATTTCCATATCCTCTAAGACCTTGAAAAGTTACATTAGGTATGTGGCCTTATCAGAATCCATCCATTCTCGTCAACACAACTCCGGCCGATAGTGGCATCATCAAATTGAATTGATATTGTTTTTGGAAGCTTACCATCTTCCTGTTGGCCACGGCGAAGTTCTATGTATTTACAACATAACAAAATCTACATTATAATAAGTATACCAATAAAAAGTATAAAATAAAAAATTAAATTAAAAATTTAAAAAACCCCCGACACAAAACCTAAAATCCCTTTAAAAAGTAAAAAATAAAAAAAAAAACTCAATCTTGAAGTACCTAAGTATGTATTAATAGTTCAAAAAAAAAATACGTCGCGTTGGGGGACCGCTCTGCGAGGGCAGACGTCGTTGACGGTCGTATCCTAAATGCAATATTTAGAAGTCATTTTATAAAAGTTTTCTTCAGTTAGGTAATAGACTATTTGTAAGTAAATTGTTAGGTTTGGAGCGGTCCCCCAACGCGACGTATTTTTTTTTTGAACTATTAATACATACTTAGGTACTTCAAGATTGAGTTTTTTTTATTATTTTTTACTTTTTAAAGGGATTTTAGGTTTTGTGTCGGGGGTTTTTTTCATCCTAGATTGTAGACAAAATCACGGGCAACAGCTAGTAATATCATAAATGCGAAAGTAACTCTGTATGTCTATCTTTAACTGTTTCACGCCTTAACGGCAGACCGGATTAGCATGTTTTACACTCGGATAAACTATGACCTAGCTTGGGTTTGGAAACAGGATATTTTTTTCCCTGGTAATACGTGTAGCCTGGGTTTAGACATAAGATATTTTTTTCCTGGTAGTACGTTCCCGCGAAATATCCGAACTCCACGCGGGCGAGGCTGTGGCCAAATGAAAGTACTGTAGAGTCCTGTACGTTCCATATTTAAGTTGAATATAATCACTTCACTGACTCAGTACCACAATAAACGATACCGTGCAGACCTGCCTCACTTTATCTTTTTCCTGCCTTTTACCGTAACTAACACATGACATTAATGACAGCAACTACCTCCTCTTGTAAACGAGCCAGTGTTTACATATCTATTAAATATAAATACTTGCAGAACTAAATGAAGGGCTTGTGTAGCTAAATAATACCAGCCACACGATTGGAGCGATCAGGTTATGCTACTCTCACCGCGGTTTGTCTTTGGATGGGTAAACATCCATATTTACCAAGACCTCAGAAAGAACGTTAAGCCGTTGGTGCTGGCAGTCATTCAGGGATCTTTGAAAGTCATTACGGGTCGTCAGGAGCGTGAAAGTCTGACAACCAAAGGGTATCGTGTTACCCATTACGAAATAGGTGATTGCTCATTGTAAAATATTGGTTTTCAGCTGTATTTGATAGACAGGATCCTAAAAACGCAGAGAAAAACTAAGCATATGATGACTAAACACTAATACAAAAGTGGTCAGTGTAAATACACACTTCGAAGCCGACCATTTCCATCCAAAATATAGAAGATAAATCCGTTCGCGTAACTGCATGCCAGTTCCTAAACTGTCACTCACTCATCGCATTGTCACCATCAGTGCAATCACTGTGCGGTTTATTTCTATCTTCCAAACTTAATTAACCTACAAGCGGGCGCGCGGTAATCCGGAACGCAGTGGTCGCGCGTAACCTGAAAGACTTTGGGATGTATCAGAGAGATATTAATAAATCAAAATTATAAAAAAAAATTTTCGTCATTTCAATTTTAGTTATAGCAATGCTGGCCCAGTGGTATTGGCCCCAACTTGTAAGTAATTTGTGGGTTTGAACCCAAGCAGGCGCTTTACCTTGTGTAAATAATTTCATTAGTATTGCTCTCAGAATGGTGAAGGAAAACATCGTGAGCAAACCGTCATGACCTTGAACCAAAAATTGGAAGACATCTACCGTCCCGCACTGAGCCCGCGTGGTAGATTACGGCCCACTCTCTCTAACAGAGAGAAGGCCTGTATCCAGAGCGGGAGAAGTCATTAGATGATTTCCCATCAAAAAAAAAAAAAACAGGCCTGTGTCCCGGCAGTGGGAATAATATAGGCTGATTATGGAGGTTACAAGTTGTCCAAATAAAAACTTAAGCCCTCCGATGATGTACCTAAATCAAATTTACAAAAACAAACAATACGTATTTTTTTCTACTTGCTCTTTCTTTCGATGCGACGTATGCACAGCGACTAAGAAAACTGCGATCAGTGCATTGCCGGGCGCGCAGGGAGGGTGGTTAAACTGTTAATTTAGTACACACGGAAACAATGACAGGCTACTAAGAATGAGAAACGTATACGACCAGAAAAATAAAGTTATAACTGAAATAGTATAGAGTGCGGGCGACTTGACTTCATGCGACTGCTTAAAGGTTAACCAGCTCTAGGAAAATATCCCAGTTTTGCGTATTTTCACAAGTTGGCTAGAGTTTAGAAGGATGCTTTTGCCAATTTTTATGTTAAATCTTCAACCGCATGCGGTCGTGGTCAAAAACCGCTTGTAAAATTTGTGATAGATCTAGGCACCGCAGCTCAGTCACCATCTACTTATATTTATATACCCATGGTCTATCCATAATATACAAGTTCAGACTTGTTTTCCACGAAGGGATTAGGTAGATGTGAAATTTTGAAGTAACAGACCAGTCTTGATTTTTACCCAGTTGAGGACAATAGTCTAACCATAAGTTCCAAATTATCAGTGATTTCGGAAGTCGTGGCCAAAACCGAAAGCCAAAGACACCGATTGCCGAAATTACAGCTTATTTTCACTCTGCAGTGGTTTTTTTATGGAATATGGTTGTTATGTTTGGCGTACAAAAAAATAAACCCGCCAAATTGCCCACGCCATCGGCGATACCAAACAAAATCACAGAACCGATACCTCACGCGGTTACGTACAGACGCTTCAAGCACATCAAGGTACCCGAAACTGCCAAAATCTCCCAATCAACCCTGAACCTAATGCTTTAGCGATAAAGTTGAAAATCTATTAAAGAAATTTGACAGATTGTAGTAGTTCGATGTGCTGGCGGCTGCACGTAAAAGTATCGTACTGCATGTAGGCTTTAAAAAGCATAACGTCACGCGTCATTAATGACCAATAATTAAGATCATTTCACTGATTACATGCGGTGGTCGAAATTGAATTCCAATTGCACGTAACGATAATGTTAGGTTTAATCTGATGATTTTCATTGATATCGTGCGGAAAATCGTCGGTTTAAATAAGCTCGCAGTAATGGTGAATGTTTTAATTTGATTGGATTTTGACTAATGATAAATGTATAAAACCTTGAAAAAGAAAGGTTTCTTTTTGAGTTCGTTTTTTGTGGGTATACTGTTATATACCAAGCGTGGCAATTATAGCAAACCCATTTAAATTGGGACAGGCCTAAGTCCAGCAGTGGACGTCTTTCGGCTGAAATGATGATGATGATGTAATGTTAGAAAGACTGAATGAAATGTTTGTTAGTTTGTTGGTTGTAGGTTTCCATCCTGCAACTTAGTGCTTGAGGAGCTTAATATATCATAGGACAACCAACACACCGTTATCTGATCCCAAACTAGGCCCAGCCTGTACTATGGTAACCAGACAACTGATAAATATACTTATATATTTCTAAATACAAACATATTACATATAAATTACACCCAGACACAGAACAAATGATTGTGCTCATCACTCAAAGATTTGTCCTGGGAGGGAATCGAACCCACGACCTCAGTCTTAGCAGTCAGGGTCACTAACGACTAGACTAACAGGCCAGTCAAAATACATAGCATAATCAGCCTCTAATGTTCCCACTGCTGGAACACAGGCCTCTTCTGTGAGAAACAGTGAATGGTAATCCGCCAGATGGGCGCAGTACGGCATGAGTGGTGGATGTGACATGTCTTCGAATTTCTTGTTCAAAGACATGCCGCTTTCCTGACGATGTTTTTCTATACCGTTTTGAGAGTACAGGTGATGAAATGAAATACACAAAGTTAAGCGTCTTACTGGGTACGAATACACGACCGCTCTCTCTACCGTGTGACATTACTGGGCCATCACTACTTTCTCACTTGAGAAAGTGGTCCTTGTAACTACATAGGTTTCACAGAATTGATAACGAATATAAAATAGAAAATGCAAAATATAAAACGTTAGTAAAACTTTTGTAAACTTATTTTTTTTAACCTGAACGCAATTCTCCGAAATTGTACCAGTAACATCAGAAGAACTATATAACTATTACGACATTGCACCTTAAAGGATGGGACTGATTCTCCTTAGCACTGGTTTTCATAACCTAGCTAGGAGAGCAGTGCTCACCCACACGTTTGTAGAAATAGTACTTATTTTGTAAAACTGGTTTTCTTTTAACGTGTACCATAATCCTATGTTTTGAGTGAATAAATAAATAAAAAATAAAATGAAATTAAACTTTAAAGTTAAATTAGGATTACAGATTTCGTGGAAAATCATGTTCATTATAAATTCGCATTTCATAATTTATTTATTGTTATGATTTCGCAAAACTAATTTTGAACTATGTTTAATATTCAAAGTTAATAAATCTGTTAAATTGCAACTTATGTTAACATTAACTATTTGTATTGAGTTAATCATATTTATATTCTAGGTAACTATTCCAATTTGTTTTGTACTAGCTTTTGCCAGCGGCTTCGCCCGAGTAGAGGTCGGAAAACATCCCGCGGGAACTTACTACCGGGATAAAAAGTACCCTATGTATTAATCCAGGTTATAAACTATCTGTATTATAAATTTCATCCAAATCCATTTAGTAGTTTTTGCGTGAAAGAGGAACAAACATCCACACATCCATACATACAAACTTTCGTGTTTATAATATTAGTAGGACTTTAGTAAATGAGTCTACCTACATGATCTGACCTTTTAAAATTTTATTATTATTTTACCAAACTTTAACCTTTTTGGTGAAAAATCCCGCCAAGAATAATATTTTGGATGCTTTTTACTGTAATTTCAAATAATATTTGGTAAACACAACTAATTTAAACCTAACGGGTGAAATAAAGTAAATTGTAATGTAGGTGTATGTGTTGTTATGTGTTTAGTACAGCCACATTTTTGCCTAACACTTTGTTTGATATATGCATGATATTATGTATGTATCTAGTAAACAAACCTAACTCTCGACTTTTTAGGGTTCCGTTGTCAAATGGCAAAAAACGGAACCCTTATAGATTCGTCATGTCTGTCTGTCTGTCTGTCCGAGTATGTCACAGAGAGAGCTATGCTGTTGAAACTTGGTAAGTAGATGTATTCTGTAAACCGCATTAAGATTTTCACACAAAAATAGAAAAAAAATCAATATTATTTGGGGTTCCCCATACATGGAACTGAAACTCAAAAAAAAATTTTTCGTCAAACCCATACGTGTGGGGTATTTATGGATAGGTCTTCAAAAATGATATTGAGGTTTTTATTATCATTTTTCTCTAAACTTAATAGTTTGCGCGAGAGACACTTCCAAAGTGGTAAAATGTGTCCCCCCCCCCGTAACTTCTAAAATAAGGGAATGATAAAACTAAAAAAAAATATATGATGTGCATTACCATGTAAACTTCCACCAAAAATTGGTTTGAACGAGATCTAGTAAGTAGTTTTTTTTTAATACGTCATAAATCGTAAACCACAATTTACCTTTCATTCAGTCAACTCAAATATAAAAATAAAAAAAAAACCTTTAATTTCATAAACATAAACCTTATGCATAACCCGTGAATACCTGCAGGTTTGTACAGAACCCTCAGTGTGCGAGTCCGACTCGCACTTGGCCGGTTTTTTTCTATACTTATTATACCAATGTCTAAATGCGTATTGCTATACTTTCTCCTACATATTGTTTAAATATCCCATGATATATACAGGGTTATTTGTAAAACACCGGTAACCTCTCAGGACTATGTTACTAACATCATAATCAACAACTTTTGTGCTATGACTTTTAAAAATTCATCATATTTTAGTTCATCAGATTTTCATACAAAAATCGGCCGCCCGTAAATAGTTCAAGTTCAAGCGCTCCCGCCACCCTAACTCCGCTCGCCTCGCTAATGTACTATGTGCTTTTTTTGTTTCGCATAGACTTCGTAATATTTAGACCGTTCAATTTAAATATTTTAATTTTTTTATTAATGTCTGGTGAACTAAAATATGACGAATTTTTAAAAGTCATAGAACAAAAGTTGTTGATTATGATGTTAGTAACACAGTCCTGAGAGGTTGCCGGTGTTTTACAAATAACCCTGTATACATCACAATGGTGCAAACTTCCAAAAAAAAACATGCTAGGGCTGAGGCTACATTAGACCGCGACGCGACCTGAGACACATGAGCGATTAAAACAAATAAATGAATGCTCACGTATATGGCTACACTGTACATCAAATATTTCTAGCGATCTTTGATTTCTTTAAGCGATCGGAACAACTTTACTGTAATCACAGCATCGGCTACATCAACATATCAGCGAAATTGAAGCGAATTTATTAGGAAATTCCTCACTTGCACAACTGGTTCAATAGTGCTGCTAAATATGCGTGTGGCTACATTATCCGTATAGAAAACCGCGATGGATGATTACTAATTCGCTGTGTAGCATGTGTACTGTAGCCACGTCATCGCCGAATATACGCCGGATTTTCCATTATAATGTAGCCATAGCATGTTTATCTCATTTCGCTCGCAAATCTTACCATTTAACGCATTATAATAAATAAATATCTTAAAAATAAATATCTTAGGACAACCAACACACCGTTATCTGATCCCAAACTAGGCAGAGCCTGTACTATGGCAACCAGACAACTGATAAACATACTTATATATTTCTAAATACATACATATTATAGATAAATTACACCCAGACACAGAACAAATGATCGTGCTCATCACACAAAGATTTGTCCTGGGTGGGAATCGAACCCACGACCTCAGTCTTCGCAGTCAGGGTCACTAACCACTAGACTAACAGGCCAGTCGTTATATTCATTATACTGTAGCCTCAGCCTTAAACTAGCTGCTGCCCGCTACTTCGTCCGCGTGTAATTTCGATCCGCTCGCTTTCGTGTGATGCCAGACGTAAAGAACAGCAACATCGCATTTCTTCCCGTGGATATCGTAACAGGCGACTACGGAACTTACTGGAGAATGGGCAACAGCGTTCTCTATACATTTTACCACCATACTGCGATCGCCAACACGCCTGCCAAGCGTAGTGATCACGGCATACCCCTCTCTTTGAGGGAGGCCTATAGCCAGCAGTGGACGTTTTTTGGCTTTAATGATGAGCCTCAAGCCTCAAAAATTTGCTTTAAAATGCAAAAAGATTTTATTCAAATTCGACTGACAGATCCTGAGATTAAAACAAGCGCGTTCAAGCAAACAAACTCTTCAGGTTTTTTATTCGCATAAGACAAGATTATTAAAAAATAGACCCATGAACACACACCAGGCGAGAAATCGCCAATTCAACAAAAGCCTCTTAATAACTTTGTTCAAGAGACAACTCGGCACGAGCCTATAGCGGCACACAATAGGCCACAATATGGCTAGAAACTAGTGGCCTGAGATCAAAAAGGAGAAAAATAATAGATTGGTGTAGTTGCAGAAAAACTGTTTTTATTGTTATTAGAAGCGCGGAGAATGCAGCCTGGATATAGAAATAAAGAAATATTTTTACAGAAATAGCTTTTTGATGTACCCTGCATAATAAGATTACTGGTCAATACCTATTTTGACTGCAATTAACGGCCTAAAACTTATTCTATTTGAAACCCTGATAATATCTAAGCTGGTAAAGCAACATAATTAATTTACACTATGTATTATATCTAATCTGACCTTATCAGGATTGTATTTTTTAAAGTTGTATTTAAAAAACTCAATCTGTGATTGCTCTCATTCCTTTTTTTTTTCAATTATTTTACATGTTGTGGTTTGGTAATTTTATTATAGGTGCATCGTCTACACATATAATTATATGAATATTGTATGCTGGTATTGAAAAACTCATACCAATCTACCTTATGGAAATAGCGACTGGAATCAATTCTAATTTCAATTTAAATGTTGACGTTCAAAAACGCCTGTTTGAAATAAATGCTTTGACTTTTACTATTGACTTTATCATGCCAATTCAACAATCGTATATCGACAAACATAATCTAAATATAAATACACGTGTAATAATTGTTTCTCCGACCCAAAACAATGATTACACATGTCTATCATTTGGCTGTCTTTCATTTATTTGGCTCGGTCTTTTCTTTGTTATTCAACAAATACTGGTAAATCGAATAAATTACATGCTGGCCTGAACCACTGCGTAACACGTCAAGTTTTCATATGTAAATCTTAATATAAATCTTGTTATGAAATATTGACATTGATAGTTTTTGATCGCGTTCAGTTTCATTAGTAAAATTTGTTGTCAAAGATGATGTCAACAGCGAATTGTTTCTACATGCGCGGTACATGCAGCCACATTAATTTCATGGAATTCCGTGTATTATTTCGTGCCTCGAAAAGCACGTTTAGCCGTTGGTACTGGCTGTCATTCTTGGATCTTTGACAGTCGTTACTGATCTTTAGCACCCCGAAAGTCTGACAATCAGTCTTACCAAAGCGTGTCGCGATACAAAGTAATTGGATTGTGAACGTCAGATACGCAGACTCTAGGTACATCAAAATACTGGTATTCAGCTGCATTTGTTTCCACGGGAAGCCAACCCCAACATAGTTAGAAAAAGGCTAGGTAGATAAGACGATTGTATTTTGGAGGGACCAATATTCAGCAGTTTTTTTATCATATTTTATCTTTAATACCATCATTAATTACTAGCCCACAAAATAACAACAAATTCGCCAAAAACGTTCTCACAAACGCATGAACTAACAATTTCTTTACCTCCTCACAGGCGTCACAGAAGCCCCTCCGGACCCGCCACTCTACTCAGCCATAGCTCAGCCAAAGAATTCGAGCAGCGCACACAGCTTGCCTCGCACTCAGACGCCGGTGACGCCTATATCGTCGCACGCGCACTACACTGATATGCAGGTTAATAGACTAACATTCTAAGCTTTCCACTCTTTATTGTAATGGCAGGAATAGTAACCATGTAATTAAGTTTCAATAGGTTTTTATATGTTATTTCTGTTTTATATTTGAAGATTATTTCTTACTAGCTTCTGTCCGCGACTTCGTCCGCGATAAATTTCTTGTTCCCCCGACCCTTCCCGTCGCGTCAAACCGCTTACTCGTGCGATTTTCCCCGTTTTGCAACATTTTTCATTACTGCTCCGCTCCTTTTAGTTATAGCGTGATGTTATATAACCTATAGTCTTTCTCGATAAATAGGCTACTCAACACAAAAATAATTTTTCAATTCGGTTTAGCAGTTCCTGAGATTAGCGCGTTCAATCAAACAAACAAACTCTTCAGCTTTATCTATATGTATAAAAGGAGAAACTGACTGACTGACTGACTGTTGATATATCAACGCACAGCCTAAACCACTGGTCCTAGAGACGTGAAATTTGGCGGGTGTGTTCTTTGTGAAGAGTAGGTATCCACTAAGAAAGGGTTTTTTGAAATTCCACCCCTAAGAGGGTGAAATGGGGGGTTGAATTTTCTGTGAAACTTTTTATTCTCTGGGTCGATTGAAACAAAAAATTGTACACGTACTCTTCAATTGTAATAATGAGACACGTGTATCACAGTTTTTCCAAAATCATCCCCTAACAAAGTCAAATAGAGCTTCGAAAATCCTACGTGGCATGGCAGATGTGCGCATGGCGCGCAGAGGGTGCGGTGAAGTCCGGGGAGCGCATTGTCGGTTATCGTGGACGGAGACGAAATCTCGGAATAAAAATAGGCGTATATCCTTTTTTGGTGTTCAAACTTACCCCGTACCAAATTTTATCTTTCGTAATTTTTTTTTTCATGAAAATTATCTTATGTGACTTCTAATAGGTCCACCCTTTATGGCAGAATTTTTTTCAACATAATATTATTTTGCATAACAGCGGATAGCATAAACTTCATTTCGCAGAAAATCGTTTGGCATACACTCATTTATCATACATTCACAACGCATAATTTTATAAGGCAGAATCATCTTTAGGCATAAATTTTATATCCAAAATAATGAAAAAGGAGAACCATCATTTAGCAGCAAGTTTGCAGTCAGAATCGTCTCTTAAAAGGCAGAACTATCATATCTCAGAAACTTAACAGTTAGAATCATCTTTTGGCGTACATTTCATATCCATAATAATTGAAACACTCATCTATTACATTACAGAAATATCATAGTTAGGACACTGCATGCAAACATGCAAACAAGCATACACCATGCATGCAGCATGCAAGCAAGCATGCAGCATGCAAGCAAGCATGCAGCATGCAAGCAAGCATGCAGCATGCAAGCAAGCATGCAGCATGCAAGCAAGCATGCAGCATGCAAGCAAGGTCACAGCATGCAGGCGAGCATGCAATATGCAGCATGCATGGTTTCTGTCACGGCTCCGGCGCTGCGTGGCTCCGGCGGTCCCACGCGAGCTCATCGTCGCAGATGGTTTTAGGGACATGATGATGAAGTGACATGTAAAAAAACGCGTTTGTTTCTGTATTAAATAAAATTAAATAACTACACTAACTATTCTTTAATAGATACTTATGCAACTTTATAAGTAAAAACTAACTGGGCACATACCTATATTAATACTTTACGCACTAACATCTAAATCTGTACGTTCAGTGAGCAATAGTGTGACATTAGTTTATGCATTTAAGTAAAAAATAACGACCAAGCCACAATCATCAATTAAATTCTTTTGAGATCGTTTGAAGGAGTTGAAAATAATTATAAATCAGTGGGCTCGAGTGATAAACAACGATGACGCCATACGTTACCCGGTTTAGTTTCTTAACAATTTGAAGCCTCGCGGTCTCCCAACTCACATATAAAAATTTAGAGTTTGCGCCCAGTTATGTTGCTGCGTAATTTAAACTCGCCAAAATTATGCATTGACACCAGGTTGTGAGTGAAAATCTTGCAACGAAATGTTATCGAGGCAACTATACTGACACGTTGTTCCTGAGAGGAGTCTGTGTTGATTCCGAGGATTCCTCTAACGCCATCGAACTACCTCTTGAGTTCAAAAGAGTGCAGTTTCCCCTCAAAGTCTGCTTTGACAAGATCATAAATAAATCTCAAGGCAAAACATTTAATTTAACAGGGGTAGACTTAAGGCACTGAAAATAGCGGGATATGATCTTAAAGGGGTCTGCTTTTCGCTCGGCCACTTTTACGTGACCTGCTCGAGAGTGAGCTCATCTAGCAGCCTGGTTGTATTAGCATCTGAGGGCAGAACCTCTTTTTTTTTTGGATGGGAAATCATCAAATGACTTCTCCCGCTCTGGGCGGAGCGGGAGGGCGTGTCAGACTTTTACTGACTAAAACCCACCCGTGTTCCTTCAGTTGCCCATGTACCGGGGCAACGGTATCTCTTTCGAACAATCACGCGGCCCCGGCAGGCATCGGTCCTAGCAGACCCCTTCAGTGCTGCTGACATCTCTTTGAGGCGCGCGTGGAACAATACGCGCCGTCGACCCGAACATGGTCCTTACCGGGCGGCGAGCTACGCATTGCTCGCCGCCCGCAAGCTCGCGCCTACGGTGGCCGGGAGTCTGCAATCGACTCCCGACGCCCGGGGCGTCTCCTCCTGCGGTGGCTAGGGACGTGAGGGCGCAGAGACTGCCACTCCCTCACGCGCCACGCCTCCTCCTTCGCGAGCATTACTGCTTCGCAGAAGAAGGTGACGGCTTCCCATGCCCTCTCGCTCCGTACCATGGCTCGCACCAGGGCCGGATGCGAGAGGACGCCGCCGCCGATCGCCTCTACGAGGACACGGCGGTGCTCCGCCCAGGGCAGAACCTCTAAGTAGTATTTAAGGAAATACTTTAAGTATAGACTAAAAAGAACAGGAAGTAAAGTAAAATCTTCATTTGAATAATATAGGTAACAATTTTATTCGAAATTCCCCGGGGAGGGAATAAAGAGAATTCATATTTTCGCTTTAAAGTTGCCTTCAAATTTGTCATGCAAGTAGGTAATTTGCCGTTCTGTTATATATTCCGGCACTATTGTTAGGTTTTAGGATTAATTATCCTACAGCAATCATTTATCAATCCAAGCGCTGTTTCTTGGATAACACAAAGCTAGCAGTGCAATAACACATTGTTTACCTGGATTCACATATAAGGTACTTTTAATCCCGGTAGTACGTTCTTGTGGGATATTTTTCGACATCCACGCGGGCGAAGCCGCGGGCAGAAGCTAGTAATATTATAAAAGTATAGATTTTGTGAAGGTAAGAACGATAAAGACCTTGTAGACATCAGATTTGTAGAACATTTTCTATTTTATTAAGTACTTGGTGCTTGGTGGGAGGCCTTGATTGCCCTCCCAACCTATCACTGTAGTTTTAAAACACTCTAAAGTCAGTTATTTTTAAAAGAGTAACCGTGTAGTTTTTAGCCCGGTCTTCGCTATAGGAAACGAACAATTGGAATCGTGCACCTAGCTTCTGACATTTCTTAAGTGCTCATGTAGCTGTATGTAGTTTATACTGCTCGGGACGCGGTTGCAGGCATTGATTGTTTTAGTGATTAGGACGTCACGTGACTATTCATGTCAATTCGAACATCTCCATACCAGTTAGTTGACCCAATCGGTGCGGGTGAATTGCATCCCGTATCTCACGTGGGAGTTTGGCCATACCTTGATTGTCAATTGAAGTTAAATATTGATTGTCTATTTATTTGTCCTTTATTTCAAGCTTAGAATTCAATAGTGGCTTAGTGGAAATTAATGCTCTAAAATAAAAAGAAATAGTTTAAAAAAACTAAAAAACACGTTTCCATAGAAAACCAAACTAAAAAGTAGAAAATGATGGATAAACACGTGGGGTGCTTGATATCAATGAAAAAACACCTCAAAAATCACTCCACGCTTTTTTCCAGGATTTTCTACTTTTTAGTTTGGTTTTTATTTTATTTTTTAACTATTTTTATTTTTTATTTTTATAGTGTTTCGAATTTCGAAACGTATGTCAGCGTAGTTTGTGACCTATGTCAGCGTTGTTTTCGAAGACAGTTTTTTATCCTATCCTGGTAACCTCGGCAAGGATAATGACACAAAATGAAATTATTATATTGTCATTAGTTCTTGATAAGTATGACAAATTTCGAGTTAATCCGACGTTTTAAAGGGGGTCAAAATCATGTTTCAAGTTTCCGTTACATACTAACATAAATGTAATTACGAAGCTACAAAAGTCTGTTAAGAAAAAGCGTTTTGAAAAGAAGCTTAATTTTTTTTTTTTTTTTTGTTTTTTGCCAGGTAAAAGACGGCTGTTGAAGTATGAGTAAAGAAAAAAAAAATTGAAGAAGATCGATAGGTACCACACCTGTGAAGTTTATACAAAGAAATAAAACAGATTTTATCTATTGAAATGGACTACATGCAGTCTATGTTCCCACCAAAAAAAAAAGAATTTATGTTTTTTGTATTTGTGTTTTATCATGTTTAGATACCTCTCGCATCTGCGGAGCTTCAACATTTCATCATCATTTCAGCCGAAAGACGTCCACTGCTGGACATAGGCCTCCCCCAAGCTCCGCCACTTCGACCGGTTTTGTGCTTCCCGCATCCAGCGGGTTTCTGCAGCCTTCACAAGGTCAAGGTCATCGGTCCACCTTGTTGGAAGCCTTCCAACTCTACGTCTTCCGGTACGCGGTCGCCACTCCAGAACCTTTCGGCCCCATCGGCCATCTGTTCTGCGAGCAATGTGCCCTGCCCACTGCCACTTCAGTTTAGCAATTCTTCGGGCTATGTCGGTTACCTTGGTTCTCCTACGGATCTCTTCATTTCTGATTCGATCGCGTAGGGAAACTGCAAGCATAGCCCTCTCCATCGCCCTTTGGGTGACTTTCAGCCTTCTAATAAGGCCCATTGTGAGCGACCACGTTTCGGTTCCATATGTCATCACTGGCAACACACACTGGTCAAAGACTTTCGTCTTGAGACACTGCGGTATGTGGGACGAGAAGATATTGCGTAGCTTCTCAAACGCTGCCCAGCCGCTGCGGAGCTTAGCTAGAAAATTTTAAATAACCCTGTAGAATACCGCTACATCAAAGGCTAGCAATCAATTATTTCTGTAGTCACACTGACCTCTTTGAACTTACTGCATAGTGGCCGAGTAGCAGACCGATGTTCGTATTTAATTTGCGATACAAGGCCTTACTAAATAATTGCACCAATAATTTAGTGTTTATTGGAGAAGTTTCGCCAAAGGATTTCAAACTATTGGTAGACTGTAATGGAATATTTCGCTTAGTTAGCTGTACGGAGCCGGTTCGAAAGCCGATTCGGTAAACAGTTTTATTTATTTTTGGTTTATTTTAATATGCTCTCAACTGTACTGTGCACATGCGGGTACAAAATTGTGCATAAAATTTTTAATCGGATGTCTGGTAATTTCCTATTTGCATGATTGGTCATCAGGAAATATTTGTATTTGGTTATGGGTATTAAATGGCCCATAATTTTCTTTGGAGGTAAACTGCTACTCATTTATTTTTTTATTTGTGCGTGGTTAATCGCAACAACCCTTGACTATATGAGACTTAAAATGCACATGTCATTTAATGTAGTCACTGAATTACAAAGCGTATGGAAGCCTGGACTTTCTCCCTTTCATTGACTGGCCTGTTAGTCTAGTAGTTAATGACCCTGACTGCTAAGACTGAGGTCATGGGTTCGATTCCCACCAAGGACAAATCTTCGTGTGATGAGCACGATCATTTGTTCTGTGTCTGGGTGTAATTTATCTATAATATGTATGTATTTAGAAATGTATAAGTATATTTATCAGTTGTCTGGTTACCATAGTACAGGCTCTGCCTAGTTTGGGATCAGATAACGTTGTGTTGGCTGTCCTAAGACATTTATTTATTGTAGTACTCGCTTTATTATAATATTTTTTGTAGGTTACTTTAGTACTCCAAAAGCACTACTAAGTAATATTTTGTGATATAAATCTCAGTGTCCGCAAAAATATATCAGGAAAACAGTTTTATTAAGTCAACTTTTATATAGTTTTCTTTTTGGACTATTTGGAATCGATCCAATGCTGTTGTCGGTTATTGTTACGCGAATATTAGAATGTATGTATAGGGTGTTTTGCTTAGACGTAAAAATGACATTTGAAAGAACATAATTACGTCTTAGCATGTACCCCTCCGCGTATTTCCAATCTGTACAAGGCTAGAACGCAAGGGTGTGAAACTAGTCGCGTATAGATTGGAAATCACTTTTTAATCAAGGTCTTCCAATCTATACAAGAGTAGTACGCAAATACTCGTGTATACTTTGTAGTGGCCAAAGTAACTAAATTGTTCCATAATATACAGTGCTACTCCGCATGCAAACTAAACCTGTAGGTATAGACGAGCGGCCGGCGAGTGTCAGAAACGACATGGTTTGGGGAGTTTAGGTTAGGTTAGGTTAAAACTGCAACCTCCTACGCGCGAGCCGAGCGAGCGAAGCGAGCGGTGCCGCGGCAGCGGCCGGCGAGTGCCAGAAACGACATAGTTTGGGGAGGTTAAGTTAAGTTAAAACTGTGACCTCCTATAGAAACGCCTTGATTCTGTGGACGAGCCCTGTCAGCGAAGTGTCGTGTCGAGCGTTGCTACTTCCCCTGCATTTTATTCGTCAACCCTACACCTCTTCCGGCCTTTAAATCGATATCGATACACGAAAATTCGAATGTTAGGTTATAACACCCCTTAAATCCACCCCGGCAATCAGAAGTCGTACCAAATTCCTATGATGGCATTCTGGCCTTGTATAAATTGGAAAGATGCACGTGCGCGTCTACGTTACAAACTATATACGAGTAGTACGCAAAATTCGTGTATACATTGTAATCACAAGTTTAAAAAATGCATTACAAAATATACGCGAGCAGATTCCTATGGTTGCGTTTTGGCCTTGTACAGAATGGAAATACGCTACCCCTCCTCCATCATCTGCCTAGCCTTTTCCCAACTATGTTGGGGTTAGCGTTCAGCTAACCCTGATGCACTGATTACCCTTATTTTACATGAAGAGTCTGCCTATCTTACCGTTGTAATCCACTATACTGTCTGGCAGTCTTTCGGCCATTTGACGACCCGTAAAGACTGACAAAGACCTACGGGTGACAGCTAGGACCAACAGGTGAAGAGTCACGGCGGCGTTTTGATATGCAACGATGGTGACCTATGAAGCAACTGCAGGAAACGTGGTATTACTTAGCCACCCGTCAACCATGTACCACCACTTAATAAATGCAATTCTTTTCTCAGAATGACTCTGGTCGAAGTATGATCAACGGTGCCATGAGGTCGCATCGAGAGATCGTCACGACACGGACGCCGTTGTTAGCAGCCCACCAAGAAAGCTGCGTATAAACCACATTCCAGTTTATTTTATAACATTTTACTTTCAAAAGGTGAAAAAAAAAACATGTTAATAATTATCCGTTAAAACTTTCAAGTTCATTGTTATAAATATTTCATTTTTATAATTATTCGATTTATTACGATATCAATAATGCGTTCTAGCAGTTGTAAAATTAAGACAATGACTGATGAACAATTATTAAGTAAAAGATTATTAGAAAAAATATTGAAATAACTTGTTCTAATGATAATGTTAGTTAGATACTCTTTAAGAGAAATGATGGAAGGCTCTAAGCTATTCAAGTATAAATTTTAGAGAGGTAAGGTTAAATTGTAAATATAATATCTATTGAAAATTGTGTTTTAAGAACTCACATATGGAATTTCATTTCGCAATGCACTAATAGACGATTTAAATGTAAATATTACAGTTAAACGTAAAAAGTTAACGTCGTAAGTGTCAACAAAAAATGATTCATTAATGTAATGCCTACATTAAATAAACCAGTCCAGTTTAATTTAATTGTTATAAGAACGTAAATTATTTATTACGTTGTTGGAAATTAAGTAATTTTTAAATGAATATTTATTAATTAGCCATACCTGTGATTTGTTAACGTTTGGACTTAAAATATTTATTGTTTTTTCCGGCAGTTTGTCGAAGTTACAGGTATGGAGCCTGTTCCATACTTTTGCACAAATTGTTACGCATGTATACACCACCGATCACAAGTATCTGAAACATTTAAGTCCGAAACGTAAATCGAAATTCGAAATTTGTGGCGATATAATTGTGTGTATACAAGGCTTATGACAACAGGCCAATAGAGCCGTGCAAATGAGGTTTTGTTATACAAGGTATAAAAATATTGAAATTTTAATTACGCACACTAAATACATCCCAGTTTAGATCAACGTTCTTATGGGAAAAAATAATGATCTTTATTTAAAAAACATACCTCACTGGATTACATGACTAAAATTGAATCGTTTTATCAGCTTGTCTGTTAAGTCAACTTTATAAGAATCTCAACAGCATAACTAGATAGTTTTGTAAATAGATGTAAAATATGAATATAAGTAGATAAGTTTAATTCACAGATAAAGTTATTTTATGCCTTGAATAACAATACCAAATACAATAATGATTACCATATCATAATGTTGTGATTATTTTATATAAATTAAAACAATGTGGCATTTTAAATTCAGATTTTTTTGACAAAATTTGAAAAAAGGACATATCAAAATATATCGATTATGTACACATCATATACTATTAAGTAGGTACCGAACCTAATTTAATTATATTAACAAGATTATTAATTAATTTAATATTGATAACATTATTAAGTTTTATATTATTATAACTTATTACTTTACCATGTTAAACTTCCCCGGACTGGTTGTAAATATATTATTAATAAATAAAATAAAACAATAAAAATTTGCTCATTCTAAGGAATATAAAGAATTTAATGTACCAGCACGAGATACGTTAAGTTATCGGTTATCTAACGAATCATTGTGAGAAGAGCAGTTTTTTAATACATGTGACTCAATAAAATGTCGAAAATTGATTTTGTGTTTCATTTATTACAAAAATTGTCTCATGAAATGCAGCACCACAATTTTAACACTTAAATAAATATATTATGTACAATTAAATAAAGGTAAAAAAAAGGAAAGAGCTCACTGGGCATCATAGAATTCGTCCGCATCGCTGTCGGTGGGAAAAGTGCCCAGAAGGCTGGCAGCGTTGTCACGTTGGATGGCAATGCTAATTCTTTGACCTAAAAATAGGCCAGCCCTCTGGTCACGTGAAGATTCGGCCAACCGCTTGGCGATATCCCAGAATACTCGATGAGCTCTCGGGCCCCACGGTCCTAGTGTTTCAACCCCGAACGGCTCAAACATATAACTCCCAATAAGGTTGTTATATTTGCGCCGTTTGAGGTTTTCTGCACCTGCAGCAGCCGCCCCAGCACAGCCTGCCGTGCTAAGAAGATGGGTTGGCGCGAGGGTATCGACACAGGTTGCTTTAACATACCTATCTAGCAAAATAAGAAAACTCTGCTCAAGTCTTCGAGTGATCTGGCGCGCTGTTATATATTGGGGTAAACCGAGTTTATAAATTATATCTTTATTTCGTTCATGTTTAAGTCTTCTGCATTAGAGGTTAAACTTATTTATGTACTTAGTCTGGCCATAAATACTGTTACAGTTAAAAATAAGAAAGATAATACATTTGAATTTGGAATCTGTCATTTTTATACGATTGTTCATTGAGTTTTCTAATTTTGGCGCCAATACATTGTACAATATTTTGCGATATTAAAATGGAGTGGGGTGATAAAGAGAACCGAATCGTTGTGATTGCATTACACAAAGTGGGTATGGAGCCAAATGCAATTTTTTAAACTCTCCATGCGCTTGGTATTAGTCAAATGTTTGTGTACCGGGCTATTGATAGGTACAATGAGACCTCCTCTGTTTGTGACAGAAAAAGATCTGGCCGTCCACGTAGTGTTCGTACGAAAAAGGTGGTCAAAGCAGTAAGGGAAAGAATTCGAAGAAATCCTGTCCGAAAGCAAAAGATTTTATCTCGGGAGATGAAGATAGCACCCAGAACCATGTCGCGTATTTTAAAAGATGACTTAGGACTTGCAGCCTATAAAAACGCACTGGTCATTTTTTAACTGATAATTTAAGAAGAATAGGGTGGTAAAATCGATACAACTACTGAAGCGGTACGCAAAGGTAGGTCACAGAAATTTTTTGTTTACGGATGAGAAAATCTTTACAATTGAGCAACATTTTAACAAACAAAATGACCGTATTTATGCTCAAAGCTCTAAGGAAGCTTCCCAATTAGTTGACAGAGTGCAACGTGGGCATAATCCGACTTCAGTGATGGTTTGGTGGGGTGTTAGCTATGAAGTAGTGACTGAGCCATATTTTTATGAAAAAAGTATCAAAACATCGGCACAAGTGTATCAAGATACCATTCTTGAGAAGGTAGTTAAGCCCCTTAACAACATCACGTTCAATAACCAAGTATGGTCCTTCCAACAAGACTCGGCGCCGGGTCATAAAGCTCGGTCCACGCAGTCTTGTTTGGAAGTGAACGTTTCGGACTTCATCAGAGCTGAAGCCTGGCCGTCGTCTAGTCCCGATTTTAATCCGCTGGATTATGATTTATGGTCAGTTTTAGAGAGTATGGCTTGCTCTAAACGCCATGATAATTTGGAGTCCCTAAAACAATCCATACGATTGGCAGTGAAGAATTCTCCCATGGAAAGAGTGCGTGCTTCTGTTGATAACTGGCCTCAACGTTTAAAGGACTGTATTGCAGCCAATGGAAAGCACTTCGAATAAACTTTTTATATTTGAAATTGTTTTATATTTATGTATTAAACTAACACACTGTAAAAGTAATAAATATTAGATGCAATAAAAAAAATTTTTTTTCTTCTTGACAATATTTATGGCAGGACTAGGTATATATCGCAGATGGATTATTGAATCCGCTATTTTACAAAACAGCTCTGTTGTGTAAACCGCGTTTTCACGTTTTTCTTAAATACTGGACACATCACGCGGAACTGCATAAATGTTTTGCATTGAACAATGCAGCGGGTCAATGATGAGGAGTTATATAAAACAGCGGGGACAAAAAATTAGGTAAGGTTTTAGGTTTTAGTTCTAAATTTAGTTCTAAACTCGCTTCGCTCACTCGGCTCGTTTGCTTTTGGTCTCAATTCTAACCTAACTTAATCAAGTTCAGTATTAAAAACCACGCCAAATGCTAATCGTAACTACAGATCAGTCATTATGTCTAAACGTGCGCAGTATGACAGAGCTGTTATGTAAAACAATTACCTGTTT